>JAQPPZ010014915.1:0-1200000 GCA_028583015.1 Wollemia nobilis
AATTCAAAACTTCAATGGACTTTAAAATATTTTAGGGCAAAATTAAATTTGAGCGAAAGTCCGACATGTAATGAGCAATCAATTCAAAACTTCAATGGACTTTAAAATATTTTAGGGCAAAATTAAATTTGAGCGAAAGTCCGACATGTAATGAGCAATCAATTCAAAAATTCAATGGACTTTAAAATATTTTAGGGCAAAATTAAATTTGAGCGAAAGTCTTGTAATGAGCATTAGGGTTTGATTTCCTTCTTCCAAGCTCATATTCTCATGAAATTAAAACATGTCGCGATATCGCGACATTTTCCTCTCTTATTTCTTCCAAGCTTTTGCCCTCACGAAAATGAGACAAGTTCGAAAATGGAACATGTCGCGCGACATTTCCCTCAATTTATTTCTTCCAAGCTTGTGCCCTCAATTTATTTCTTCCAAGCTTGTGCCCCGTGATGAGAAAAGTCCGAAAATGGAACATGTCGTGATATCGCGACATTTCCCTCAATTTATTTCTTCCAAGCTTGTGCCCTCGCGAAAATGAGACAAGTTCAAAAATAGAACATGTCGCGATATCGCGACATTTCCCTCAATTTATTTCTTCCAAGTTTGTGCCCTCGCGAAAATGATACAAGTCCGAAAATGGAAAATGTCGTGATATCACGACATTTCTCTAAATTTATTTCTTCCAATCTTGTGCCCTCGCGAAAATGATACAAGTCCGAAAATGGAACATGTGATATCGCGACATTTCCCTCAAGCTTTTCTTCCACTTTGCAAATTCTCCAAAAATTGTAGGTTGACTCCAATGACTTTGTCCATCCATATTTTAAATTTTTACATATTGGTGAAGGATCTTCCTTACTCAGAAATGATTTTAACATTTGAAAAATGAATTTTAAATTGCTCGAGAATGGTCAGCTTCACATGGTGTAGAAAAATGATGAAAATTCAAAGTGCCCAGAATTTGATGAAACTTTACAAGCATCTAAATAAGCCCAAAGGGTATCCAAATATGGAAAAGGAACTTTAAAATTCATCACGGATTAAGAGAAAATGCATTTAGAAGTTTTCCGGCCAGAAATAGAAACTGCTATTTCTGGTAAGTGAATCTTCTCTAAAAGTCCAAAAATTTTGCATGGCCACAAATATGAGTTTAATATCTTCCACAAAAAAATTGAATCACCTCAAACAGATTTGTCTTCCAAAAGTTATGAGGATTTCAAGTTTGGAGTAAGTTTGCCGGCAAGAAGAAAATAATTAAAAGAACCCTAACATTTGATTTTAATAATTAAACCTTAGAAAAACTATTGAAAATTAAAATTTCCGAAATGATTAATATGAATTAATCATTTAACATGCAAAATTTTAGAAATTTTAAATTGAAATCAATGCCATATGCAAGCCTACTTGGACACTTTGATGTAGGCGAAATTTGAAAAAGGATGCAAGCAAGGAACTAAAAGCCCCAAAAACTCAAGAGGGTCCCTGCGGAAAAAAATGAAAATTAAATATTTTCAAAGGATGGAATTTCATTTTTTTAGTGGGTGTGTGTTGCTTCTCAATAGGTTCTAGTCGTTCTGAGCTGAAACGACCCCTGAATTCCTAATTGGAACTGCTAGGGATGGCCACAGCAACCATCCCACCTAGGGATGGCCCCCAAATTTGTAGCCATCCCACCCAGGGATGGCCACAAAACCAGGGGTTTTCTGCAAAAATTTCCAGAAACAGTAGTTTCCAGAATAGGCAAGGTAAGTTCCTAAACCCTCAATTTGCAGTTAGGTTGTTCAGAAAAGGGTAATTTGAAGTTTTTCATGTCTTTTGTAGTTGATTGAAAGCTATATTTCCCCTTTCTAAATTCCTAAATAACAAACTGAAGAAAAATAGGAAAAAGGAACAATTTTAGACATGCAATTTGAGTGGTTTTCCTGCATGTGACCTGCCTAAGGGTTAGGTTTTCATATAGGTTAAAAATTTGTAGGTTCCTTATTTATATATGCATCAAATTCTGAAAGTAAAATTCTCTTTATGCATTTAGTGAAAATTCATTGAGTGCTATTTTGTTTACTTTCATTTAATCATAAAAGGAACCACACACACCACGTCTCTTTTAAACGTTAGTGAGTTGGAATTCATCCCCAACCACTGATAGAGTTCAACGATGGTGGGTTTCATCTCCATCCATTGGCTCAAATCCTATGAACCCTATTTTTGGCCAAGGTTGGCTCCAAGAACCATCTTAGCCATGGAAAATTGCATGCACTCCTCTTTGGAGGGTGTATCATTGCCCACGATCAATATGGGTGAGGACTGGTAGGACCTATGCTCCCTGATCGGGTATGGGCTTCATCTCCATACTTTGGTTGGTTCACGTGACCAGAATTTCATTGTCGATTGTTGAGCTATGAGTGTATAGGTGAAATCCCTTTAACAATTGAGAGTTACATCAACAAACATTCAAAACACGTGAAAGAGATTCTTTACAAAAGCAACAAATCACAAACACATCAAACAGTTTAGGAACACATAATATTTAAAAGAGATAATCATTTGTATTCTTGTGTGTTTCTATTTTTGTGTGTTTGAATCCATAAAACTTGTAAAGGAGATAATCACATAGAGATTAGAAAAAGTAGTTATGGTATATACCCATAGCCAAGCCCACTTAAGGGTGGACGCTGTGGGGAGTAGGCAAGGAGACATGGATCATCTCCAATTTGACCCCAAGGACATGGTTATACCTCCTTGGTGGCCACCTACTCTCCCAAGTCCTAGAGTGTCAGAGAGGGGACCTAGCTTGCAAGGAACCCCTACATGGGGTACCCCTACAGGTCACAGTCCCACTCTGGGAAATTACTTTCCAAGTATGGATACTTCCAATGCCTTATTTCAAGAAAGGCAACCATACAATGAGGCACCTACACATAGAGCAATACCATGCATTCATGTGCCTACTCGGTCTACTCTGCACACTTGTGTGCAGGATCAAGACTATACACCAAGGGTAGGGTTAAATGATCATATTATGCTCTCAAATCACCCTTCTCCAAAATGCACATATCAAGATGAGTATGATACTCATCGCATTGGGTGAGCCAATTCTACCCTACCATTCCTCATTTATGAAGGAAGACCTAAGGAAAATCTTGATTATCCTTGATCACATCATTCCATGCAAGCACGATGTGCCTCTGCACTAGCAGAATACCAAGAACATATGTTTAGGAGTGAGCCTCAAGTAAATGTGACTTCCCTCAATCGAGGGAAAGCCATAATAGACCTCACAAATCCTCCTGAATAGGATAGGTATCAGGGCAATAATGCTAAGGCACATAGGCCTAACATAGTTGATCAAATTAATCAACTAGTCAAAAGGTATGTTGATCGTCAAGCTAAGTTTAATCAACTTCGGTCAGATAAACAATGCTTGGATCTCCTAGAGCAGTGACAACAATTAGAAAGACAAATACTTGAATAGTAGATTCAAGAGACTTTACGTGATGGGGTTCCTACTCCAAGCACACATAGACAGGAGGCTCGATAGAGGTAGCCCACTTTCCATCAAAATAGGTCTCCTAGGCCTAATAAAATGTTGCCACCTCGACCTCCTAGGCCTAATCAGAACTTACCTACTAGGCCTAATATAGATCACCTTCAGCAAGCATTAGTTCCTCCTTGTAGGCCCATTCTAGAAACACCTTATGGGGCTTATGATGATTTGGAACAAAATGAGGAATACCTAGAAGCACCATTTGGAGGTATGGGTGATGAAAATCAACCACCTCAACATATGCTTAACATTCCTCATCCCCTTTCACATGGTCCAAAATAAATAAGAGGAGATTAAATCCTCTGATGTGTATCAAGCATTGCTTGAATGCTTGGAAACTATAGAGAGTAAGACAGTTGGGACTGGGCTTCAAAATCCCACCTTGCGCCAGTTGCGCAATCAACCACTGCATCCATCTATACCTTCCCCTACATACCCTGAGCATTTTAAAATGCCCAAATTGGACAAATTTAAAGGGGAAGAAGATGCTCAAGAGCACGTCACCAGGTTCATGAACCAGTGCTTTAGCATACAGGAGAATGATGCATTACTCCTGAGAACATTTCTAATTACCCTCTCTAGCCCAGCCATTGAGTGGTTTAATCAACTTCCAAGGCATAGCATCTATACCTTTGAATAATTTGCAGATGCATTCTTGGAATGTTTCACCTTCAATACCAAGAGAAAGGTGACCCTAACCGACCTTACGAGGTTAAAACAATATGACGATGAGTCTATCACTGACTATGGAAATAGGTGGTGAACGCTTCTAGCTAAGCTACCTTACCTATTGCTAGTGTTCGAGTTGACTCGGATGTTTTCAAAGAGTTGTCTAAAACCAATATCTTTATTGTTGCAACTCCAAAAATATCCCACTCTTGAAGATGCTCTAGCACAGGCTAGAACCATAGAAGAGATCAAAATCCAAGAGGGTGAGATATCAAAACCTCGTAAGAAGGAGTGGACTAAAAATCCAAAGAGCAATCTGGTACCATCAAAGCCAACAATGGTCAATCAAGTGGCCATTAATGTCCTAGGGCCTACACAAATGATGCCTCCTCAAAAGGTAAATTATCAGGCCCAACCTCCTCCTACGAGTTATAATAATAATACTCAAGTGAATCAGGGCCAAAATCAACAACGTCATCCTAGGCGATAGTATACACCCTTCGTTGAGTCAATGGACTCCCTATTCGATCATATGTGGGCTACCAAAATGATTAATTTACTAGAAATCAAGCCTATAGACCCGAATACAGGCAAAGCAAAAGCCTATGGGATGTCGAGAAGAGCTATTTTGTAGATATCATAGGTAGAATGGCCATGAATTGCCTACATGCTATGGTTTCAAAAACCTAGTGCAGGATATGATAGAGAGGAATGAACTCCAAGTGGATAATCCTCTCACCCCAAGTAATCAACAGATGGGTGTTTTCAAAGACCCATTACCTACTCATGAGGTACAGGTAGCTCCTACCAAAAAAATGAATGAGGTCAAGATGGCACCCCCTCTACAAGGGTACGTCGGGATGGTTAGTATTGTGACTAGGAATAGATGCTACCCAAGTCAAGTTGCACCACCTGTAGCTTCAAGCGATGTTCCATCAACATCATAGCCTCCACCACCTCTAGTACAAAGCCTTCCACCTAGGCCAGTAGTGACAATAAAAAGTAAGCTTGCACAAATCTTAAGAACAACATCGGCTAGATTGTCCATATACGAGCTCATTCAACAATCTCCACCTCATAGAGAAGCTCTAATGGATATTCTTAAGTCGATAGAGTTGCAGCCCCAGGAGTCTAACTCCTTCATCAATTTTGTGGGGCATGTGCAACAATGTAAGGAACCAATGATCACATTCCATGAGCACGAACTCAAACCCATAGCAAGTGATGTGGTTGACCCTCCTTTACACATCATTGCATGTGTGAATGAAATACCATATAAGAGAGTTCTAATAGACACTGGTTCATCAAGCAACATAATAACCACTAGTGCTCTTAAATACCTAGGACTTCCAGCATCTCATGTTGTTGCATCCACCTACACCCTTCGAGCATTCAATGATATGATATGCTCCATAGTCGATACTATAGTCCTACCCATTCAGGTGGGATGCAAAACTATACCGACCTTGTGTCATGTTCTAGAGGGTGCAATGGCCTACAACATATTGTTGGGTAGACCTTGGATCCGGGATATGAAGTGTGTCCCTTCCATCGCTCACCAATGCCTAAAGTATACTTATGAAGGGTAGGTACACGTAGTCTCTACAGACCTTGAGCCCTTTAAGTATTGCAACATGGTGCAGCAAATCCTTGAGTCGACCTTACCATCGACTCATGTGGACTTCCAACTGAACACATCCATTCAGGGTCCACTTCCATCACCATCACCTTCCATTACACCATTACCATATTCATCCATACCATCATCATCATTAGAAACTATAAAAAAACCTTCATCATCATCAAATCCTCCATAGAGGAACATGTCAAAGAGGCCAATCGATGAGATCCCTCCCATCATTTCCACCATCTCTATGGAAGAGATTCCTAGTCTAGAAGATGAGGAACCATCTCAAGAGGTACACATTGAGTCATCTCAAGCCTCACTTCCATCTCCTCCACCTTCATCATCCCAGGTTACAATCCAGATGGCTAGTATAGGGTTAGGAGAGTACTTAGTCAGGAACATCACAATAGTTCCATCCATAGAGATAGTGCAAGATATGGGATGACCTCATCTCCCCATAGGTAGCATCGTGCCTCTAGGTATACCACCAAACAAAATAAATTTTATATATGGGGGTATCGAGTATGGAACATTGCCAGTTCCTCAGCAAGAAGAAGATGATGAACCTTTCTCTGAGGATATAAATTACATGTCAAATCTTGACTATGCCATGCGATATCTACATCACTACAATTGGCATGGTTATGGTCTAGGGTTATATGAACAAGGTACTCATGTTCCTTGCCAGCCACAATATCAGTTACCATATGATAAATCTGGGTTGGGACACAACAAGCCAGTACCTTTAGATGTCCTCACAGAGAGTCTAGAATACCTAGGTCTGAATTACAAGGATGAGCTTGCACGTGATCCCTATGCCAATCCAAATCATGTCCACTCATTGGGAGATTACTTTCCCATAAACATGATAGATCAAGGGTTATCCAATGATGTTGCTCAATTTCATGAAGTGGGAGAGAGTTCACACACCCTTCAATATGATAGTGAGGAAGAGGATCAAGGTCCTCCTCATGAATGGACAATAGATGATGAATCAGACTATGGCATAGCTCCCATAAATTACCCAAGTTTAGATGAGGAACATGATCAAGTCATCCCATTGGATGATGAAGAAGATTTCTATCTTTGTATATTCCCATTACAACATCCTATTTGGTGATAAATTTTACCACTTGAAGAGCAAGCTCATCCTCACCATCATCCACCTCCACCACAACCACCCTAGCGAGTCTAGTGATAACCTATATATAAGGGGTCTATAGACAAGGGATCCATCCTCCTAGATGGTCTACGACCATCTAGGTCAACCTAAAATTCTCCTAGGTGGTCTACAACCATCTAGGTCACCCTAAAATACTCCTAGGTAATCTATGACCATCTAGGTCACCCTAAAATCTCCTAGGTGGTCTACAACCATCTAGGTCACCCTAAAATACTCCTAGGTAGTCTACGACCATCTAGGTCACCCTAAAATACTCCTAGGTGGTCTACGACCATCTAGGTCACCCTAAAATACTCCTAGGTAGTCTACGACCATCTAGGTCACCCTAAAATGCTCCTAGGTGGTCTACGACCATCTAGGTCACCCTAAAATACTCCTAAGTGGTCTACAACCATCTAGGTCACCCTAAAATACTCCTAGGTAGTCTACGACCATCTAGGTCACCCCAAAAATCCCCAAAGGCATCTATAAGCCCTTTGGTCACCCAAAAACCCAAAGACATCTATAAGCCCTTTGGTCACCCAAAACCCCAAAGGCATCTATAAGCCCTTTGGTCACCCCAAAAAGCCCCAAAGGTATCTATAAGCCCTTTGGTCACCCAAAATCCCCAATGGCATTCACTAAGCCCATTGGTCAAACTATATATACATATATATATCAAAAATCCAAAAACATCATTAAAACATCAAAAACACAAAAATATTGCATTGCATTACATTTCATATCATTGCATTATAACATCACTTGCATTAGGCATCCTCATCATTACATTTTGCATTATTAGAAGTTGATCATACATGTCTAGCACCAAGTATGTACACTAGGCATCTATCAAAATCAATGTTGTCAAAAGTCAGTTTTACCACCTATTTACATTATCTTTACCATTTACATATACATTCCATACTGTGTGTCTATTTCCCTTCACTTAGCCATTGTTCATAAGGTATCTTTAGGGTTTTTGGTCACTCAACCATCTCTAGTTTTCTTTTCAGATTTTGTAGAAAGCTATCATGATTTTTAGAAGGTAGAATCCTGCTTAGATTATACCTTGTATATGTCAAAATCCCAACACATTTTCACATTAATAAATCCAAGTTTAGCACAAGGAAAGATGAAACCTACAAAGTGGTCTAGGTTACCTTAAGTGAAAAGTTTATCTCGCTCATCCCCCTATGTGAATGGTTCAAAGATGTTGAGAATTGACAAAAGGACAAGTTCCTCCTTACCCAAAATAATCAAAATCCCTTGCTTCACACCAAATTGGGGCAAGTATCCAAAAGAGAAAAATAAATAGTGGTTTTCACCATTAGAAAAAATTAAAATAAATAGTGGTTCTCACCACTACCAAAATCCATTGCTCACCATAAAAAAAATGAGCAACTCCCTAACACAATTCAAAGATAAAAGAAAAGAAGGGAGTACTGAACTTGAATCCCTGGAATTCTCAGCATTAGAGAACCATAAGGTGATCCTCATTACAGGTTGGGTGGCATCAAGCCTGCCTGGAAATGGTGGTATCCTTATGCATGATGATATGTCTATCACATAAGCAACTTGCTTTTGTATAGACCAATGTTTGCATGCGGATGAGCTAGATTTTGGTAGCCTATATTGCCTAGTGGTCTAATCCAACTACGTACAAAACTTAGGATAATGATACTCATAGGGTGATCTCTAGTACAGATGGGTTGAATCAATCCTATTTGGCACTAGGGTAACTTTATGCATTATCATAGTAATGAACTCACATGCACACATAGGGATATTGAATATCTTGGTCATCTTAGTAGATTTATACTTTGCCAAAAATCTTGCATGGTTACTATACAACTTTTGATTAGGTAACTAGAGTGTTTGAGTCTCCTAAAAATCCCAAACACATCATATAACATTATATTATTCATTTCATTTCATATCATGCTATCACATGTTTAGTTTACATTTACACAAGCCATTACATAGTGTCATGATAACATTAAAATGATGAGATAAATTTTGTACAGTCTATGGTGCTAGCATCTAGTATGTCAAATAGTATTCATAATCCATCATACAAAATTAACAAATCATCCATTTTCATTATACATATATACATATCATCAAATCACATCATATTACAATACATGCATACATGGTAGGCATCCATCAAAAGCATCATAAAGCAAATATAAGCATTGCATACATCTCATAAAGCAGTAAGGAAACACATGATGATAACAAAAAACTCATATATATATATATATATGAAACCAAAGCTACATCATCATCCATAAACTACCCATAGGCTACAATAAAGTGGGTCCTCAGACCTCATAATCCCAAAATATCAAAAAGAGCCATAGAGTCTCAAAATCCATGGTCACGCAGGATCGACACTATGACTCTCACCCCCACCCTCAATCGGTGTCCAATGAGAACTCCCAGATCTGCTACTCCTTGACATGTCTACCCTTCATGTGGTGTTGGGAGCCCCCATCCTCATAGAATACTATCCTGTACCACTCCTCCGACTCTAGTGTGACCCACTAGTAGAAGGATATGCTAGTATGCACCCCCTAAGGTGCACTATCTCATCCTCCAAAACCTAGGTGAATGCTCACTCCTCACAAAAATGAGCCTAGAGGTCCCCCACTAAGGCCTAGAGCTATGTCACCTCCTCTCATAGCCTAGCCATCTCACCACTACTAGATCCCCCATGGCTAGGGCTCCATGCTCCAACCTATGCCCGAAGAGTAGCTATCTCTACCTATGCACTCTACACCTATGCCTGTAGGAGAGCTATCTCCTCTACATGCTCCCATCTACCTCTAATAAGATCACCCCATAGCTTAGTAATAGTAGCATCTCATGCTGCTAGCTATACCTACAATCCCTGATCATCAAAGTCACCCTCACCAAAGTCATCCCATAGATCCCCTAAATCAAGGAGGTCTATCCACTCATCTACTACTCGATGATGTACATGTCGCTCACCTACATCTAGCTCCTCATCAGCTAGAGCCTCATCACTATCCTCATCTGCAGCATCCCTATCAACCTCCCCTACCACTATAGCTACATCACCCCCTAGTGGCCCCTCTCCCCACCACTAGTGCATCACCCACCAAGAGTCATACTCTATTGTAGTCCTAACATCATCTAGATCAAAAATATCCACTACAAGATCTGACTCCTCTCCCAATACCTCAACCGTAGGCCAACCAAGTGTCCTCTCATCCCCATGATATTGGTAGACCACTGGCTCACTAGGAAACCCCTGGCATAGCCCAAACTACCATAGGACTCAAGCATAAGGAAAGTACTCCTGCTCAGTCCCATGTCACCCAACTAACCATCTCCCTCGCCTCACCCGATGAAGTTGTGCCTCAGCATCAAGCCACACTGGACAATCCTTGTAGGGTCTCCAAGTCACATCCTCTACCCTGAGTCATGCAAATGACTCTATGTAGTGCTCAACCTCACCTACAAAATGATAAATCTTACCTACCTCCTAGGCTTACTACCATAGAATCCCATAGCCTATCTCCCTATCTACTAGATATGCTCGTGTCATCCACGACAGTCCCCATAGTTGGTCCATAACAATATGCTTCTATCCCCAAACCTGTAGTAGAAAACTACACCCTAATACCTTCCACCCATAGGATCTGATCTCATACAACTCATCATATAACTATTCCAGTAATGTAGGACCCCAAGCCATCACTAGTGGTTGCTCTACAGTGCACTCCACAAGTGTGAACACCAACTCCAAAAGGTTCCAGGGGAACCTGGCATCGGATGAGTCTAGTAGTAGAATTTTGGAGATCAAAGTCATCAATAAAGCATGTCTAGTGGTCAGTACATCAGCCTCATACCATAACTCCACTAGTATACCTCTACTAGGGAGGTCGTGTACTGCCTCCTCCTAGTCCCCCTCAAAGTATCTCTGCATAACCACATCTCTTTGATCTCGGTGAGTGGATACAATAGGTCACCCCTCTATCAGAATGTGCAATATTTGATAGACATCCTCTAGAGTCACCATCATCTCTCTAGTAGGTAGGTGGAAGGTGTTGGTGCGAGGATCCCATAAGTCTATCAAGGTGGTCAAATAACCTCGATCACCCACCATGGGCTCCAACCGTGTCACATGCTTAAGACCAATGGCATCAAGCCATTGCCAGTCCTCCTCTATCAATAGATCCCTAGTGGTCTGAAAGAGATTTAGACATCGATATCGACTCTTAACCACCTGACAGAGTTAAGCAAGTTAACCAAAATGCACTAAAAATGCACTAAAAATGCATCAAAAATATCCAAAAATACCAAAAAATGACTAAAAAAGGGACCCTTTTTCCCTAGTTTTGTGACCATCCCACCCAGGGATGGCCCCCAATTTGGAAGTCATCCCACCCAAGGATGACCCCCAAAATTGCTTAAAAATGGGTCATTTTGACCCCTAAAATAGCTCTAAAAAAGCAAGAAAACAACAAAAAAATAGAAAAATAATGCATTTAAAACACAAATAAAGCTAAAATTCCTACATATAACCACTACTAAGGTTCTTTAACCAATATTTAGTGTATGTTATGGGAAAACATGCAACTAATTACAATTTCACATTCAATAAAGAATAAGAGAAAATGCAGCCCTTACCCATCTTGCACCAGCTCCATCACTTGTCGAGTCCTATGGCTGGCTCATGGTGATTGAGGGATGTTTTTAGTAGCACTCCACTTCATAAAATCAACCTCCTCCTCTTCACCTCTCAAGTTTTCCAAGTTAGAAATGCAAAAATGAGGTCATTTGCCCAATTTTGGGCTTATATAGCACTACAATAAGCATGGTCATCCCTAGGTGGGATGGTCAGAAAATTGGCTAACCATCCCACCCTAGGATGGCCATAAAATATGTAGCCATCCCACCCAGGGATGGCCACCAAAATTATCTTACAAAAATAGCTAAAAAGTTCACAAAAAGGGCCTAAAACCCACCAAAAACAAGTCAAATTTGACAAAATTAACAAAGGATCAAGATTGAACTCAAAGGGTTCATGGATGCTCTAAAAAGTCTCTAATTCACTCCCCAAGAAGGCCATTATGGCTGGACCACTCCACGGGAATGAGGTATTTAGTCTTTTGCTTCAATGAAATACCACCAAAATGATCAAAATCTTCACAAAATTGATACATCTTATAATGGGTAAAACTGATGGTTATCCCAATTAAGTCATATGGGTCAAGTGACTCATTACTTTATCATTGGTCATGCCCTCATAGACTCATCACTTGAGGGGGTAGTCATAATAATGAATTCATAATCAAATCAACACTTAAAACACTCAAAAGTGCAATTTTCATACATTCAAAAGAATCATTGCCAAAGATAAATTTTCAAGCCCATGCTGGGGAAAATAATCAAAAAATGCAACAAAACAAAGTATTGGCCTCCTTGAAGCCTCGAGAATTTACCCAATACAAATGCTTACAAGGAAACAAGGAACCAAGACCAAGTATACCCTAAGCCCATACAAATGTCATTAAAGTGTGGTTGAAAGGTATACCAAAATCAATCCTTCAACTATGTCAAAAGCAAGGATTCCAAGAATGTATGCTCTTTCCATAATGGAGGCATCTAAATTTGGTTAGGTTACTGAATAACCTCAATAATTTAATGATTTAGTCATCTATTTTTTCTCAATGCTCTGTTGCACACAATGCATCTCAAAAAAGGGCATCTATAGACACTAAAATCATGTAAATCGGATAAGACTGCTAATGTGACACTCTTATCGACATCATATGGCCCCATTGGGCAACCCTCAGGGGTTAATTAGGGCTCCCAACCACTTTTGGGAAGGTTTACCCCACTTTTGGAAGGTTTTGGGGCATGTAGCCATGACCGTCCCACCCCAGGATGACCATAGTTCATGACCGTCCCACCCAAGGACGGCCACAAGCAACCATCCCTGGGTGGGATGACCATGACCCAGACCCCTCAAAAGTCAAAGGGTAGGAAAAATGGCAATCAATTTCTGCCATTTATCCCACCCAATCAATCATGATATATTGGGAGGTTGTCATGGCCATTAGGGCCTACAAATTGGAGGTCCCAAATGGGAAGCCTCTTCCACCCTATGCATGGCAAAGGCATTTCCAAGTGGCGGCACTTGCCTTGCATGCCCAAACTTGCCCCTTTGCCCCCTATGCCCTCTTGGGCTATAAATTGAGGTGTTTTCACCCAATTCAAAAAAAGGATATTTTGCAATTATTGACCATGAAGTGCTACCAATATTTGCCCTCAACCTTTGCCCACCTATTTGCCTTGGAAACCTCTTTAATCGAAGGTATTTTTAGGGTGTTCTAGGACACGTTCATTTGTTCCAAAACCCATAAATTTTGAGAGTTAATTTCCCAAATTCGATGACAACACCCCTAGGAGGATTATTGACCAGATCCAAGTGGAATTGGTGGCAAAAACCACCCTGTTTTGTGGTCGTTCCCCCTGGGACGGTTAGCAGGTCTTGTTGGAACTCCTAGGGATGGCCATGAATTGGCCCACAATTTTGATCTAATTTCTATGTAGTTCATTTCTATAGCATTATATTAACATCATATCCAAATTTGGTGAAGTTTTGAGTAGATTTGATAGGTCAATTAATGTTTTTGTGATTGTAGTCCTAGTTGTCCCTCCCAGGAATGGCCATAGGTTCTGCTAATAATCTCACTTTGATTTCTACTCAGATATTTACAAAATCACATAATAAACATCATATTAAGTTTTCAAGTCATTTGGAGTAGTTTAGATTAGTCGCAAATAATTTTTATATTCATAGATGCATACTTTTCATGGTTTTCATTACAAAATGCATATGCTATTAACATATTTCAATCTCTTGTGTGTAGGTACAGGTATTCCATGCATGAGGGAGGAGCTAAGGAGCTGAATAAATATAGCCCAAAGATAGCTCTATATTGTGAGTGCGAGAAGAACACTGGAAGCGCGCCATTAAGCTCATGGAGGGATTTGATCCCTCAAGTTTTGTAAATTGAAATGTATCACATTGAAAAGCCCTCAAGGGGATGTATTGTAACCATTGATTTGATGAATTAATAAATACAAGGAGAACCCCCCTTTTACTTAAACATATTTGTCATTTTAGTCACTTACTTTATCATCTTTCTTTTGCATGCTTTAATTCAATAATTACATTAGATGCATTTCAATTCAATCTGTTAGGCGTAGCCATTTTTCTCACTACTTTAGTGGTGATCACGGTGGGACCCTTGTCCCTTGCCCTCTTTTTTCATTTTTGCTAATTTTTGCCTTGTTTTTGCACTTTGGATGTTGCAGGTTCTAGTTGTTTTGAGCTGAAACGACCCCTGAATTCCTAATTAGAACTGTCAGGGACAACCACAGCAACCATCCCACCTAGGTATGGCCCCCAAATTTACAACCATCCCACCCACGGATGGCCACAAAACCAGGGGTTTTCTACAAAAATTTCCAAAAATAGCAGTTTCCAGAATAAGTAAGGTAAGTTACTAAACCCTCAATTTACAGTTAGGTTGTTCAGAAAAAGGTAATTTGAAGTTTTTCATCTCTTTTGTAGTTTATTGAAAGCTAAATTTCCCCTTTCTATATTCCTAAATAATAAACTAAAGAAAAATAGGAAAAAGGAACAATTTTAGACATGCAATCTGAGTGGTTTTCCTGCGTGTGACCTGCCTAAAGGTTAGGTTTTCATATAGGTTGAAAATTTGTAGGTTCCTTACTTATTTATGCATCAAAATCTAAAAGTAAAATTCTTTTATTGCATTTAGTGAAAGGGCATTGAGTGCTATTTTTTTTTCTTTCATTTAATCATAAAAGGAACCACACACACCACATCTCTTTTTTAACGTTAGTGAGTTGGAATTCATATCCAACCACTGATAGAGTTAAACGATGGTGGGTTTCATCTCCATCAATTGGATCAAATACTATAAACCCTATTTTTTTCCAAGGCTAGATCCAAGAACTGTCTTATCTATGGAAAATTTCATGCACTCCTCTTCGGAGGGTGTATCATTGTACACAATCAATATGAGTGAGGACTGGTAGGACCTATGCTCCCTGATCGAGTATGGGCTTCATATCCATACTTTGGTTGGTTCATGTGATCAAAATTTTATTGCTAGTTGTTGAGCTACAAGTGTATAGGTGAAATCCCTTTAACAATTGAGAGTTACATCAACAAACATTCAAAACATGTGAAAGAGATTATTTACAAAGCAACAACTCACAAATACATCAAACATTTTAGGAACACATAATATTTAAGAGAGATAATCATTTGTATTCTTGTGTGTTTCTATTTTTGTGTGTTTGAACCTATAAAACTTGTAAAGAAGATAATCACATAGATATTAGAAAAGGTAGTCATGGTATATACCCATAGCCAAGCCCACTTATGGGCGGACGCTTCGGGGAGTAGTCAAGGAGACATGGATCATCTTCGATTTGATCCTAAGGATATGGTTATACCTCCTTGGTGGCCACATACTCTCCCAATAGAGTGTTAGAGAGGGCCTAGCTTGCAAGGAACCCCTATGCGGGGTATGCCTATAGGTCACAATCCCACTTTGGAAAATTACTTCTCAAGTATGGATACTTCCAATGCCTTCTTTCAAGAAAGGAAACCGCATAATGAAATGCATACACATAGAGAAATACCACACATTCATGTTCCTTCTTGGTCTACTCCACACACTTATGTGCAGGATAAAGACTATACACCAACGGTAGGGTTAAATGATCATATTATGCTCTCAAATCACCCTTCTCCAAAATACACATATCAAAGTGAGTATGATACTCATCGCATTGGGTGAGATAATTTTGCCCTGCCATTCCTCATTTATGAAGGAAAACCTGAGTAAAATATTGATTATCCTCGATTACATCATTCTATGCAAGCACGATGTGCCTCTACACTAGTAGAATACCAAGAACATATGTTTAGGAGTGAGCCTCAAGTAAATGCAACTTCCCTCAATTGATGGAAATCCATAATAGACCTTACAAATCCTCCTGAACATGATAGGTATTAGGGAAATAATGCTAAGGCATATAGTTCTAACACAATTGATCAAATTAATCAACTAATCAAGAGGTATGTTGATCGTCAAGCTAATTTTAATCAACTTTGGTCAAATAAACAACACTTAGATCTCTTATAGTAGTGACAACAATTAGAAAGACTAAGACTTGAATAGAAGATTCAAGAGACTTTGTGTGATGGGATTCCTACTCCAAGCACATTTAGATAGGAGGCTTGACAGAGGCAGCCCACTTTCCATAAAAATAGGTCTCCTAGGCCTAATAAAATATTTCCATATTGACCTCCTAAGCCTAATCAAAACTTACCTACTAGGACTAATATAGATCACCTTCAACAGGAATTAGTTCCTCCTTTTAGGCCCATTCCAGAAACACCTTATGGGTCTTATGATGATTTGGAACAAAATGAGAAATACCTAGAAGCACCTTTTGGAGGTATGGTTGATGACAATCAACCACCTTAATATATGCTTAACATTCCTCATCCTCCTCTACAGGGCCAAAATAAAGAAGAGGAGATTAAATCCTCTTAGGTTTATTGAGCATTGCTTGAATGTATGGAAACTATAGAGAGTAAGATAGCTGGGACTGGGCTTCAAAAGCCCACCTTGTGCTATTTATGTAGTCAAAAATTGCATCCACCTATACCTTCCCCTACATACCCTGAGCATTTTAAAATACCCAAATTAGAAAAATTTAAAGGGGAAGAAGATGCTCAAGAGCACGTCACTAGGTTCATGAACCAATGATTTAGTATATAGGAGAATGATCCATTACACCTGAGAACATTTCTAATTACCCTCTCTGGCCTAGTCGTTGAGTGGTTTAATCAACTTCCAAGGCATAGAATCTTTATCTTATTAATTTATTGAAGTAAAATCTCCCCACCTAGTGAATCTATTATCAAGGAAAATGCCTATAGTTATATGAGTGGAAGGCCTATATAACCAAAGCCTTATCTAGAGCTATTCAAAAAGAGCTAGTACCACCTTTGAACTAGAGACAAATAAGGATTACTAATCGTACAACAAGGTGGCCATGGTACATTATCCTCCCAAAAAAAATTCTAGCATGGAATGATAGAGGTTCCATAATTACACCAATTACACCTAAAGCCTAAGATTTGATTCTTGCCTCAATATTCAAATTATTACCCTAATTCTCAGGAGAACATGTTGTCACTCCAAAAAAACATTTGTAGCACTTGGTAAGCTTATGCATCATGATAAGTATCCTATTTTTGCCTTATTTTTTAGGGATATTTCATGAATGGTACCTCAGTCTTAGCCTATGATCAATCAAAATATGGGATCAATTGACATATATCCTAGTAAGGTGGTTTAGAGAAAAGATAGAAGGAACATCCCTCTTGGAACAACTTAAACCCATCAAGATGTTACTTGTAGAAGCAATGGATGATTTCAATGTCCAATTCTCTAAGACTTGGAAAAGGATCCCTTAAGAGATCCAACCTCTTCTAGGTATGGCATTCATTTACTATCTAAAAGATTTTAATTTTTAGATTACCATTATGGTCAAGTCTAAGGACGATAATTCACTAGTAAAGGCCTATGGGATAGCCATCCAATATAAGAATTACATAATCCAAAGGAAGCTACCTCCTAGACCACCTCCACCAATGTTTCCCTCCATTCAGCACCTGTAATACTATTCTCTAACCATACAACCTATAATTAGTCTGACTTGTCCTTCTTCATACCCAGCAAAAAATCAATCTTCCTTCCCTATAGACGCTAAAATGGACAAAAAATTTAGATCTATGAGGACCCTTAATAATGATGTCACAACCCTTAAAAGGTAGTCTAATATCCAAATATTTTCCTTCCAAAGTTACCTAAATCCTTCCTTTCAATAGGGAAACCTAGGTTTTGGATCACCCCCAACTATATATCACAAGCCCCCATTTTTAGCCAATAATAATTCTAGTCATACATAGGCCCTAACTCAAAAAATAGTGCCTGTGTTTATCTAGACCCACCAAGTACCTACAATCTTAGTTAGGGACCTAGTTGCCACTAATAACTACGTTGAAGATTGTAGTGGCTGATACTATCCCACTCCTAAGTATCTTCCCTTTTATTATTATATTAAAATAGGATCTTAGGTTGTTGAGACTTCCACTTTTGACAAAAATGACACTCATCCTTCTCTTTCAAAAGTCTCAATTCTGAGTTAGGAACCTATTACTTAATATTGGACCATGGCACCCATTGCTGACTTATCAACCTTGGAGCAAACCTTTGTTACTTGGGGTTAAGCAGAAGTATTCATTGTGTCAAAAAAAATAGACCCCTCAATCTAATGGTCATAATTTTGATTGGAAAAGGACCATTGAAAAGTAGGGATTACCTAACCTGACTAAGGCTATACCTCAAATAAGAGAAGAAGATAACCAGAAGACCTCTCTAATTTAAGTTGCACCAATAAATTAGAATTGAGCAATCTTGATAATGATAACAATGGCTCCTGAACCACTAAGGTATCCTATTATAATCTATCAAGACCACCTCCAGTAATAAAAAGGACTAATATTTCAATAATATCAATATTCTAAGAGCCCCTTCTATCAGAACCTTCAATGTGGTGGACCACATAAAGAAATCTATGATAGTCATACCTCTTTGGGAGATCCTCTCTATTCTAAAATATATGAATAACTTATAAGGGGACCTAAAGAAGTAGGAGTTGAGTAGATAAGGAACACATGTCATGCTACAAATTCTAGGTCTAGATACTAATGAGCCCAAGCCTATATCATTTTACCTAGCCCTAATTTATGAAGATCAATGACTACATAATTGCATAGTTGATTCAAGGTCCAACACATCAGTATTGCCAAAAAAGGTGGCAAAAGCAAACATATCACTAATAAAGTGGTGTATTCATATGGCACTGTAGTAACAATATTCAGGCTCATCCAAGAACTTCCCTTGGTACTCCAAGCATACCTTAATTTTATGGTTCATCAAGACATAGCAGTGATCATTCTCCCAACCTCATTTGGAATTTACATTTCAAATGAATTCACCCCTAAGATCAAAGAATACTTATCACTCAATTGGACCCACATGCTACTATGAACTAGATATTGACCAGTTTTAAAGTCTTATCAAAACTTATGCACACGTACCACATAGAGTATATCCCTTTCAAAATCAGAGGGAAGAAGCAGGTCTACTTAGTAGAAGAAGAGTTGTCATAATCTGACTACTTCATCAATAAGATGCGCCCATACATTCTTGATGAATAATTGGAGTAATGGGCATCAGATATGTGGAGATAAGATATTGATAAAGCATTCAATCCAATTGGCATGGGATGATTTATCACTAGGTATGTTCCTCTATACATAGTGTATATAGCAAATAAAAACATTATAGATATGTAAAGAATAAAACTTTGGGAAGGATGATTGAAATTTTTTTTGATGCCAAGGAACTAAGATCTTATAGAGATAGAAATTTGGAAAGGATGATTAGGAAGATATTTTCATGAACATGGTATAACCTCAAAAGGTAGTGGTAGAAATGATACTTCCATCCATGATACATCCACAAAACACCATTCAAATATTTTTAGCAGCACATGACTTGACCTTAGCTAGTAGTCTTCCAATGGAAACAACACCTTGATCTATAAGTTTTAGGGCATATATTTAATAAGGACACATGCTAAATCTAATAGTGGATGATATGGATCTTAGTGATAAGATTAGTCTAGGAAATATTGAATGTTTGCATGAGTCAATATTACCATAATCTAGAGATGTCATATCCAAAGGAGTATTGCGTAACATGTAGAATGATCATAGCCAACCAATACAACCATCTATTTATGTAATTTTTTAGTGTTTTAGGCTTCCACCAATAGGATGTCAATTAAATCCTAAGGATACAAAGAACCTATATAAAGGAGGTCTTCCTGGATACACCTTAAAAGCCCTAAACTATCCTCTAAAGATAAGCTTCTACTAAAATGATAAAAGCATCCAAAAATCTACTAGTAAACATAAATGGGATGTGAGAGGGGCCAACAAATAGAGGGTTTCAAAAACAACATTAACAAAATGTAAAGCTCCCCACACCATGAAGCCACGTATACCCACCAGGTAAGGACTTCTAACCTTTGTAGTGGTAGCTAAGCTTAATTTTACTATGGATGAAAGCCCTACCTTCCTATTAATATCTAAATGGGATATATCCTTAGAAAAATTTCTTCTTATCTCTCAACTGTGAACCTTCCCATTTTTTGGATGGATGGACTTATAAACTAGATTCTCTCTCACTTATGACTAGCTTCTTTGTCTCTCGGGACTATTACCAAGGCTACATAAGTAGTCCCCTAAATAAAAATAAACTCAAGAGCAATTGAAAGGACAATAAGGGTTTGAGGTGACCAAGCAAAGGATTGGTATCATACAAGGAGACATATGGTCTCACAAAAATATACACCTTGAAAATGGGATGTGATATCTCCATTGAATTTTCTTGGTCTACTAAGGGGTATTATAGTTGACACATTTAAAGTCTCCCAAAATCTAGAACACTCTAAATATTTCACAATATGGAAGGGATACCAGTTGACCTAATTAGATAGAGGAAGTAGTTAGGCTCACCTGAGCCTAGGGACCTATTCCAAAACAATAAAGGATAACATGATAAAATATATGTAGGATCACTCTGAGTCCTTCATATTAAATACATATAAGGGTATTATTATATACACCATTATAGAAAGATATCATAGAAAATAGGCCTTGAATAATACAATCAAAGCATAAGCAACATCTCACCAAATTTTATCATATTTCTCCCGTATGTGTGCAAATTTCAAATTTTGACTCCAAAACTAGTGGAAAAGGAAAGAAAGTATGGGTTCACTCCTTTAGTAGGCTAAGGAGCCCTAGGAGCTACCAGATATATAGGTAAATTTTCCCTATATCCCTACTTCATTCCAAGTTAGACCAATTATATGTGAGACAATCCAAAGCTACATTGTTGGAAGATGCTTCCCACCTTTATTTAGAACAAAGAACCAACACTTTAAGAAGTCCTACCATTGGATGAAGGAGGTTCCACCTCATTCAAGAAAACATGGTAGCCACACATGTAAGAATAAAAGCAGGTGAAATAACATTAAATAAAGTATCCAGCAATGGTTGTAATGCTTGAATTTCATGGCCAAGTCTATAAGAACCATTCACATGCTATCCATGGCCATTGCCCACCATATGCATGAGCCTACCCTATATACCTACACCAAATAGAGAGGGCATATCCATCATATAAATAAAGCAACACATCTCCGAATAAACATGATGGAGAAGTAATGATGTAACCACCCCAACATAGCAGCAAAGAGTTGAGTCAACCACACTCAATCATATGAAGGCATGAAAGATTTCAATATCTATGGATCCATATCTAGAGATCTTAAAGCTACCCTCATGCAAGTTCTAAAGGGATTTCTTGGTTTTAGGAACAAAATATATCTAAATACCTTCTAAATAAAACTTCGGAGGGAAGTCACCCTCCTCTTGGCTATAAATAGACTTAAATTCATTGTAAAATGCATTGAAGTTGTTTTCTCATGCCTAGTACTCGACCTTGCAAGATCTTCATTTTGTACTTCTTTCCTACTATATCAAGGGGAGCCCAAAAATTTTATCATGCCTAGGGATAATTGAACCATATGGGCCTCATTGTCTTGTAATCATTTTGAGCATGTTAATGGAAGCCATAGCTAATTTTACTCTGTCATTATCTTGGCTTGTCTTTATTCCTAGAGGTGTGTTTTATTTGTTGTTTTCACTAGCTATAGGTGATATTTTCATGTTTAATTGTCACTTGTTGTAGTTAAAAATTGGGGGCCCTAATTCTTTGGCATATCCTCCTCATAGCTTAGGAATTTAATTTTCCTGTAAGCATTTACTTTACTACTCTTTGACTTGCATTACAATTCATTCTTTTTCCCCTAGCCTCAAATCACAAAGGTTATAATGCATCAAGGACTTAGTTATGACAAGGATCTAGCCTCGATTAAAAACCTTATAGGTTGCCCCACAATTGGTTCTTCCCTTCCTTCTGCAATGCTTTCTATTGTTTCACTCTATACAAGGTGTAGGCACATTCATCTTGGCAGGTCTCCTTAGCCTAGTCTCGATGGGTGTGTTCAGAGATGACAATACTAATTAAAATACTTATATGGGGGAGTTTTCACTCTTGGATCACCTCCAACAACCCCATTATGATCTGATGTCTTTTATTCAACCTAAAACAAAGGTTAATTAAATAAATATAAAAAATAATAAAACAAATACAAATGTGAATCAAAACACTTAAAACCTTAATGCATAAAATGCTAATTTTATTGACTCTAATACCATATCTACTTTTATAGGTGGTGGGACATCAAGTATCCCATTATCTTTGGGATATCCTACATCTCTACCTCCACTCGATAATTTTTTTGGGTCAAAATAAGTTGTCCCACATCCCAACAAAAAAACACAAGTTATATCGATAACTTAGATTCACCTCATAGTTTCTCAATTTAAAACCCTTTTATCAACACTTCTTTCAATTTCATCAATGCAAATAAGAATATTGGTCAGAATTCCATACCTACAATATTTAATCATGGATCCACTAATCCATTTATTTTAAACATCTTAGTAATGGATCATATGATGCCAACATCAATATCATATGTCCCAATATTATAACCTTCTCCTTATATCAATCATCAAGGTTATTTCTTTCCACCACACACATCTCATATGCAACATAATCCCAAATATTTTGAAATCCAAGTTTTAACTTCACAAATAGAGCAACTAAAGTAATAAATGGTCTCTATGCAATGGTTCTTCTCTAGTAAAAAATACTCCTATGAAGACTTGTGTAATCAACCCTTAGATCCCATCATAGCAAGTTGCTTCTTTTCACATAGCTTTGAAATGTCAAAGTTCCAAATATACAAGGAGAAAGAAGACCCAATTAACCATATTGGATTATTTATAATATGTAGGAACATTGCTTATGATGAAATGTTGTTACTTAAGATTTTTTCTAAAATCCTTAGTGGTCCTACCCTTGATTGATATTATCAAATACCATGTCACTTCTTAAAGAAATTTAAAGACCTTGTTGATATGTTCATGCAACAATTTTCTATCTATATCAAAGAGGTCATGATTAGCAACCTATACAAGATTAAATAAATAAAGATTAAAATTTCACTAACTTCTTGGTAAGATGGCAAACCTTGGTGGGGATACTTTAATATGTTCCCTGATCTAATGATCTTTTATATATTTTAATAGGTAACCTTAATGAACAATTAGCCTTCTACCTTGAGACGACCAATGTTTCCTTTGAAGATGCCATAGAAATGGTCAAAATACTTGAAACCACTCTCCTAAAAAGAGGAAAACTAAAATCCAAGGCCCAAAAATGGGAAGAAAAATCCTCCTCCCATCAAAAGAGAAAGTACAAAAATAAACATGTAGAAGGCAATGGAGTCACTGACTTGTACCAAATCAATGATGTAGATGCCATGACCACTCTTTAAAAACTTAACCTATCCAAAAAAAAAATGCATTGAAAAACTTTACTAAATTAGATCAACCTCCTTTTGCCATCCTAGAGCAACTCCTTGAAGCTTAGTTGGTGGAAATACCACCTATCAAGCACATAGACCTTAAAAGAGAGAAGGCTCATTCATTCAACCCTAATTAATATTGTTCTTTCCATTGTACTAATGGCCATGCAACTAATAAATATAGGGATATTAGGAATCTAATTTAAGACCTAATATATAAGGGTTAGCTTTTCTTTAGCAAATTTGATTCCCAAACATCCAAAAATTAATATTTTAATATTTTTTAAAATCAATTGCCAAAACATGACCAAAATATATCAAGCCATGTTCATTATAAGAATGTCCCACCTCCAAATCAAACTATGGTGGGAATGCTACACCCTCTTGATTCATGCCTCTCATAAACCAACAGTAAAACCTTCTAATTCTTAGCTTATCTCCATCAATTTATTATTCTTCCCAAATTAATGATGCATTAGGGTCTACAACCTTAAATAATAAAATTTAAGATCAATTTGTTGATTAAACCAATCTAAATATTAATAATCAATATAAAAGTATTAGTCTTCCCTTGGATCTAACCAAGCTCCCTCTATCTCCTCAAATCATAGTTTAACCTTCTATGAAGAGTAAAGCAATCATAATAAGGGACTATTCCTTTGTCTATGTTGGAATTTCCAAACAAAATCTATGGCAACAACCCTTATTGAATTTGTATCCTCTCCTAAAAGCAAGTGCTCTCAAACATAGGAATTAAGGACCCCTTTGGGAGCCAAAGTATGGATGATATGCTATAAAATAGGATACATCTCTAACTATAGTGATCATCTTTCTACTTTATTTTCTTTAGTATTGACAATGAATCCAACTCTTTATTTCTTTTGAGCTTCCATGAAGATACCATTTCTATAATAGGTTGGATTGGGAAAGGATTGGTAAGGAATCCTTTGGTCCTCCTAGGTCCTAGATGCACACATTTTACTAAGTGTGGACATCCTAATATTAGCCTCATCCAAGCATAATACTTCTTGATAGATATTACATCTAAATTTTCATAATAGAATGCATTGATTGCTTGCTCATTTGCTTGTATAATGTTGATTGTTTGCATTATTCTTCCCTTCATATCTACTTGTATGCACATACCTCTTATTTCTAGGATTTCTTGTTTTATATAAAGTCAAGGAATAATCCATGATGTGATTATTATACTAGTTAGTAATAGATCATTTTCATTGCACTTACACTAGGTAACTAATGATTGTAACTTTGCCAATGCCATTTGTGAGTCCTAATCTTAGTTCACATGACCCTTAATCTCTATCAATTTTTATCCAACATGTACTAAAATTGCACTTACCTCTTCAATATCATCATATAGATGCCCTCATATATGATTTAAATGCAATATGGCATTTCTAAACTCTCACCCCATATATCCATAAGTTTTATAGATATGCCAAATGATGGAGCAAATATGTATGCGTACCATGCTAATCAACATGAAAACTATGTTATGTTGCATTTTAAAATAAATCTATAGGCACTATGGTCCTATTATTTCATAAATAGTCTACATGATGAATACCATGATTTTCCATGGTCATGATATCCCTATCCATCTCTCTCCTTTTGCCTCTTCACCAGCTACATGATGAATATTGTGATCGTTCACAATTTTGATAGCCTGATTGATCTCATTATTTACTCCACCTAATTCCTTCATGGATGGGGGAAAAAGACTAAAACATAAAAAAACCTCCTAATAGGGGGTACCAATATTCATTTTATACTTATTCAAGACAAGTACTCAACAATAATCTCTAATGAATTAATGGTATTTAAAGGGATAAAACAACTCTAATAAATAGGTCCTTATTAAGACTTTAATGGGACCATCAATTATTTATGATTTAAAATAAATCAATCAATCAATACATGTACTTTCATGGACCAATTAAATGAATAAATTCAATCAAAATGCACCCTTTAGGTCCCTTAGGAAGTTAGTTTACATAACCTTTAGGTCCCTCACCTAAAGGTTATGTAAACTAACTTCTTTTTAAGTTTCTCACTTAAAAGCAATACAAAAGTAATATTTAAGCCTGTTAGCACTCCCATGATGACAGGTTGCAAGTTGAGCAAGGATGAAAAATCTCCAGATGTTGATCAAACCATGTACAAATCTATGATTGGGAACCTCATCGTATTTGATGACTACCGGACCGGATATCTTGCAGTGCGCTTGCATGGTCGCATGATTTTAGGCTAGTCCCAAGGAGACTCATGTGACATCCGTGAAGAGGATTCTTTGGTATCTGAAGGGTACTATGGCGTATGGGTTATGGTATCTGAAAGTTAAGGATTTCACCCTTATTGCGTATTTAGATGCATATTGGGCAGGATGTGTCGATGACAGAAAGAGTACCAGTGGAGGTGCATTCTATCTTGGAGATAGGTTGGTCGCATGGCACAGTAAGAAACAAGAGTCAGTCTCCTTATCCACAGCAGAGGCAGAATATATTGCAGCATCAACATGTTGTACGCAGGTTTTATGGATGAAACAAGCCCTAAAATATCTTGGCATTAACTTTAGTGAGCCAATTTTAGTTAAGTGTGATAACACCAGTGCCATTAACATCTCAAAGAATCCGGTTATGCATTCTCGCACAAAACATATTGCTATCCGATATCACTTTTTGAAGGAGAAAGTTGCGAAAGGTGAGGTTAAGTTGGATTTTGTCCCAACTACAGAGCAAGTAGTGGATATCTTCACAAAACCGCTACCCAAGGAAATTTTTGAGTACCTTCGCAATAAATTGGGAGTGGTCACACTTCCCAAGAATTGACTAGCAATCGGGACCACATTCTCAGGGGGAGCATTTATATATTTGATTATATTTTTGCTCATGTTTGTAATTTTTACTAACTATAATAATTTGTGCCTGAGAATGTTGTGCATGGACTCAGGGGGAGTCTGCAGTAGCCCTTTGGTATTATTGTCAAAGGGGGAGAAGAATTACAGGAAATTGCACGTGTGTTGCCAACAATTCCAAAGGGGGAGATTGTTGAGCAAGGTGCAGCAACAGTATTGTCATTGTTGTCAACATAGTCATACAAATCGGTTGATGTAGTGGACAAGAGTTAAGAGGTTCTTCAGAGTATGTACAATGATTTTCCAAAAGATCAAAGTGGCCCATATGCTAAAAATCAAAAGAAAATCACAAGGAAGAAAATTGTCGCGATATCGCGACATGTTGA
Organism: Wollemia nobilis; assembly: GCA_028583015.1. Taxonomy (NCBI): domain Eukaryota; kingdom Viridiplantae; phylum Streptophyta; class Pinopsida; order Araucariales; family Araucariaceae; genus Wollemia; species Wollemia nobilis. The sequence continues at coordinate 26,992 of JAQPPZ010014915.1, forward strand.
GAAAAAAGAAAACTGTCATGATATCGCGACATATTGAGAAGAAATAAAAACTATCGCAATTTCATGACATGTTCGAAGAGAGCGCAAGCAAGCAAAACTGTTGCGATTTCGTGACATGTTCGGAGAGAAAGCGCAAGCAAGCAAAACTATCACGATTTCGCGACATGTTCGGAGAAAAAGCGCAAGCAAGCAAAACTGTCACGATTTTGTGACATGTTTGGAGAGAAAGTGCAAGAAAGCAAAACTATCGCAATTTCGTGACATGTTCGGGGAGAAGGCGCAAGCAATAAAAACTGTCATGATTTCGTGACATGTTCGAAGAGAAAGCGCAAGCAGGAAAAACTGTCACAATTTCGTGACATATTGCAAGAGAGAGAGTCCGAAAGAAAAAGTCACGATTTCGCAACATATTGCAAGAGAGAGATTTCGAAAGAAAAAGTGTCGCGATTTCATGACATATTGCAAGAAATACTGTACGGATGAAAAAGTGTCACGATTTCGTGACATATTGCAAGAGAGATTGTACGGATGAAAAAGTGTCGCGATTTCGTGACATATTGTAAGAAAGATTGTACAGACGAAAAGGTGTCGCAATTTCACAACATATTGTAAGAGAGATTGTACAGATGAAAAAGTGTCGCAATTTCGTGATATATTGCAAGAGAGATTGTACAGATGAAAAAGTGTCACGATTTCATGACATATTGCAAGAGAGATTGTACGAAAGAAAAAGTGTCACGATTTCACGACATATTGCAAGAGAGAGAGTCCGAATGAAAAAGTGTCACAATATCGCGACATGTCACATTTTTGTGACTCAACAAGGGCAGGAAGGAAGATAAATAAAAAGTGTCACGATATCGCGACATGTCACATTTTTGCGACTCAAGAAGTGTAGGCTGGCAGAGTAACAAAAGTGTCGCGATATCGCGACATGTCACATTTTCGCGACTAAAGGAGGAGAGAGAAAGTAAGAAGGTAGAAGTGTCGTGATATCATGACATGTGTTTTCGTGGGTTCAAACCAAGTAAAGTAGCAAGGAGGTGAAAGTGTCGCGATATCGTGACATGTGTTTTCATGGGCGAAACCCAAGAAGAGGACAAAGAGGTAGAAGTGTCATGATTTCGTGACAGGTCACTTTGGCACAAGCTAAGAAGAGAACCCAGTCAAAATAAGATATGTGATAGTTAATTGAAGTTGGTACGATAGTTACAGGTGCAATTATAGAAGAAAATCATGTAGCTAAAATAAGAAGAGTTAATTGAAGTTGGTACAACAGTTACAGGTGTAGTTACAGAAGAATTCAGTACGACAGTTACAGGTGCAGAACTTTGTTATAAAAGGAGGTCTACGTGGAGAATTAGTGTGCTAAAAAAGGTTGAAAAGTGCTACGAAAAGAGGGTTGGAAGAGTGTCATAAGAGAGCATTAAGCAGAGCCGAGAGAGCCGTAAGAGTGCAGTAAGAAGCGCAGTAAGATGGCTGTAAGAGGGATATAAAAGTGTAGCAAGAAGAGCCGTAAGTGTGTGTGGTGTTTTTGGTGAATAGCGAGAGAGGTTTGGTTAGCAATAGACCAGTCAGGGTCTTGTATAAGCGAAGGCATTTTTATGTCAATCTTATAGTTTCAAAATTATAGTCCGAGTTGGTGCTTGGAATCATGAGTTGGTGCTCCTTTCTATTGGTGCAGATAAATCAGGGGTTGGTGCTCCTTTCTATTGGTGCAGATAAATCAGGGGCTGGTGCTCCTTCTAGTGGGTGCTGGTAAATTTATTGTAAAATTGGTATTTTGCAAAGACTAGATTTGGACGGGATTCCAAGCAATCATTTTTGAGGAGTAGCCAAATTGGTGAACCTCATTACATCATGTTTTGTGGAATGCTCTCTTGTTATACTTGCTTTATCTGATTTTAAGTTTTCATTGTTTCGGTGTTAAGAGTTGTAGATTTGAATTTAAAATAGCTACACTGATTCACCCCCCCTCTCAGTGTCATTGTGAGACTAACAAAAATTTACAAATAACATGGACTACCAAAATCTGCTAGCTTTTTCACAACATATTTACTTTGTAATAATTACTATAGATTTTAAAAATTTGATAAAATTTCAAATAAAAAACAAACTAAAACCACATGGAATTTACAACATTTCATCAATTTTTTTAAATCAAAACACTTTATCATAAATATCCAAGCATCATAATATTTGATACAAATTTGCAGATAGAAATAATTTACTAAAACCAACATAAATTTGCAAGTTTTGATGAATTTTTCTAAGCAAGAATAATGATCTAAATTAGCATAATGTCATAAAATTTGGAAAAAAATTTAAAATCAAAACAACTCATCAAAATTAATTAAGTATTACAAACTTTGATAAGATTTTTACACAACCAACCACATATCAAAATTATCCTAGAACAACTAAATTCAACAAATTTTTAAGCACCAGCATAATTTTTCAAAAAATTTAGAACATGAAATTTATTTACCAAAATTATTCAAACATAGATGCAAATAAATTTATCATCATCATCATCACATAAACAAGAAAAAATATGTAATAAAATAATGTGTCGTATATATAGGTACAAAATGATATAGTATACATCGTCACAATACCTTGACTACATCACCAAAAATAATACATCTCATCATATACTACATAATAGTGTAGCAAGAATACAAAATTGGTGCTTGCATGCATAAAACTTACAAAATGGTCTAATATATCAATAAACACTCACTACTGATCCTAAACCAGTGGTCTTAGCTATACAACCCTGAATTTAGAACTTCTCCTACTAGGGGTAGTGGTGATAACATACGTATTAATTTTTATAATGACCTAGTCATGGACCTAAAGTAGGACCATGATCTCATATTGGTAAGCAATGATTATCACTACTCCATATGGATGGAAGCATGATATATCCCTTGATAGTAGGTATTGTAGTTTATATCTACCCCTAAATTTACCTATATCTAGACTAGTTATGCCTATACATAGCTTAGATGGTCAAGCATAGCCTTCATAGCCATGCTACTTCTCCTTTATACAACCACTATTTCCCATGATATCATTTCATCCCCATCCTTTCAAATATCATCAACCTACCCCATAAAATATCCCTCTCCTAATGAAGCCCAATGATCTATCTAGTCAATTGGTCTTGCTTAGCCACCATCTAGTCATACTTCCCTTGTAACATTACAATATCAACTTGATACTCCTATTTCTCTACCTTCCTAGCTACCTCTAGGATCAAAATATCATCCTTTCCATTTGCCAAGATATCTTGCAACATCAACATGTATCTTATCATCAAGGTTGTCTCTACCTCTATTATCATATTTGTGGTCCTACTTGGGATTACCTCAAATCTCACCCTACCTTTAGAAACACTACTACAATTGGAAAAATAACTAATGGTATTATGGGTGATGGCCTTGGTTATCCTCCTCATTACTTCTCCCTTTTTCTCCATTGGACCTCCCTCAAATGTCTCCATATGATAGGCATTTTCCTTTATTCTACACTTGATCTAACCGCCATAATGGTATGCTAAGGGTATATATCCCTATACCATTGCCCATAACTTAATTCCACCCCTACATTGCCATACCTCAAATCAACCACATGAGTTTCATGGACATCTACCTCTAGGGTTTGATGGGCCTCTAAATTCTCTATCCCATATGACTCATATATACAATATCTTTCCTACCACTAGCACATCTTATTGCTTTTCAAACTACCTTAAAATATGATCATATCTTTATAATTCATGCTTCCTACATGGTCCTATCAACCATCACACTCACATAACTCTTTCTAGCTACATGAAATCCTTATGCCATTCCAAATATCTACACCATGGCCCCCATACAATTTGACTCTGCCATAAATTGTTGATCCCCCTCCATGTTGGTCCTAGGGTCCCCCTAAAGGGTCACTATCTCCTCTCAAAATGGTATGCCTAGTGAAAATATGTAAGCACCTTTGTGTTTTTAACTCTATCTAAAATCCCCTTTGGTTTTCATATGGTGAGGTTCTCCTAGAACAATACTTTTAATAGGGTATGACATGCCAATCTTTGACTGCCTCTATAAACAACTCTATCTAGTGTGTCATAAAGCCTCGCCAAGATCATTGAATCCCATGCAAAATGGATCTACTCATCATGTGTGCAATAAATACCTCATATCAGTGTCATGGCATCAATATCGTACTCATTTCATCCATAAGATATTAGATGTGCTCATGCAAAGTAGAGTAGTTGGTCAATCTAACCTCCCTACCTTGTACATGACATTTATTTCAATGTCCTAATATACAAGGGGGAACCTTGTATCTCTTGTTAGCATCCTTCATGGTTGAACCTAATATTGGCTCATCTAGATGTCTAGTCCTCAAATTGGTGCCCATATAATCCTCCAAACATCCTCCAAGCTCACAGATATTTCTCTCATGGGACGAGAAAATTTACATATCTTCGAGTATCGCCTCTCCACCAATGCTATAAGAAGAGCCTAATCAAACTTGAATTTGGGAATTAGGGCTATGTGAGCTACCTCTACTATGTCTAGGAGTGCTTGATTTATTTTAGTAAATGAAGCAAGGATGGTCTCTAATGTGTGTGGTTATTGCTCTCAATAGTCCAACACCCTATATCATATTTGCCAAGCCAATAGTTTGTTTGCCTAACTAGTCTATCTAATATAATAACATCATCTTGTCTTCTATTTATAAAATGGTATTGGTGAATGAAAACACTACTAGTCAAAAATAGTATTGGCAACCAAATTCACCACATGGAAAAAATATTGCCTACTAGCAAAAATATCATAGTGAATTCAATGGCAAAGTGAGAATTTATTGTCAAATATATGTGTGTGTGTGTGTGTGTGTGTGTGTGTGTGTGTGTGTAGCAAAACCTTTAAACTTTATTTTTTGGTTTTTCATTCCATACTTGGAGTTTATTGGTTTTTGATCCTATTCACACTTGCATCACCTCAACATGAATAGGTTGCTCATGGTGATCCATTGAGCAATTTTTACTCTAGATCACTCTAATCCAATCTTGCATGGTAAAAATAAATTATTCTTATGCTCCCAACCTTTTTACCTTCCCTCTGAACTAGATGCCCTAGATTTATTTTTTCCATTACTTCTATTAAAAAATAGCCTAATAAAATTTCCTAAATAATGTCAAATTTTCCACCCAAACTTCAGGGAACACCCTAGATTATGGGCATGGATGCAATTAATGTTGCCAAAAGTATAATTTTTCACATTGCTCATAAGCAATTTGTTTCCACATCATGCCCTTTGCATATACATTTTAAGCATCTAAAAAATTAGGGCATTTATGAATATCTTTTAAAATTTTATTATGCAATAAATGCATCAAATGGGGTAAATGTAGACACCCAATTTTAGCACAAAAAAACTACTAGTAATTCACTAGACAATCAAACTAGTCTCATCAATTGTTCTCCCCAATATTTTGAGCATTTATTGGCCAAAGAGAGAAAATGTTGATAGTAAAGTAAAAAAACTAATAGTGAATTTTTTGGCCCTAACAACAAATTCATAAAAATTCTACTTTCTCACTTAATTTTAGCCTTTCCTACCTAAATTTGACCTATAATAGTCAAAACAACAAAAAAGTTGATGATAAATTTGTTATAGTGATTTTGTCTATAATGATTTTGGTTCAAAAAATAAATAATATCAAGTTCTTAATTCTCTATCCTTTTTCAATCCTCTTTCCGTTAATGAACTTGATCTTAACTCTAGTTTGCAGTCCCATATAGTATATTTCCCAAGCCCAAGACTTATCATTTTTATAAACTTCCATTGATAGATATTGGTCTCTTTTCAAATTCTTATGCCCTATGATATTTTCTTCATTTTATCACCATTTAATGCATTTCTTCTCGCAAGGGGCCATGAATGCTTATAAATTTATCCCTTGGGTTGGCCATTCTATAAATGTTTTTGCAAGTAACAAAATTTATCAAATTTTCCTTGTAACTTCACACTCAAGAATATCATCTAGAATTCAAAGGGGGAAAGTAAGGTAGAGAACCAATTACCACTTACTTGGTCATATATCTTCTTACTATTTTTCTATTCACTTAGATTAATCTTATTTATCTTTTAATTTCTAAATATATTCTACTATTATTTTATGCTTATCATTTTATCCTTGCTCATCTTGTTGACTATTTAATCTAAAAATATTAACTCATGTATATTTAATCATTTTACTTGATAATTGTAGAATTTTTTGTCATCCCTTAGGGCATACAACCTTCTAGAGATGCCTCACACCCATATCACACCAAACCTTTTAGGAAAATTGTTGTTTGTTTCTATATTTTTTCTATCAAACCAAAAATATTGTTGGCATTGTGTAGTGTTTTTGTCATATTTATATTTTTGTTGTATATGTGACTATCATCAGATCACCCAACCCTTTAGGGGCACCTAACACACACATTTAATAATATATCATAAAATCTTGATATTTTGTTTTTCTATTTATACAAAAAATGAAAACATTATTGACCTGCATACAAGCAACATCTTTGTTGTTTTTATTTTTGCCATATGTTTTACAAGCATTTACTTTTTCTTATTGACATCAAGGCTTTTTCCAGTGAAGCAGAGTAGTTCTCTATATTTCATTAACTAAGTAGACGCCTTTGCACTAACTTGTATTTTCAAGTGTCTCTATTTTGCAATTTTGTGTGAAAACACTGGTGGCTTCACTCTAGGCATCAATTTTACAGATAATAAATTAGTGTTCTCTGTAGAAAATTTGTCTTTTATAAGAAACTAGGTGCCTTTGTTCTTGCATATATAGTTTCTACTTTTATAGGAAAATTTTCCAACTATTTTAACATAGATTAGGTTCACTGTCTCTATTTCCTTCACATAATAAGGTGATAATCAAGTAACTTAGCGTAGGCAAAGGACATTTTATTTTTTATTATAGGCATAAAAGTAAAATAGCATATAAAATTTATTTTAGGCTAGTTTTGCTTGTTGCGTTATTTCCTTAGACCCATGTCTTTGAAAAGAAACCATGTATATTCAAAATTTGACTAACCATTGATAGAAAAAAATAGGTTCCTTATAGGCTTTATGTAATTTGGTAGAATACTTATGGGCATTGTGTAATTTGACCAACCACTGATAGGAACAAAATAGGATCCTTTCTCTTTTTAAATTTCAACAACATAGCAATTTGGCAACTACCTCTTGAGTAAGGGGAGTAATAAAATCCATATTAGGTTGATCATATTTACATTCATACCTATGTTAAGGGTATTTCAAATAAAATTTAGGCTACCCCTTGTATATCCTCCTTCTAGAAGTACATTGAGGTTATGAGAGTGAATTTGATATTTTCCTCAATAATGTGAGAAAACCTAAATTCATCTCACTTCAAACATTAAAGGAGTTGAATTATATGATATGAGTCCTAAACTACATTTTTATTTATTTATTTAACAAAATCCTATATTTCTTGAGAAGAACAAAAGTTCTCTTAAAATTCTAAGACCTAATTAAAGCCTGATCTATGATAAAAGAGAGATGTAATGTAAACAAATGTGCACGAATACAATTTATAACCAACATGATATTTCAACTTGTATGCTACTAAATTGAAACAAGTAATATTTTTCTAGATAATAATAAAATTAAGAAAGAAATTAATCAATCCTTTCACATTGAAACTAAGAATTTTTCTTCTACTACTCCAATTTTTGAGGAGGGTATTGGACATTACCAAGTAGTTTCAACAAAAGTTCCTATTTGAGATAATGATGATTGTTAATTTGATATAAATTTAAGTGAATTTGATAATAGTAATTTGTCAATGATGATTACCAAGTTGGAATATCAAATGTAATGAATACAAATCTAGTCTGGAGAAGCATAGACTAACTAATATCTTTATTATCTCTACATCAAATCCTTTGAATAGGCTAAGTGAAAAATGACTTATTCATTTGTCTAGGCATTTAGCAAAGGATGAAATCTATCAATTTCAAAATTACTTAGAAGATAGACCAATAGGATGTTTTTTCTTTGAAAATATTAAATCATGTATTGTTTTAAATTTTATTGAATCAAAGACCCACCATTGTCTTGCCCTCTGTTGAATTTTCTTTAACAAAAGCAAGATCACCTCTTAAAGTGGTGATCACAGTTAAGATTGATTTTCCAATTATATATAGGCTTTTCCCTCCTATTTTAATAATCCCTAATGAATTTTTTACCTATAAGACCCTTGCTATGCCAAAAGTACCTAATATCTCTAATGAATTTATTTTGTAACCATGATCACCTCTGAGTTTGGTGCTCCAAATTCCTTCAATTTTTTAAAAACTATGAATATCTAGACATTTATTTCTACCCTTGTTAGCTTATTTTTAGATCTAGAAACAAATTCCTAATTAAATAGGTCATATCACAAGTGGCTTGATATTTGTATTGATCTTGAACCCTCTTTTTTGGTAAGGTACTTGATTGAAGCTAATTTTCTATTGAATTAAGAATTAGCGTTGTGATTAATACTTTGATAAAGGTTTTAAAGCAATTATAACCATACACTGATCTCCACATACTTATGTTTCTTAATTCCAAGTCATATGCTCACATCCTTTTTAGAATTAGGGCCAAGAGGTATGTGAAATAACTAATTGTTCAAATCCTTGATAATTCCATCTTTCTCTAGTCATGACCCAATAATTAGGTCATACTAGAGTTCTTATATGCTAGAGAGAAAAGGATCCCTTGACAATACCATAAGAGAGGGTTCCTTCAATATACCACTCCTAACTGAAAAAGTGGTCTAATCATGTTTGCTAGGTTGAGATTAAGTCTAGACTAAAGAATTTTCCCATTGCTCTAGACCATTTTGAGGAAGGCAATCTTATGATTGCTAATACTAATATAGATATTATCATAGGTACCCTTAAGCAACCATGTATAGTCAAAATTGGAACTAGCCTATCTAAAAAAAGCAAGACATATTCACTACCTTACATAAGGAGTATAAGGATGCCTTTGCTTGATAATATTCTGACATGCCTAGGATGGAAAACAATATAATTGTCTATAACATTGTTACCTATGAGGATGTCACTCTTGTTTAAAAAAAGCAAATCATGTCCTCTCTTCTCATTCAAGACTTGTATAAAATTAAAATCTAGAAATTGTTAGATGTTATTTTTATAATATCGATTGACTATTCAAGATAGGTATCTAACATCGTACCTATGAAAAGAAAGAAAAAATATTATCTAGATTTGTTGTGATTTTAGACACATCAATCTAGCTTATCCTAATGATAAGTTTTGTTTTCCCTCTATTGATGTTATTGTTGATTTTGAATAAAGGATATAAAATATTATTCCTTATGGATGGATATTCATGGTATAACCAAATTTGGATCAAACAAAAAACAACTTTTATTATGCCCTAAGGCACATTTTATTATGTTTTCATACCCTTTAAATTGAAAAACATCAGTGCTACTTTTACTCAACAAGATGATAATAATAATGAGTAATTCATGTATTATGTTGGTCAAACAAAGCTTCTAGAAAAAACTTGACACACTCCCATGGAGAAATATTGCTTGACAATTTACTTTGCATGTGAAAAATTAATATATTACATCTTGTATCAAATAACTTATGTGATCATTAAAATTGACCCCCTAACACACCTACAAAAATGTTACATCCTTAGTGACATTTGATATGGTAAATGGATCACTATGAGACAAGAATTTGATCTCCATATTTAAAACAATCTATGAAAGCTTAGGTGATTATTGATCAATTTGTAGTAGCTTCTGACCCTATACAACAACCCTTAAAGGAGGTATTGTGTGATGAGGACATAATTTTCATATGTTTTTCTCCTCATGAATTGGTCATATTTTATTCCTCCATTACCTCCAACCTTATTCAAGACTTTATACCTTATGATCTTACTGACCAAGAAAAGGCTCTCATGGAGTCTTGTGAGGCTATTAAGAGGTGTTATGAAACTAAAACTAAAGGTAAATCTGAAGTACCTTCTAATTTTCAAGATTCTAATAAAGACATGCATATTAGTACTTAGATCCTTCACTTTGATGGAACAAATAATGAGCTTTGGATAGGATCTGACATCTTTTTCAAGTATCTAGTTGACCTAATTATTTGTGGCCTTTCATCTAATTTTTTCTAGAAATACTAATAATGTTGTGGAATATGAGGCTTTAATTTTAGGGATCCTAACTATCTGTTGTATGAATTTTAAACACATTAGAACATGAGGAGATTCCCATATTGTAGTTTTTTAGATCATTGTAAGTATGTTGTCAAATATCCCTATTTGATCCCTTACCATCAAGTGGCTAAAAAAATTAATCAAAAATTTTAAGTCCTTTTCCATTAGATATTCTCTAAGGAGAAAATGTTGAGGCTGACTCTCTAGTCACTTTTGCTACTAAATTCATACCACATAAAAATATTACTAAGACAAATTTTATGGGGAAATTTCATGAGTAACCTATGATCTTTATTATTTAATTTCTAGTGGATGTGTATGCAATTGAGGTCAATGCTATAGATTTCCAAATCCCTCATTATGATCCTTGGTATGTCAACATATTATTCTTCCTTTATGGTCAAACCTATCCACCTTAACTTGATGCTAAGCTATGGGATTGCCTCCGTAAAATAGCATTTTAATTTGCCATTCTTAGTAGGGTTTTATACTACCATAATCCTAATAGTGTTCTCCTACAATGCTTTATAGAAGTTGAGGTACCCAAAAACCTTTTTAATGTTCGTAGTAGTAACTATGGAGGACACCTTAGTGGTCATTTCACAAAACATAAATTACTAGGAATGGGTTATTTCTAGTGAATAATAGATGTTTATGCTAATAATTATGTCAACACACATAATAAAATTAATTACATAAAGATAAAACTTATGCCCCTACCCAATTTCTTCATCCAATTAAGTCTCCTTGGCATTTTTCCACTTGGGACCTTGATATTTTAGGACCTTTTTATTTTATATCCTTATATGGGAATAAGTTTAGTATCACAACCAAAAAATATTTTACCAAATGGGTGGAAGTTATACCACTAACCAATCAGATAGCCCTCATTGCCTCCAAATTTGTCTTTAAGTAGAATATGTGTCATTTTGATGTCCCATATACTATCATTTTAGATAATGATACTCCTTTCGAAAATAAATAAATGCAAGAATTAAATTCAAAACTAGGGATTCAACACCATTTTTTCATGCCTTACTATTCATAAGAAATTGGTCAAGCTAAATCTAGCAATAATATTTTAGTAAATATTTTAAAAAAGATAGTTAAAGAATCAAAGAGATATTGGAACTTAAAGTTATATCCTACAATGTGGTCATATTGCATTAATATTCAGATGTATAGAGGGACAACCATTTTTTCTTTGGATTATGGTACTAAAGTTATTTTATCACTTGAAATTGAATTACCTTTTGTGTGTGTTTCTTTGAAGAATTTGGTAATTCACAATGAATACCATTAGGAGTATAGGAAAGCCCGTATTACCAAAATTACTACTATTGATGAGAGGTGTCTACATGATTTTAAGCATAATAGATCCTATAAGAGTCATGTTGCCAAGAAATAATATATGAATATCTACCATCATGATTTTAAATATAGAGATTTTTCCTAAAGCTTTATAATATGTATAAGATATTATAAATAATTTTTCATATTTGGAGAAAAAAAATTGCAAACCATGCATGGAGTTAAATTGGATGAATCTATCAATTCTACGCATGTCAAATGCTTTATGTGTAGCCCCTTTTGTTCCATTTGTACAATAATTGTATTTTTCTTAATTTACCTATTAACTTGCATGTTTTGTTTATTATTTTGACTCCATTGATTGTCTATTTGTGAATATGAACCATACACATCTTTAATATAAAAATTATGGTGTGTTTGGTGTGTTTTCCTCTTCTTACTAAGATTACCCCTTTAAAAAGTTATCATGATCATTCTAGTTTTCTAAGTGTCACTCTTGCCCATAAGGTGCACCATGGTATCCTCAAGGTCTTCCCTAACATGTCATGTAATTCCCTTACTTTAAGCACCATAAAGCAACTAATTTATTTTAACCCATGCTTTCTCCTATATGGTATATTGCTAGAAAACCAAGGCAACATTCTTTTAATTTTTTATGTAAAACACACCATTCCAGTTACCAATCATTTTTGGCATCCCATTGTAATGGTAAACATGCATTGTTGAAGAATGCACTTGATCATATACTATAATGTATGACCCATGTTATAGTAGGGGCATGATGACTTTCCCTACTAAAGGATACTCCCCTAGGATACATTATAATATGTATCTAGTCTATTTTAACTCACTTAATTGTATCTTGCCCATGATAATGGTAAACATACCTTGTTGATCAATGTACTTGGTCAGATACTACAATGTGTGACCTATTGTAGTAGGTGCATGGTGACTTCCATGGTATATCCCTCCCATTGGGTGTATGCCTTGTTGAATAATATGTCTATTATTAGGGATAGGGTATGAGTTGGACTTGGGGACATATATTTGTATACCATTCATAGCATAGGTTGGCTTCCCCTAGGCCACCATGTAGTAGTTGGTGGACATGATTGATTGTCATAGTGTTCATATATGCTTGTCTAGCAGTTTCTTTTAGGATTGAGATATATACTTGCATCCATGTATGGTGTAATTTCAATTCTCTTGGTCTCCCTCATTGTACTGATAATTGTGTTTTTTGATGCTTGATACTTGTACAATACTACATATGACTTGCCTAATATAGTGGTATATATAGTTGGAATATCACCTCATGCATGGCCAATACTAGAGGTAGGTAGAAACTGGAAAGCATGTCACTAAATTCTACCCAAATATTTCATGCTCTATAAAGTAAGAATCTAAATCATGATACATGACATTGAATGCTACTTAGATCATACATGTAGTCAACAAACTAGAAATTACATGTCATCGAACCATATACAAATCTTAAGTGCATGTCATACATATGTTGAGTTGTTATAGAATTCTACAAAAATCATGCCATGAATATAGTAGAAAGTTATAAAAAGGTACACAAACCATATACTTTAAAAAATGAATGAAGGTCTCGTATACATACACACAAATAGATATAGTACATTAGGTACAATATGGTACATGGGGCACTGAGTTCCATCATCTTGTACTTCTAAATATTTTACTATAAAATGGTCTTCTACATAATATTTTATTTAGTTTTGTGGGTATACCATAAGGGTGGTACTTCTAGAGCTCTTGGCTTGCTCTAGACTTTCTTGTACCCTCCATTTTATCTCATTTCACACCCAACTACCATTTTTAGCACTTTGGGCATTTTTTTATGGTGTAAATTACTTTCAAGCCATATGGGGAAAGTGAAAATTGATTTCTTTCATCCAAATTTTTTAAGGGAACATATAGGTAAGTTTCAAGTATGTTTTCCTTTACTTTCACATTTTGGCTATATGTTTTTGTATTTTTTTTTATATTTCTTTCAAAAAAAATTATGTTTTGCATAAATAGCAAAATATAAAATAATAAAACCTTTGATTTCCCTCCATCATAGAGAATTTTCATTTATGTTGCTTCAGCTATCACATATTTATTTTTGATCTATTTTTCCTAAGCACTCATAAGTGGCTGTCCCTTGTATTTCCACCTATGGTCCTTGGGTAGGGGTAATATTTTGTAGAAAGAACACTAACAATTGACTTTGTAGGTGGTGGAGAGTCTAATCCTCCTATACATGGGATAGGGGTGGAATAAATTTTTTGGTCCTTAGTAGGATGATAATGGGCCATGTTGGTCAGTGGTTTTGATTTCCTTTCTTCACCTACTTGTCACTTTTTTGCCACCTTTCGTAGACAATTTTGCTTATTAACTTTCTCAAAACCCTAAAATAAGATATTAAGAGATGTTGACATGTGTCCGCCAAAGCACACATCCTAAAATTAATGGTTCCAATATTTCCATATTAAGTAGAAATATTGGTTGTTAGTTAATTTTAGGGTTTTTGATACATGGTCATTCTTTTAGCATGTTTTTACACTTAAGGTTTTAAAAATGAATTTTTTGAGCTGAAGGTTACAATTTTATGGCTCCAAAAGAGTGAAACTTAGTTATTCTCTCCAAAGAAATTTTTTCACTAAAAATACCCATTTGACCTTCACATTTTCTCACCATACCTAAATTATTTATGATGATTATTGATAACATTATGCTCAAACTATGTTTTTGTCCTACTTCAATTCTAATTCTAATCCCTATAACAAATACCCTAGCCTCTACATGGTTGTTAGTTGAATTTCAATATAAATAAGGATAAATTTTCCTTTATTATTTAAAATAAGAGCACCTATATCAATTTTTTTTTTATTTACTTTGGAAGCACCATCAAAATTAATTTTGATAAACCTAGTTTTTTGACATTTCTATTTTACCATAGGTCAAATCAAATAATATATTTTTATTCCATTGCTTGAGATGACCCTTTCAAGTATATTCAAATCATGTAACCAAGAGGCTAGAACCTCTTTCTCCATATTTGGGATTTTTAATGATGAGAACCATATCGATAAATATTTGCAAGAGACACAATAACACAGTTCTAAAATTGGGCATGATTTTGAGATTTATTTGTTTATTTTCTTTTAAACCATAAATTCCAACAAATAATAGCATAACCAATCCTCCATAAAATATATGATGCTTTAGATTTGAAATAATTAATCCAATATTTCATAAACTCTTTTAATATTGATGGAGCTACCTAATATATTGTCATATTTAAAAAAACGTCCCCAATTGGTGTGATAAAGGTATGATGAAGAAGTATATGTTCTAATATTTCAACATCCTTCTCACACAAGGCATATTGAAAATATTCATGATATCCTCTTCTTTGTATACTCTTTCTTGTAAAATTCTTACTTTGAATTACTACCAAAGGAATTATGAGACCTTAGGGAGAGCCTCTATGAAAACACATTACTCCAAAGGAATTCCATGATCTAGAGTTGTTCACATTAATATAATATTTCATCTTTGGACCTTTATAAGCTAGACATGTCTGTGCTAATGGTTTCCATTTTGAATCATAGATAAGAGGATATGACTTCAACCAAGAATTAGGTAAATTGCATAATCCCCCTCATTGATTCACCATATATTATGTTTGTTGATCAGTTACAAGCTATCTGATAAGAAGTTCTATGTTGGTGATCCTTTGGGTAGGGAACATTTTTTGAATAATTTATTTCAAGAAGACAACCTATATATTTTTGAAGTAAAATATTTTCCTAACTCTTTTCTTTTCCCCTAAGGCCAAACTCATAGGTTTGCAATTTTGCAAGCTTATCCTTCCAATATTATTCATTTGCAACCCTATCCCACTTACAAAGAGGAAACCTAAAATTTTCCTCACATCCTTTCCAAAGAAAATCTCTTCAAATTTTATCAATTTCTAATGTTATACCTATTGACAATCTTGAAAGTGATATCATATAAATAGGGATGTATTGCAATGTAGTCTCTATAAGTTGTAGCATTCCATCCATGTTTAAGAACTTATATTTCCAAATTGACAAACAAGATTTCATTCTATCCATACATGAGTCTCAAGACTCTTTTTCTTTCCTTTATGGGATAAAGTATTACTCAAGTATGTTTATGGATTTTTTCAATTTTAAACCCTAAAATACCCATAATAATATGTTGTATATATAGATCAAATAACATTAGCTCAACTCATTATATTCCTTAAATTTCAAGGAGGAGACATATATTTGAATATTTTCAAGTGATACATGCATAATTTCCAAACTATTGTATTACCACTACATGGTTATGATGTAATACAGATGTGGCCCATTTCAATCTGAAATAACCAATTTAAAAAATAGGTTGTTATTCTAGGGAAGTGTTAACAAAAAATCCTAGATGTTTTAGTATTAACTAGATATCCATTAGCCTTCTCATAGCATGAAAATATTTATAAAATACATAATCTCATTGACTAAGGGATTATCCTAAAGAAAAGCATTATTAATAAATTAGAGACGAGATTTGAAGGGATCATTTATTGCAACCAAAACACATTTCATTTTTACCTTTTAGAAAGACCTCTCTAATGCCTTTGCAAGGTTGTGGATCACCTTGGTAAAGTCCACAATATGAGTTTAATATATCTACAAGGGGTCCATTGATCAAAATAAAATATTTTTGGGTGCTATAACAACATCTAATGTATTCACACCAACCTTAATCAAAACCAAATTATTTAAGATTATCATGTAGAAAAATCCAATAAACCCAATCATATCTAATTTCATGAGAATACTTGGATTTTTCATGGAATGAAGAGAATAAGTCTTACTACCACAAAATACCATAGGTCCTAATATAAAATAGCCATAATATTAAAGGTAAAAATATAAATAAATTAGAGTATAATTATATATGAGCAAATTAATATGTATATCAAGGCCTATATAATACTGAAAATAACATTCATTTATGTAATCAAATATGAATGTAAATGGACTAAATCATTCATGTACTATGCATGAATAAAACATACAACATTAATTGTTCAAAATTTACATACAAGATTTATTCACTTCCTTCCACTTACAATCAGATAATCAGATATACAGATATCAAATATCTATTTATGGAGCTTTGTCTCCATAATATAGACATAGAATATGACTCTTATTTTACTTTACTATTGCTCTCCACATGATAAGTTCCATGACCTTTGGCTTATCATCTTACCACTTGCATACTAGACTCTTCACTTTATTCTTGCATGCACACTTAACTCTATGACACTTGCACACTTCTACAAGACTTTTGAACTTCTACATGCACTCCTAATATAAGACACTTCACTTTCATTTTACAAGCACACTTGACTCTATGAAACTTTCACATTTCTACACCTGCTATAATACACTTATGTATATCCTCACATTACATATTTGCACACTTACATACATGACACTTGTGCACATTCTCTCAATCTACACTTGCACTCTAACTTACATGACACTTGTGCATTTCTTACACATTGACACTTACATGAAATGTAAACTATAAATCATAATTCTAAATTATAGAATCAACCCTAATCTATTACATATTTATAATTTTACCATGAAGCTACCATGGTCATACATTAGCATATACCAAATAATGTAATATTCCTCAACACCCCCTATATTATATTATTTGGTTATTGAAGACTTTAGTATTCAATATTGTTCTTCATATTTATCTTCAATATTTATGTTACCTTTCATTGTTCATGAACCTCTATTTGAGATTCATCTTCATTCTAAATCTTTCAAGTCTTTATCTGAATCTTCAGTATAAGATTCTTCTTTGGCTTTGGATCTAGATTTTCTGTAAGTCTCCCTTGTGTGATTTCCTCTATTTATCTTTCTTCCTCTTCTCTTCTTCATCTTGAATTATGATGTGCTTTCTAAACATATAGTAAATCTTCACAATAATACATTCTTGATTTCAATGATTCCTCATTGAAGCTAACATAAGCTTCATTCAAGTTGTAAATGTCATTATTGTCTTGTTTCTTTTCTTGAAATTTTTCTTGAAATAACTGAAAGGTAAGCAATGAAAAATACATCATTAAACATTCTTATAAGGAAATTTTAATGGTTTTTTATGAATCTCATCATGTTCTAAATTTTTTCATGAAGATAACTTATAAGTGTTGTGAAATTTTCATCTTTTGCATCCTTGAGAAATAAAGATAAATTTTCTTTTAAAACATTTGTCATTTGCTTATTTCCATCAAAATCATCTATTAAATTTTGAGAATAAAACTTTAGCTTGTTCACCATTTCTTCACTATATTCATTGAATGCATTTCTAATAATTTCTTCCATAATAATCATTGAATCAACTTGATGATTTAAATCCTTTGAAGTAGTAATCCTTATATCTTCCTAGTTCAAATATGAAATTTGAGAAATCTAAATTTTCTAACCTTTGATGTAGAAATCCTTTTAACTCCCTAATAAATAAATTTGCAAAAATTCAAAATTTTTAAAATTTTTCAACTTTTTTATAAATACTTTTAAAACTTTTAGCATCTTCTTAAAATCTTAACCTTTTACTCCTTATATCTCCTTTAATTTATAATAAATTTACTAAATTTAAAATACCTTAAAAAAAACTTAAATAAACCTTATTACTCCAAACATAATCTAATTTTTTCAATTAATTAAAGTGCATAAACTTTATAACTCCAAATTGGAAAAATATTTAAACTTATTTCATTCCCACAAAAAATAATATGCACTTAATTTGTAACATATATTCGTTACCTAAGAACATGTCGATGAGATAATAGTTGCTCAACTCATTCAATGCCTAAATTCTACTTGTGATGTTAGGTGAGATATTTGTAATGTTCTTTAATGTTAGTTATTCCTTATTTACCATAATTTCACTCTAGTTAACTATTGCTACCTTGTTCACATTCTATATCACTTAGAATGAGCAAGTATTTGCTTATGGTGGTGATCTCAAGCATCTCAGCTTTAGGTGACTCATCTGCTACTATAACTTCCTCAATGGCTAAAACTCTAATGACTCATTTTTTTGTCTCTTATGCCTGAATGTTTGTTTAATTTCATGCACTTTCTTTCTTATAAATCAATTATACATTGTCTGGATAACTATACATTCATTGTGACTTGGCTTGCATTCTGATTAGAGCACTTTCTATGGCTTGCTTGATAGTAGCATATTCTTTGGCTTGCTTTCTAATGTGAACACATTCTCTGGGTTGCTTGATAACAACACATTATCTAGCTTGCTTTCTTATGATAACACATTCTTTGGATTGCTTTGCTTGCTAGTGACTTTCCTTTAGCACTCTGTGAGTGCCTACTATTCTTCTCTAGTGGCTTATGTGCTTCTCCCTTAGTATCTTATGTGCTTTTATCTTAGCACCATATATTCTTTTCTCCTAGTTCCTTATGCGCTTCCTTATAGCATATTATGAGATTATATCTTAACACCTTATGTTCTTCCTTTTATTGCCTATCAAATACTTGATGTAGTGACTTATTAGATCTTTATGGATTCTTTTTTGTATTGCCTTATGAGAGATTTATGAATGCTTTGTTGTAGCACCTTATGAGAGCTTTATGAATGCTTTGCATTTACACCTTATGAGTGTATGCTAATCCATATTTAGCACCTTATAATAAATTATTGTCCTTATAAGCAGTTTTCTATTCTATACAAATTTTTTCTTGTTGTAAGTAGCTATACTGCTACGAACTCTATCTACAATCTTTCTGCACACTATATATTTCAAATATTGGCCTCTATAAAATGGCCTATGATGATATTATGGCTATGGAAGTTAAGAATACTTCTCTATCCATTTATGAAGTTATGTTACTTCTTAATCTTCTCAAATAGTTGTAATGCTCCTTTGTCTATATGAAATCTTTAATATATTAGGTCATATCTAAGAACCCCATATGATTCTCCTCCTTACTATAGAACCCAATAGCAATATCAAGGTGATTTTGAATATCCCTAAATGACCAATTTTCTCCTTGATTTGGTTCTTATTTAATCTTCAATAGTGATTCTCCTCTCTCTAGATAATCCAAAAATATGATCAAGGTGACTCTATATGTCCTCAAATTTCTAATTATATTTTGAGTTAGTTTCCAATCAATAACCAAATTTTATTTTGAGCTGGCCCTTTTTATTAATATAGCTAAGTCCTAGTCTTCACTAGTTTTTTCAACTGAGTGGAAAAACCATAGCATTCAAATCAGTGACTATCCTTATCCCCTCAATCTTCTACTCAATCAGGCCTTTAAAAATAGATTCCAAGTTTGTATTACTTTTAAAATGGATATACTCTAATTTAACTTTATCAAGAATGGACAAAGTTAAATACTAATGATGGTGGCTTAATAAAGTAACTCTATCAAAAATAAATAGAGTCGAGTGATAGCTCTGATACCACTGTTGGATTTTTAAGCCTTACTACAATAAAATATCATAGGTCCTAATATAAAATAGCAACAATATTAAAGGTCAAAATATAAATAATGTAGAGTAGAATTATATATGAGAAAATTAATATGTATATCAAGGCCTATATAATACTGAAAATAACATTCATTTATATAATCAAATATGAATGTAAATGGCCTAAATCATTCATGTACTATGCATGAAGAAAAATTACAATATTAATTGCTTTTGTATACAAGATTTTTTCATTTCCTTCTACTTACAATTCGATAATAAAATATATGGATATCATATATCTCGTCATGGAGCTTTGTCTCCATAGTATAGACATAGAAGATGAATCTTTATGCACTTGAATATTTATCTCCATATGACAAGTCCCATGACCTTTGACTTATCATCTTGCCACTTGCATACTAGACTCTTCACTTTCTTTTTACATGCACACTTGACTCTATGACACTTGCACACTTCTACACCTACTCTAAGACACTTGTGCACATCCTCACATTACATATTTGCACACTTACATACATGACACTTGTACACATTCTCTCAATCTACACTTGCACTCTAACTTACATGATACTTGTGCATTTCTTGCACATTGATACTTACATGAAAGGGGAAATATAAATCACACTTCTAAACTATAGACTCAACCCTAATCTATTACATATTTATAATTGTACCATGAAGGTACCATGGGGGTACATTAGCATGTACCAAATAATGTAAAATTCCTCAAAATGTATGACTTATTATGCAATTATTGTACCTTTCAATAATTTTTATCATGAAAAAAACTACTTTGTTACTTTGGAACAACAAAATCTAGAATGTTTATCAATTTTTTCACCATAATTATTGAAATAATTTTATAGATTATATTACAAAGGCTATTTGACAAAAATTATTAAAATATTTTGTCTCGTTTTATCAAAAACCAATATAATAAAGGTGGCATTGGTATCACTTATTGTATTTTTCCTTTTTTGGGGTCTCTTCAACTGCATCCAATATATCACTTGATGAGTGTCATTACTGCTTGCACTATAAGTTTTCAATCTAGGGTGGCATGCAATGGTTGTAGGCACTAGAGAGAAAGGGAATGTATCTTAGTATAGGATATTTTAAGGTTTCCTAATTGCTTAAATAAGAATCATACTTGCAAAAGTTAAATCACATTTGCAATTAAATAACACACATAAAAATTAAAGTCACACTTGTAGAAATTAAATAACATACTTCGCAAAAATTAAAATCACACTTGCCAAAATTTAAATAACACTTTGCAAAAATTTAAATCATACACTTGCAAAAATTTGAATAACACATTTTACAAGAACAAAAATCACACTTACTTTTTTAATTAATGATAAAAAATTAGGGTTTTGAAGGGTCCTAGAACTTTTTACATTAGAGGAGGCAAAAATAAATAAATTCAATTAAGCATAGACAAACCTTCAAGGCCAAAAGAACAAAAACTAAACCTAATAGCCACCCAAGAGAACAAAAGATAAATATAATGCCATGATACAACATAGACTAGCCCACCATCCAATAGGGCTTAAAAGGAGATTTTTTGTTTCAACTTTCTTTTAGAGGCACAAAAGATCATGCTCCATTTTTGTATAAGAATAGAAGGACAACAAATACATCAAGGTCCAAACTAAATTTTCACATTATCATAATACTTAAGGTAGACCAACTCATTAGTTTGGTCACTATACATACCTCCATTTTCACATTTTGAATTGGTCACTATCCACCCCCAAATTGGCCATAACATCATCAGTCTGATTACCTTCCCTATAAATATTCTTAATTTTAAATTTTAACATATCTTTTTGAATCCTTGAGGTATCCTTGATGATATTTAGGATGAAATAATTGTTAGTCTTCCTAGCCTGCAAATCTTGAATGATGTTCAAGGAGTCACCTTGTACGAGAAGTCTTCTAAAGCCCCTCTCAAAAACCTTATGAAAACCTAAGAAAAATACCTTCTCTTCAGCTAGGTGGTTAGTCTGAATACCATAGTCCTTAGTGTAAGCCCAAATGACCTCACTATTATCATTTTTGACAACAACACCTCCACTAGCCTTCCCAAGGCTACCTTTGGGGTTATCACTTGATGAGTGTCAGTACTACTTGCACTTTAAATTGTCAATCTCAAGTGGTATCTAATGGATGTATGCATTAGAGATAAAGGAAACATATCTCGGTATAGGATATTTTAAGGTTTCCTACTTTCTTAAACACAATTCATACCTATAAAAATTAAATCACATGTGCAAAAATTAAATAATACACTTCGTAAAAATTAAAATCACACATGTAGAAATTAAACAACACACTTCACAAATAATCCAAAAAAATAACACACTTCACAAAAATTAAAATCGGATTTTTTTAATGTTTTCATCAAGTTATTTTTTTAGCTCTGTGTTTGGGATCTGGTCTTAGTCTTGTTTCTGTTCTCTTCAGTTTTTTGGCTATGTTGTCCCTTTGTGTTGTTTGATCTCCAGAACTATGGTTCTTGTTAGTAGTCAAAGGTTTCATTTTCTCTGACAGCTTTATTTTGTAAAAAATGGTAGGATCATTTTCAAAACTCTGCTTGTTATCTAATAACAAATTTACTAAAATCACACTTGCAAAAATTTAAATAGCACTTTGCAAAAATTAAAATCACACACTTGCAAATTTTTTAAAAAACACACTTTACAAAAATTAAAATCACATAAACAAATAAATTATCATGCTTCCAAGAAAATAAAATCTAATCCAACAACTACATAAAACTAACCCAAGAAATTAAAATAAATAATAAAAATAATTTACAAATTAATTACAAATAAAAATAATATACAAATTAATTATAAATTTAAACAAATACAAATTAATTAAAACTAAATAAAAATAAAAATTCAATTATTTTATAAATATATCTACAAGAAATAATAATTTCCATTGTGTTGATGAAGTGGGCCCTTTCTCCTCAACCCAATGAAAAGTAAATTTTAATTCAAAAATAAATACAAATGAGAAAATGAAAAAATCATTATTTACTAAAAAGAGAAGAAAATTATCCCTTTACAAAATATTCAATACAAACTCATCCTCCTTTTCTTTATTTTCTTCCTTATCATTGTCTAAAAAAATATCCCACATAAGTTGGGCATATTTATATAAAAGTGATGCCTAACTACATATTTACACGTTTTCAACCATTTGCTAAGAATTAGCATGGACAATACAAGTGTCACTTTACATACCTATTCTCTCTCAACCACTTGCTAATAATTAGCCTAAACAATACAAGTGACACTTTACATCTCTATTCTCTCTCAACCACTTGCTAATAATGAGAATGGACAACATAAGTGGCACTTTACATTTGTTTACATCTCTATTCTCTCTCAAACACCTGCTAATAATTAGTATAAACAACAAAAGTGGCACTTTACATCCATATTCTCTCTCAAGCACTTGCTAATAATTAGCCTAGACAACACAAGTGGAACTTTACACTCATATTTTCTCACAACCACTTGTTAATAATTAACATGAATAAGTCAAGTGGCACTTTATACTCCTATTCTATTGGGAGCATCTCAACTACTTGCTAATAATTAGCATGAATAATTCAAGTGGCACTTTACACTCCTTTTATTTGGGAGGAGTCTCTGCCATATCTTAGAACTAACTACATAATTTTAGCCCAACATTTGAGAGGATTGTTAAAACTAACAACACAATTTTAGTAAGCAACCATGATGAAATATTGTTGAATAAATTTATATAATACTAGCACATAATTGTTATGTGAATTTTGGCATTAACAATTCTACCATAGCTTAAGATGTATATTTTAGTGCTAGATCATTTTGGAGTGCATTATGGTGCATATTTGGATGTATATTTTGATGCATATTTTGATGTCAAACCATTCCCATGCTAGATCATTCTAGTGCCAAATAATTTTAGTGTATTTTCTATTTTTGGTGCACTGCCAATTCTAGCACCCTATCTAATTCTAACACACTAGATGATTTTGATGCACTACCTATTTCTGGTGCATCAGCACTTAGAGATATATAAGGCATCATCTTTCTAGCTAGCTTAATTAGTATAATGCTCATAAACAAAACGATCACAAATAAATATAAAACTAAATCCAAAATCATATAAACCTATGTTAAATAACATAGTAATGCATTTTAATTATTCCCCATGTGTAGTCAAAATATTAGTATAATTTATAGTTTTAGTCCATAATTAATTATTTTCTTACCAACACATTAAGGGAGACAAGCATTATTTCTTTGATACACAAAATGAGGTATTTCAAGGCCTTATCACTCCCCTCAACTTAAGCTATTGAATGTTCTCATGCATCTCTTTATTATTTTTTGTACTATAGTGATAACATGGCACACAATCATTGTGTTGATATGTTATCTTTTCTCCTCCCCAACTTGATGGTTAACATATTCCTCCTCCAAATTGAATGGAAACATGTCCATTTCTGTAATCACTTTTTTGAATCAATTTTTTTAGAAATAGTGAGGCTAGAAGTGTCACTATGGTACCAGGCATCAAAATGGGTGCTAGAAGATTTTTGGTGCTTATGAAGTGCAAACAATTTTTGGTGCATCAAATAATAGCCTTCTTTTAAATTTTGATTATTCAAGGTGCTTCATAGTAGAATATATATATATATATATATATATATATATATATATATATATATATATATATATATATATATATATATTATATGGATATGTAATTATACATAATATTAAAACTAGACAATAATGAAAAGAAAAATGCATACCTTATTATCGTAGATGGATCGATGTCCTCGATGTGTAGACCTACGTTATTATTTTTTAATAAAAACTACCTTTTTTTATTTTCAACCATCTTCTACCCTGGCTACATCCAAAAGGGATTTTCACAGCCAAGATTTTTTTTGACAAGAGGAGCATACCTAAAATAGTTTTCATGCAAGCCTTGGTCTAGTATAACCTTGAAGAGATTTTCACCATTGAGTAATTTTTCTTTGAGATATAGAATTCAAACGTAGATGTCCCCTTATATTGGCACTCTAATATCTCATCCTCTTCTATAAATTCACCTGATGTGACTATTAGTGTCTAGTGCTTTAAAAAAAATTAGTGCCAGATATTTTTGGTGTAAATTTCAATGCCAAATATTTTCAATGCAACAATGATCTATTTTTTGATGCACCATCATTTCTCGTACTTTGCTTTTTATGGTTTTCAAGTTCTGGCTCTAGAATATTCCCAATACTCTTATTACATATCCATTTGATGCATGATTATTTAGAAGTGCCAAAATATATTTTTTAAACAAGGCAATCATGTTAGAAACTAGTTTACATGCAAACCTTGGTTGAGTAGCACCACAAAGAGTTTTTCACCACTAATATTTTGAATGAGGTATTCCAACATAGATGCCAGTATTTTTTGGTGCACCAATACCTTATGTTCTTTTGACACTCTATCTGATATGACTGTCATTCTTTGATACTCCATAGAATTCTAGTACCAAACCATCGCAATGCATATATTGATGCTATAATGTCCAATGCACTAGTGCTTCAACTATTCTGATGCTTCATATAATAAGGCTATTAGCTTTTAGCTTCTACAATTTTAGCATTGTGGCACTTGAATACCTTCTAATCATCTATTTTCTTTCTTATGCCTATGATTTTGCATCATATACACTTGAAAAACTAAATGTGTGTATATATATATGGTTTTTATGCATAATATTAAACTAAACAACAATGAAAAATGAAAAATACATGCCTTAATTTGCTAGAATTACTTATGCACATCCATCATTGAAAAGCAAGACTAAAAGCCATCAAAATCTAAACTCTTCATGAATGATTTAACCTATCATTATTATTTTTTTGGGATCATCTATATGGGAAGAGGATACCTCTTCCATAATATGCAAACTTGCTTGTATTTTCAAGTGTTAGAGGTGCAGATAGGTGATGCCTATCTACTATTATTGGATTAGCCATAATTTGTATAAGGAATAGAGGTTGCTTACCTTGTCATAGCTAAGTATTTTAATAATAGATAAAAACCATTTTAATTATGGGTGACAAAGTACCTTGAATTCAAATAAATATTGATCAAGATCTTTTAATGTAATCCCCCTAAAATTTAGCAATATAAACGATGAAATTTTTTCATAGGGCTTCTATGTCAAGATCTAACCAAATAAAATATGTAAATATTCTAGTTATATTGCTATCTTGTTTGATAATGTGTTACTTTATCCTTTCACCATAATTTTTTCCTAACATATATTATAAAATTTCTTGACAAAATGGAAAGATGATGTCTTGTACGGACTTGGCAGGAAAAAACTATTCAATTGCTTCTCACAATTTGCAAACTCCAAAGACTCAAAAGTTGATGATGGTTGTTCTCCACTAGATTTTTCTCCTATGTCTATATCAACTATGGACACTTCACTATTTTGTTTAACCTATTTACATTGATGTCTATTTTCTATGGCTTTGTCAAAGTTTTTGATTAATAAATTATCCCTTTTTATTTCTAAATCTATTCATCTATTTTAATTTTTATATTAGTGAGAAGGGTTCTGAAAGGTTCTTGTAACCTTTTACAAAAAAATTCTAGTTAGGAAAAATTCTCCCAACCATCTAAAAAAAAAAGATGCACCTTCTTTATAAATGAGAAGAGACAAAAACAGATAGAGAAGCCCTCGTAAGGTCAAAAGAGAAAGCCTCAATAGATGATAAAAAATCCCTCATAGGGATAGCATGAAATGGAAAATAAACCACAAGATATTATAGAAAAAAAAACCACCAGTATCCGTAGAGAGCACATAGTTATTTTCCAGTATGGTCAACATCAAGATGTTTTTTTTTTCCCACTAGGTTCTTGAACTTGGCCGAAATTTCAAACTAGTACTTGTACTCCTCCAAAACATGTTTGGGGGAGGCAACAATTAGCTCTAGTGTGTCATCCACCAAGTGATAAAAATCCCATAGGTGGTAATCAATGAATGTGATGTGATTACAATATCTCCACATATGGCTTGCAAAGATAATATCCATGTTGAACCACAAGCTCCATGTGCCTCAAGCATTCATTCTATCAAGGTGAAGCCACTCATGAGAATAGATGGTAGAAATTGAATCTCTAAACTTAGAAGAATATCATAAATAAATGAAACCTCCGAACATGACTTCTAGAATCACTATCTAATCAGAGGTGGAATCCCTAGATTGAGATATCTATGAAGTCTTAATTGGAGCATATTTTAGCATGGGAGAAAAATTCAACCATTTGTTCAAAGGAAACAAATTGGGTAAGAAAGTGACCCACAACATGGAGAAGATACATCTAACCAAGAAACTTTAAACCTTATAGAGTTCACAAAATGGAAACATAGATGGTATTTTCATAAACTAGGGATTGGGAGAAGTTTCATTCTAAATGGTAAAGTTAGGCAAAGCAACACCCAGGTTAGCTAGTGTAGACAAGAAAAATTGACCCATTAAAGATAAGTTTTCCCTCTTTAAAAACTAAGGTTATATTCAAGAGACTTTTTACCTTATCAAATAATATCAATTATTCTCAAATTGTATACCATTTGATAGGTCTCAAAAAAATCTTTCCAATGGTATATTATATGTCCAATTTTGACACCATTTAACCCCTCAAACTACCAAAACATTATATATATGTCTAATCTCCTAACGAGATTGTACGATATGATCCCTAATCATACGATACGATCCTTGATCATACGTATGATCTTGAACAAGAATAGAAAAATCTCAAAGTAGAAAAATGATAAACCAATTACAATACTTTTTATCCTTACCTGTGCAACTGTATGGCAGTTACGGGATCGGATTCGTCGATCAGTCCCAACTTGGAAGGAGTTGCAACCTATTATGTTTTCAACCTATTTTTCCCTGTTGGTTCATCCTATTTAATTAGGCATACCTCCCCTCGAATTACTCCTAACTCCATGATATAATTTCTACATTTGAATCGTTATAATTTTTGCATTAGTCCTAGTTATTTTTTGTTTTCTATTGGATCGAAAGATACGATCAGGGATCGAACGATACGATCAACGATAGAAGCGTACAATATTGCTCTATTCTACATATGATTTTGTTGTTATTGTATGATCTTGCTTATATATAACTTAGGGACAATTCCAAGTGTTGTTTTGCATTTCTTGACTTCTCATTTGCATATTTATCTTCTGATTTATCATTTCTCATTGCATACAATATTAAATTTAATCATTTTCATTCCTGGAGTTCACCAAACTGCATTCACTTGCATATTTCATCTAGCTTAAGGCATATACCTATTAGATCTTTGTATTTATGCATTCAATAGTTCATACTTAATTTGATTTCTATCTAGCAAAGTTTGTAGCATATCCGATTCTTTTTTTTGCACTCTATTCATGAAACTACAAGTTTCTATCAAGATCGGATCATTCGATCACTGATCGAACGGTACGATCATAGATTGTATGTATGATCTTGACCAAAATTGTATGAGATTGCCCTACTGCATATGATCTTGTCTGCTATAAAACATTATAATCTTCATCAGACTTTCGGATACAGGTCAAAGTTTTAAATCATTTTTTAAGCATTGCATTGTTCATTAAAGCTCTGTTAAAACTATTTTTTGTTTGCATATGAATCAAAATTGTATATAGTTTAGCATAGTTGCATATTGGCCAAAACTATATGATTGTGATAATTTAAAAGGAACACATCAAACAAACTCTAAAACCTAGGCATGAAAACTACCATAAAATGTTTCCTGGTGAACCCTAAACAATTCATCAAAAAATCACCAAAGAAGACACGAACTCAAGTGTCTCTCTTCGAGGTGTAGACCTATCATTCTCCAATTCCCATTCAAGGTGTGGATCCATTATCCTGAAGGAAAGGAGTGTGGGAATTTTAGAGCTATATTCTTTGGTGAACCCGACGTGAAAAACATAAGCATCTTTCTAATTTATAAACATAAAAATTTATAAAACATAAAACAAAAACCAAAAAAATCATAAATCAAAACTTGCACATTTTAGGTTCATTTCATAAATTTTAGATTTCAACATAGGAAGAGCTGTAAGCATAGATATTAAAACAAAATGCCTAGAATCTTAAGAAGTGGTAAGCAACTAGAATCTGATTACATGGAGGATCAAGATCAAGAAAACCTTGATGATAGGATAAATATTGAAGATGATAAAATTTTAGAACCAGATGAATAAAACAATAAAGAAGATGAAATAGATGATCCAACTAGACCTTATATGGATGATGAAGGTAATATTAGTTTTAATTCTACCCTGCATTTTGTTGGGTTTTTAAAAGACAACATAGATGTCATTAATCATGTACTACAGATAGAAGGTCAACTTCCTATGGGAGATTATTCAATGGAGGCTACTATAGAAGTTTCTCTCCAATTAAATGGAAATCCATTAACATATATGAACAAAACAAATCAAGATCAAGCTGGTACATCTCAAAATGTGAATCAAAATCTAAATCAAAACATAGCAAAACCACCACCAACAAAAATCCAAATTCCAAACAAAATCAAAATTCTCCTACTTCTCAAGCTCCTAATCAACAAATAGCCACATCACAAAAGGCTAAGAAAATTCAAAATACCAATCATCATCAAAAAAAATTTCAACAAAACACAATCCCATATAAGCTCCATAATACTATTCCTACACATGCTTTACACAACAGTGTTTCAATTGGAAATCCTTACACAACAACACCAACTTATCATCAAAGATACAACAACATGGTACAACAAAATAAATTTGGTGGACAACCACAAGGACTTGAAGCCATGATTAAACAGTTACTTTCATGTCTAAATCAAATAGATCCCTATCATCCCTCATACAGTTATAGAGAGATGTGTAGGCAACCCTTGGATCCTATTGTGGTTGCCCAACCATAACCAAACAATTTTCCTATGTTTGTCCTAATGATATATAAAGGAACTAAAGATCCTATTGAGCATCTTCACATGTTTAGGATAGCATGTCATGATATTTCTTATGATGACTTGTTGTTGCTAAAAATGTTTCCTAAAAGTCTTGGAGACATGGCTCTAGAATGGTAATATCAACTACCTACAAATTCTTTAAGGAACTTTGAAGAGACAACTGAGATGTTTGTCCACCAATTTAGTACCTATATAGATAGGCATGTGACCATTAAGGATTTACAATTTGAAACAAGGTAAAGATGAGAGTTTTGCTGAATTCTTGACTAATTTGAGACAACTCTTAGGCAAACTACATTTTTCATTACCTCATCGTGAAATGTTGGACATATTTATTAGTAATCTGCAAGAACAACTATCTTATGATCTTTCTACTACTACAGTATCCTCCTTTGATCAAGCCATTGATCTATGAGGGTAAAATATGCCCTCATTAGAAGAGGACAATTTAAGAATAAATATTAGGACAAAACTTCTAAGAACCAATATAAGAATAAACAAGTACTAGGTGATGGAGTTATTGATAGTAGAAATAACTCAAATGTTAACCTTGCTAAAATTGTAAAGAAATTTGTATTTAAAATTCTTGATAAGACACCAAGATAATTCACAAGATTAAATCAACCCTTAATTATGATTTTACCTCAATTATTGGAATAAGGCTTGATACGGTTACCTGAGGTAAGACAACTAGATACCACTGCAGCTGGATATAGGGTTGATTTACATTGAAATTTTCACCAAGTAGATGTACATTCTACCAATTCTTGTAAAATGTTAAAGCATATGATATAAGACTTTATTGATAAATGTAAAATGGAAGTACAACAATTTCTTGCAAACAATAATACCCAAAAACAACCAACCCAAAATGCTAATCAAAACTTAAATATTTTTCAACATCTTTTACCCAACCATGGTAAATAAACTATGAATCAATTAAAACATCATAATGTCCCTCATATAATAAGATATGTGGGAACCATTAGTAGTCTCTTGCCATATCAAAATATTCAAACCCCTTATGTTCCTACTTTATCCACAATTACAACTAGGCCAATCATATATACAAAAAGTGACATAGAAAGTGACAAAAGAGTGAAATAGAAAGTGAAATGTGTTAGCGTACTACTTTGGCTGTATGTGATTATTCAGGACTGCTATTACAACTGCGTAACATATTCAGTTCTGTAACAACTTTGGTTACGCCGGTGTTCTATTCCCGGCTACTCTATATTATTTAATGAGCTGTTGAATAATACAATCTGTTTCGAATTAATACATGGTATCAGAGCCACCATTTTTTTTTTGTGAGGTGATTGCAGAGGTGTTTGCGTTTGCGGGCGTGATTTTTTCTTTCAGCCCGCGTGCTAGCTCGTCGCCGTCCGGAGACGAAGGTAGCACCAGCCGCGCGTAGACGTTCGGTGTTCGAAGACGTCAGCTCGACGCGCTGCATCACGTAGACGTGCACGTCCGAGCCGCGTCGTCGAAGGAAGGGTGCTTCGGGAGAAACCGCGGACACAGCCACACGCAGGGGAAGGGAGCATCACCTCCCCCCATCCGTGCAGGCCCGTGCGACAGTCGCCATGCGATAGTAGGGCTGTCGCGCATCGCACAGGGGACCCCCCTCCCTCCCCTGCGTGTGGGAAGCGACGCACAGTCACCACGCGACAGCAGGGCTGTCGTGCACCACGCAGGGGATGAGGCGCAGGCCTGTCGCGCCACCCGCATGGCCTGCTACGCAGGGGACAGGCCTGTCACGGCCCTGCTATGCGATAGAGAGCGCGCTAGGGCCGAGGCCCCCCCCCACCCGTCGTAGAGCAGGAATTTTAAATTCCCGCCCATGCGGGAATTGAAGGGGGTATAAACCCCCCCTTTGGCGCAGCGCGAATTGCGCGCTGCGCACACTCTTCCCCGCCCCCCCGGTTCGAAAAAAAAAAAAAAAAAGAAGAAGAGAGCGGTCGAATTTTGAATTTCGACACAGCCCCTCCCGGGTGGATTTTTTTTCGAAAAACAGAGCGAGCGGTCGAATTTCGGAAAAGCAGCACGGAATTTCGACGCAGCCCCTCCCGGGTGAATTTTTTTTGTCGAAAAACCAGAGCGCAGTGAGCTTCGCGTTCAAGCGGCAGCGGCCGAGCAAGCAACCAGGCCGAAAGCAGAGGAGGAGGAGGAAGAAGGTGTTCAAAAAGGAGGAGGCTCTTGATCTCTTCCGGATCAGCCCGCTGGCTCACGTGGTCGTGAGCCGTGCGGTAAGGCTCAGGGAGCCTGCAAGTCGGGGGTTCAAATCCCGTCGACTCCCTCAAGGTATAAATTTTTTTTACAAATGTTTTTTTAATTATTATTGTTTTTAGTTAAATTTTTTAATTTTAATTTATTTTTTAATAGTTTTTAAACTTTATAAATTAAAATTTATTTTTAATTTATTTTTTAAAAGTTTTAAAAACTATATAAATTAAAATTATTTTTTTTAACTTTAAATAAATAATAATTATTAAAAATGTTTTGTTAAAGAAAGCCTTTTAAGGGGGATATTTTTTCAAAAATCAAAGGGGGATAGAGAGTAATTTTTCAAAAAATAGCAATTTGGCATTGTAAAAGGTGCATTTTCGGCTGTGACCGACACCTTGTGGGTTATTCTTGTGGGCAATTTTTTTTGTTGTATGTTGCATATTTCATTTTTGCACTATAACATTAAAAATTAAAATCAAAACACTCCCTAAGTCCCCGAGTATTTGAAACCCATTCGTGCAATTTTATTGCACTGCAGCGTTCGGTATTTGTGATACCTCTGGCCAGCACTTACAGGTAAAGTTGTCATGATTTGGCTACTGTATCCGCCGCCTAATATAGTTGCTACAACGACGTCTGAGCTTGTTCTCTATAAATCATCGGGGAGGAATAAGTACGTCATTTTTGCATTTTTTTACTCCATCCACTACCCTTTATCGCACTTGTGTTTAGGCGTAAATCCTGACGAAGTATTCTTCATAGTGTTTAGGGGAAGTTACGCCCCACGCATGAGAAGAATCTTCTATGGTAGGTGCCATCAACAAGGCGATTCCCTTTCAGTATCGCTTATGTTCCACGTATCGTATGATCTCTAAAAATCACCTATAGTCTCCCTCACGTAAGGGCGGGTGATTTTTGTTGATCTTCCTAAATACCTATAGTTTCCCTCACGTAAGGGCGGGTATTTTGTACGGTATATTGGCCTAGCAATAGGTATATCGAAAGGGGGACCAATTGGTGATATAAGGAACCTTCACTATGGCCATTGTTGCAAAATTGATGACTGATCCACATCAGTTATTGAAAGGTCCAAATTATACACCATGGAAACATAAGATGAAGGCTATTCTCCAAATGGAAGATTTGTGGGATATTGTTACTGGAGTAGCAACTAGGCCTTCACCAACGATGAGGATCCACGGGTCCTTCAACGAGATCGAGATAACTTTTGACAAGAAATACGATGAGAGCAAAGGTGCTCATTTTGTTTGTCTGTTTCGGATGAAGTGCAACCTCATATAGTCGACAAAGCAAGTGGTAAAGAGGCATGGGATGCCCTTAGAACCATCTATGAGGGAAAGAATGAATCCACCATTCTTCATCTTCAACAACAACTTCATAACTCGAGTTTGAGTCGGGGTGAAGCAGATTGAACTCTTTCACAGTGCAGAGTGTCCGAGTTGAAAGAGAAATTGAGTTCTCGGAGATACTGTGGACGAAAAGCTTCTCATTTCACTTGTGATGAGAGCTTTACCTTCTTCATTTGATATGTTGATAACCTCCATCCAGGTGTCTCAACGACAAATTACCTACATCGAGTTGGTCAATCTGCTTCAACAACAGGAGGCACGCCAACTTCACAAGGATGATTCTTCCAATACAGCCCTATACACCAACAAACAAGGTTCTAGGAAGAAAGGTAATGGGCAAAAAGGAGGCAACTTTCAGAAAGGATGAAATTCTCAACAAGATACGAAAGGAAAAGGCAAACAACCTCAACAGAAGAAGAGGTGATGCAAGATCTGTGAGAAAGACAACCATGACACCAACAGGTGTTGGCATAAGAACAAGCAAAAAGGCCAAAACAAACCACAAAATAAAAATAAGAAACCCCAGGTGAATGTTTTTATTGAAGAATCTGACTCAGATTCTGAATGGGCACATAAGGTGCTCATGACTACCACAGATTCCACACAGAGGGATCCTGTTTGGTATGTCGATTCTGGAGCTAGCAAACATATGACTGGCGACAGATCGTGGTTTGAATCATTTGTGGCCAAGGAGGGCAAACCTGTCACCATTGCTGATGATAAAACCTACAGGGTTCAGGGAGAGGGTATAGTTTCAGTCACTCTTCCTGATGGCAAGTGTCAGATTGACAAAGTCCTCTATGTTCCGGGATTGGCTAACAATTTGCTTATCAGTGACATAAATCCTGGACAGAAATATGGTTGTCAACTTTCATGTTGAGAATGGAAAGAAGTGTTGTACCATTACCAGGAAGGGTAAGCAGATTGCAATAGCTTCATATAAGCACGACTTATTTGCACTAGATGCTATCTCTACTCCACATGTTGCCATGAATGTCTCTACCAAGGAGGCAACTTCCCTCTGGCACAAGATATATGGGCATCTTAGTTCTAGCTACTTACTTGAGCTCAACAAGTATGAGATGGTAAAGGGTCTTCCTTCCCTTTCTACCACATTGCCAGTGTGCTCTGACTACTTGGAAGGAAAGCAGCATAGAGTACCATTTGAGAAGAGCTCAACAAGAGCACGAAAACCTCTGGATTTAATTCATACCGATCTGTGCGGTCCTTTCACACCCCAAAGTTGTGGAGGGAAGAGGTACTTTCAGTTATTCATAGATGACTACTCACGAAAGATGTGGGTTTTCTTTCTCCAACTAAAATCTGAAGCTTTCGCATTCTTCTAGCAGTTCAAGAAATCCGTTGAGAAGGAGTCAGGGGCTTCTATTAAAACCCTCCATTCAGATCGAGGGGGAGAGTTTACCTCTAATGAATTTTTTGCATTCCTAGATAATCATGGAATCAAGATACAGTTAACAACTGCCTATACTCCTCAGCAAAATGGAGTTGCTGAGAGAAGGAACCGTTCTATAATGGAAATGGTTCGTTGTATGCTCACAGGAGCTACTCTTGGGCAACAATATTGGGCAGAAGCTGTCACCACTGCAGTGTATCTATTGAATAGGGCTCCCACAAAGGCCCTAAAAGGAATGACTCCACAAGAAGCATGGAGTGGTCGAAAACCCTCCATATCTCATCTACGTATTTTTGGATGTCACGCTTTCATGCACATACCGAAAGAGAAGAGAAAGAAGCTAGATGAGAAAACACTGAGATGCATTTTTCTTGGTTATTCTGAGCACTCTAAAGGATATCAGTTGATAGATCCTTTGACCAAGAAAATTCATATCAGCAGAGATGTTGTCTTTGATGAAGCTTTCACATCACAGAGCACATCTAAAGTACACCAAGATATTGTGGAAACTAAGGAAGAGAAGATTCCTTCGTCAACGAGACAAGGAGGTCCTTCTACATATTCTTCAACTCCACCGAAGAAGAATCCTAAATGGTGTACAAATACAATCGGAGATGCAAATTTATCCACTCCTCCCAATTTGAATTTGGATAGACCTCGTACACGCAGTATGGCTCAAAAGGAAAGAGAAGCCAAAGAAACTGGTGAGGTTGATGATCTTTGTCAATATTTTGAGGAACTTTCTGTGACTCCAAGTACAAAAGTTGAGGATATGGATATTTATGATGACAGGGCATTCATGTCTACCATAGATAGTCTTGAACCTGCATCAGTGCAAGATGCTCTCAGTGAGCCCTCGAGTGGAAGGCCGCTATGGATACAGAGTATGATTCTCTGATGAAAAATAAAACTTGGAAGCTTGTTGATCTGCCGCATGGAAAGAAACCCATTGGATGCAAATGGGTATATAAAGTCAAGTACAAGGCAGATGGAACAATTGATAAGCATAAGGCCCGACTTGTTGCAAAGGGCTATGCTCAAAGGAAGGCATCGACTATGAGGAAAATTTTGCACCTACTGCTCGGATGACCACAATTCGGGTTATGTGTGCTATGGCAGCACAATATGGGTAGAAATTTCACCAGATGGATGTCAAAAGTGCCTTTCTAAATGGTGATCTCCAAGAAGAAGTCTATATGACTCGGCCTGAAGGATTTGAAGTGGAAGGCCAACAGCAGAAAGTTTGCAAATTGGTCAAATCCTTGTATGGTCTGAAACAAGCTCCTCGAGCTTGGTATATAAAAATGGAAAATCACCTTATGCAGCATGGATTTAAGAGATGTCCATCAGATGCAAACCTCTATTTCAAGAAACAGGGTTCCGAGATAGTGTTGCTTGTACTCTATGTGGATGATCTCGCTCATTACAGGGAGTTCAAAAACTATGATCTCTATCGTCAAAAGAAACTTGTGCAAATCTTTTGAGATGACAGATCTCGGACTTCTCCATTCATTGTCTTGGTCCGGAATTCAGCCGGAAGGAGCACTCCATCAAAGTGTCTCGGAAAAAATATGCCAAGACATTCTTTGGATAAATATCGCATGATCGATCGCAATCCAATGGCAACTCCAATGGAAAATGGACTTCGATTATCATGATATGATGACTCACCTCGAGTAGATGGTACTCTCTATCGACAGCTTGATTGGGAGTCTCATATATCCGACCAATACTAGGCCGGATCTCGTATTTGCTTGTCAACTATCTTTCGAGGTTCATGCAGGAGCCTAAGACCACTCATTGGAAAGCAGCAAAACGTGTTCTTCACTATGTCCATGGTACTATGGAATATGGCCTAGAATACAAGAGGAACAACAAATTCTTCTTGCAAGGATACACGGACTTCGACTATGCCGGATCATTTGATGATCGCAAGTCAACTTCTGGATACATTTTTCATCTGGGATCCGGTCCTGTCTCTTGGCATAGCAAGAAGCAACAGGTGGTTGCTATTTCATCAATAGAGGTAGAATATCACGCTGCACGTGAAGCTGTGTGTGAAGTGATATGGTTACGTCGCATTCTGACAAGTATGGGCCATCCATCAAAATCTCCAATACACTTGTTTTGCGACAATCAGGGTGTTCTGAACCTCGTCAAGAATCCAGTCCATCATGAAAGAACAAAGCACATTGACACACAATGTCATTTCATTCGAGACGAAGTTCCAAAGCACCGAATTCAGCTTCAACACATTCCCACCGATGCTCAAGTTGCAGACATTTTCACTAAGGCACTTGGACGTGTCAAATTTGAATTGTTTCGCAGCTCACTTTGTATTGCAAAATAATGCAAGGGGATGTTAGTAGTCTAGTATAGCTATTAGTTATTACATTACCCAAATAATGTAATAAAGGGGGATGTTAGCGTACTACTTTGGCTGTATGTGATTATTCAGGACTGCTGTTACAACTGCGTAACATATTCAGTTCTGTAACAACTTTGGTTACGCCGGTGTTCTATTCTCAGCTACTCTGTATTATTTAATGAGCTGCTGAATAATACAATTTGTTCTGAATTATTACAAAATGGACATCACCTCAAATAACTCAAATAGTTTTGAAGATGAGTCAGATCAAATTCTTCCCGTCACAAATTTATTAGTTCCATAAGAACCATTCCCTATAAGAATGACCACTCGACCTTCATCTCAACAAATACTTTCAAATGAACAAGTAAAAAATTCTAGACCTCAATTTACTCATTTACAAAAAAATAATATTGTGGGTACCATTAAATTCATCACTAGACAACAAGTTCAAAATCAAAATTCCCAATCACAAACTCAAACAACTAATCAAGACATGGGGATCTCTCAAAAACCCCTATTCAATCATCAACAATAGGAAACCAATCAAATATTACATCCTAATGTGTCCCATTACAATGATATCACTAATAATGTAATAAAAACTACAAGTGAGCAACCTCAAGCTCAATCAAATCAATTTGATAAGCAGAAGATAAATTATTTATCCAACCAACCCTCAAGACCTCTCTTAGTTTTGAAGAATAATCAAAAGAAGATACAAGCATAGAAAATTTGTCTTTAGTGTTGAAGTCTCAACCTAAAGTCTCCATCAACATTCAATAGAAATGGGACAATCATCCACATAAGATATCTCTTTTGGAACTTTAGTAAACCTCTCCTATTCATAGGGAATCTTTGTTCTTTATTCTCTCTTTCTTTATCGTCACTACAACAAGTTCTCTATTATTTTCCTCTTTATCATTATTACCACTTTTGGATGTCACCTTTTATCCTTCATTCTCTCTTTCATTATTTTTATCACATCAAGTTCTCTATTTAGTTCATTTTTATTATCATCGTCATCTTTTATCCATAACTTTTCTTCATCTACATCTACTTATCATTCTTCATCACAACAATCTCAACTATCAACCAATCAACTTCAATCACCTTCACCACAACCAAGTTATCCTTCAAAACCTCCTTTGATTTTGAAGCCACCTTAGACATGTTATACACAAATAACCTTATATAGTGTATATAGATCATCTTGTATATACCACCAATTCCAGTCATCAAAATTATCAAAATAAACAAAAAAAATTTGAAAAACATAAAAAATTTCCAAAAATATTTCAAATTATTAAGCTCTCATTCTTTGCATCAGTGTATGTTGTTTTTCCAAAATTTAAGTTATATTTTATTTTAGATAAACTCAAAATTTATCTTGAACCATGCACTTAATGTTACACTTTTAATGATTTTGATTTCATCACTTTGATTATAAATCTCTCTTGTATTGAAAAGCACTATTAGTTCACTAAATAAATTTTGAGTTTTGGAAACTGATCTTGCTACTTGTTGAACCAAGAACACATTTTCACATTGAAAAATGATTTGTTGCAAATTCAAAAAATGATACTACATAGTAGTCTTAGTTCCTTAAGAAAAAGTTTCCCTTGCTATCCTATTATGCACATGGTCTAGAATACTGAGAATTGGAAAAAGGACAAGCTCCACCCTACCCAAATAAAATCCCTTTCTCTACATCTAATCTGGGCAAGTATCCCAAAAAATAATAATATAAATAAAAACGAAAAAGAAAAGAAAAAGAAAAATAAAAAACAAATAAAAGAAGAAGCAATAAAATCCCCTTGTTCAAAAATGGACAAGAAATCCCTACTCCAAAAATCAGAAGAAAAGAAGGGGGTAGTGAGCTTGAATCCTTGGAATTCCTCAGTTACTCAAAAACCATGAGGTAAGCCCCATAATAGGTGGTTTGTGCCCAATCCGCTTGACC
This sequence comes from Wollemia nobilis, assembly GCA_028583015.1. Lineage (NCBI taxonomy): Eukaryota > Viridiplantae > Streptophyta > Pinopsida > Araucariales > Araucariaceae > Wollemia > Wollemia nobilis. The sequence goes on from JAQPPZ010014915.1 coordinate 66,596, forward strand.
TTGGGTAATCCTTTCACATGGTGACATGTCTGTCACATTAGCGACCTTCTTTTGTATAGACCAATGTCCACTTGTGGATCAGCTAGCTTTTGGTAACTTGACTTACATAGTTGTTCTGTACAATGGCATGCACAAAATCATGGTTAATAAATATTCCACTTGCACACAAATTGGTTCATAAAAGTTTGCTCGTATCACTACCTTAATCAAAATTAGTAAATTAACTTAACAAAGCACACACATTTGATCCTCAAGAGATTTTGTATCATTATGATAAATCAAGATGGATAATAAACTCACACATCACACACTGGTTCTCAATAAATTTGACTTTGTCCTTGAAATAATTTAAAATATTCCTTTGATTTTTGCTAGAAAATATTAGTTTGTAATCATTTGCATTTATCCCCACAAATCACTTCATTTTAGCACCTACAATATATATATTATCTTCAAAAAATTTCAACATGTGACACAATTATCTATTTTCAAAATACAACTTACATTTTTTAAAATCATAATCATGTATTGCATTTTGACTTCGATATGATGGTATGATTCCTAGGAATTATTCTTCTTAATTTTCACACGAGGAATTCTATGCCTAGAGCAAGTCATCTTTCTCAATTTTTAGATCTAAAACATTTCATAGTTATTAATATTCTTAAATGTGTGATACGATGATTTGCTTCATATCAGTTTATATTAAAAAAATAATAAATAAATAAATAAATAATTTCATATTATTATGCATTGCATTTTTGACTTCGCGATGATGGTATAATTCTTAGTAACTATTATCCTCAAAATTGTTACACCTAGGAATTCTATGCCTAGTGTAAGCCATCCTTCCCAATTTTTCATGCTTAAATCACTTTATATCCCTCACAAAAACAATATTTATCAACCTATTTTCTCAAAATCAATTTCTTTTAAAATCGACATCTCCTTTCATCATCATAAGCCTCAAGGTCACTCTTGAGCCCACAATATTTTTGGTATTAGCAATACAAAACTTCCTCACAACAGGATCCGCTTTATGACCCAACAAGCATCGATCTCCACCAATGGTCATATAACAACGCAACATCCTTTGAGGTTCATCGTTAATCCATCTATTTTATCACCAAATAAAAACATATTTTGTGTTTCAAAAACACTTTACAAAATCATTTCCTTTTATGTTAAGCATGATAAAAAAAGTTCAAAAATCAAAGCATGATTACAAGAAATTATATAACACAAACCATCATAAGCAAGTGCAATAAATCATCCAATAAATCAAATCATTCAATGTCACATAAAACAAATAAGATCAATATATATATCTCAAAAATATAAGTACAAAATGAAGTCAATTGGTATGCCACAATTTCCAAAATTGGTATACTCGGTCACTAGGGGGTATACCACAAAAGCAAATTTCAAAAATTTTGAGTTTTCCACCAAATATAAAATTTGGCACAAAAACTCGAGGGGGCATCCTAGTCAGTAAATTAGTAATTATTTTTCTAAAAACATCAATTTACCATGAACTATTCATTCTAAATAATCTACTCCTTTATACCCATGTCAATCATAATTACTTCTACTCAAGTGTCTACACTTTTCTTTGACGCATTTATTGTTCATAAATATGCCAAAGAGGGGGCAAAATGTAGACAAGAAAAATTGACCCATTAAAGATAAGTTTTCCCTCTTAGAAAACTAAGGTCATCTTCAAGAGAATTTTTACCCTATTAAATCATCTCAATTATTCTTAAATTTTATACCATTGGATAGGTCTCGAAAAGATATTTCCAATGGTATATTATATGTCCAATTTCAACATTGTTTGATCCCTCAAACTACCAAAAAACTATGTACATGTCTAACCTCTTGGTGAGATCGTACGATAAAATATCTGATCGTACGATATGATCCCTAATCGTACGATACAATCTTGAACAAGAATATAAAAAGCTCAAAGTAGCAAAATGACAAACTAGTTACATCCGCCCATGTAGAGGAGTTGGAGAGCAAGTGGGTAGTTAAACCTCTCTAGTTGCTGAGAGGCCCAGGTTCAAATCTCTCGCCTCACATGTTGCGGATATGTTATGTAATGGTTCCCTCGTGGTCACATTTTGTTTACCCCTTGTGGCCACCACCAAAAAAAAAAAAAAAATGACAAACTAGTTACAATGCTTTTTATATTTACCTGTGTAACCATGCAGTAGTTATAGGATCAGATCCACCGATCAGTCACAGCTTGGAATGAGTTGCAACCTATTCTGTTTTTAGCCTATTTTTCCCTACTGGTTCATCATATTTAATCAAGCATCCCTCCCCTTGAATTTCTCCTAAGTTCATGACATAATTTATGCATTCGAATCGTTGTAATTTTTGAATTAGTCCTAGTTATTTTATGTTTTTTACAGGATCGAAAGATACGATTAGGGATCGAACGATATGATCACTGATTGAAATGTATGATCTTACCCTGTTCTATGTACAATTTTTCTACTGTTGTATGATATTTCTTATAAATCACTTGGGGACAATTCCAAGTGTTGGTTTACATTTCTTGACTTCTCATTTGCATATTTATCATCTAATTTATCATTTCTTATTACATACAATATTAGATTTAATCATTTTCATTCTTGGAGTTCACCAAACTGTATTCACTTGCATATTTCATCTAGCTTAAGGCATATACCTATTAGATATTTGTATTGATGCATTCAATAGTTCATACTTAATTTTATTTCTATCTAGCAAAGTATTTGTTTTTGCCCTCTATTCATGAAACTGCAGGTTTCTATCAAGATTGGATCATTTGATAATTGATCAGATGGTATGATCACAGATTGTACGTATGATCTTGACCATAATCGTACGAGGTTTCCCTATTGCATATGATATTATCTGCTACAAAAATTAGAATCTTCATCAAACTTCCAAATACATGTCATAGTTTCAAATCACTTTTTAAGCATTGCATTGTTCATTAAAGCTCTATTTTTGTTGTTCATTGTTTGCATATGAATCAAAATTGCATATAGTTTAGCATAGTTACATATTGGCCAAAACTATGTGATTATGAGAATTTAAAAGGAACACATCAAACAAACTCCAAAACCTAGGCGTGGAAACTACCATAAAATGTTTTTTGGTGAACCCTAAATAATTCATCAAAAAATCACCAAAGAAGACACGAAATCAAGTGTCTCTCTTTGAGGTGTAGACCTATAATTATCTCATTTCTCTTCAAGGCACGAATCTATTAGCCTAAATGAAATGAGTGCAAGAATTTTAGAGCTATAGCTAAAGTATCAACAACTTGGTTTCCTTCCCTGAAGACTGTTGATTGGTGAAATTAGGGGAAGAGCTTCGAAAAATATTTTCCTTGGAGATTAAGCTGGAGATATTCCAAGATGGTATTGGATTCCTATAAGGCTTCTAAAAATATTTGTGGAGTCACCTTCAACAATAAGGTTAGGGTAGTTTAGGCTAGACAGAAGAGATAGACCTTGGAAGAGAGCTCAAGCTTCAACAAAATGATTGGTTTGAACTCCAAGATTTTCTACAAAGGCCAACAAGATCTTCCCTAAATGATCTCTAAAGATACCACCTGCACTAGCCGGTCCTAGGTTGCCTTTGGTTGCACCATAAAAATTGTACTTGATCCATCCCAAAGGTGGAGGAGACCACTTGAAAAGTGATCGATCAACCACAAAAGTGGGAGGGAAAATATTACAAGAAGGGAGCTAGAGGGACTTGGCTAATCGATCTTCACTCAAGGACTCCGACCACCCATATCCTTGAGCAATAAAGATATTTTTAGTTTTCACATGGATAACTCTGAAAAGAACATAGTTGGAATCATGGAAAGAGTTATTGAAAGCTTTGGAATTTTATTCACGCCAAACTTTCCATAGAAAATGGGGAAGACATAAGGTCCAAAAAGTTTTGACATGGAATATTTTAAAAGAATTTTACCATTGTGAATAAAGGTCATTCAAAGAGGAGGGAGGATCCTAGGCAATACCCACAGTGGAAAATAATGAGCAAAGAAATTTGAGGGAGAACTGATAGGAGAGGAAAAAATTTAAGTGGATTTGCAATCAAGTTTGCAAAGGTAATAGTAGTTAGGAATGATGAGCCCTCAACCTGGATATTTGGAATGGAGAGAATTTTATCCTAAACAACAAGCCAAAATAAAAAATAGACTTTGGGAATAAGGTGTTTATTCCAAATGATATTTAAAGGAAACCATGGTTGTCCTGGGTTTTTAGTAAGGAAGTAGGCATATTTGACAAATAAAAGCCCGTTCTCACTGGGTGCTCATAGGAGCTTATATTCAATTGAATAACTGGTAATAACACAAAGATATAAAATATTAGATAAAACAAGATTAGTTTTTTTTTATTTTTTTTTAAGATCACCATGAGGAAGGGTTTTCTAGTGCTTCCTGTTAGATTCAATAAAATTATAAACCTGTGTACCAAACAACATATCAGTCACGGGTTTGAGGCATATCAAATCAAGGTGATTCTAAAGAGGGTTGTTACATAGCCACTTGTCCTCCCAAAAACTTATCTTCTAGCCATTTTTTATTTTCCAACAAATTCCTTTTTTGATGGACTTTTTTGAACACAAAATAGAATTCCATTCAATAAAACCTTGGATAAGCAAAGGATAATCTAGAAAAATTGGTTGGTTCCAAAGGTATTTGGCCTTGATGATATCAACCCATAGTGATTTTTCATTTTGAAGGATCCTCCATCCTTGCTTGGCAATGAGGGCTAAGTTCATATTCTTGACCTTCCTAAGCCCGATACCTCCATATTCTTTCTTGGAACAGACCTGGTCCCACATGACTAAATGGAATATCTGCTTGTATTCTGAGCCTGACCAAAGAAAATTTCTTTGGATCTATTCAATATTATTACAAACTTCAACCAAAATTCAGAAGATGGATAGAAAGAAGACTAGGATACTCTGGAGATTTACTTTGACTAAAGTGGCCTTTCTTGCCTGACTAAGGAGCCCTCCTTTCCATCCTACAATTTTTTGTGAATTCGCTCAATGAGTTGAAACCAAATATATTTTTGGTAGAACCATCAAAGAGAGAAAAATGAAGGTAGGTATAAAGAAGGATAGTAATGGTACAACCAAGGATATCAGCTATATGATTTTGTCATTGGATGGATGTATTGAGAAAATACAGTTTACTTTTAGAGAAGTTGATATTTTGACCAGCAATAGACTGAAAGGAAATAAAAAATAGACTTGATGATTTTGTCTTGAGGAACAGAGGCATGAGTTGCAATAATAGTGTCATCCACAAACTATTGGTGGGATCTGGGCAAGAGAGAGGATGTAGGTTTGATGCCTGAGATTTCTCCTTTGGAATAGGAAGATAGTAGAGTTCATCCTAGGGCTTTAGAAACAATGATAAATATAAAATGGGACAAAGGGTCTCCTTGTCTCAAACCTTTAGCACTCTAGAAATAACCAGTAGTGGATCCAACCAGGATGAAAACCAAATTTGGACAAAACAGAGAAGAGGAAATTCCAAGACACCCTATCAAAAGCCTTGTTCATGTCCAACTTAAGGAAAAGGTTAGATTTCCCACTTTTATAAACTGAATGAATTAGCTCATGGATGGTAATTATGATGTCAGTAATAAGCCTCCCTAAAATAGAACTACCTTGATATGAATCGATGATGAAAAGAAGAATGGGTTTCAACCTCGTGGAAATCACTTTGGTGAGGATTTTATAGAAAATATTGCACATAAAAAAATATCAAAGAAAATTAATGGTTAAAATCAAATGAAAGCAAAAACCATTAATACTTAAAAGATCTAATACCTTAACTCAATCCTTGACAACACAATTATCCTTATGCAAAACCTTGTTTTATCCTCCATCTTATTTCTATAAAAACAATAGAATCATTTTAATGTCACAATTCACTAATCTGAGTAAAAGACAATTTTTAAGACCACCTCAAAAATAATAAAGTTTCATTTTAGGGGTAGCAACAGATCAATATAACTAATATGAGTTATGAACAAGTAGTTGTAGTTTAGTGTTTGTCTCACCAAGTCATTAATTATTATAACATAATTATAGGATCACATTTTTTTATAATAATGGATCAACCACAATTAATAAAGATGCAAAATAAGAAGATATGGTTTAGCACATGTCTCTATGGTTAAACAAAAATGTGATTTTTTTTCAAAATGGATGATAATGTTGAATGATAACTAAAACTCTTTAGTGATGCCACATTCCAAATGATGTCAAAACGTGATGTGTCGTTAGTGCTCGCACTTTAAATTGTCAATTCGAGGTGCCATCCGATGGTTGTGTGTACTAGAGAGAAAGAAAACATATCTCAATATAGAATATTTTTAAGGTTTCCTACTTGTTTAAACAAAAATTACGTTTGCAAAAATTAAATAGTGCACTTTTTGAAAATATAAATCACACTTGCAAAAATTAAATAACACACTTCACAAAACTTAAAATAACACTTGCAAATTTTATTTTTTTTAATAAGCTATGGGTGGCTTCTATTGGAGGCCACTCCCCTTACAAATACAAATATTACATTGCTCTCATTACATTTTTAACAAGTTAATTAAAACATACCCATATTTTCCTTTCTATCAAAGATATTCTTCATTTACCTTTCTATTAAATATATTCATCATCTTCCTCAAACTGCTAAGTTTTCATAATCAACTCATTTTTTTAAGGAACTAATAACAAGAACAACCCTTACATGACACATAACTCCAATAGATAGAAGAAAAACAAATATAACAGTCATCCATCAAAGAGGAAATAAGTTCGATTATTTTTCTTCTATAGCAAAGGTTCTTCCTCCTTCAAAGTGGTAAGATCTAAGAATACATTTTTGCACTTCAAGATCCTAAGGTAATATCTAGTTGTAACACATTTTGTAAGATCTTCATTTTTAGAAAATTGACTATCACTAATTGTTTCATAGTTACCTTCAAGAATACCATCTAAGGTGCTAATATATTCCATAGAACCATCTAGATGGTCTTTAGTAATCATTTGGCTTTTATCAATGATCTGATACAAATTCTCCTTTTGGGATTGATTCTTTTGTTGCTCCCATGATTCTTGTTGGAAAATTAGCACATCTATAGGATGATATTCTTTATTTTGAATTGGAATATTTTAAGGTTTTAAATAATTCATGTGCAAAGCCTTCTCCTCCACCAAGGAGGAATTAGAGCATGATCACATGATCAGACATCTCTTCTTCAGGTGCCCATATTATTGATAGCCATAACATCTTAGGGAGAAGTTTTCATATTTAATATTTTGGATCCATTCCCCTTTGCTTGAGGAGATAGTAATGGATTGAGGCCCAAGAACTAAAACATCCATCCAAACAACTAATATTGCTTTACACATATTAATTTTACTAGACAAATTTTCCTTTGTTTGGGCATCCATATAATGAAATGCATCGATGGTGTTACCAAGTTTGGTGAATATCTTCTCTCTTCAAATCTCCATAGGGAGAGCATAAAGATTCACCCAGACTAGGAAGCCATTAACTTCTTTTGTAAAGGGATTGAAACTAGAAGTCCAAGGTCTTACATAGATACCCCTTTATCTTAAAAACTAATTATAATTATAATCCATTACTCTATATCTATCCACTAAATTAGAAAATGAAACAAAAAAGAAATTTTTGGGTAGTAGAGTTACTTGGAATTTTGTATTGGTCCACCAGTCTTTAATGTATCCTTTGAGATCCTCCAGGCCTAGTATTTTACCCTAGGGTTTGCAGATAAGTATTCAAACTTCATGATCAATCAGATCCAACCCAAATTCATGCTCCAAAATATTTATAGAGGGTATAGGTTCATCAAGAAGATCCATCCATGAACCCAAAGATCAATTAGAGATGTTTATTTTGACCAAAGAGGTGATCTACAAACAACCCCCTTCCTTCAATGCTTTACTACACCTAGGGTTTGCATATTTTTTGTGAATACTATAGCCAAATGTGTCACCTTTTTTTATCACTTGAATACACCTAGGGTTTACACCCCTTTCAACACTTTAAGGAAATTAAATAACACACTTTGGAAATTAAAATTACATGCTTGTAAAAATTTAAATAACACACTTTGCAAAAATTAAATTATACTTACAAAAATTTAAATAACACACTTTGTGAGAATTAAAATTACACACTTGTAGAAAATAAATTATCACACTTGTAAGAAAATAAAATTTAATCTAACAACTATGTAAAACTAACTCAAAAATGAACTCATTGAGAAAAAACTAACTTGAAAATTTTAAATAAATAATAAAAATATATACAAATTAATTACAACTTAAAATAATGTAGAAAATATATTAAAATAGCTAATTGAAAAATCATTAATTAGTTTATAAATATATATCTACAAAAAATAATACTTTTAATTGTGATGATGGAGTGGGACCCTTCTCCTCAACCCAATGAAAAGTAAATTTCATTCAAAATACAATTAGAAATACATACAAATAATAAAATGACAAAATCATTGTTTACAAAAAAGAGGAGGGAATTACCTCTTTACAAAATCTTCAATCCAAATACATCCTCAATTTCTTTATTTTCTTCGATGTCCTTTTCTAAAAACATGCTACATAAGTTAGGCATATTTATATAAGTGATGCTTAACTACAACCCTACACTTTCTTAACCACTTGCCAAGAATTAGCATAGATAATACAAGTGACACATGACACTTATTCTCTCTCAACCACTTGTTAATAATTAACATGGACAATACAAGTGGCACTTTGCATCCCTATCCTCTCTCAACCACTTGCTAAAAATTAACATTGACAATAAAAGTGCTATTTTGTACTTTGATTCTCTCTCAACCACTTGTTAATAACTAGCATGGACAATACAAGTGATATTTTTCATTCTTATTCTCTCTCAACTACTTGCTAATACCTAGCATGGATAATGCAAGTGGTACTTTGCGCTCTTATCTCAACCACTTGTTAATAATTAGTATAGACAATACAAGTGGTACTTTACATCCCTATTTTCTCTCAACCACTTGCTACTAATTAACATTGGCAATACAAGTGTCACTTTACACTATTATTCTCTCTAAACCACTTATTAATAATTAACATAAATATCCCAAGTGGCACTTTACACTCTTATTATATCTAGATCATCTCAACCACTTGCTAAGAATTAACATGAATTTTTTAAATGGCACTTTACATTATTTATTCAGGAGAAATCTCCCCCATATATTGGAACTAACCACACAATTTTAGCCCAACATTTGGGAGGAATTATTGAAATTAACAACATAATTTCATATTGTTGGATAATTTCATATAATTTTTGTGCATTATTTTCAATGCATATTTTGGTGTGTTATTTCCATTTTAACGTAGATTCTTACACCAAACTATTTTTATGTGTATTTTGGTGCCATACCATTCCTACATATATTCTAGTGCATATCTTGACATACATTTTGGTGCTATTCTAGTGTCAACCCATTCTGACATCGGGTAATTCTAGCACATTGTCTATTCATGGCACACTACTAATTTTGGCACACTATCTAATTCTGGCATACTATCTGATTCTGGCACATTACCTAATTTTGGTGCATCAACACTTAGTAACCTATAAGGAATTATCTTTCTACTTGGTTTCATTATTCTAATTCCTATAAACCAAATGATGACAACTTAATTTATAACTAAACCTAAAATCAATAAGACCTATCTAAAATAACATAGTAATGCATTTTACCTATTCACCATGTCTAGTCAAAATATTAATATAAATTAAATCTTATTTCACAGTTAATTCTTTTTTACCAACAAATTAAGGGATTCAAACATTGTTGCTTTGAGACACAAAATGAGTCATTTCAAGGTCTCATTATCACTCTTCGATAAATCCCCTTTTTTTTGAAGAAAAAATATAAAAACTTCATTAAGGCACGATGCCTTGTTAGGATGGAAAGATAAAATTACCTCATATAACTCCTCCATAGTTATTTTTAATCAAGATTTTCTTTTATGCTTGTGTAATAATTGATGGATTATTTTGTAAAAGCTTACCTTGTACCTCTTTATCTTGCCCAACATTTGACAAAAATATTTTTTAAATAATTAATAGCTTCTTGATATCTTCTCCTTCCTCAATATATCTTTGATTTCGAGTTAAAATATTTTTGATGTAATAAAAATATTTGCTTTTCAGTAGCATAATATTTTTTGTTATTTCTATCTCCTTCCTGTTAGTAATTTTGATATTATGCCACATATAATTTTTTTGTTGAATAATTTTGATTATAAAACGGTAAAGTATGTTAATATTATGTTACAGTATTTTGACCAATATAATATGTTGCAATTTATTCCTTATTTCATGTTAAATTCTTTATTTTTGTGCATTTATTGCTTGAAAATAATGGGTATTTTAAGGAGAACTGCTATGGAGAATTTTTTAATGAAATTGGTTGAAATCGCCTATAAAATGGTTGCAAATAAAAATAGCGCCCAAAGACTAAAAAGTCATTTTTGTTTCAAAAAGTAGGCGAAGGATCCATTTGCCTCACTCTGAGGTGAACATGAAGTTTTAAACGTAAGAAGAAAATGAAAATGACAAAGCTTGGTAATGATTTTTCCCCAAATGAGGGACAAAAGCCCTTTGCACCCCTCATTGGGGCGAAAGTCAAATTAAAATCCTAAGTTAAAATCATCTCAAATTCAAGGCATGGAAAAAAGTGCATTCGCCCCAAATTTGGGATGAAAGCATCATTCACCCCACTTTGGGGTGAACATCTTTGAAAATTTAGAAGGACGCACCCAACCAGTTCATTGACCGGTCAAAGGGGCATTCACCCTCATGGAAGGGCGAAAGTCCCATTCGTCCCTCCATGAGGTGAAAGTCTGACAAATAGTGAATTTGAGTGAAGGTGTGTTACAAATAAATGTGGTGGGCCCTACGACAGTGTAGGTGGAAGTGCTTGCACCACAGGTGAGAGGTAAAAGCTCTATTCGCCCCTCCTTGGGGTGAAGCTACCGAAAGTCGGTCCCACCACATATTAAAAGTTTCATTTTGACTTTGGGTAAGTGCTAAGAGGAGGGTATTGTAAAGTCAAATATATGATTGCCCGAGGTAATAGGTGACAGTGCCTTACACCTTGTTTGGAGGTGAACGTAAATTTTAGGAGGAATAGAGGCACCTTCACCCTAAGAGGAAAAATTGATTGCTACTATATGTCGAATTTTAATGGGATTACCAGAGGCACCCTCTCTGCCAAGGAACATGATTAAAAGAGTAAATTCTAAGAATTAAAAGAGGTGTGTTCACTCATTACTTAGTTTTGGGTGAATTTTGTTGTCGACAATGTCAAACGTTTTTCAAGGGCACCCAAAACAAGTGAATGAGGAACTGACGGGGGCCGAGAACTTCAATATTTCACACAGTAAAAAACATTCAACATTTTCATTAAAATTTTTAGAAAATATTTACATGCATCTAAAAACAGCCCGCAGGCATACATTAACCGATACTCGGCTCGGTTCTTCCACTGTCACTACTTCCCCTGTTCTCCGGTCCACCATCCCGACTATTACAAAATTTTGGGTTTTTAACGAGGTCCCGGTCCTCTAGAAATTAATGCCCCGCCTAAAACAAAATTCAAACTTCAATTTTCCCCCTCTCCGAGTTTTCAAATATTTTTGTCATAAATGGGCAACTGCCCGATCTACACTGCTGCTTGCATTCATGGTCTCCCTCGACCTGCAACCGTCGCTTTTCTCAGACCGTACTCTGCACTGCCATCTCCTCCATACTGGTCATGCCCTGCAACAGTTGTTTTTTGAAATACTTCCATAAGGTGGTTGTCCCCGTTTAATGCACACGACTGTCAATTTCCTTTTATGATACGTGGCCTTCATCTTTACTTTGATACACGTATGCTTCCGCATACCTATTTCAACCCTTCCTCCAAATTTCACGCCACTCTTAACACACATGGTAGCCATGTGTCCATTTTCGCCTTGCCCAGCCACCCACGTGTAAACTTGGTTTTCTTTCGACTGTGCTTTTACCTGGCCGCGATATCGCGATAGGTCACGAAATCGCAACATGTCGCGATATCGCGACCCACGGCATCTCCACCATGCCAAAGTCCTTTGGGGTCACGATTTTGTGACATGTCACGAAATCGTGACATGTCACGATTTCGTGACCCCCGCCCTCCATCTGCGCCTTAACCTGACTATCGTCACGATATCGCGACGTCACGGTATCACGACATCACGATATCACGACGTCACCTTTCCCTCCGCCTTTGCTTTGTAAATAGTTGCGATATCGCGATATCACGACGACACTTCCCCATTGCCTTTGCTTTAAAGAACTGTCATGATATCGCAACGTCGTGATATCGCGACGTCGCGATATCATGATGCAACTCGCCCTTTGCCCTTTCTCTGAAGAACTGTCGCGATATCGCGATGCAACTCGCCTTCACCAACATTGCAACCTTTGAGGTCGCGATTTCACGACATGTCGTGAAATCATGACATGTCACGATTTTGCGACCCCCTTCCTCCATGCTTTGCAAACACTTCCTCCTTGGGAAAAACTGAAGAAATGTACTCAAAAAAATGAGGAAAATTTTGAAGATGCAAGATTGCCCATACTGTTACCGGATGCTCCTGCATCAGACACCCGGGGTAACAAGAGAAGTGACCTTCACTTCTTTGTTGTTCGGTCCGCGTCCTTTGCAATATCTCCGAACACTCATCAACCTTTGCAATCTGCTCGAATCCCGTTTCCTGGCAAGAAAATTTTCTACCCTCTACCAATAGATTCTGGCATTACTACACACTTTCTCCTCTTCGATATGCAATGGTTTCAACTTATTCCGCACTCCATATTTCATCAAGGAATACGTATTTGTGCGACCATCATGCACTGCATTCTGATCAAACTGCCATGGCCTTCCCAATAGCAAATGGCAAGCATCCATGGGGAAAACATCACACAAGACTTCATCCTATTATCTCCCAATCTAAAACGTGACTAAGCACTGTTCACGGACCCATGCTCTGTGGTCCTTCCGCAACCACGCAATCCGGTAGGGATGTGGGTGCCTCCTTCTCTCCAGCTACAACTTAGTAACCATCTCCTTGGAAACTAAGTTGTCTGTACTCCCATTGTCTATAATGACATTACAGACTTTGCCTGCACTTTTGCATCGGGTGCGGAACAGGCTTCTCCTCTGTTCAGATTTGTCTTCCTCCACCAGCATGGTCCTCCTCACAATCATTGCTTCTCCTTTTTCAGCTTCTTCAGAATGTTCTGAGTCAGCATCTTCAACTGCCACAACTGCTCTGGTAGGACCCACTTGTTTCTTGTTTACTCTTTCTCGGTGTTGTGGACACTCAAATGCTCGATGCCCCTCTTCTTCATAGTGGAAACACGTTCCTCGAAACACTCCTCTTCCATACCCGCGTCCAGATCTACCTCTTCCTCTCGGGTAGCCATCATTCTGAACTTGCGATTTGGATTCTTCATCTTCTTTCTGATCTCGACTGCTGCTCTCCTCTTCTTTCTTCTCTTCCTTTCCTTCTTTCTTTCCACCGTTCTTTCCTCCCGGTCCTTTTACTCTTTGCTTGCTCTCAAAATTTCGGTTCAATTTTTCTTCCACCTTTAAAGAAAATTGGTAAGCATCTTCAATGGTGCTTACCCGAACCAAACTCAACTCCTCCTGAACACTGGGTCTCAACCCATTAATGTAACGGGCCACTTTTTCTTTGCTGGCTTCTAAGTGCCCGATTCTGATGGAGATTTTTTAAAATTCCTCCATGTATTCTTGAACCATTTTATTCATTTGTCTCAAACTCTACATTTTATGTAGCAGGTCTAGTTCATAATCCATGAGAATAAACTGCCTCTTTAATTTCTCCACCATTCTGTCCCATCTTGTTATCCGCTCTTTTTCTCTTCGGTTCTGCTCCAACTGTATTCCTCTCCACCAAATGCTGGCATGGCCCTTTAACTTGGTCTTAGCAAATCTGACCCGGTTAGGGTCTTCAACCTCCTCATATTTGAAATACTCTTCTAAATCATTTATCCAATCTGTTAATTCCTCTGGATTCAAGTTCCTGAAATACGTAGATACTTCAAACTTTGGCCTCTTCCCGATCTAAGATATGGCCTTGTAAAGTCTGGCTTGTGCTGGATCTACATCTTCTTCCTCTTCTTCAAACTGATTCTCCTCTTCATCAACTTCATCTTCACTGTCTGCATCTCTTCTCGGCTCATGTCCTCTGTGCAGTTCTTCTTGCAGGGCCTGAACTTGCCACTGCAATGCCTAGAAATATTTCACTGCCATGCCTCTTCCACCCACAGGGTTTCTTCTCGGAGGCATCTTCACCTGATCTCAAGCCCTCCCACAAGTCCTGGTACAACTGCCTCTCCTTCGGCGGTCTGCTGTACACTCAGGAACTACGGGCTCTGATACCACTGACGGGGACCGGGAACTTCAATATTTCACACAGTCAAAAACATTCAACATTTTCATTAAAATTTTTAGAAAATATTTACATGCATCTAAAAAAAAATAGCCCGCAGGCATACATTAACCGATACTCGGCTCGGTTCTTCCCCTGTCACTACTTCCCCTATTCTTCGGTCCACCATCCTGACTATTACAAAATTTCAGGTTTTTAACGAGGTCCTGGTCCTCTAGCAATTAATGCCCCGCCTAAAACAAAATTCAAACTTCAATTTTCCCCCTCTCCGAGTTTTCAAATCTTTTTGTCATAAATGGGCAACTGCCCGATCTGCACTGCTGCTTGCATTCATGGTCTCCCTCGACCTGCAACCGTCGCTTTGCTCAGACCATACTCTGCACTGTCGTCTCCTCCATACTGGCCATGCCCTGCAATAGTTGTTTTTCGAAATACTTCCATAAGGTGGTTGTCCCCGTTTAATGCACGCGGCTGTCAATTTCCTTTTATGATACGTGGCCTTCATCTTTACTTTGATACACGTATGCTTTCGCGTACCTATTTCAACCCTTCCTCCAAATGTCACGCCACTCTTAACACACGTGGCAGCCATGTGTCCATTTCCGCCTTGCCCGGCCACCCACGTGTAAACTTGGTTTTCTTTCGGCTGTGCTTTTACCTGGCCGCGATATCACGACAGGTCGCAAAATCGTGACATGTCACGATATCGCGACCCACAGCATATCCACCATGCCAAAGTCCTTTGGGGTCACGATTTCGTGACCCCCGCCCTCCATCTGCACCTTAACCTGACTATCGTCATGATATCACGACGTCGCGGTATCGCGACGTCACGATATCGCGACGTCACCTTTCCATTCGTCTTTGCTTTGTAAATAGTCGCGATATCGCGATGGCACTTCCCCCACTACATTTGCTTTAAATAACTATCGCGATATCACGACGTCACGATATCGCGACGTCGTGATATCACGACGCAACTCGCCCTCTACCCTTTCTCTGAAGAACTGTCATGATATCGTGACGTCGCGATATCACGACGCAACTTGCCTTCACCAACATTGCAACCTTTGAGGTCGTGATTTCGTGACATGTCGCGAAATCACGACATGTCACGATTTCGCGACCCCCTTCCTCCATGCTTTGCAAACACTTCCCCCTTGGGAAAAACTGAAGAAATGTACTCAGAAAAACGAGGAAAATTCTGAAGATGCAAGATTGCCCATACTGTTACCGGATGCTCCTGCATCAGGAACATTGAATGATTGGGGTGAGGAGTAACTGAAGTTGTTGATTTCAAGAAAAAAGAGTTGCAACATTAAAATCACTGGGTGATTTTCATGAATTCCAAGATACTCCAGATAGGATCAAATTTTTGAGGTGCAAGGAATACATCAAGTCAAGGTCCAAGATTTGTAGTTTTCCATGCATCGACACCCAAGTATGCTGATTTCCTAGAGGTTTCTCCTTAAAAGTTGGATCACTGCCTCAAGTGGGAGATGTTTAAATATTTCAAGGAGGAAATTCTTCGCAAAGGTTCCTGATCCCAGGATATTTTGTCTTCTATGTATTAAATGATAAGAGGTAAAATTCCTCTATAAATACTAATCAATTTCCATTGTAAAAAGGAGGATAGACATTCTGTAGAAAAACTATTCAAGTTTTCTGCATAATAGAAGAGACTTGGCTTCTAATTTTGCAAGCAGTTTTATGTGTGATTTACTTTTATTTTTAAGCATTTCTATTTCATATTCATGTCTATTATCTACTGATAAATTTGAATTCTGCATCTGGATTTGAATATTATCGATGAGGGAGTGAGTACTAGAATGCGATCCTAGAGGTTGTCTTTGTAGAACTATAAGTAAATTCTTTGCTTTCTCTTCATCTTATGTTGCTACCATGCTTGGTTGGAATTCCTGCTGCTAGTCTATCCCCAATCCTACACCTTCGACCTGTGGCCATATTTCCCATTTCTTTATGTTATTTTAAATTTCTTTCCTGCAACTCTAGTCTTAAACCAGTGTAGGATTTAGTAAGGGAGCCAACCCTCTCTAGATATTGGCATGGAGGACATCTCTTTCCTCCAACCTTTCAATGTTGGCCATGTCTAGGGTGCACAAATGCATGTTTGTATAATTAGGCAGATATTTGACCAATAATTTTTGGCACGCCCGGTGGGACCTCGAAAGTTCCACTTTCAATAGTATTGAGGTTTGATGTTCACCTTTATATTGTATGATTAGAACATCTAGTGACTCAATTATACCTATAAGCCTTCGAACATGAAGGCAACGAAAGTTGTGCTTCATGATCACAAGATCGAAGGCCAAAAATCCTGAAGATCCTATTGAGTTCTATGAACTTGACACCAAAATATTAGGTGAACACCCCAGGTTAGTTCCTTCACCTTACACATCATCCACAACATCCTCACAAATAGTTAGTGTGTTCTCCATTCCTTCAAGTCTAGCTAGTACTACTACTAGTGTTCCACCGCCTCAACCCCACACACCAGTCCAAATGGCTCAGAACCCACCACAACAACCACAGCCACCAAGGCAATTTCCAGCATGGAATAGCTCAAGAGCTCTAAATCTACAAGCACAAAATCTAGTTCCCCAAGCAGCTTTAAAGGCTTTGCCTACCTATGATGGAACTGGAAAAACTGCTTATGAGCATATTCAAGATGTGGCTTCCTTGGCAACAATCCATGGTATCACGGATGAAGACATTATGGTAAGGTTGTTGGTGTTATCACTTAGAGGAAAGTTGTTATATTGGTATCGATCATTGCCACCCACCACTATCACCACATGGGACCAGTTGGTAGAATTGCTAATCAAGAATTTTCATGAGCAAGCTGATCCATTCTCCTTGTTGCATCAATTTACAATGATCCAAAGACATCCGTAGGAGGAGATAGTGGACTTCAACGTCAGATTCACCCGAAGCTGGAAAAGAGTTCCTGATGGTCTTCGGCCCACCCATGAGCAAGCTACATTTTATTATCTCAGAGCCTTCAACTCCGACATTGGTATGGTTGTTCGATAAGCCAATGTAAATACATTTCCAGATTTGTACACACAGGCGCAAAAGGCCGAAGCAGACTTGATCACCATAGGTAAGCTTCCTCCAAAGGTCACTATGCCTATCCTTCCCGATCTTCCATAACATTTGTATTCAAGTGCATTTTTATAGCCCATGCCTTCTATGTACCCAGTTCCCTCATGGAGCTCGGGTCCACCTCAAGTCACTCTGATTCCTATCCCACAACTTCCTGCTCCAAGATTTTTGTAGTTACCCACACTAGTAACACCACAGTTTCCAGCACCCATTCCTTTCCCAACGTTACCAGCACCACCTATTCCACTACCATTGCCTACCCCATCAGTACCTCTACCTTTACCGACACCTCCTACACCCTCAAATCCTGATCCTTACATGAAGCTATTACAAGAGGTGCAATCTATTAATTCGATCCATAAGGACAATGTCAAATGAAATCACCATAGTAAGGAAGAAATAAGTGAAAGCTGATTTTTGATCAAGGAGATTTCAAACACCATCGATTACCAAGGAGCAAGCAACCACTAGCAAGGGCCCTAAAAGGAACACAACTGTGTTGACAAATGAAGAAACCAGTACATCAGAGAGAGCATACTGGTGCTCCACCTGTAATGATCCTCATGGAGAAGACACATGCATGGTGCATTTGAACTATGTACAGACATTAGCAAAAATTTCTAGTGGAAGACAAGTTAATATGATAATGGAGGTCGATCATAATTTGATGGTCCCATATTTGGAGTAAGTTTCAGTTCTTACGAGGGTCGGAAAGAAGCCAATGATTATAGATCCAATGGAAATGGAACCTCTGAAAGTCCCTACTGAGAAGAAGGTACAAAATGAAAAGGTGCAACCATGAGTGAAAGCACCTGAGGTGACAATGAAGCAACAAGATTCTATCTTATTGAAGGATCTATTGCCCAAGAAGACTCAAGAGAAGATGAAGGTATCAACTTCATAGCCTGTAATTACTCAAGTGCAAATGGAAGCGAAAGAGCAAGCCAAAGAATACCTCAAGTACCCATCATTGACAAAGAGACAAAGGGTGGAGGCTACTCAAAAATATCAGAATAAGTATGAGCAGGTTGTAGAAGAAAAGGTTCCTGGTACTTCTAGTTATAACATTGTGGAAGAAATGAAGAAAATTCCTATGAAAGTAAGCTTATATGATGCTTTGCAGTTACCTGGGCAGGTTGATCTGCTACAAGAGTCTCTCAAATCAGAAAAATATCCAAAGAAAAGTCATTCCCAAATAGTGTTAGCACAGACAATGTCGACTTCTACCACTAGAAAGAATAGACCACCTCCATTCTATTTGTCACTCAGAATGGAAGGGTGGATAGTGCACAACTGTATGATCGATTCTGGTGCTGCAACTACTATCATGCCAAAGGTAGTATGTGAAGTAATGGGAATGGAATACACAAGAAGCAGCCTAGGTGTATTGTAGTTGGATGGGACCCCAATCAAAATGGTTGGAGTAATCAAGGATATTCCTATCATTCTACATAGCATACCTCAGATCACCGTCATTCAAGAAGTAGTGGTGGTTGACCTAGAACCATACTTCAGCATGTGTCTTTCAAGAGAATTCACAACGAAACTAGGAGGGTACCTTTCCTTGGACTATTCACATTTGGAGATTCCATTCAAGGGAAGAAGAATCTGCATCTATAATGAGAAGCCCTCTACTTTTCATATAGAGAAATTGGAAGAAGAAGAAGAAAATCCCACTGGTGCAGTCAATATGATGACAGAGGAATTACAAGAAGTTGACTTGATGGAGGAAGCACTTGGTGAGCTTCACCTAGAGGATGAATTTTCATTGATGGATTTCAACGTGATGGTCAAAATTGACATCGGTTGTTATACCATAACTAAGCCTGAGCAAGCGGAAGGAAAGGTTCCTGATTCCCTAGACCCTATCGTAGATCAGCTATGGAAATTGTATTTTGATGGTGCAAGGTGCAAGAATGGCGCAGGGGCTGGTATAGTTCTTGTTTCTCCTACAAGATTGTAGAAAACTTATTCTTATCGGTTAACCTAGAGTTGCATAAATAATGCCACTGAATATGAAGCATTGTGCCTTGGTTTGAAGAAAGCTGAGAAATTGGGCATAAAACAACTACAAATATTTAGATATTTCAAGCTCATCGTCAACCAGACTACAAACAAATGTGTGTCAAAGTAGCACTACTTGAAGGCCTACCGTAACAAAGTATGGGACTTGTTTGAGTCATTTACTGCATTGAATATCCAGGCAATTTCATGAGAGCAAAATAGGTATGCAGATATTTTAGATTCTCTTGGTGCCAATTTCTCTCCTATAGAGCAAGTGGTCAGGAAGCCCAAGACTATCAGGGTTATTTATAGACCCTCAATCCCTGACAAGAACCTCTATTGGCAAGTTTTCGATAATGATGAACATATAATCAATTTTTTTATTAAGGAAGTTGCAAGTGCAGACAATAGGATACTTGCCGAAGAGGAAATGGAAGGAATGATCCAATTGAAGAACAATCACATTCCTAGGGGACTGATCTCACTTGAAAGTCTATTTGATCAGAATGACCGGGAGGAGAAACACAAAATCAAGGTGGATGCAAGGGAGTACAAGGAAATGCAGCTAGAACCTGAGAAAATCATTAAAGTTGGAATAGATTGTACAGTCGAAGAGCTTGAAGATATCAAAAATTTGTGCTATGAATTCCTTGACATTGTTGCCTGGAGCTACCATGATTTAAAAGGATATGATAAAAATGTAATCCAACATACTATTGAACTACAGGAGGGAGTAAAACCTTTTCGATAGAAACAATGACCTGTTAATCCAAATATTGAGGTGCTTATGAAAGCAGAGTTGTTAAAAATGTTGGAGGTAAAGATAATCTATCCAATTAAGCATTCAACATGGGTAGCGAACTTGGTTCTAGTTCGAAAGAAGAATGGAGATATACAGTTATGCGTAGATTTTTAGAATCTGAACCAGGCATCATTAAAAGATCATTACCCCCTACCATAGATAGATCAAATCCTCCATGTGGTCATTGGGGTGCAAATATTTTCATTGTTGGATGGTTTCTCTAGGTTATAATCAGATTTGGGTGAAGGATGAGGACCAACACAAGACAACGTTCACTACAAAATGGGGCACTTTTGCCTATCAGAGAATGCCCTTTGGTCTATCCAATATCGGTGCTACATTCTAGAGAGCTATGGATATTGCTTTTGGTGAGTTATTGAATAGAGTTATTATGATTTATCTTGATGATATGACTATTTTCTCACATCGCAGGGAAGAGCACGTCTCTCATTTGAGGCAAGTGTTCGAGAAATATCGAGAATTTGGAATTTCCATTAACTCAAAGAAGTCCATATTCATTGTCAAAGAAGGAAAACTCTTGGGACATGTGATCTCGTAGGAAGGACTGGCGATTGACCCTGCAAGGGCTGAGGCGCTCTTAAAATTACCATTACCAGTTAACAAGAAAGATCTACAATCATTCTTTGGCCAGATCAACTTCATTTGGAAGTTCATTGCCGATTTCGCTCAAATTGTAAAACCAATGACCGAGCTTCTGAAGAAGAATGCAGATTTTAAATGGATCGAAGTGAGAAGATAGGATTTTTGGGAAATCAAGGAAAGGATCACTCAAGCACCTGTATTGATCAATCCAAATTACTCAAAATATTTCATTCTCTATGCAGTTGGTGAGCAGGAGAGTTACGCCATTGTTCTCACTCAGAAGCAAGAAGACGGAGAGGAAAAGCCAATTGCCTTTTTGAGCCAAGTAATTTCACCACACCAAGAAAAGTATAATTTTATTGAAAAATAGGTGTACGTGGTTATGAAATATTTAAAGAAGTTTTGATATTTTGTTTCACAAAGTAAGACGATAGTCTATGTTATTCATCCAGATATCCAAAACTTCATTCTCCAAGGAGAATTAGGTAACAAAAGAGCAGGTTGGGTCTCAAAAATTCAGGAATATGATGTGGAGATCCGATCGACTAAGTTGGTTCATGGATGAGCTCTCTACCAAGAACTGGCCAAAAGCACAACTTCAGAATCATTGGCTCCAGTACATAATGAAAAGCTTAGCGAAAGCATTTGTGCAAATCGTGCTATAGGTGATCATGATTGGACAGAGGACCTTATCAAATTTTTTACATCTGGAAGATGTCCATCACACCTAGATGCTTCACAACGATGGAGATTCATATTGCAAGTACTTAAGTATGTCTTATTTCCAAGTGGATTGTTCCATAAGAATATAGATGGAGTGCTCCTCAGGTGTGTGAAGGAGTCAGAGAAGGAGAAAATATTGGAGGAGTTCCATTCTAGTTTATCCGGTGGACACTATGCAGGAAGGCCTATGGCCTTGAAGATTATTCGAGTCGGGTACTTTTGGCCTACCCTTTTCATAGATGCACATAAAGTGAGCCAGAGTTGTGATAATTATCAATGGTATGTTGGTAGGACTAAAAATGGATCATTGCCTCTACATCCGATTCAAGTTGAAGCACCCTTCCAGCAGTGGGGACTAGACTTCATTGGGGTTATTGATCCACATTCTTTCGCTGAGCACAAATATATTTTAATGGTGATAGATTATTTCACCAGGTGGGCCGAGGCCATCCCAACCAAAAAAGTTGATCAAGCAATAGTTATCTCCTTTCTGGAAGGACTAATCACCCATTTTGGTGTTCCAGATGTGATTGTAATAGATAATGGGACTCCATTCATAGGGGCTAAGATCATCGAATTTATGAGCAAGTATGGGATTTATCTAAAAATATCTTCCAATTATTATCCATAAGGAAATGGCTTGGCTGAATCCACAAACAAAAACTTGCTCTGAATTCTTAAAAGAACATTGGGGAACAATAAAAGAAGTTGGCACTTACTATTGAATCAGGCTCTATGGGCAGATCGGATATCAGTAAAGAAATCTATTAAAGCCTCTCCTTACTCTTTGGTGTATGGGAAAGAAGTGGTCCTGCCCACTCACATTGAGCTCCATATCCTCCAGACATTGCAGTTATTCAAAGATGAAGATGATGAGTATGATCCAATGAGTGCAAGGTTGGCTCAATTATTGCAATTAGAGGAGGAGAGAGAAAAGGTATATCAAGATTTCACCGAACACACTAAAGCGATGCAGAAATGGTTTGGAAAGAAGACAATAGAACGCAAATTTTAGGTGGGAGATTTAGTCCTCAAATGGAATGAGAACAAAGCCAAGCCGGGAAAGCATCACAAGTTTGATGCGATTTGGGAAGGTCCATTTCAGGTCTCTATAGTGAATTCAGAAAATGCATATCATCTTCGAGATATGGATGGTTGGGATCTTCCAATCCTAGTTAATGGTCTTCATCTGAAGGCCTATTTTCAATGAGGTGATTTAAAGGTACCAATTTGTAAATATGTACATATTTATTTTATTTTACTACTTTACGTATTTTTCATAAATAAATAAATAAAAATAAAGTTCAAATGCTCTGAAGTGTTAACAAGTTGCTTTACTGTAAATATTTGAGTTTAAATATTTTGGGGAAGCTAAACAACAATGTTTGGAAGCACAAGTAAAATGCTTAGTCAAAGAATCAAATACAAGGCCCAATTTTAGAAGTGTGGAAAACAACTAACTAAAAGCACTTTTACCTCGAAAAAAGGGTGAAAGCCCCATTCGCCCTCCACTGGAGTGAATGCATCCTAGAACTAAAGAATATCGAATCCCGTGATTAATAATTTGTATGTTATTCATTGCAATCAAAGGGCGAAAACCAAAGTCGAATATGGTCAACAGTGCTATCATTGGATAAAAGGGGCAAAAGTCCCATTCACCTACAAGGGCAAGCGAACGAAGAAGCAAAGTAAAAAATAAGAGAGTCAAAAGGTATTTCACCCCTCGTTGGGGAAAAAATGTTGATAAGGTTTATAACACGCGCCCAAGGTGTTTTGCTTGATGTATGGAATGAGAAGTGCTTCAAAACGTAAAAGTCGTGTGTACTGGCCGTTTCAGGCGAGCGCATTAAAATTTTAATGCAAGGCAAATATATATAAAAAAGGGGGGCACAAAATCTTGAGTTTTATGAAGTTTTTTTTGGCATGCAGGTGAATATATAAAAATAAAATAAAATAAAAAATATAATATAAAAAAAAAAAAAAAGAAACGAAGCCCTAAAATCCATGAATTTTTTTTTAAATAATCCATGATTTTTCTAAACTTGGAAAAAAGGAAAAGCAAGAGGAAGTTTTAAAAGGAAGAGCATGTGCCAAAAATTCCATCAGGGAGGAAGGACGTCTTTGGGAAGAAGTAATATGGGTTTCAAGCGCACCCCACAAAAGTGATTTTGCCCTGAAATGTGATGGTTTTCAAGATAGGATCGTGCACATTAATGGCGCACTCTCGGAGTAGTTAATTTAAAACATGCACCCAAAGTTACATTGGAGGGCGATTTGGTGTTCCCAATAAGTGAAAAAGCACACTAATAAAAATAGAAGTGCTCATTGGTCTCCAAGCGGTGAGTTTATTTTTTCAAGATAGTTTCAATAGCCAGGGCATGCTTTTCAAAGGTGCAACGTAGCTAGGAGGGCACACTTTCCTAAGGTGATTTTACAACAAATTTTATTCAAGTACCATTTAGCATTGGGATCAGTGTTGGTTGAGGGAAATAAGGTGCGAGCCCTCCTGAATTCACCAGGAAGGTTTTTAACATTTACTTCAGTGGGTGGCATGCATTCTATAAATAGAGCACAGGTAAATTTACCCAAAAGCTAAAATCCTTTTGAAAAAAATCTCGGCCAACATATTTGCAAGCTATTGTTACAGAATTTGTAGAGTGCTTTCAAATTTTCTAGAGTTTATAAAATGGGAAAGAAGAGCAAAGAAGTTAAGGAGGCTACAGAGCCCAAGAAGTCTAGAAATAAAAGAAGGTGGATCAAAGTCCAAGAAGGCCCAAAGAAATGAGAATGTGGACTTAGACCCATACTCTAACACCATGGCAGAGGTTGGAGATTGCTTGATAACAAACAAGGGTGTAGTGAAGCTCTGACAAGATGTAGAATTCATAGTAAATCAAGGAGTGTCAATAGAGAGCCCATTAACTATGTCATTTCATGCATAGTTATTTTGGTATTTGTGTATGCCCGTACACCCTTGCCCGAAGTTGGTAAATTTAATTTCTAGATATTATAATCCACTTACTAGGGTCATTCAAAAAGCCAATGGGGAGGTGCTTTTTTCTATCTCCACTACATAAGTGAGGGAAGCATTTGCATGTGGGTTAAAACCCCTATTCGATCTAATTTTTAAGAAGTTACATATCAACGAGCAAGAAGAAAGATATATATCAATAGTGATAATGCATCAGTTCATGGAGATGCAGTTGATTAAAGAGCCATAGTTGGGGTAGTTGCCAAATCTATCAAAATCATTATCAAAATTTAAGAGCCTTGACTTGTTCTCGATGCTGGCATGGGTCACTGGTCTTTCGATGGATTCTACAGTCCACAAGTGGCAAGTGGCGTTGGTGCAGTGTATATCTCAAAGGGAGTTTTATGCTCCAAGGGCCATGAGAAGAGATATAAATCTGATTTATTTTTATTGGGCCGATTTTATTTATCAAAAGATGCACATCCAGCTGGAAAAATTGCATACAAGAGAGGAGACGTCCTTCAAACATACATCCTTTCTTGTATGGTATTTCTTCTTTCACTTGCACCAACATTTTTCATTTATAGCCATAAGACAAGTTGATGAGAAGGATGAATTATTGCTTGTTTATATGTGGACTCCCGCTCTATCAAGGAGGAAAATCTGTTGATTTTTCATAGTTGATGAAGGAGGCAATCATCACAATGAGAGAAAGGTGACATATTTTTGTTAACACAAGGCATGGTCGTAAGAATTTATGGCTTCATAGGTAAGCCATTCCTGCTCCCATACTTCACCACCGAGCATGTGTTCGCCATGGAGGTGGTGTGACAAATAGATTATGCCAATGATGTATATGGAGTAGGGCATGGTAAGAGGACCACTTGCAATATGCCTTTCAAGTTTGGTAGTATAGAAGTGAACCAGGTTGGGAAAAATAGGCTACTCACGGTGGCACTTCAAGACCTAGGGTTGATAGAACTGCCACAATGATGGAGATATGACCCATTGGGTAAATTTTTGGAGATAATCAAGGCCAAGACTTTCCATTGTTGCCCATGACCCGATATTCAGGAGAGGCACAACAATTTTGATGGGCATGACTTAGAGTGGCATATTGAAGATATGATGTCACTCCCACCCTAGCATGATTTCTATGAATAGGAGGCTGAGTATAATCTGGAAGTATATAGAGATCAGATTCCTCCACCCAAACTATTTAGCCAGGTGAAAGAAGCTCACCCCTTGTGGACCAAAGAGAAAATAATGAACTGGTGGATTATGCATGTCCATAGGGGAAAAACTATGTTCAATTTTGGGTTGAAAATGGATGAGGCATTTTTGAAAGCCTATGATGAGTATGTCAATGTTTATCAACCCATCATTTTCACCAAAGTTCTACCTCAAATATTTTAAAAATATGATAGTGTCAAAAATGTGGCAAAAGCAGTGCACCTAGCAGCTGAAGAAGAGACACTTAATGAGGAAGAGTAGCAGTACATTTTTCAATGAAGATCCCGATGAGTGAAGTGAAATGTAGAAGAGGCACCTTTATTGGAGAAGTAGACTATTAAAGAGGCACCTCCATTCTTGAAAGCTATGAAGAGGCCAAGGACTGGTGCTACTTCCTCTTCTACTATTGTAATTTTGGTTGTTTTAGTTTCTACAGTTGCAGTTGCCATAGTAACTAATTATTCCCCTCTGTTGGAGTCGGCTACTTTGGTTAGCATTGCTCAAATGTTTCCATTATTTCATGAGCAGCCAATGGACCAGCAAGAGGATGTCATTAACCTTGAGGTGGAAGTGGAGGAGTTATAAGAAGAAGTTATTATGCAGCCGCCTCCATCACCAGGACACACGGTGCCCACGCTCGAAGGTACATTTTTCCTTCCCTCTTCTTCTACTTCTACTTTGGAGCATGTAGTGGCTATTAGTTCATTTCCATCAGTTGCTACCTCAGTCACTCCCCCCTTCGGCATGCCTTCCATGTCTATTTTGCTCCCTTCTTCCTATTCGCAAGTCACTACTACTCCTTCTATTCCCCTCTCTTCGACCTCCCTTTCTTTCAGTTTGTTCATGTCAGGGCCGAATCCATTTTTGTGCCCTTCCCCTTCCATTGCCACCACTACCTCCATCAAGGTTGTAAGTACACAAGCTCCTCCACGAGTGAGCATAACTACAGCCAAACCTGGTTCTTCTATCCACACCACTGTTTCAATTCCCCCTCTTCTAGCTATCTCCTCTACTTCCTTTGAGCCTGACCGTTCACAAATCTTGATTCCTTTCATACTATTTTTGGAGTTGCAAGTACTCCCCAAAGTTGAGGTAGCACCAGAGCCATAAAACATAGAGAAAATCAATCGAGTGCACCTCAGTTCATCATAGTGGTTGAAGAGTCATAGGCAAAAAGAGGCACTTGCCCCAGCCCAACCTCTCAAGAAAGTTACCTTTGATCTGGTTGCCATGGAAGTTCACATGACCAAGATCACTCCCCTAGTCTAGAAGCCATGAGGAGAAATGACACCAAGTGATTACGCTTATGAGACTCATATGGAGGACCTGACCAAGATTGACCCCACAGAGAAAATGGGGAATATACAGGTCGACATGAGTTCGGTCTACTTGCACGATGAATATTATAAGCAGAGATATTTTGACAATGAAAATAAAATTACCGAACTCGAAGATGCCTTGGCCACCAACAGAGCACAACATGAATAGATGGCAATAGAGATGGAGCACTTGCATCAACAATTAGAGGTGCATCAGAAGGACAAGGATGTGGTAGAGTAGTAGGTACAAGTATTGAAGGTGCAACTTGAGTCTATCCAGAATCAACTGGCGAAGAAGGCCACACAAGTTGTAGGCTTTTCCCATAAGATAGTGAAGGAGGCCCACCTTCATTTGGTCCAGAGTTGTGAAAATTTAGTAGCCAGAGCAGTCCAGGTATTACAGTATCTCTATGAGGCTCAGATTTAGATTCAGCTAAGTCAATAGATAGTGGACAATATTGAAGAGATGTTGGAGCCTCACCTAGAAATGGCTATAAAAATCCAAGCATTGGCTCAGTCCGACATACACATTCACCCCATGAGTGACATGGACCAAGCCTGGTCAACCACCAAGTTCACGCTATGTAGCTATTTTTAGTGGTTGGATCTGGTGAGAGAAGGTAGAAATATCCTCAACATGATGGAGTGAGAGCACACTATTTCCATGATCCATTTTGATGCTCTCGCCAATATGGGCTTTCCAGATTTCACCAATGAATGGGGAGAGCTTTGCTAAAAGAACAGTTGGAAGTGGCCTGGAAGAACTTCATGGAGGATGCATCCAAAGTTGACAAGTGGGAAGAGCCGATCACAGAGGATCAGGTGTTTCCACTGATGAAAAATTTCACCCGCATGGAGTTGGCCTTGTTCGAGTTGGCCCAACGAGCTAAACGCCTCATCCTGGAGGATGTTGAACACTTGTGGTTTATCTATGAATCGCTTAGTGTTCCCTCCATGTTTACTACTCATGCTTGGGCTGATGTAGTAACCATTTATGAGGTCATCAGCGCAAGTTTGAAAGAGCAAGGAAGAACGGTCCAAAGCAGAGCGGGCAGCAGTCGAAGTAGAGTGGGCAGAAGTACTCTGAGTAGCAGTAGAAGTGGAGGCGGTTGAAAAGGTAGAAGAGCATGCATGAAAAAGGGCATCCAAAATAAAAGCGCCAGCCAAAGCCACCAAAGGGAAGACTCAATAAAGATCCCAATGGATAAAGGCCTGGGATCGCTTGCATCCATGCGAGCTGGATACCCCGTGAGCCGCCAAAAATATTGGCAATTTTGACAATATGCCACATTGAAGTTTTTTGTTGAATAATTTTGATTATAAAGTGGTAAAGTATGTTAATACTATGTTACAATATTTTGGCCGATATAATATGTTGCAAGTTATTTCTTATTTTATGTTAACTTCCTTCTTTGTTTTCGTGCATTTCTTGCTTGAAAATAATGGGTGTTTTAAGGAGAATTGGTATGGAGAATTTGTTAATGACATTGGTTGAAATCACCTATAACATCAGATAAAATCACCTATAAAACGGTTGCAAAGAAAAATAGCACCCAAAGACTAAAAATTTGTGTTCACCTCAAAAAATGGGTGAAGGTTCCATTCGCCTCACTTTGAGGTGAACGTGAAGTTTTGAACGTAAGAAGAAAAGGGAAATGACAAATCTTGGCAATGATTTTCACCCCAAATGAGGGGTGAAAGCCCTTTGCATCCCTCATTGGGGTGAAAGTCAAATTAAAATCCTAAGTTTAAAATCGGCCCAAAGTCAAGGCACGATAGAAAGTGCATTCACCCCAAATTTAGGGCGAAAGCATCGTTCACCCCACTTTGGGGTGAACATATTTGAAATTTTGAAGGACGCGCCCAACTAGTGCATTGACTAGTCAAAGGGATATTCGCCCTCATGGAGAGGTGAAAGTCCCATTCACCCCTCCATGAGGTGAAATTCTGACAAATAGTGAATTTGGGTGAAGGTGTGTTAGAAATGAAGGCTATGGGTCCCATGACAGCGTAGGTGGAAGTGCTTTCACCCCAGGTGAGAGGTGAAATCTCCATTTGCCCCTCCTTGGGGTGAAGCTGTAGAAAGTTGGCCCCACAAAATATTAAAAGTTTTATTTTTGCTTCGGGAAAGTGCTAATAGGAGGGCATTGGAAATTCAAAGATATGTTCACCTGAGGTAATGGGTGATAGTGCCTTACACCTTGGTTGGAGTTGAACGTGAATTTTACGAGGGAAAAAGAGTCTTATTAGAGGCACCTTCACCCTAAGAGGAAAAATTTATTGCTACCATATGTCAAATTTTAATGGAATTACCAAAGGTGCCCTCTCCACCAAGGAATGTGATTAAAAGAGTAAATTCTAAGAATTAAAAGAGGTGTGTTCGCTCATTGCTCAGTTTTGGGTAAATTTTATTGTTGACGATGTCAAAGGTTTTTCAAGGGTATCCAAAATAGGAAAATGAGGAACATTTAATGATTGGGGTGAGGAGTAACTGAATTTTTTGATTTCAAGAAAAAAAGAGCTACAACATTAAAATAATTGGTTTATTTTCATGAATTCCAAGATACTCCAAAACGGAGCAAATTTTCGAGGTGCAATGGATATATCAAGGGAGGGTCTAAGCTTTGTAGTTTTTCATGCATCGACACCCAAGTATGCTGAATTCCTAGAGATTTCTCCTTAAAATTTGGATCGCTGCCTCAGGTGGGAAATGTTCAAATATTTCAAGGAGAAAATTCTTCACAAAGGTTCCTGATCTAGGGACATTTTTTCTTCTATGTATTAAATAATAAGAGGTAAAATTCCTCTATAAATACTACCCATTTTCCATTGTAAAAAGGAGGATAGAAATCCTGAAAAAAAATTATTCAAGTACTCTGCATAATATAAGGGATTTGGCTTCTAAAATTGCAAGCAATTTTATGTGAGATTACTTTTTGTTTTTAAGCGTTTTCGTTTCATATTCACGTATGTTATCTGTTGATACATTTGAATTGTGTCTAGATTTAAATACTATCAGTGAGGGAGTGAGTACTAGAATGTAATACTGGAAGTTGTTTCTATAGAACTATAAGTAAATTCTTTACCTTGTCCTCATCTTATATTGCTACCATGCTTGATTAGAATTCCTACTGCTACTCTGTCCTCGATCCTACACCTTCGGCCTGTGGCCATATTTTCCATTTCTTTCTATTATTTTAAATTTCTTTCCTGCAACTCTAGTCTTAAACCAGTGTAGTATTTAGTAAGGGAGCCAACCCTCTCTAGATATTGGCATGGAGGACATCTCTTTCCTCCAACATTTCAATGTTGGCCATGTCTAGGGTGCACAAATGCATGTTTTTATAATTAGGCAGATATTTGACCAACACTTCCTTGATCCATTCCCCCTAGATTTTTGAAATCAATATGACTCATTATTCAATACATTATGTTTATAATAAAGTAATTGTTTTTCTTGCACATAAGAATACTATTATATTCCATTGATTTTTATTATCTCATGAATTTTTTGAGTTTTGACTCAGTGTCCCTATTTTATTGAAATACGCTAACAAAATATTTGGCATTCCAAATATTCATTTTCTCCTTTGGATATTTCATCCTTTTAACAAACTTGTACTTACATTAACCTTTAAAATTTGCTTCATTCCATAATAACATAACCATACATAAGATATTAGGGTCTTAGAGCCACATAAACTAGAAGTAAAATGGTTTTAGATGTCCATTATTTAGTAAATTAGGGAATTTTTGTTATATGAGTTTTCGAATATGTCTGTTATCTTAATTATACTAAATCTTGAATTAGTAGCATCCCAAAGGCCATTTGAAGCAATATCTTGTATTGATATTTTTTATCTAGGAGTACCACCCTTTTTTTGAAGGGGATAGAATGTGTTTAAGTCACCCCGAGAATAGCTATTGTATTTTATATAAATTATCTTAGGTCTTTCCAATATATTTCACAAGGAGTAATGATAGTTGCAACTTATACATTTATAACCCCTAACTTTGATGTTTTCCTCTTTTCCTTAAAATAGTCTGGTAACCTATTTATTTTTTAATTTTTCCAATTGTCCTTTCCATTTTTGTTTGTTTCATATTGTCACAATACCCCTAAAAACTCCTATAGAATGAATTGCTAGATAATTCCCCATCTTGCAAGTCTTTTTGAAAGCATCCTTACATCCCTCACTAAATTTTATTTCTTGTATTAAAATAAATTGAGGACTATAAAAACATTTTAATTCCTCAATAATTATTTTTTTAGGGGTCTTATTCATACCTCTAATATTCCAAGATACCATTTTATTCATCAATTTTTAGTTTTATTACTAGGATGAGCCTCACTTCTTGTTAACACCTATGATATTTGTTTCTATATTCCCTTGATATTCCTTTGTATTTTTTCTCTTTGTTCTTCCTCTCCCTTTTTAATTTCCACCAATACTTTCATATTCATAAATCTCTTCTATTTTTTATACTATTCAAAATGAGACTTATTTTCTAAAAATTTATGCAGCCCTAGAGAATCTAAAATGCAAAGAATAGTGTCATAAACAATTTATTCTTTATGTTGCCTTGAAATCCCCAAATTATGAGAATGATTCTCCATGGTAATTACTTTCTTATTCTTCCTAAACACCTTAAATTTCTATAGATATCTTCCACATGCATTTATTTATTATATAGTTCTTGAAACCCTAAGTGTAATGGATACACTTTGTACTACTTTCATTTTTATTGTAAATAAAGGATTTTATGCTACTTGAGAAAATTGAAGATGATTTACTTGGATTGACATAGATATATTTTACATCTCTTTATCCATTATTTTCACTTTGCAATCTCTTTCCATGTGTCTATTTTTATTATATCTGTGACATTGGAATATAATAGTTTCATAATTCACTTGTTGATATCACTATCGTGATTCATATTCAATCCTAATTGACTATAGTAATTTTTTTAAAATATCCATTGCAACACATATTCAAGTATATACAACATTCCTTCTCTCCTTATTAGTTGGTTTATCTTGGATGAACACCCCTAGAGAAATGCTAATATTATTCAAAACCTCCTTATTGATAAGCTAATAAGGAAATCCAAACTAAAATATTTTAAATAGTATTTATCTCCACACAAATATTCTCACTCTATGGTCTTAAATATAATGCATCTTTACCCCTAAAACAAGGCCACTATCCATTATTTTATCCTTGATTTTTGAATTGAAGAAGATGATGAGGAAAAATTCTTTTAGAAAAAAATTCATGGATTAATTTGAATTTAATATCCACTTTCACTTGATCCAAATTTGAATCTCCAAAAAAACTTTGACAATATCCATGAAACTTACATATTAAACTCTATTGTTAAGAACAATTATATCATGCTCAACTATCTCATCCTTGATAATAACTTTTAATGTAATTTATGCTACCTAAAGAGGGTTTGTTATATATTTGCTTTTCCTCTTTGTTGAAAGTGTAATATGACTTATGGCCAAGACCTACATTGTATGATATAGTCTTGTATATACCTACAAGTAACCATTGTACAAATCTATTTAACTATTTATGTATGTGTCTAATTGCTTATTTATTTAATCCCTATGGACCACAATTAACATTGTTAAGAATAATCCCATATTATAATTTGTAATTAACCTGAATATACCTGTTATGTTGGCCTAGTTTAACTAAACTATGTGATTGGAAGTTTTGGTATGGTATAAATACCCCCAACCACTCCATACATGGTATTAGATTGTTGGTATTCTTATCTAATAATATAATGATTATTTATGGTTCTCAAGGAAACCCACCAATTTTGTCTCTTTCATCATTTTTATGATTTATATATGATTGAGAGGATAAATTGCTTCTATTAATTTTTGTAAATAAGTGTGAGATCCAACACTCTTATCCCTAACTAGGGCATCCTTAATTCCAATTAAGACTTTAAAAATGACTTTCCTCCCATCCTACCTAGATTTTATTCATAAGAATCCTGTAATTTCTTAGCTTATCCTAAGATTTGGAATAATAAGTGGTGCTCATTACTTGCTTACACTTTGCTTCTTACTCACACTTGCTTCTTGGTGGTACTCCCAACTCTTGATTTATAAAACAAGAGAAAATTAAGGATTGATCTCAACATGTACTCTTTTATTGGTCTTATTTATAAAAGTAAAAACTTACTCTATGATGGATAAGTTCATCATGTAATAAAAGTAGACTCTTTTTTATGCTCATGATAAAATAAAATATTATGTTGGAATGCAATTTTCATTCAATAGCTAGTATTCCTATCATGCAAGTATATGTTATCAGTGATGTGTGCATGATTTCCTCTTTCTATGCATATCATTGATACACATATATTAACCTCTCCCTAGTGATACTCTTTCATATTCCTAGTCAAGGGTTTTCCTTGTCAAACACTCCAAAAAATATATAGTTAGACATGTTTTAGTAAAATAAAATTACTTGTATAATCAGCATCATTGCGAGCTCAACAATCATAAAATTAAATGTAAATCCATGTCATTCACAAGTCCACATAGATTTCATGTTTTATGAATATAATAGAATTAAAATTACTATTTAAATTTTACCAAATATTTAGGTTTTGATAGTGAAAACTTGATCACGATCATTGATAATAGACTTAGGTATACCGTGAGTTTGAAAATAAAGTCAAGGAATATATTGGTGATCTTGCTAGAGGTGAAATAGTGTTATAAATAACATAAATGAACATACTTCAAAATATGATCCACCACATCAAAAATCATTATTTCTCCCTCTAATTTGGGAAGACTCTCAATGAAATCCATTTATATGTGATCCCATTGGCTATATGACATAAGCAAGGGTTATAAAAATATTGAATATTTAACTATTTTTTCCTTATTTCTTTGGCACACTTCACATTCATCCATAAATTGGTTGATAGATTATTCATTTTTATCTAATAAAAATTAAGCTTTACCCACTGATAATTTTTTAAAAATCCAAAACACCTTACTAATGATGAAATGTGTAATTCTTGATAAATATAAATTTTAACATTGGAAGATCGAAGGATATAAATATGGCCCTTATTGAGGATATTATTGACATAATATACTAAGGATATGGTTAGGATACTAGCCTCTATATCATGAATAATGTGAATTGTCTTAGGATTTGACTAGCATTCCTCATAAAACTAGGAAAGCCCTAAAGGATGGTGACTAGAGAAAATATTGACAATGAAAAAATATTAATAATTATGAGAAGGAAAATTTACCACCATATTATTCATCCCTTTATTTTGGGGCACGACTCAAATCACAACCTATAGACTATGCATTCTCCATGCAATATGAGAACTCAATGCATTTAACCACTACAATGGATAGTCATGATGTCTTGAGTGAACAATAGTCAAACTGACATGCTTGGGGGGATGAATACCAATATTCATCTTAGTAATTAGAGATATTGAGTTAAGAACCCAGTGAAAATATTATTCTATTTACTTTCTAAATCATATCCAACATTCACCAGATGAAAATTTGGTCGAATAACTCAACAAGTGGTAACTATGCTAGTAAATAATGAACCTAGTAAGTTATGAGCTTTGGGCCTATCACAAGGTCCAACACAAGATAAAATCCTATGTTTTTGCTACCAGCACTCAATTATGGTCATAAAAGAGGAGGTTGATAGTAGAACATGGTTGCACCATTGAACCCACATCAGAAAAGGTTTCTTGTTTTGAATGATAGAGTCCTTTACAACCACTTATTCCACCTACCATGTGGGATGAGATTTTGACATTTGTATTAAAATCAATAGTATGGTCAACCATACCTCATAAGAGAATATGCAATAATTTTTATTGATTACCTCCAACACAAGGTCAACCTATGTGCTTTATATAATATTGGAGGATAAAACATAGCACCTAGGCTACGAGAGACATATTTTAAATAGAAATGCACGAGTGGTATGTCTCACTCACCCTATACTTAATTTCTAATTGAGACTATATTGTCAACCAATTTGTAGAGAAGGAAGATGGAGTATCCCTCCTAGATTAGTTGGTAACCATTAAGAGATATTTGATGGAGGCTATGGATGATTTATATACTCAATTCCACAAAATCTAATATAGGATTCTAGATGAGATTTGATCTCCCCCTAGTATGACATTCATATACTATTTTAAAGCTTGCAATTCATATATTTCCATGATGGTTAAATCTAGAGGAGGGAATACTTTTCTAGTGACTTATGGGATAGTTTTCCATGTAGAAAGGGACCTCATCCAAATAGGAAGGTTATCTCTCGGGCCTCCCATACCCCTTTTTCTAAATATTCAACGACCCTATTAGCCTCCTCCAATAGTTAAATCCATAATATTTTAGCCCACTATGCTTATGAGACCAGTCCTAGTTTTCACGCCCCTCATCACTTTTATTTATTTGGATCTAAACTCCCAATACTTGACCAAGAAGGATGAGATGAAAAATCTACTCAAGATCCTCTCAAATGTACTTGCTCTAAGGAGGGAATAAAATGCTTGGAGGTTTCAATTTTAATATCAGAATAATTTGAGACATCTATTCCAATAGAATAATGAAGGCTACAGAGCTCCTCCTAAAAATATTAAAAACCAATAATGGTGCAAACCAAGGCCAAGGCCATAGTAATAAAATAGTGTATATCATAATATTATTGTAGAAGATCCATCCTAACCCCATTAGGGACATGGTCCTAGTGTAAAAAAACTACATACAGGAGTCTACAACATGGCACTACCTATACATAAATTTTTACCCTTTGGATATTTATTCTAGAAAAAAAAATTAACAATCCACAACAATACCAAGTGAAGTGATGCTCGTATAGCATCTATTCCTCATTTTGGGTAGAGATATCAACACAAAGTCAACCTTCACCTAAACTAGCCTTTTATGGTGTAAAGTTTGCTCCACTAGAGCAAATTTTAGCCATGTAGAATATGGATGATGTGTATGTTAGATCTTATAAGGTAAGTACTCCCAACACATAGCAAGTCACAAGCCTAACTAGACTATATAATGTTGATCAAAATGCAAACAACCAAGGAATACAGGGAAAATAATCTAGTGGTATCAAATATCCCTAGGAGGTCAATCATATTAGATAGGGATGTCCCTATTACAACCACTTTGAATCAAAGAACACTGAAGATCCCAATAATTACCAGGCAAGATATCATAAGGCAACATGTGCCTAGGGTAAAGTTGGAAAAACTTTCTCGATAAAATAAGGAAAAACCTTAATCCCAACCTCTATCAAATACCTCTTAGAAGATCATTTGACTAGACCATTTAGAATGGATGATACTTTGGAGGAATCCTTGGTGACTAAAATAGTATCAGATATGTTGTCTATCCTTTATTGGAAGGAGAGCATGGAGGAAGTCCTAGAAGAACAAAAAGAGCTATAATAGAAGAGGAAGTAGTAATGTTGAAGGAATATAATTTGGTAGCAAGCCAAGTCAAATTTATGTCCTACTTAACCCTAATTTGTAATGACAAGTTGGTATATAATTGCATGATCAATTCTGAGGTAAGTAATTCAATTATATCAAGTGTAGGGGCAGATGCATTAGGACTAGATTTTTAGTTGGCCAATAGAAGGGTGTTGCAACTAGATGGAAGCTAAATCTAGATTCTTAGGATAAAAAATATTGTTATGCTCACACTATATGTCTATCCTAGATTACAATCCCACAACACTTAGGGATGGTTGATCTCCTAGTTTCATTCAATATTTTTCTAGGAAGAGACTTGTATTTCTTACTGCACTTGGGTGGATTAAGGTGACTAAACCCCTTTTTAAAGGTTGTACATGATAGAAGATCAAATCACCCAAGAATAAAATGAATACCTAGGTAGAACCTAACAAATGAAAGCTTCAAAAAAAGTAAAAATAGAAGCTCCAATGACCGAACCTACCTTGATGAAAGACATAATTTAAATTCCAATTAAAACTAAATGGCTCCACAATGCATTAGGACCAAAGCAAAATTTTAGCGTGGGAATACCTAACTAGATCAAGTGATCAGATCCATCCAATCGGTGGTGACAACCAGAATAACCAAATTAAACAAAAATGAAGGACTTCCATAAAAAACACCAACCATACCAAAATTTAATTGTTTCTTGTTAGATAACATCCAACCGCACTATAAAATATTCACCCCATAGGCTATGCATATATCTATAGTTCCCTAGGTGAATGGTATTTTCTCTAAAAGAAGGTACGATATTTAAGGCACCATTATCAGACCTCTAGAGGAGCATACATAGATTTTAGAATATGAATGATAGGATATCTCTATAGCAAATCTTCAACATGAGCAACATGATCTCATCTCTAGAAACTATAGGATCGAGCAACCTCAAGATCTTTCACCATCAATGCAAAAGTACTGTGGGTAAGAATTTTGGATGAGGAGGAATTTTGAATTCAAAAGGGGGAAATTTAGAATGTATTCTCTATAAATATGCATTCTTCTTCTCTTTGTAACCATTGAAAGCCCTCCATCCTTTTGAGGGGTGTTTTCCTTCATTCTCCATGTCTTAGCCTAGCTCAAGCCTTATGTAGACTATCGGGTAGTTTTTGAACCTCTTCCCTCTACATGTATGTAACTTAGATTTTGTGTTAATAAATAATCTATGACACTTTTATTATCTCTATACTAGTTTTAGCATGGGTGTTATTTTTCTATTGTATGTTCTCAAAAGGGTCATGTGTTCCTCATGCACTATCAGTCATCACACATATGTTCATTCAAACCTACTGAGGAGCTAAGGGAGTTTTATTCTTTTTATTTAGTACATCACCACACCTTAGGCTAGGCTAGGTATTTTTATGTTTCTCATAATTTACTCCTTTCTTTTACTTCCTACATTTTATCAATTTTCAATAATTTACTTTGTGTTCCATTTCCTCTTTTCCCTTTTCAAAGCAATCTAGGCTAGGAGTAGAGTAGCATAGTATAAGTAGAAAAAAAAGTGCCAATGAAGACACCTAGAAGCAAGGAATTATCCTTAGGTAAAAAACCTTAGAGGTCATTCGATGGGAACCATGTCCCACACTCTCTTAGAATTCCTAAGACTAGCACCCTGACCTATCCCAAAAAGTGTGCAACCTATTGCATAAATCAAAACCAATATGAAAGCATGAAAATAGATACAATATTGCATATAACACTGAAATTAATGTTTCTTTTATTAATATTAAAAATGGATCTCAGTTACAATCATGCCCCTCTTAGGGTCACCCAAAATTTTGATACAATCAATACAATGCCAAAGCCCCCAACGGGGTAGGTGCACTATTAAGGCTTTTCCAAATAGTCACAAACTGCTCTAGGGTGGAGTTAACCCTCTTATTCACATTGAGGAAGGTTTTTGAATGATTGAAGCTCCCTTTAAACCTGTTTCCTATGATCAAGAAACAACACTCAAAAATTATACAAATAGGCAGCCTCTCGTGATGAGGCCCTTTGAAGGATTGATGCATGAAAAAGCCATGAAAAACATATAATCAAGAAAGCATGTAAAATATATCTAAACTATGCCAAATTGATAAATATTCATGTAAATGCATAAAGGAATATTGCATATAAGTATTGAATGGCCTAATTAGATGAAATAGAGCATGAAAGCATAGAAATAAACCATTCTTGCATATTCTACACTAATGTAACAAAATTGCTTTAAACCCTAAATATACCGGTCAGAAATCTCTAAAATCCTAATTGAACCATGCAAATGTCTATTTAAACCTAATTAAGCAATCTACAAAAGAAATGGTAAGGATATCTTACACCTGCTACAAACTGCAGCTCTGATGACCAGTCCGCACTGTAAACCGTAGGTGAAAGTTGCGGTGAGCAACCAAGTAGTTTGACCTCCAATTTCAAGGACAGTGGGCTTGATCATCCTTTTCAAATTTATGATCAAGGGTTGCCTCAGTTTCCTATGACATTTTTGGTGGTTGAATTTCTCGATAGGGCCTTAGTTTTCCTAAATTAGCATTTCTCGGCATTCTAGCTCCTTAGGGCATCCATGGCCTAATTTGTCATGATGCTTAGATTGGAAAAGGGATAGCAACAAATATCTCTCTTAGTGCACTCAAGTGAATACACAATTTGATAGGGCTTCACTTCTCTAAACTCCAATGCTTGCTTGATTCAGTATTTTGACAGTGCTTCGCTATCAAAATGCACTATATGCTCTATGTATTTTACCCTATTTTGGAAGGGGTACTTATAGGACTACCCAAGGGATAGGGGTACTTCATGGAGAAGCCAAGAACAAGAAGGGGTGGTTAGGATAGTTGTATTGGAAGATTCCATCCTTTAACCACCTTCTTCTAGAACAAATGGTCATTCAAACCAATTTGGCTCGGATGAAGGCCAACTGAACTTCAGTTAAGATCGTAGGTGATAGCTGCGGTCCAGACTGTAAACCATAGGTCTCAGCCATGGTTCAATTTGTAGACTACAGGTCTTAGTTGTGGTTCAGATTGAATAGGCAAAGGAGCCCAAATTGAGTGGTTAGAACCACTACTCTATCTTGGAGTCTTTCCAAGATCTTCCATATGGTCTTGTAGCATGTCCATATGAGTAGTTGCCATCGACATGACGTGTTTTAGGTGTCTACATATGCCCCTTTTGAGATGCATTGTGAGATCAAAAATCTAAGCAAAAATAGACCTCCTAACATGATTTCGAAGGTTCTATGATGATCATTAGTCATATCAAAATTATATGCCCCAAGTCTTGCAAAAGAATACTCATCCTAGAATCATTACTTCCAACTGGGTGAAAGGCTTACATTTGAAAAGCTTGTGCCCATATCATCTGATTCGATGCAGCTGCACATTCCATAGGTATCTTCTAACCCATAGATCCAAAATATGGACAGCAATATTTGCTATTTACCCCAAGCAAAGGGGTAAGCTTATGATAGTTGTTGACAATGATTCACAAGGACGAACATAATTTTGACAAGATCAAGGGATCTATGATTCCAGGGATCTTCTACTGATTTTGATTATGATTTGATATTATGACTACCCCCTCAAGCGATGAGTCAATGAGGGTAATGACAATCTATAAAGCAATGAGGTCGCTTGACCCACAATGAATGATCTGAACAAATTTAGAATTGAGCATTTAATTACTCGGCTAAGCCTAGTTTAGCTTATGATTCCAATTGTTAATAGTAATTGCACATTTCTATCCCATGGAGCAGTCGGGCTATAATAGTTCTCTTAGGGAATAAAAATGATGCAAATCCAATTAGTTT
The DNA here is from genome assembly GCA_028583015.1 of Wollemia nobilis. Lineage (NCBI taxonomy): Eukaryota > Viridiplantae > Streptophyta > Pinopsida > Araucariales > Araucariaceae > Wollemia > Wollemia nobilis. The sequence goes on from JAQPPZ010014915.1 coordinate 107,320, forward strand.
TGTGTTGAATCAATTTGTTGATGATTTGTTAAAAATATGTCATAGGGGAAATGACATGAAACGCCTCGTTCCCATGGAGCAGTCCAGCCTCAAAGGCCTTCTTTAGAATTGAAAAGAAGCATATCAGATCAATGATGACAATTTTACCCCAAATGTCCTTATGGTTATTTACTCATCTCGTCGGATTGCATGAAATGCAAGTCGCTGCAAACGCCCAGTGTATATAGTAAATAATTGACTACCAGGTGCATTTGGCTTTTGAATATTTGATTTTTTTAATGTTTTGAATGTGGAATTAAATTTATTTATTTGGATAGGAGGTGCGGAACTCCATGAAAGGATTGTCATAGCGATGACCTTGGTTGAATGTACTTTATAATCTCAGCCAGATATTTTATTTTTAATTGAATCCCGATGCTTGATCATCACCAAATTTTCAAATTTGTTGTTTTTATTGAAGTTTAATCCATTAGGAGACATTAATTTATCATTTAAGATCCTCCCATGGTGGGATTTTGCTATTTTTGATACCATTTTCAAACTGCGGGTGCAGACTGTGGTTTAAATTTTCAAATTTTAGGAACCGTAGGTCGGACCCACGGGCGAAAAACCCTAATCCTAGGATTATGGGTGTCAGCTACGGTTCGATGAAAATAGGAAAAGGTTTAAAAATCTATCATTTTCAAAATTTCTCATTATCCATTTGACAGTGAGTGAAATTTGAAGAGCTCTGAGAGGTTTAAGATTTTACTTGAGGCGACTGAAACCCTATTATCCTTCACACATCTGAATGGCAGACCGCAACAACCCTCTTCCAACCGAGGCCTCGGTGCGGGAAAGGTAATTCGAAACCAATTCCTCATATTCATTACCAATAAAATGAACCAAATTAATGAATTGGTTAATTAATCACACTAAATTGTTGGCAATGAACCACACCCTAGGTTAGGCTAGCTTAGATTAATTTTAATTAATTAATTTTTTTGTTTTTCAACTAGGAAAAGACCCGAAATGGGTCATATCCCTAGACCGCAGCTGCTAGTTGCAGTTCCCTTTTAATCGATTGGGGACCGTACGTATCATCTACGGTTATGTTTGAATTACAACGGTCAAAAATTTGATCGTTGGGCGGACCATAGGTTTGACATGTGGTTCCCTTAATTTTTCATTTTTTTTTTGTGATTTTCTGAGTAGTTAATGCCATTTTATTGCACCTATGAGATGTATTTCTAAAAAAAATTATCATTCTTAGCATAATTTTGTATTGTTAGCTATTTTTTGCTTTATCTATCTCTTTTTAGGTCATTTTTAGTTGTTTAATTAGCCTTTAGTTAGATTTTTTTCTTATACTAAATCTCTTTGTAGAGACTGACCTCTAGAGCTAGGGAGCCAAAGCTCCTTAACACTCTTTGCCCACTATTGACTAATGGGGAGTGAGCATGGTTTAGATCTGTAGGCTTTGGCTATGTTTTGGATCTACCCACTATTAGGGTAGATCAAGCTTACATGACTGCATTGGCCTGGAGATGGAATGCCCGAACCAACATATTTCACCTATCGATGGGTGAAATGACCATTACACTTGAGGACATCTAAAAGATATTTTGGATCTCTATTGATGGCGAGTCCATCACCTCATACTCCAGTGGGAGAAAGAAGACCATTTGTGCTACTATCTTTGGCAAACAAAGTGATGAGGCTCAGCACAAGATGGACCACGGAGGTGTTCACATTAGATACTGGTACGAGGAGCACATCTTCTCTATCTGAGAGGCAATGTTCATGCACCTGATGGTTCAGATTGTCCTTCCAAACTCCTCGAGTACAATGATCCCCTGGAACCTTCTGGCCTATTTTAGGAGGGTCATTTAGAGATCTACAGTTGAGCCACATCTCCTAGCCTAGGGGAGTGTGCTACTATGCCAGCTCTATCGAGAGTAATTTCAAATTACCAATAGGATTTGAGTAGGTATTAGTTGTAGTCTACTCTTGCAGATCTAGGGTTGGTAGAACTTTCAAATTGAGTGACCTGTAGAGCTACCTCTAGCTATTACTTCTATTCCTACCACACACTAGTGCTATGCGGCATGTTGGCCTCATGAGGAGGGATTTCGAAGTAGATCCCATGCTGGGCACATTGATCATTACATCAGTCAATTTGTAGCATTTAGCCCTTGGAATATTGAGTGGCATCCATACATGGATTGCCCTGCATGTATGGAGGCTGGCAAGTGGCTATGCCAAGATCGATGGGATAGATGGTTGCTTTGTTGCAAGTCCAAGATCTGTGAGTACTATTTCTACTCACGGGTCCTATGATAGTTTGGCCTGGTACAAGACATTCTAGAGCCACCTATTATCTATAGGCTATTAGTTCTAGAGACTCATCTACAGTGGGTGCTACCTACAGCTTTGGGTGATGTTGTAGATGATTTCTAGGATTTTGGAGTTGTTGTTGCTAGGACCACCCCAGCGTATGATACCTGGTGGTCATTACTTCAGTGGCAGGGATCTGGACCTCTTAGTCGATTTGAGGAGGCGATGAAGGCTGATCCACAAGGGTGTAATGTAGACCCACAAAATGAGGGTGGATGGGGTGCAGAGGATGCACCACCAGTGGAGGCCAAGGATGAGGGCCTAGATGAGGGTGAGGTGCCTCCATATAGTGAGGTAGGGCAGCTGCTAGTCCAAGTAGCATATATGCATAGCCATGTTGGGAGGCTATACAAATCTAAGGATGACATGCACTATGTTTATGTTAATTTGATGCTATATGATGTGATGTATGGATGACATGCACTAGATAGCTATTTAATTTATGATTATGATGATATGCAATGATCTAGATGTTTATATGTGCTATATTATGGATGCATATGGATGCGATGTTTAGTTAAATACATATTCTATTTTGCTTTATTGCATGCATTTAATTTTATAACACTATCACGATATGTTGATGCAATGTATGTAATGCATTATTTACATGATGGTAATCTAATGTAAATGAACCTCTATGCTTTAATAACTTTAAAATATAAAGAATCAATGCAATATGTGTTTATCAATCTAATGGATGACACCATAGAATGCATAAAAATCATGAACGTAATTAGAAATTCTCATAATAATAATTTGATCAATTAATCACCCATATATGAAATGCAATGATGTGCGATGTTATGATGTGAATGATGCAATATGTCATTCTATTTTATTTTTACACTTTTGAATGATATGCATGATATAGTCAGTGGCTGTCTAAATATCATTTCTGATATCCATCCGGTATTTATCCTATATCTTGATTGTGCTTACTATTAATGATGTATCGCTTGTTGGATACTTTGCAATTTGATGTTTTGAAATGACTTTTACTTTTGATGGTTTGTGATATTTGACCTTTGTTTCTATTAGAGAGATTTTTGAGGTTTTCCATGAGACTCAGACACCCTAATTAACCTATCAAAAATTGCATACTAACCATGCTAGACTTTTGAAATGTAAGGCTTTCGCTAGGATAGCCCCTAACTGTTCATTATCCTTATGTGTGCACATGAATATATTAAGATAAGACACGAGTGTTCCCCAATGTCAGGCGGGATTATTTCAGCCCATTTTTAAGATAGGGGCTCCACAAATGTCTTATCCAATCCCAAGTTTAGATGTAATTTGGACTAAGCCACTAGGCGATACAGGAAACCTGAAGCTAGCTCTTCCACATTCAAACATTAGTCTTGTTCATAAGAGAGATGCTAATGCGTCAAACATGTCGTCATGCGTAAGGTACAATAATGCTAGAAATTCTAGGGATTCAAGCTTCGTCCCTCTCTTTTCTTTCATTTTTTAGGATACTTGCTCATATGTAGTGAATTAAGGGAGTCGATTCCATTTTTACTTTGAATTTATTTGGATCTTCATTGGAACTTGCTTCTTCATCTTCATTTGATCTTGATGTGAACTTTTATTTTTTATCTTCATTTGATATTCACTTGAGCTTTGATTATGATCTTGATGGCAAGCCGAGATTCACACAACACAACTTCAAATTAATTTTTTGTAAATTGCTTCACACAATCTTACAATACCGTTTCCAGGCATAGTTCTTCCCCACTCAATCTCAAACTCGCCATTCCTCCCTTACAATTTTTCTGAGTTTTTATCGAGGTCTCGGCCCTCTAGGCAATTAATGCCCCACCTGAGAGAATTTCCAAAACAAAGAAAATTTGCTTCCTTTCCACCAAGTTTTCGAATTTCTTCCATTAATGGGCCACCGCCCCGACCCGCTATGAAGCTCGCATTAAAGACCCCCCTTGCCCTGCAACCGCCGTCTCACCCATACTGTCCATGGCCTGCAACTGTCACCTTGTCAGAATACTTCCTTGTGATGGTTATTCCTATTGAATACATGCGGCCGTCCTCTCTATTTTAATATACGTGGCCTTCATCTTTGTTTAATACATGTGGCAGCCCCGTGTCCTTCATCTTTGTTTAATACACGTGGCAGCCCCGTGTCTACTTTGGCCTGTCTTCTTCTTGGCCGTGATATTTTAATCCACGTGGCAGCCTTCAACTGGCCGCGATATATCATGACATGTCGTGACATGTCATGATATCACGACATGTCGTGGTATCGCGACCCCCCATGCCCTTGTGCCTTAGCAGCCTTCAACTGGCCGCGATATCGTGACATGTCATGATATCACGACATGTCGCGGTATAGCGACCCCCCATGCCCTTGTGCCTTAGTAGCCTTCAACTGGCTATGATAGCACGACATGTCGCGATATCATGACATGTCATGGTATCGCGACCCCCGCGCCATTGTGCCTTAGCAACCTTCAACTGGCCGCGATATCGCGACATGTCACGATATCGCGACATGTCGCGGTATCGCGACATTTCGCGGTATCGCGACCCCCGTGCCCTTGTGCCTTAGCTTTTAAATTTTTGTCATGATATCGTGACATCGCGATATCACAACCATTTATGCCCTTGCCCTCTACCTTGCCTTTGGAGCCGTGATTTCGTGACTCCCCAACTTGCTTTACAAAACTTTCAGCCTTGGAAAAAAAAAACTGAAACGAATCAAAATACAAAGTACTTAGAAAACTTAGAAAAAATTTGGAGGATGCAAGATTGCTCTAACTGTCACCGGATGCTCCTGCATCAGACACCCGGGGTAAATTAAAAAGTGATCCTCACTGTTTTGTTAGGGGAAGACCCAGGCGGTCAACCTCCGTATTTGACAACCAAGTTGCATCTTCAACAGGTCTGCCCTTCCACTTTATCAAATATTCATAATACTGTTTGTTTCTAGTGCTTCTGCCTTCACGAGCGTCTAATATTTCCTCGACCTCGTCTGTGGTTGGATTAGATGCTAGAATTTGCCATAATTCCATACTTGGTACCTCTGTATTTTCTCCCTCATGATATTCCACTAAATCTAAAATGTTAAAAATAGGTGAAATGTCAAGCCAACTCGGCAATTCCACTTCATATGCATTGCCTGACTTCCATTTTTCCAATATTCTGCATGGCCCAAACTTCTTCATCTTTAATTTGTTGTAAGTTTTGGCTGGAAACCTTTCCTTCCTGAGATGGACCATGACTTCATCTCCTACTTCGAACTCTTTGAACCGCTCGCTTCGGTCTGCTCTTGTCTTATATTGAGTATTCATTTTTATAATTTGTTTCCTTACTTCTTCATGCAAACTTTTCATATGTTTCGCAAATTCTTCTGCCTCGGCACTGCACTTTTCTCTCTTATCCAACTTTCTTAGTTCAGACACATTTCTCGGGATGTTTCCATATATTATCTGGAATGGAGATTTATTTGTGCTCTTATTGACTGAATTGTTATATGCAAATTCTGCCTGCGGTAAAACTAAATCCCATCCCTTGGGTTGATCTGCTATCAAACATCTTAGTAAATTACCCAGGCTTCTATTTACCACCTTTTTTTGTCCATCAGTCTATGGGTGGTATGCAGAACTGAATTTCAGATCTATCTTCAACTTCTTCCACAGAGTTCTCCAGAAATACCCAACAAATTTGGTATCTCTATCAGAAACAATGCTCTTCGGTAGACCGTGAAGTCGTACCACTTCCTTGAAAAATAACCCTGCAATGTGAACCACATCACTTGTTTTCTAGCATGGAATAAAGTGTGCCATATTGGAAAATCTGTCAACTACTACAAATACAGAGTCATTTCCCCTTTGTGTTCTTGGAAATCCAAGGACGAAGTCCATGCTGACGTCCTCCCATGGCCGCTCAGGTACTGGTAACGACTGATACAATCTCGTGTTCTGTCTTTTGCCCTTTGCCATCTATCATATTCTACAACTCTGTACAAATTTTTTCACATCTTACTGTAGTTACGGCCAATAGTAATTTTTGCTCACCAGGGCAATTGTCTTATCCTGGCCAAAATGTCCGGCCAGTCCTCCGCTGTGTTTCTCCTTGACTAAGTTTTCCCGCATGGAACTCCTTGGAATGCATAATTTACTTCCTTTGAACAACATTCCATCTTGGATTAGAAAATCCAACCATTTTGTCCTCGTCCACGGAATGTGTTAAGCAAGTCGTCCAGGCTTCTACAAAATCCGGATCTTCAGGGTACAAACCCTTCAGTTCTTCAAATCCCACTACTTCCACTATCATTTTAATCAGAAAATTTTGCCTTCTACTTAAGGCATCTGCAACTCTGTTTGATTTCTTGCTTCTGTGCTTCAGCACAAAGGTATAGCTTTGGAGGAACTCAACCCACTTCAAGTGCCTTTGATTCAGTTTTGTTTGGCTGTTAATGTACTATAATGTCTGATGATCAGTGAATAGAACAAACTCTTTTGGCAACAAATAATGCCTCCACTTCTTTAGAGCTTGAACTATAGCATAAAATTCTTGGTCATAAACTGAATACTTTTTTCGAGCATCATTTAGCTTCTCGCTAAAATAGGCAACAGGCCTGCCTTCCTGACTCAGTACAGCCCCTATTGCACTGCCACTAGCATCACAGTCTACCTGAAATACTTTGTTAAAGTATGGAAGTGCCAAAATAGGCTATTCTGTGACCTTTTTCTTTAATGCATCAAAGCTCCTTTCAGCCCCTAAGGTCCACTTAAATTCTTTCTTATCCCCTCTCATTGTTTCTGTGAGGGGTGCACAAATGCTGCTGAAATTTTTAATGAATTTTCTGTAAAAGCTGGCTAGACCATGAAATGATCTTACCTTTGTTGTGCTTCTCAGAGTAGGACATTCCATGATGGCTCTCACCTTCTTCGGGTCCATTTTCAGACCGTCTGCTGAGATTACAAATCCCAGGTACACTAACTCCTTTACAAAATTACACTTTTTTAGATTTATTAATAACTGCTCCTCTCGCAACTTCTCAAAAACCCTTCTGATATGCATCAGGTGTTCCTCCAAGGTTTTGCTAAATATTAATATGTCACCTAAATATACTATGACAAATTTTCCTAAAAAATCTTTCATTACCTCATTCATCAGTCGCATGAAGGTACTCGGTGCATTGGATAGCCCAAAGGGCATGACCAACCACTCATACAAGCCCTCTCCGGTCTTGAAGGTCTGTCTTCCACTCATCTCCTCTCTCGATACGGATTTGATGGTAACCACTTTTGAGATCAACCTTGGTGAAGTACTTGGCTCCACTTAAACAATCCATTATGTCATCCATTCTTGGCAATGGAAATCTGTATTTTATTGTGATCTTGTTGATGGCCCATGAATCTGTACACATTCTCCATTCTCCATCCTTCTTTGGTGCCAGCACTACAGGTACTATGCATGGGCTCAAACTTTCTCTAATCAATCCCTTCTACAGCAACTCCTGGACCTGCCTGTTTAACTCCTCAGTCTCTATAGGCGTCATTCTATGTGCAACTTTATTTGGCAAGCTAATCCTGGCACCAAATCTATATGGTGGCTGATTTTCCTTACTGGGGGTAAACCCTCAGGCACATTATCAGACACAATATCTAGAAATTCCTCCAACAGATCTAGGACTTTTGTTGGGGTATCTTGGCATTCTTTCTCCCTAACTCTACGAATTATTGCATAACATAAATGTTCATGCTTCAAATCGTCCAAAAATGTTCTCCCTTCAACTAAACAGATTCTGAAGCTGTTACACATCTTTTCATCTGCCTCCTTCACGGGCTTCAGCTTATGGCGCATGCCATTCTTCGTCAATGAGTAGGTGTTGGCATGGTCGTCATGCACTGCACTCCGGTCGAACTGTCAGGGCCTTCCCAGCAACATATGACAAGCATCCATAGGCAGGATGTCGCACAGGACCTCATCACAATAATTCCCAATATTAAATTTAACGAAGCACTGCTCATTGACCAAAGCCCTATGGTCCTTCTATAACCATGCGACCCGATATGGATGTAGGTGCTTCTTCCTCTCTAATTGTAACTTGGTAACCATTTCTTCTAAAACCAAGTTATCCGTGCTACCATTATCAATAATAATATTGCAAATCTTGCCCGTGCATTTACACCTTGTGCAGAATAAACTTCTCTGATCTATGTCCTTCTCCTCATTCAATAGGACTCTCCTTACGATCATTGCTTCCCCTCTCTCCGCTTCTTCAGAATGTTCAGATCCAACATCTTCATCTGTCATAGTAGCTCTGGCTGGACCCTCAGGCCTCTTGTTTGTCCTTTCTCGGTGTTGTGTACACTCGAATGCTCGATGTCCTTCACCATAGTGGAAACATATCCCATGAAATACTCCTCTTCCAAACCCTCATCCAGATCCACCCCGTCCTCTTGGGTAGCTGTTCTGATCATGGGGCTGATAAACATCCTCCTCCCTTTGATCCTGGTTACTACTGGCTTCACCAGTATTATTCAGATCTTTATATTTTTCTCCACTGGTTCTCCCACTAGTTCTTCCACCATGGCCTCTTCCTCTTTGCTTGCCTTCAAACCGCCTATTCAGTTTCTCTTCCACCTTTAAGGCAAACTGATAAGCATCCTCAATGGTGCTTACCCGAACTAGGCTCAGCCTCTTCCCTGGATACCGAGTCTCAACCCATTTATATAACAGGCTACCTTCTCTTTGTTTGCCTCTAAATGTCCAGTTCTAATAGAGATCTTGTAAAAATCCTCGGTGTATTCTTGGATAGTTTTTTTTGTCTGTCTCAAACTCTGCATTTTCCTTAACAGATCCAACTCGTAATCTATCAAAATAAACTGTCTCTTCAGCTTTTCCACCATTCTATCCCATCTTGTTATTCTCTCCTTCCCTCTTCTGTTCCTTTCCAGCTATATTCCCCTCCACCAAATGCTGGCATGACCCTTCAACTTGGTCTTAGCAAATCTGACCCGATTAGGGTCTTCAACCTCCTCATATTCAAAATATTCTTCTAAGTCATTTATCCAGTCAATCACCTCTTCTAGATTTAGGTTTCCCGAATATGTAGAAACCTCCATTTTTGGTTGCTTTCCAATCTGAGATATGGCCTTGTACAACTTGGCTTGTGCAAGATCCACAACCTCTTCTTCTTCCTCAGACTGGTCTTCTTCTTCATCAACTTCATCTTCACTTCCCTCATCCCTTCCGGGCTCGTGCCTTCTACGTAGCTCTTCTTGCAGGGCTTGAACTTGCCTCTGCAAGGCTCGAAAGTCTTCGGTTGGCACCACATTTCTTTCTCCACCATGGTTTCTTCGGGGAGGCATTTTTTTTTTTTCTTTCTTCCCTTACAAATCTGTCCACAGATCCTGGTGTAACTACCTCTATTTTTATGATCTGTTACATGCTTAGGAGCTCCAGCTCTGATACCACTTGATGGCAAGCCGAGATTCACACAACACAACTTCAAATTAATTTTTTGTAAATTGCTTCACACAGTCTTACAATACCGTTTCCAGGCATAGTTCTTCCCCACTCGATCTCAAACTCGCCATCCCTCCCTTACAATTTTTTCGAGTTTTTATTGAGGTCTCGGCCCTCTAGGCAATTAATGCCCCACCTGAGAGAATTTCTGAAACAAAGAAAATTTGCTTCCTTTTCGCCAAATTTTCAAATTTCTTCCATTAATGGGCCACCACCACGACCCGCTATGAAGCTCGCATTAAAGACCCCCCTTGCCCTGCAATCGCCATCTCACCCATACTGTCAAAGGCCTGCAACTTTCGCCTTGTCAGAATACTTCCTTGTGATGGTTATTCCTGTTGAATACACGTGGTCGTCCTCTTTATTTTAATATACGTGGTCTTCATCTTTGTTTAATACACATGGCAGCTCTGTGTCCTTCATCTTTCTTTAATACACGTGGTAGCCCCGTGTCTACTTCGGCCTGTCTTCTTCTTGGTCGTGATATTTTAATCCACATGGCAGCTTTCAACTGGTCACGATATCGTGACATGTTGCGATATCGTGACATGTCGCAATATCACGACATGTCGCGGTATCACGACCCCCGTGCCCTTGTGCCTTAGTAGCCTTCAACTGGCCACGATATCGTGACATGTCATGATATCGCGACATGTCGCGGTATCGCGACCCCCCATGCCCTTGTGCCTTAGCAACCTTCAACTGGCCACGATATCGCGACATGTCGCGATATCGCAACCCCCGCGCCCTTGTGCCTTAGCTTTTAAATTTTTGTCGCAATATCACAACCATTTCTGCCCTTGCCCTCTGCCTTGCCTTTGGAGATACGATTTTGTGAAATGTTGCGAAATCGTGACATGTCACGATTTTGTGACTCCCCAACTTGCTTTACAAAACTTTCAGCCTTGGAAAAAAAAAACTGAAATGAATCAAAATACAAAGTACGTAGAAAAATTAGAAAAAATTTGGAGGATGCAAGATTGCTCTACTGTCGTCGGATGCTCCTGCATCAGATCTTCACTTTATAGAATTTATATTTGATAATTTTCTTCAAAAAAATTCCTTTGGGGGATTTTACTTGGGGGGAACTATTTCTGTAACATCGATTGAGTGTATCCGTCTATGATATCAATATAAGATATCAATCTAGGATGTCGATCTATGATATTGATCTAGGGTATCAACCTTGAGGATCAATGTGGGATATCACTCTAGGATATTGCTCATTTAATCGTAAGCAAGGGATTATGAGTAGGGAATATACTTGTCATTTTTCCAACTACCAACATTTCCCATACCGTCCGCACAGAGGGATAAGCAAGAATAACTCTTTTCGCTTTAGGATACCCAGTATTGCTTTGTGTATTTCATCTTCCCCTAATCCTTATTAGGATTGTTTAATTTATTGATTAGTGATAATATTCTGATATGCTAAGGGCTATACTAACTGGACCTTAGCTACAAAAGCAAAGCAAGCTTTCTATCAACTCTTGATAAGACCTCTAGGTATGGTTGAGTGACCGAAAAACTTGAGTATATCTCTCATAGCAAAATTATAGGTTGTGTTGAAAAACACATTTAATCACATGACTGATGGATTATGATAAATGCAAAGGTGCATGATTAAAATATAAACGTGGTGTTGTTTGTAAGATTGATAAACATAATTTCTTCTACTATGAAATACAATGGATGATGAATGCCTATATGCAATGCATTGGTGAAATGCGTGTAGAATATGAACTGCAATGATGCAATTGGAATGTAAATATTTTTGGATTTTATGCTTTACCAATTTTTTTAGATTTATAATTTGTATGCGTTTTGAGCCTCATATCTGACCAAATTGTGATTACATGCCTTCGGAGCCTTTAAATTGACCAATCAATTCTTAGGAAACCTTGGAGCTTTTAGGACTAACCAAAGGGATTATGTGCACCTTTGGGGCATTTTGGGATGACCAAGCAATTTTTTAGAATCCTTGGAGATTTTGGGTTGACCAAGCAATTTTTTAGAAACTCTTGGTGCCTTTTGATTGACCAAACTACTCATAGACAAGCTTGGAGCCTTTTAGGATGATCGAGCGGTGTTTAGCAGTCCTCGGGATCTTTGGGTTGACCAAGCGATTTCTCAAAAATCCTTTGTGACTTTTTGGGATTGACCAAGCAGTTTTAAGCAAACCCTCAGAGCCTTTGACTGACCTAACCAAGCGATTTCAGGAACCCTTGGAGACTTTTGGGATGATTGAGCGGTTATACACAAACCCTATGAGCCTTTTACTATGCTCTTAAGCATAAAATACCTTAATATGGATGATGTTGATAGGTTCAAGCTCTTAAACACCCCTTAGCGACATTAGGTGATAGGTACTTGGACCAATATTTTTCATATATGATATAAGGTCCTAGCCAATTAGCTACGAATTTGTCTCGCATATCTGGTGGTAAATTAGAGTTCTATTGGTCCTCTTTCAATATAATATCCCCAACCTTAAAGTCTCTTTGGTGGACTTTGATATTGTAAGCTTGTTTTAGTCACTCCTGATAAACATAGAGATGCTCCAGGGCATTCACGCGATGTTCATCAAGCAGCGTCAATTGATCTAGTCGAGCTTGTCGCATGGTGTCATCATCGATGAACTATTTCAATACAACGTGTAGCATTGGAATTTCTAGTTCCAATGGCATAATGGCCTCAGCACAATATACTAGTGAGAACGACATTGCCCCAGTGGGTGTTCGAATACTAGTCCTATAAGCCCATAATGCAAGGGATAGCTGAATATGCCAGTCTTTGTGGTTTTCTTGCACCATATTTTTCAAGATGGCCACCACTATCTTATTTGAAGCTTCAACCTACCCATTTGCTTGTGGATAGTATGGAGTCGCAAAACTATGTTTGATTCTGTATTTAGATGTCAAAGCTCTCATAATTTTGTTCTTGAATGACGAACCATTATCCGATATTATTTTGGATGGAATCCCAAAATGACTTATGATATGCTCCAGTATAAACTCTGCTATACGAGCTCCAATTGTCATTTTTAAGGGTATTGCTTCTACCCACTTTGTAAAATTATCAATAGTCATGATAATAAATGTATGTCGACCCGATGACGGAGGAGAGATCTTCCCTATAAGATATAATACCCATTGATAAAATGACCAAGCTACTTGGATGTGCTGTAAGACATACGATGGCAAGTGCGTAAGATTAGCATGATGCTGACATTTGATGCATTTCTTGGCATACACATTGCTATCCTTCTCCATAGTGGGCCAATAGTAGCCCATTCGAAGGATGCATTTGACGATGGCCATGCCACTGAAATGGCCACCACATGTACCATCATGAGCTTATTAAATTTCCCAATATGACTCTTGGGGCTCTAGACAATGAAGGAGAACTCCATTGTAACCTCAGTGGTACAATATGTCTCCTATTAAGACATATTTAGTCACTTTTTGCTTGAATATGCATTTTGCATCATGCAAAAATCCCTCTAGGATTATACTAAATTTCAAGAAGTCTTGAATTTACGACATCCAATTTTTATAAACCTCAGCTTCGACTGCTAAGATGACTTGCTCCCCTTGCGTATTTACTTTTGAAAATGTAGACTGGGAAACAACCCTATGGTGAATGGTAGTACCACTCCCCGTCGAACTTTGAGAGGTTAATGACCCCCAGGGTGCCTTCTTTAGAAAGTCTTCAGCTCTACAAAACCATTCAGCTTTAGGTTCTGCACTAATCATGTTGATTGAGATTTTATTATCAAAGGCTTCTCGCTCTACAGTAAGATGTGAAAGCATTTTAACATGAGTGGTAGTGAAATCAGTAGACAAAATCTGAGGGATTAAGGATCCCAAATAAGCCATGGTGTCTATAAACCTATTTTATGAATGAGGGATTCCCTCGATGTCATATCGTTCCAATTTAGCCAAATATGCAATCACAAGATCTTTGTAAGCTTTCAATATGGGATATTGACACTAGAATATCCCCTTAACTTGATTTACTATGAGAAAGGAGTCACCAAAGATGTTTAATCTTTTAATATTCATGGTGATGGCTGTGTGGAGATCTAGTAGTAGGGCTTCATACTCAACATTGTTGTTGGTGCACGAAAAATCTAATTTAAATGACAAGGGCATAGGAGCTCCTTACGGTGTGAAAAACACTATTTTTGCATCACCTCCTTGCTCGCACTTCGAACCATTAAAGAATAGAGTCATATCAACATTGTTCTTTGGTTCTTTGGGTTCGAGAGCTTCATATATGATGAATATTGCATCGTCCAAAAGCTCTATGGTTAGAGGCCTATTGTTTGATAGTGGTGACTCAGCTAATTTATCAGCTATGACTTGTCCCTTAATGGAATTTTGGCTTATGAATTCCAGATCGAATTCTATCACTAGCATGATCCACATTGTAGTATGTGTATTATGATACGTCTTACTCATCATGTACTGTAAAGTATTTTGTTTTGATATAACATATGTCGTATGACTTAACATATAGTGTCACAATTTTTTGGTAGCGAATACTACTGCTAAACATAATTTTTCCATATATGTATACCCAAGCTCGTAGCTCACCAATGTTCGACTAATATAATATATGGCTTGCTCTTTCCCTTGCACATTATTTTGGGCTAACATGGTTCCCAATGTAAATTTAGTTGTTGATGTATAGTAGAAAAGGCACCTCTAGCCTTGGTGGAACTAGCACTGGCGACATCACCAGGTATTGCTTTATTTCAATGAAGGTTGCTCGAAAGTCCTCATCCTAGTTGAATGGGACCCCCTTATGTAGCATTTGATTCATGGGTCGACATTTATTCGATAACTTAGTGATGAATCACTTTATCGATGCTACTTTTCCCTAAAGGCTTCTTAACTCTTTAATATTGGAGGGAGGATGCATCTCTAAGATAGCCTTGACCTTCACTGGGTCAACTTCGATGCCTTGTTTAGAAACAATGAATCCTAGGATTTTACCAGAAGTTACATCAAATACGCAATGGATTCAACATAACATTGTGCTCTATCAGGAGATGAAAGACCTTCCTTAAGACCTCTGCATGCTCTTCTCGCAGCAATGACTTGGCCAACAAGTCATCAATGTAATCTTCGAGAATATTATGCATATAGTCATAAAAAATGTATGTCATGGCCCGCTGATATGTGGCACCAACATTTTTGAGGCTGAATGACATAACTTTATAGCAAAACATTCTCCATGGTGTTATAAACATGGTTTTATGTTGGTCTTCGGGATTAATCCAAATTTTATTGTAATCAAAGAAACTATCCATTAAGGAGAGCATTTCGTGACCTACAGTTGCATCCACAAGAGCATCGATATTAGGCAACAAAAATGAATCTTTGGGTGTTGCCTTATTTAGGTCTCTAAAATCCGTACAAATATGGATTCTTCCATCAGGATTACCCATGGGTACCATATTGGACACCCATTCTAGATAGTCGATGGAGACTACAAATTCTACATCCAATAGCTTTTGTAGCTCATCTTTCACCATTAAGGCTATTGTTGGATGTATCTTTCTAAGTTTTTACTTGACCAGCTTCTTCATCAGATCTAGTGAAAGGTTATAAGTAACCAAATTTGGGTCTAGACCTGGCATATCCTTATACATCCAAGAAAATAGATTTGGTCTCTCTTTCAGCAGAGGGATGAGGGTGGCCTGCTCATCTAGAGTGAGACTCTCTCCAAATTTAATCTTCTTTGAAATGGTGGGATCATTACTGATATCCACCTCAAAGGTTTCCTCTACTAACATATGTGATCCCTTCTCAAGATGATGAGACGTAGGAATCAAATGGATGTCATCCACTGGGTTCATAGATTCCACGTTGGAAGCATTTTCAAAATGATAGACATCATATACATAGCCTAGTGCAAAATGGAATGGTTGTAGTATTTCTTCATTAGGGAATAAATCTTCAAGCTCAATGGGTGAGTCAGCGCGATCCCAGTCGATAGCATCTTCGTTGAGATACAACAGTTTGGACGGATTTGCTGGATTATGGAGTGGGGTGGTCAAATCAATGGAGACCATGTTGATGGAATGGTATTGGTCTCCAAAACCACATGGACAAACTTCTACATAATCAACGTAGTCCTCATATCCACAATCTGGCTCTAACGGCACAGGCACAAAGGGGTCTTCTCTATGTGCAGTATGGACAACTGGATCCTCCCTATGCATTGATTGTAAAATAGGATCATTTGGCTCAAGGAGCCTCATGTAGGTCAAAGGAGGGGAATTAAATAACTAATGAATTTGATCCAGGTTTATTCATCTCACTTTTAGATGAGGACCAACACGTACCTGATGATAGAACTCATCTATATCGATGGGTTGATGACAGTAATGTAAATAAGGAGGACCAAGGTAGGCCCTCTCTAACTCATCCTCTTCATCACTTTCAGACAACCATAATCCATCATTCACTCCTACTCCTATGGGGCACTCTAGCAAGTGCAGACCCATGAATCTTACTTCTTTATTGTTGTCATCACTATCCAGAAAAATTAGATAATTATACCGTAAATACGACATTACCAATAAATTTGGCTCTACTTCTCCCTTGAAATGATCAATGTTGGGAAGAGTCTCTTTTGTATCATGTATTGACTCTATAGGTGTAGACACCAAAACAGCACCAATCCGATTATGTGACAACAAGCACTGATCAAACTAACACACAGCCCCCAGGGCAGCCCCTAGAGGTCAAACAGTGGTTCTAACCACTCACACAGCAGTTTTGCAAGTCAAAAATCAATTTGGCACCTTTTAGACACTCAGCTTCTTATTCGTCCCACCCAGGGACGAGTGCGGATTTGTACTCGTCCTACCCAGGGACGAGTGTAGATTGATACTCGTCTCACCCGGAGACGATTACCGGCGCTCGCTTCGGGGTGGGACGAATGTCATGTTTGACCGACAAAAAGTCAAATCTCGGCATATAACAACTCAGAACTGCCACTTAGCTTTTCCTGCATGACATAGGAGTGCGAGTGAGTTCTTTTGACAACTCATATCTGCCAATTGACTCTCCCTTCACTGCATGGGAATAAGAGTAAGCTTTTTAAGACAACTCAGATTTGCCACTTAGCTATCCCTTCATTGCATGGGAGTGCAAGTGAGCTTTTCTAAAACACACAAAGACATGCACAGAGGCGGTTAAGAAGCCCTTGATCAAGAAGAAGTCTTTCTTTCAAGCAAAAAGCATTCATGCAAAGAAACACTTTTGCATGTTAATTCAAAGAGACCCCTTGGGTCTATAAAATGGTGAGTTTCCTCACCCAAAAGAGATACCGAGGGAGGAGCATTTTGAGCGACGAAGTGCTGCTAATTCATTTACTTGCGATTTGTGTTTTCAACATCCATAATCTCTTAATCGAAAGAGAGGTTATTGGGTGACTTTTGAAAGCACGAATCAAGAACCAACACCGATTTTCTGACCACAATATTCTACCAATTTGCCGACAACACATCACATCAGGTTTCGGACCCATCCTAAGCGGATTGGTGTCGAAGCAAAGTTTCACCCGTGGGTGGTTTGCCTTCGGGCACCCCCCGCTTTATTTCTTTTATAGTATTTAGCTAGTTTCATGTTTATGCTTTTGTCAAGTCTTCATTTCATTTAGATTCATTTTAATCATAGTTAGATTTATCTTTTATTTTTCATACACAGGTGCTACTGATTCTTTGTTTGTTTCTTTGAACGCAGATTTGCAGCATTAGAGGAGCAGCGAGGAATCTACCTTTACCAACGCAAGCGGCGACGACGTTTTGGTTCGCCCATCTTATATGTGGGCACGCGGAAGAAGGAATTCTGAAACAAGTTGTAAAAGAGCAATATTTAACGCTCCTATCCCATAAAAAGGAAGGAGACGCATTGTAACACGAATTTGCAAAGCATATCAATAAAAGGGCCGATTTTTATATTGCTTTAATATCTTGTGTTCATGTTCTTCCTTTTTATGCAATTTTCAATAACATAGGGTTTAAGCGTTATTTTAGTTTCATTTACATTGCAATTTTAGTTTATCCTTTTTGTTTTCGAAATCTCGTGCTTTCAATGGCGATCACGGTGGGACCTTTGTCCTCTATTTTTTTTTAGGTTAAATTACTGATCTAAAATTGCTTGTTTTTTTACAGGTACCTATTTTTCAACATCAGACTGTTATTCGTCTCTGCAAGTGACGATTACAGAATTGGTATTCGTTCCACCCCGGGACGAATAAACTATTCGTTTCACCCTGTGACGATTACGGTTCTGATATTCGCCTCACCCAGGGACGAGTATAATTCTATGCAATTTTTAGAGCAAATCAGAAACATCCGATTAGGCAGAGAAGAGGTAGGGGTTTTTACAGCTTCTGTCAAATTTTTGTTTTTCTATTTTTTGGTTTTCAGTTTGTATGGCTTAGGGAAAGATTTCTTTTCGTTTGCCTGTTTCAATTTTGCAAAATTAAAATGAACCCCACACATCACGTGGTATTTTAAACCAAGGCGTTGGTCGTAAAACCCCAACCCTTGAGCAAGACCAAAGGTGGATTCCATTATCACTTTGGCTTGAGATATTGCATCCATTACCTCGATCGCGACTGTTGCTAGACGTAAATCCTGACGAAAGCTGACCGAGTGTAGCTTGGGGTGATTCCCAACACGCGAGGATAAGTCTTCTATGGTAGGTGTCATAAACAGAGCGATTCCCCTTTCGTACCGCCTATGTTCCACGTATCATCTGCTCTCACGTACCTATAGTCTCCCTCACGTAAGGGCGGGTATATAGAGAGGTTGGTATATCGGTCCGACAATGGTATATTGAAGGGGCGACCATTTTGGGAGTCATAAGAGCCTTCATAATTGCATTTAAACGTTTCACAAAATTTTCAAAAACACAAAAACAAACAACAAAAACACACTAAACCAGATTTAGGGCACACTATTAATCTTTAAAAGAGATAATCATTGCTTGTGTGTGTGTATGCTATTTTCTGTTTAGACAAAAAAAATCATAAAAAGAAAATCATAAAAAGAATTTTTGCATTTTTAGGTTAGCATTACCATGGTGAATACTCGTAGCCAAGCCCAATCACGGGCAGAAGCTGCAGAAAATGCACCAAGAGAGACAAATCGTCTCCGATATAGCCTTGAAGACTTAGTCATCCCGCCTCGACGGTAGGGTATACCAGTTAGTTCACACCATGCAGAACATGGCTCTAGAGGTCCCTCCTTGAGGGGCACTCCAACCCATACAGTTATAGAACATGGTTCTAGAGGCCCTTCCTTGAGGGGCTCTCCAAGTCAGGCCTTCAATAGACGAGAATTTAGAACCCCTTCCCTAAGGGAAACTCATGAGCAACAAGAATCTTTTCAAGACAATAACATATATATACCACCTGGTCTAAACACGAGGCCTCCTTTGGAAGTTCATTTTGGATGGCCTAGTGATGAAGCATTGTGTAATGCTATGGAACAACAAAGGGTCCAAAAGGAAGAACCATATGATTTTGTGGTTCCTAATTTACCCCCAATTAATGTCGGACATAGTAGACCATATCCAAACAGAGAGGTTCTCCCTACGGGGCAAGACAATTATGCCCGCACTTTTTATGCATCTCACAGAGAGAGAGAGGAGGATCACTACATTCCTCGAGAACAGTATCCAGTGTCGAAACGATGCACGTCTACACCTGCTTTGTATCCAGATCGCTTATTGAGACCAGAGTTTCAAGTTAATGCGGCCAACCTCGACGAGAGGAAGCAACATATAGGGGTCTCGGAGCACCATGATCGAAACAGATATGTAGGAGAGACATCTAGGCCTATTAAACAAGAGACAACAGAACAAAATGACTTGGCATTTACACAACTAGCCGCCCGCCAAGCACAAATCACGCGGCTTAGGCAAGAACAACAGGAATTAGAACATTTGTGTCGCCTTGATCAAGAGCGCATTCAGCGTCAGACAGCTGAATTGCTTCACAACCATGCGCCTGAGAGGGCCCCAGTCCCTCGTGCACAACAATCTGAGATGTATGTGAGGCACA
This sequence comes from Wollemia nobilis, assembly GCA_028583015.1. Classification (NCBI taxonomy): domain Eukaryota; kingdom Viridiplantae; phylum Streptophyta; class Pinopsida; order Araucariales; family Araucariaceae; genus Wollemia; species Wollemia nobilis. Next base: position 127,279 of record JAQPPZ010014915.1, read on the forward strand.
ACCCCTTAGTGCGAGACAGGTCTCCGCGACTTCAGCAAGCACTGCCTCCAAGACCTCTTAGACCTGAGCGGGAGGCCATTCCCCGCAACCATGATGGGTATCCTCCGCGGGCACCCGTCCATGTTTACAGGCCTAGGCCAAACACTCCTCAAGAAGATTATGAGGATTATTACCAAGAAGAAGAGCGGGCTGAAATGCCCTATCAAGGTAGAAGGGATGCTACTCATTTATCCATTCAAAGGCCTCAAGTTCCCCGCAACCCACAGTGGGAACAAACTAAGGAGGAGGAAATTATATCCTCCGATGCATACAAAGTGTTGTTAGAATGCTTGGAGACTATGGAACTCAAGACTGGTGGGCCTCAAAAGCCTACCTTACGCCAACTTCGTAGTCATCCGATACATCCATCAGTGCCAACACCTCCATACCCCGAACATTTCAAGTTGCCCCAGTTGGCACTCTTTAAAGGGGATGAGGATGCTCAAGAGCATGTGACATGATTTTTGAGCCAATGCTTTGGTATACAAGACAATGATGCATTGCTATTGAGAACATTCATAACCACATTCGCAGGATCTGCCTCGGATTGGTTTACCCATCTACCGAAGCATAGCATCTACAACTTGGATCAACTAGTGGACGCGTTCCTAGAACGTTTTGCTTTCAATACAAAGAAAAAGGCGTCACTCGGTGATCTAGCTAGCCTCAAACTGTATGAGGAGGAGTCTATGGTAGCATATGGGAATCGGTGGAGGACGGTGCTTTCAAAGTTGTCCTACCTCCCTCCTATGTCCGACCTAACTCAAATGTTCGCAAAGAGCTGTTTGCGATCGATCTCTGTGCTATTGCAACTGCAGCAATACGCCACTTTAGAAGAAGCTCTGGCGCAAGCTAGACGTATCGAAGAGATCAAGATACAGGATGGCAAAATTGCCAAGCCTAAGAAAAAGAGTGGAACAAGAGCACCAAAATAGGGAATACGCAACAGAAACCCGTCGCGGTCAATCAAGTTGCTATTAATGCCCCTACGCCTGCCCAAGCAACACAACCTCCAAAGGCTAATTATCAGGCGGTGCCTCACAATAATTATGAGAAAGATAACAAGAAGCAGGATCAAAATCAACAGCGTCGCCCCAAGCGACAATTTACACCATACACTGAGTCTAGGGATTCCTTGTTTGACCGTTTGTCAACGGCAAACTTGATTAATCTGCCAGATATTCCAACAATTGATCCTAATGCGCCAAAGCCTAAGGGCTACAGAGAGGATCTTTTCTATAGATTCCATAGAAGGAAAGGGCATGACCTTAATGTCTGTTGGACGTTTAAAGGTTTAGTGCAAGATCTCATTGATAATCACACATTGGTAGTGGATAACCCCATCGCACCCAACAACCAACAAATGGGTGTTTTCAAAGATCCTTTACCCACACATGATGCACAAACAAAACCTCTGCATGTCAATGAAGTGCAATAGAGTTGCCCCATGGAGGGGTATGTTGGAATGATTAGCATTGTGACAAGAAACAAGAGACACCCAGGAGTTGTCCCCGCGACAGCCACTAGGGAAGCTTCATCCACGTCACAACATCAACCAAATCCTACACAGTTGCCCCCGCCTAGACCAGTGGCCACGATTCGAACTAGACTTACTCAAAGTCTACGGACCACATCGGCTAGGCTCTCCATTTATGAGCTTATTCAACAATCGGCGCCCCATCGGGAAGCTCTTATGGAGATATTAAAGGCAATTGAATTGCAACCCCACGAAGCGGATTCGTTCAACAATTTTGTGGGGCATGTCAAATAGTGTACTGAACCAGTCATTACCTTCAGGGAAGATGAGCTAAAAATGGTGACTGGAGATGTAGCGGATCCACCCCTGCACGTTATTGCGTGGGTCAACGGGACTCCATACAAACGGGTGTTGATAGACACTGGTTCGTCCAGTAACCTTATTACAACCGCTGCACTGAAACATTTGAAACTACCAGCCTCTCACATTGCACCTTCCACTTATACCCTTCGAGCATTTAATGATGCGATATGCTCGACAGTTGGCACAATTGTCCTGCCCATACAAGTGGGACAAAAGACCATTCATACGTTGTGCCACATTTTAGAAGGTGAGATGGCTTACAATATCTTGCTTGGGCGGCCTTGGATCCGAGATATGAAGTGTGTCCCTTCAATTGCTCATCAATGTTTGAAGTATACATTTGAAGGACAAGTGCATGTGGTCCCCATAGATTTGGAACCTTTTAAGTATTGCAACTCAGTGCAAATCATGCCGCAGTCGACCCTTCCTTCAACGCATGTGGATTTCCAGTTAAATCCATCTAAACGGGGTCCGACTAAGCAAGAATCTCCATCACCAAGTCAATCAAATTCTCAGGCGGGATCATCTTCTTCATCCAGTCCTCCAACAACGATGCCACCTACGGTGGCCACACCAACGGACAAAGGAAAGAAGCCCCTGGAAGCGGAACCACCTTTAGTCTCCAACATCTCTACAGAAGAGACGCCTAATAGAATGGAAGTTGAGACGCCTAGTTCACCCCACATGGAGTGGACTCAAGGAGAACTCCCATTCGCTTCCCCTCAATCGCCAACAATTACTGTTGAGATGTCTAACACAGGCATGGGGAGTACATAGTGTGCAATGTTATTGCAACGCCCACACTTCAATCTATGCAAGACATGGGATGACCTCGACTCCCCATAGGCTCCGTGGTTCCTTTAGGCTACCCACCTAATCAGACAAACTTTATTTTTGGGGGCCTGGATCATGGTGTTGAACCTTCCCGAAAAGAAGAGGAAGATGAAGATCCATTTGTGGAAGATGTCAACTATCTGGCTAACCCAGACTTCGCATTACGATATCTTAGCCAATGCAATTGGCATGGATACGGGTTAGGCCGGTATGAACAAGGAATGCATGTTTTGTGTCAACCAAGATACCAAATGCCTTATGATAAGTCAGGAGTAGGGTTTAATCACCCTTTGCCCCTCGACATCTTGGTCGAAAACATGCAAGGCCTAGGGATAGGCAACAAGGATGGGTTGGCATCAGATCCATATGCCAATCCAAATACAACTTATACATTGGGGGATTATTTCCCATTACAAACAAATAACCTTGTTGACCTCAACAACCCTTTCCCTACGGCTGAACAAGGAGAAACCTCATGGACTCACCCACAAGGGGAAGATGGACAAGACCACGAAGGGTCTTCTGAAGATGAGTCGGAGTATGATCATTCGCACGAATATCCAATGAATAACGATCAGGAGGACTTCTTGATGATGTTCCCATTGAATGATCCTAGTGAGCATAGGCTACCTCAACAACAACAAAATCCTTTGGACATAGATGACATGTTTGAACACTTACACATAGATCCAAGACCTAGGAGGCATTTCAACCTGGCGCAGTTATAGCAATTACTGCACCCGCCACTCCAGGCATACAATGAGCATCTTTCACCTGGAGACCTTATCAAACCATCAGTACCTAGGGCAGACCCTATTTGCAGGTCCGCGCATAGGGCTGATCCCTTTGTGCCAGTGCCTACAGAGCCAGATCCAAAGCACCAAGAACATCTAGAATGTCAGAGTTGTCACATTTGCGGTAATGGAGATTACAATCATTTCATCAACATGGTCTCCATTGACTTGACCGCCCCCATCCATGATCCAGCCAATCCAACATGATTATTGCATCTAGACATAGAAGCTATCGATTGGGATCACGCTGACACACCACCATCTCCATCAGAGTATTGGCCTTGCGGTGGGATGTTTCATTTCACTCCAAGACAGACTCAGGATGTCTTCCATGCTGAAGAGGAACTTGACGTTCCTAATGATGATCTTAATTCAGCAAATGATATCCATCTAATCCCAATTCCACACCAGTTGGAAGACGGATCCCATATGTCAGTTGAAGCAACGACTGATGTAGACATCGGCATAGATCCAATGAATCCATGGATTCTCAAGCTGGGGGTAAGTCTTTCCCCTAAAGAGCGAGCCGATTATGTTGCCCTTCTTAAGGAAAAGAAGGAGGTTTTTGCATGGTCATACAAGGATATGTCGGGACTAGACCCACAACTAGTCACGCACAATTTAACGCTTGATCCGACAATCAAGCCAGTCAAGCAAAAACTATGCAAGATGCATCCAACAATGGCCTTAATGGTAAAATATGAGTTACAAAAGTTGTTGGATGCCCAGTTTGTCATCTGTGTGGATTATCCGCCATGGTTGTCTAACATGGTTCCTGTCAAGAAGCCCGACGGGAGGATTCGCATATGCACTGATTTTTGAGATCTTAACAAAGCGAGTCCTAAGGATGATTTTCCCTTGCCGAGCATCGACGCGTTGGTAGACGCTACAACGGGCCACGAAATGCTTTCCCTTATGGATGGTTTCTCAGGATACAATCAGATTCGTATCAATCCTGAAGACCAACTAAAAACGGCATTCACAATGCCTTGGGGGACATTTTGCTATAAGGTCATGCCTTTTGGCCTTAAAAATGTCGGAGCCACCTACCAACGTGCCATGACATACATCTTTCATGATTACATGCACAAAACTTTGGAAGATTACATGGATGATTTGTTGGCCAAATCTCTTTTGCGCCCAGATCATATCGGTGACTTGAGCAAGGTCCTTGATCGCCTCATTGAGCATAAAGTCAGACTAAACCCCAAGAAGTGCGTCTTTGGCGTCACCTCTGGAAAGCTCTTGGGTTTCATAGTCTCCAAACGAGGAATTGAGGTTGATCCAAACAAAGTCAAGGCAATCCTTGAAATGCGTCCCCCAACCACCATCAAGCAGCTCCGAAGTCTGCAGGGAAAGGTTGCGTCGATCAAGCGCTTCATAGCGCAGTTATCTGACAAATGCCGACCCATGAATAAATTATTGCATAAGGGGGTCACATTTCATTGGGATGACGAGTGCCAATCAGCCTTTGATGACATTAAATAGTACTTGGCTTCGCCGCCAGTATTGGCACCACCCAGACCAGGAGTGTCGTTCTATTTATACATCTCAGCCACTGAGGTGGCACTGGGCGCCATGCTGTCCCAGAAAAATGAACTTCACAGAGAACAGGCTACATACTATCTTAGCCGCACCCTGGTCAGTTATGAACTTAACTATGCATATGTTGAAAAACTCTGCTTGGCAGTGGTGTTTGCTACCAAAAAGCTATGCCACTACATGCTTAGTAATAAGACGTATGTTGTGTCTAAGGAGAATCCATTGCGATACATGATGAGTCGTACTTATCATAGTAGCCGCACGGCGAAATGGATCATGTTGTTGACGGAGTTTGACATAGAGTTCATTGGACAGAAATCTATAAAAGGTCAAGTCATCGCCGATCAACTAGCCGAGGCTCCTCTTGAAGACGATCAGCCTCGACTTTTGAACTACCCGATGATGGGGTCTTCCATGTTTCGTAGTCGCCAGATTCTGATGAGCCTGAGTCACAGGCTGACATAACCCTATTCTTCGATGGTTCTAAATGTGAGCAAGGGGGTGGTGCGGGAATTGTATTCTTCACTCCACAAGGTGCTCCAATGCCCTTGTCATTTAAATTAGACTTCCCATGCACCAACAACAATGCAGAATACGAAGCCTTGCTCATAGGTCTTCAGACAGCAATCACCATGAACATTAAACGATTGAACATCTTTGGTGATTCGCTATTAATTGTCAATCAAGTAAAGGGGATATACCAATGTAAATGTCCAGTTTTGCGGTCTTATAAAGTCCTTGTGGACAAATTCTTGGCACAACTTGAATGGTATGACATCGAGGCACTCCCTCGATCATCAAATCATTTTGCGGATACTATGGCCTCCTTGGGGTCACTCATCCCGCAAGACCCTTCTGGTGAAATGACAACCATTCAGGTTACAACATTATCGCAATCTACGATGGAGCGTGCAAGCTCTGATCCGACGCCAAGGATCCACATGATCCAGATTGAACCATCTCTGGATAAGTTCTCTCGAATTCGAGATTGTTTGATTCAAGCCAACTGGGGGTCCTTGTTCTCCCCGACCCCTCTTACTAGCAACACCACGTTGTTTTTACAAGTTCTTTCCTGCTCAACTTTTGTTCGGGATAAACTTCAAGAGGGATTGGCCGTTCATACTATCGAGGTTTCGATCGGCAAGATTGGTACACACCCATTCGGGATTACCTCAAGCTAGGTAATCTCCCACTTGGATTGACACAAGCCGTGAAAAGATCATTCAAACAGAAAGCGGCAAAGCATGTCTTGTTAGGAGACATTTTGTATCATCAAAATTATGAAGGAATCCTCCTTCGTTGTTTGGACCAACAAGAGTCCGCTTGGGCGATCACCCAAGCTCACGATGGTACATGTGGTGGCCACTTCAGCGGTATGGCCATCGCAAAGCGCATTCTTCGCATGGGTTATTATTGGCCATCTTTAGAGCGAGATTGTTGCGCATATGTGAAGAAGTGCGTGAAGTGTCAGCACCATGCTAATTTGACACACGTACCTTCTCGAGCCTTGCAACCGATCCAATCGGTTTGGCCTTTTTCGTAGTGGGGCTTTGATCTAATTGGAAAGATCTCCCCTACGTCGTCTGGTCATCACACGTTTATTTTAACGGCCACAGAGTACTTTACCAAATGGGTGGAAGCAATTTCGCTGACCACTACGACTGGAGCCCGCATTGCGGAGTTTATTTTACATAACATCATATGTCATTTTGGTATTCCATCCAAAATAGTCTCGGATAATGGGACACCATTCAAGAATAAATATGTGCGTGCTTTGACCACAAAGTACAAGATTCAACATAGCTTTTCAACACCCTATTATCCGCAGGCAAATGGGCAAGCAGAGGCGTCAAACAAAATGCTAGTCGCCATTCTTAAAAAGATAGTTGCAGACAATCATAAAGACTGGCACATTCAGATCCCGCTTGCCCTATGGGCTTATCGCACCAGCATTCGAACGCCCACTGGGGCAACTCCATTTTTGTTGGTGTATGGCTCCGAGGCAGTCATGCCTTTTGAGTTGGAAATTCCTTCCCTACGCATTTCAATGCAAGAGTTCATCGATGATGACACTGCGTGGCAAGCCCGGTTAGATCAACTGATGTTGCTCGATGAACGACGCGTTAATGCTCTCGAGCATTTACGTATCTATCAAGAGCGACTTAAGAAAGCATACAACATGAAAGTCCACCTTAGGGAATTTCAGGTTGGTGACTTGGTCTTAAAAGAGAACCAACAGAATTCTAATTTGTCGTCCCATCTACGGGACAAGTTCGCAACAAACTGGTTAGGTCCTTACATCATTGACAGTAAAATAGGACCCGAAACATACCGGCTTGCCTCTCTTGAAGGAATCAAGGAAACAGAACCCTTGAACATCATTCATTTGAGGCCATTCCATAGCTAGAGAGCCATAGTCCAACAAAAAGCTCCAAGGATTACCACAATCGCTTGGTCAACCCAAAAGCTCCAAGGATTACCACAATCGCTTGGTCAACCCAAAAGCTCCAAGGATTACCACATACTTGGTAACCCAAAAAGCTCCAAGGATTATCACAATCGCTTGGTCAACCCAAAAGCTCTAAGGATTTTCATAATCGCTTGGTCATCCCTAAATGCCCCAAAGGTATCTATAAACCCTTTGGTCAACACCAAAAGCTCCAAGCATTACCATTACTGCTTGGTCAACATAAATATTCAAAAATCAACAAAAACAACACAAAAAACAAAATCACAAAAACAATTGCATTTCAATTCCATGCATTCTCAAAAAAAAAAAAACAATCAAAATTACAAAAACATTTGCATTTCAATTTCATGCATTCTCATAAAAATCAAAATACAAAAATATAGGTTGCATTAAGCATTGCATCCATACATTGCATACTTCGCTAGGTCATACAAGTCAAAAGCACCATAGGCTGTCATTATTTGGCAATTCCATCATTTCCACCTCAGATCCATTTTCATAAACGCATACATCCAGCATATCACCCTTTTATTTTAGCATCGTCAGTTGTCGCCTAATGTATATAGGGTTTTCGTCATTCAGATGTCTTTAAATTTCTAGCCAATAACTGTACACAGTTAAGCAGATTTTACACGGGAAAGTTTTACTTGGATCCCACCTTGGTACGTAGCATCCCAACACAAATTAACACACATAAAATAATTCCTAAGTTGTGTGGACGAAAGATGAAACCTGCACCGTAATCCCGGTTACCATAAGCGAAACGGCTATCTTGCTTATCCCCCTGTGCGAATGACCCTAGGAATGCTGAGAGTTGGCAAAAGGACAAGCATCCTCCCTACCCAATTCCCCATGAATCCCAAGTTCTCAAAAGTTGCAAAAACATCAAAAATTTGCAAAACGTCAAAACACTAAAATTTGACATCCTACAGTGCACACATCAAAAGGCACAAACAATAGTGATTCTCGTCACTCCATATTCAAAATCCCTTGCTCAAAAAAAAAAAAAAAAAAAAAAAAAAGACGAGTACTATCATAAAAATAAACAGTGATTTTATCACTACAAAAGAGCAAGTATCCCAATACCCTTGAAGAAAAGAAGGGAGTCGAACTTGAATCCCTGGAACTCTCAGTATTTCGACAAGTCATGAGGCAAGCTTCAGTACCGGTTTGGTTGATAGCCTATTGGTCACTGGCGGTAAACCTCCCGCATGACGATATATCTGTCACATTAACTTGTGTGCAGATCAATGTTTGCATGTGGATGAGCTAGCTTATGGTATCCTAGATAACATCGTAGACAAATCTGACTAAATACAATAAAGGAGTTAGTGGAGCTAATTAGGTGATCCTCAGTACAGGTTCGGTTGAAAGCCCATCTGGCACTGGCGGTATCCTGATGAATAACACATAAATGAACTCAATTGCACACACAAGGATGTGAAATAACTTGGTTAAATTCAAGTCAGATTTATACCTTGTTCAAAAAGTCTTACGACATAAATGTACAGTCTTGGCTAGTTAGTTAAAATATCTGAATCTCAGAAAAGCTTAACTACATTTTCAAACAACCGATACATTTCATTCCATACATCACCATCAAAAAAATAGACAAAATACAAAAACAAAGTTTCCACATGCACAAGCATTCCACAAAGTTATCCCATTACTATAGCAAGTCAATCCAATTTTGTACAGTCTATGGTGCATCGACAAATCATCAACAATTCATTTCATTCATTCCATATGCATACATCATACAAATTAGAATCATCGCATTCATAAATTGCATATGCATACATCAATGTAAAAACATGTACATAAAAATAAATCATGAAAAATGATAAACACCAAAAAGAATCATCTGTATATATATCATAACAAAATTGCCCGCAGGCTACAAAACTGGTCCTCAGACCTCCCTCCCATCATCCAAAATCCCAAAACCCCCAGCCTAGGGCGTCGGCCACCATGATCACGCAGGATCGGTGCGACGAGAGCTACCCCCTGCGGTATCCGTCCTCTGAGACCTCTCAGGGCGACTGCTCGCCCCTGCATCACGACCACTCGCACCACCCTCCTCTCGTCGCCTACGTCGAGATGATGCCGACTGCTCCGTCCCGCTATCTCTCGTCCTGTATGACGAGCCACTAGCCGGAGGCTCTGGTATTCGCCCACCCAGGCGGATGATCTCACCCTCCATCTCCGATCGATGTCGCCCCCAATCGCCTCCCGTCGCCTCCACTCGGCCTCTCGCCTACGGTAGTACGTGATGGCGTCATCACGCTGTGCTAGCTGCACCCGTAGGAGATCCCTCTCCCATGCAGCATCCGTATCCCCCGCCTGCTGGTGAGACGCAGCCCCTACGCTCCCCTGCCCTGCCAACTGTGTCCGTAGGAGATCCCTCTCCTACGTCATCTCCGCAAGCTCTCCATCCCGCCTCTGCAATAGCCCAGTCAATCGCGCTACCTCGGCGCGCAACCCTGCCTCTGTCTCCCCCGACCCAGCCTGCCCTGGAGCATCCTGCATCTCCGGCTGATCCTCCTCATCAACATCATCTCCTACATCTGCTACCTCCACCATCTCCACATCCGCAAGAGCTCCCCAACCCTCTCCTGGTGCCTCTGCACCCTCTCCGCCTCCCGCTGCCTCAGCTCCTCCCAATGGCCCCTCACCTCGCCACTGTCGCAGCGTCCACCACTCCTGATACTCGGTCGTCACTCCGACGTCATCTACGTCTGGAATGTCCAAAACTATATCAGACTCCTCCCCCAATGGCTCGAGGATCGACGCAGCTAAGGTCCTCTCATCACTCGACGCCGATAGACCATGGGTTCCCCGAGAAACCCCGGCGTACCCCAAACTGTCGTGTCACTCGGAGGTAATGGAAGTACTCCTACTCTGTCCCATGACGCCCAATCACCCATCTCCCCCTTCGAACCCGTCGAAGCCAATCATCCACCTCTGGCCATGCGGGACAATCCCGATATGGCCTCCATACCACATCCTCGGGAGTCAGTCATGCAAATGCATCTCTGTAATGGTCCACGTCTCCCATGAACCGTCGACTCTGCCCCCGCTCCTCCGATCGATACCATAGAGCACCATACCCAATGTCTTTGTCAACCATGTCAGCCCGGGTAGTCCAAGGCAACCCTCGTGGTCGCTCTACGGCTATATGCTGCCAGGCCCAGCACTGCAACAAGAAACTGCAGCCAATCCCCTTTCGCCTTCGACAGCGGACCTCATACAACTCATCATATAACTGCGCTAAAAGTGTCTGACCCCATCTCATAATCATCGGCTCTGTCATCGAGCAATCCACCAACTGCCATACTACCTCCAATAGGTTCCATGGGAACCTCGCTCCTGACGAGTCTGGCAAGAGCATGTTGGAAATGAGGCTCATGAGTAGTGCATGCCTCACTCCCAACATTCCCCTCGCATACCAATACCGTACCAAAATCCCCCCAATATGGCAATCCAACTCCGCCCTCTCCAACGAGGTCATCCCATCATCATCCTCTCCATATCCAAAATACCGCGTCAGTACAGCCGTCCTCTGGCCTCGTGGAGTCGTCCGGATAGGGACCCCGTCTATCGAAATCCGAAGAATCCGATACACGTCCTCTAAAGTGACAGTCATCTCCCCTGTCGAAAGATGGAAGGTGTTCGTCCGAACATCCCATAGGCCGATCAATGCTGTAAGGTACGCCCGATCTGCCACAACTGCATCCAACCGAGCCACATGCTTGAGCCCTAGGGCATCAAGCCAATCCCAGTCCTCAGCTGTCAATGCCTCGCGGGCATTAGAAAAAATAGTCGGTACTCGATGTCGACTCTTCACCACCTGCACATCACAGAAAACAACAAACATCAAAAACATGCATCAAATTACCATCACATGTACAAAAATGCATAACTGTACAGTAACATCTTTCATTCACATGTACATCCAAAAAAAAAACAAAAAAAAATTTACATTTCATCAAAAACAACAAAAATTTGACATGGTTTACCTACGGTTTTACCTAAGTTTACCATTTCAACCAAAAAAATTCATCTTTCATTTCATCAAAAACGACAAAAATTTGACATGGTTTACCTACGGTTTTACCTAAGTTTACCATTTCAAAAAAATTCATCTTTCATTTCATCAAAAATGACAAAAATTTGACATGGTTTACCTACGGTTTTACCTAAGTTTACCATTTCAAACAAAAAACATCCTCATTTTTCATTTTTAATTTCATCAAAAACAACAAAAATTTGACATGGTTTACCTACGGTTTTACCTAAGTTTACCATTTCAAACAAAAAAATTCATCCATTTTTCATTTTTTAATTTCATCACAAAAAGGACAAAAATTTGACATGGTTTACCTACGGTTTTACCTAAGTTTACCATTTCAAACAAAAAAATTCATCCATTTTTCATTTTTTAATTTCATCAAAAAAAGGACAAAAATTTGACATGGTTTACCTACGGTTTTACCTAAGTTTACCATTTCAAACAAAAAATTCATCCATTTTTCATTTTCTAATTTCATCACAAAACGACAAAAATTTGACATGGTTTACCTACGGTTTTACCTAAGTTTACCATTTCAAACAAAAAATTCATCAATTTTTCATTTTTACATTTCATCAAAAACAAAAAAACATCAACATGGTTTACCTACGGTTTCGACCTAAGTTTACCATTTCAAACAAAATTTTTTATCCATTTTCCATTTTTTAATTCCATAAAAATTACAAAAAAATATGGGCATGGTTTACCTACGGTTTCGACCTAAGTTTTACCATTCACATAGAAAAACATTTTTAACCATGGTTACCCTAAAAAGTGTTACTCTAAGTTTCATTTTGGGTTTATCCTATGGTTTTCCATCTAAGTTTCCATCGGTTTGCATCCATGTTTCATTCGGTTTCATTCATTTACCTTTTAATTTAATTAATTAAGGTTTCATGCTTTAAACAAACGAAAAACAATAAAAACACATTTGCATTTTTCAAATTCACAATCGAGGAGATAGTGCACTTACTGGTCTCGCCTCGGCTCCGCCGCTCGACGACCCGGTCTGTGCACTCATGATGGCTGGAAAATCTGGCAGCGCTTCGCGTCAGAAAATCTACCTCCTCCTCCCAGAGCTCCAAATCGCAATCGATGAACAGTGCAAATGAGCCAAATCCGTCATTTTCGCATATTTATACTTTTTGCCAGTTGGTAATCGTCCTTGACCGGGACGAGCGCTTTTCGGCGCGCTCGTCCCACCCCGGGACGAGTACCATCGTGGCGCACTCGTCTCACCCCAGGACGAGTACCGTCATCGCACTCGTCCCCCCCGGGACGAATAAAAAAAAAAAAAAAACATCAAAAACAACCACAACATAAAAATGACAAATGCCAACAAAACCACTAAAAATTGCCGGACAACAGTGCTCTTGCACTTAACCTCTTGGCATAAGAAAACTGATGTCGAGGTCTACCTTGTCGTTATCCTACTCCCTAAGAAGGCTACCTTAGCCGGACCGCTCCACGGGAAGACGGATTTTCGCCAATGTTAACCCCAAATGGCATCCCAAAATGGGTTCACACCCACCAAAAATAGGTCAAAACAGTCGGGAAACTGCTCGAGCATGCTTAGCGGTAAACCATCTAAAGGCACCCTTGCACAAGTCATCTTGGGTCAAGCGACTCGTCGCTTTTCTCATGTCGGTCATTCCCTCATCGATTCGTCGCTTGAGGGGGTAGTCACACTTAGTTGCCAATCAACACCAATATACCCAGTCTTGGAAATGACACGCATTCAAAGGATCATTGCAAAAGACAATCGCGCCCTTGCTTGGGGCAGCAAACAAGCAATTATCACCAACTGATCATATACTTGGCATTCGTGAATCATGAACTCAAGGTTCCCACAACAAAAGGTTGCGCCCTTTGCCTATTCATGACTGATCAATGTCTAAGTTCAAGTAATACCTCACCGAACCGAGTTAATACTTGATTTGAGTTCCTTAGCTCGTTAGAAGCAAGGATTCAAGAATGCGTGCCCTTTCCATACTTGGGGCATCAAGAGTTGGTTAGGTTACTGAGAAACCCTAATCATTAGTGCTTTGGTTATATATTTTTGCTCAGCACTGCACCATGTGCAGCGCTTCCCAAAAAGGGGCATCTGTAGACACCAAAACAGCACCAATCCGATTATGTGACAACAAGCACTGATCAAACTAACACACAGCCCCCAGGGCAGCCCCCAGAGGTCAAACAGTGGTTCTAACCACTCACACAGCAGTTTTGCAAGTCAAAAATCAATTTGGCACCTTTTAGACACTCAGCTTCTTATTCGTCCCACCCAGGGACGAGTGCGGATTTGTACTCGTCCTACCCAAGGACGAGTGCAGATTGATACTCGTCTCACCCAGAGACGATTACCAGCGCTCGCTTCGGGGTGGGACGAATGTCAAGTTTGACCGGCAAAAAGTCAAATCTCGGCATATAACAACTCAGAACTGCCACTTAGCTTTTCCTGCATGACATAGGAGTGCGAGTGAGTTCTTTTGACAACTCATATCTGCCAATTGACTTTCCCTTCACTGCATGGGAATAAGAGTGAGCTTTTTAAGACAACTCAGATTTGCCACTTAGCTATCCCTTCATTGCATGGGAGTGCAAGTGAGCTTTTCTAAAACACACAAAGACATGCACAGAGGCAGTTAAGAAGCCCTTGATCAAGAAGAAGTCTTTCTTTCAGACAAAAAGCATTCATGCAAAGAAACACTTTTGCATGTTAATTCAAAGAGACCCCTTGGGTCTATAAAATGGTGAGTTTCCTCACCCAAAAGATATACCGAGCAGGAGCATTTTGAGCGACGAAGTGCTGCTAATTCATTTACTTGCGATTTGTGTTTTCAACATCCATAATCTCTTAATCGAAAGAGAGGTTATTGGGTGACTTTTGAAAGCACGAATCAAGAACCAACACCGATTTTCTGACCACAATATTCTACCAATTTGCCGACAACACATCACATCAGGTTTCGGACCCATCCTAAGCGGATTGGTGTCGAAGCAAAGTTTCACCCGCGGGTGGTTTGCCTTCGGGCACCCCCCGCTTTATTTCTTTTATAGTATTTAGCTAGTTTCATGTTTATGCTTTTGTCAAGTCTTCATTTCATTTAGATTCATTTTAACCATCGTTAGATTCATCTTTTATTTTTCATACACAGGTGCTACCTGATTCTTTGTTTGTTTCTTTGAACGCAGATTTGCGAGCATTAGAGGAGCAGCGAGGAATCTACCTTTACCAACGCAAGCGGCGACGACGTTTTGGTTCGCCCATCTTATATGTGGGCACGCGGAAGAAGGAATTCTGAAACAAGTTGTAAAAGAGCAATATTTAACGCTCCTATCCCCTAAAAAGGAAGGAGACGCATTGTAACACGAATTTGCAAAGCATATCAATAAAAGGGCCGATTTTTATATTGCTTTAATATCTTGTGTTCATGTTCTTCCTTTTTATGCAATTTTCAATAACATAGGGTTTAAGCGTTATTTTAGTTTCATTTACATTGCAATTTTAGTTTATCCTTTTTGTTTCCGGAATCTCGTGCTTTCAATAGGTAGTAGGTTATGTGCATACAAAGGCCTTAAATAGCCTCCCTCATCTTCCTCCTCAGATTAATCTTTGTTTGAGGATTCGCTAACGACATCATAACTTGGTCCACTTATCTTGGAGGTGGACTCATCTCCATCATCACTGTAGATTAATCTCTTGACTTGAGATCACCTAAAACTATGGGGTTATGCCCCTGCACACCTGTGTCTTTGGTTGCATTACATATTTTATGACCCAAGTTGTCTTTGGGGTTCCACTTTGTATCAGTATGCTGTAAGAGCCCTTCATGATCTTCTTCAAGTGGCTCGATGGTGATGACAGATACCATCGATTGAGTCCTTCAGAAGCTAAAAATATTAGTATGATATGGGTTAAAGTCCACATCATCCCCCAGACTAAGGTACAATCGATATAAGGATGCTATGAGAAAATAATCTTGTCCTTGTATCTGTAACCCCAGCCCAAACCTATCAATCGCTAACTGATAACATGGCTCGAATGGAGTTCTACGCCCTTGTTCAAATAGGCCAAGTCTATACTCGTGCTAGTGATACAACTCAAAAATATGCATGGAGTACTTTGGGTTGGATAAATAATGAACATTTAATACAAAAGGTTCATTTCCATCTCCATCCATAGGCATTTGTGTTGGAAGCTGATCCAACCCAGCGTAAATGAAGTTAGTCTAATTAGGTGGCTCTCCCAATGGTACCACTGATCCAATCGAATAATTATGGACATGTAGTTGGCCCATATCTTCTGTAGTATCAAAAATAGGTCCAAAGGTTACATTCTTCATAATATACTCACCTAACCCTATGTTGGCGATATGTACAATCACCCGTGATGTAGATGACCCTACTGACAATGCATGCGAGGCAAGCTGAGGTACCTCCTCGACTATGTCTTGGGCTTCCTCTACTTCCATGGGGATGGGAGTCTCCTTGGTGACTAGTTCGGGCATATGTATCTTCTATTTTTTGCCCAATTTTACTTTTAACTTCCTATTTTCCCGAATCATTGTTGATGCAGTTGATTTTAAGGAAGTAGCAGTAGTGTTCTCAGATCTGTGTGACAGAGATATCGAAGGTTGAGCACATACTATTTGTTTTTCTTATAGATGCTTAACTGGTGATGTTGGCTAGATGTCCAAGTGCATGGATGGGAGTATGAAACCCCCTGGAAGATTAGCCATATTCATGAATTTAAATGGTTCTCCATCTGATCACACCACGTGAACCTATCCCTCGTGAATATACTTCATGTATTGGTGCAATATCGAGGGAACGCAATGCATCTCCCGAATCCAAGGTCTACCCAGCAGGATGTTATACTGCATGGTGCCTTCTATCACATGACATATCATAGGGATGGTCTTTAGGACTACCTGAATAGGTAGGACAATCATGCCAACTGTTGAACATAACGTGTTGTTAAATGCTCTCAACGTGAATGCAGTTGGTACAATGTGTGATTTAGGCAGCTTCAAGGGACTCAATGCCTTGGTCTTTATGATATTTATCAATGAACCAGTGTTGATCAAGACCCTTTTAAATAGTACATGGTTTATACATGCAATAATATGCAATGGTGGTTCAGCCATATTGGTGGGAACCGTCCTGATTTCATGATCATAAAATTGGATCGTTTATTCCTGGAATTGTTGTACATGTCCTACAAAAATTATGAATACTTGAGCATCTTGAGATTGTACTTTGATAGACCTCAAAATATCCATGAGAATCTCCCTATGCCTAGGGTACTTCTGTATCAGTTCATATATAGACAGCTATGTAGGAGTTATCTGCAGGTTTTGGACTAGTCTGCTCTGTATGGTCACCATCGGTCTTGTTGGTGATCTTGGAATATTTTGTTTCGGCTGTTGATTTAGTGTGGCTTGTATTCTTATGGGAGCACATGATTGATTCAGCTACTCATATCTCCTATGTCTTGTAACAACATTAACCATACCTACGAACCCTTGGGTATGTGGTTTGATGCACACCTGGTTGACGTGACCAATGTTGTTGCACGGTGCCTCATGGATTGGAAGTGGATTTTTGTAAATCCCCATGTTTTGGTTATCGAGTGCTAATGGGTTACTTGGTGCTACAAGCTCACCTTTTTCTATAATTTTTTGCACAATATGCTTGAAGGACCAACATACTTCAATGTCATGACCCTTCGCTCGGTGAAAGATGTAAAATAGATCATCCTGGTACCCCTTTGACTTGGGTTGATTTTGATCGACCATATTAATTTTGGGTAATCTAATTGCCTTGGTCTTGCACAATTGGTGGAATATCGACATCATCAATTCTATCAAAGGCATGAATTGGTGAGGTGGGTGTTGCTCTTTCTTCTTGCCCTTATAGTTATTATTGCACTTTTTGTACTACATAGGAGGAGGTTGGGCCTGATAATTCTATTTTTTCTACCCTTTATCCTCTCGTAGGAGGTTCAACACCACTTGGTTGATGTGGGCCTACTTTCCCTTATGCTTCATGGATCTCTTTTTGGGCCCCTCTTTGTTGTTCTTAAGCTTCAAGTTGCCTTCCTGCAACTTGATGTCCTCAATTACTTTTTCTTGTGCCAAACCTTCCTCGAATTTTGGATACTACTGCAGTTGCAACAGTAGTGAGATGTGCTTGGCACAAATATTGGTAAAAATTTGGGTCAATTTCGTAGTAGGAATAGGGAATGGCAGATTCACCATCAACCTCCTCCATATCTTTTTGTACTATAAAATTGGCTCATCATCGTACTGAGATAGAGTAGCCAAATCAGAAAGGTTAGCCTATTTCTTAACGCCAATATAAAAGTGTTTAAGAAAAGCATCATCCAGTTGAACGAAATTGGTAATGTTGTGCCTCTTTTGCTGGTTGAACCACTCCCGAGCTGGGCCTAAGAGGGTCATGATAAATGTGTGTAAAAGTAAGGCATTATTGCTCATGATTTAGAAATAGGCATACAAAAATCCTGTGACATGCTCCTATGCATCTTCGTCACCTTTAAATTTGTCCTGCTTGGGCATAACGAAATGTTCAGAATAGGCAAGAGCATGTATCAAGGGGTCCAAAGGCTCATTGTGAATCTTTCTTAATTTTGGCTTTTGAACAACTGCTCCTTACCTCTCAATTACTTTTACTTTAGCTGCTAAGGCTTTATAAGCCTCCGAGGATATAAAGTCCTCCTCCCTAAGCTATCGTGGGGGTGGTCTTGGAGGTACATTCTTCCTTTGCTAGGGTGGAGGACGTTGCTCTTCCTCCTCAACTTGGGAGTCTTTTGGATACTCTTGATCATTTCCTTCTCCCTCTTCTTCCTCATATTGTTGTTGCCTCTCATGTTCGAACGGTGGTGGTCATTCTCTTGGTATGGCACTAATATGAGTATAAGCGTCCTTACGCTCCTGCTGCACATCGGCTTGTGAAAAAGTCTTTCTCTGAATGCGGTCTCTATTCTCCACATGAGTATATAGACCAGCCCTAGCTAGCCTATCTTCCTTCTCTACATGATCCTTTTGTGTAAGGATGTGTTCCTCATGCATGTGTTGCTTGTATAGTATTTTTTTGATGAACCTCTATGATTGAAGATTCTATTCTTCAATGTGCTGCCTTTCTAGGGGAGCATCCTCCAATTGATCTTGGTATAGTTGTCATCGTTGCTCAAATACTAGTCTGTGTGATCTATCAAGGTCATTGACTATGATAGGCCTCTGGTATGCATACTCTGTGTGAGCAACCTTATGGATTCCGTACCCATATGACTAATTTGTGATGCTTTTTCCCTTGTCTATAAAGATAGCATTGGCATTCTACTGAGCTCTATGCTCTGTGCCACCATGCATAGATGGTGGATGTATCACATGAGGGCGTTTAGAAGCCTCTCCATGTTCCCTAGCAGTCCTAATAGAACTCCAACTATTCTCACTCAGAGCATGGGTGGGTGGAGTCAAAGGCTTATGGCCTAGCTACTAAAGGACGCTACCTAAACCATCTAACTATTTAGATCTCCACTGCTCGTGCAGTGGTGTGCCATTGGCTCCCACCTTATCTATATCAATAATGATATTTCAATTTTCACCATGTGCGAGAGTCTACATAGGCCTATGTTCAGTAGTGGCACTATCTACATGCCCTTGAATGGGTGGATATCCCATTTGTACTTCAAAGTTGGAGCCACGGATCCTCCTGCAAACCTATGGCGTAAGGGTAATAACTTAGACCCCTTGATAATGTACTCTTCGACTGATCCTATGGACACACGTACAATGTGGTCCTGGTAATGTCTTCGTAGTGGAACACCCTCATGCTGAGAGGCTCTCTGCTCTATTATGTGCCTAGAATAATGCACAAAAACTCCTCTACTGGGGGTATGCTCAGTAAGTTCCCCTCTTGTCGAGTCATCTCCTCTAATTCTTGTCGAACGATGTTTGGGAAGTGCATGTGGGTGAGGATTCAACATGTTCTGATTTGAATATGTTGGGGCTTGGTCATGGGCTTCAGGATTGTGCCTTTTCTGACTGTCTTGTGTCTCCACCATGGTGTACCTAGCATCTAGATTTATTCTTTATTAAGTAAACAAGGTATACAATGGTTTTTATCTCATATTAATTTTTAAAAGTGAGCCCTAGACTATTTGATGTTGTTTAAATTTTGTTGTATCAGTATAGAACTCCTTATCATGTTTTGAAAAGTGTTGAATGATATTCTCAGTTTAAATTGGCTTTCACCTGTATGCTCATAGCTCGACAACCTGGATGTGACTTCTAGGCTATGTAAATATCCCATGTGTGGTAATAAAATTCCACACCCAGAAAAGGAGTACAGGTCCTACCAGATCCTCACCCAATATCACCCAGTCAGTGTCATACCCTCTGAAGAGAATTACATGCAAATTTTCTAGGCTACGGATGGTTCTTGGATCTTATATCTGTCTAGTATCCAAGGGTACGTAGGATTTGGGCCAATGGATGGAAATAACCTCCACTATTTTTGAACCCTATTAGTGGTTGGCTTTCAAGCCCAACTCACCAAAATTTAAGAGCCAAGTGGTGTGTGTGGTTCATTTTAATTTGCATAAAATAAGATTGCATAATACAACACAATGATTGTTTCTTACATGTAATGTAAAAAGAAATGTTTTATATTCAGAGATGCATGCTATACTCTACATGATTTTTCGATAATGCAAACTAATATGCAAATGGCCACTACTTGGGCCTCAAACATGCAAACCCACACACAATTATAATATAGCACAATGGATTCTAAGGCAGACTACAATCATATTTTTCTATTCCTAGTAGCACCTATCGAAAACTAAGAAAACGATAATCCTAAGTATTTAGTTCCTTTTAACCTTCTTTTTCTGATTATCTGACTTAATTTCTATTTTTATAATTTTGGAAAAACACAGGTAAAGAGAAAAATGACAGAGGTTGAAAATGGAGCCTACCTCAGGTCCTAATCTGATTAATATTTGGCTCCCTGATGTCTGTTGTGTCTACTATAAACTGTAGGTTTGGTCTACGGTTTGCACTATAAATCGTATGTTGAACATGCAGTTCAATTATTGGCCCACAATTTATAGCTATGGTCTATACTTACAATTCCAAAAATCTAAGAAATAGCAGTTAGATCACTTATTTTGTAGAGTCCCACCGTGATCGAATTCTAACCTATCCCAAAAAGCATGTGATCAATCCAAAAAGCATACACCTAGCTATTGCATTAATGAAATCAACATGAAAGCATGACAAAATAACAAGATTGCATGTAACAATGAAAATGTGTGTTTCTTTTATTAATATTGTCAATGAAATTTGGTTACAATATTGCCCCTCTTAGGGTCACCAGAATGTTGATACTCTTAATACAATTTCCAAAGCCCCCAATGGGGTAGGCGCACTATAAATGCTTTTTCAAATAGTCACAAACTGCCCTAGGGTGGAGTAGACCCTCTTCTTCGCATTGAGGAAGGATTTGAATGTAGGCTCCTTTGAATATAGATCCCTGCGGTCAAGAAACAACAGAAGATAGTTAAAAACATAGGCAACCTCTCGTGATGAGGCCCATTGAAGGTAATAAACATGTATATGCCATTATAACTAAAATCAAGAAAGCTAATAAAAGGTGTTAGACATATGCAAGATTCATCAAGATTGCTTGAAATATGTAAACAAGAACTACAACTATCAATCTAATGGATCAATTATGCGAAATGAAGCATGAAAGCATGAAAAGAAGCCATTAATGCATATTCTACACTAATATGACAAAATTACTCTAAACACTAAATCTATCGGTTAGAGATCTCTAAAACAATAATTGATCGACTAAAATGCTAATTCTAACCTAACTAATTAGATTGTAATGAAAACAGTAAAGAGATTTTACCCCTATTGCAAACCGTAGCTCTGATGAGTGGTCTGCACTATAAACCATGGCTGAAAGCCATGGTGAGCAACCAAGTGGTTTGCCCTCCAAATTCAAGGGTTGTGGGCTTGATCTCCTTGTCCAATTGATGTTCAAGGGTCACCTTCGGTGTCCTCTGACAATTTTGGTGGTTTAGATTGTAGATCATAGGTCTAGTCTATGGTTTAGACTAATTAGGCCAAGGAGCCCAACTTGAGTGGTTAGAACCACTGCTCTATCTTGGAGTCTATCCAAGATCTTCCATATGGTCTTGTAGCATGTCCATATGAGTAGTCACCCTCGACATGACGTGTTTTAGGTGTCTACAGATGCCCCTTTTGAGATATATTGTGAGATCAAACAATGTTGAGCAAAAATAGACCTCCTAAAATGATGTCGAAGGTTCTATGATGATCATTAGTCGGATCAACATTAGATGCCCTAGGTCCTGCAAAAGGATGTGCATCCTAGAATCATTGCTTCCAACTCTTTGGAGGCTTAAACTTGAAAGAGTTTGCACTCATCATCAGACATTTGAGTAGCTTTGGCAATTCCAAGTAGGAGTTAGGCCTATAAATCCGAAAGGATGAGAGTTACAAATAAATTATCATATTTTCTATTTTCCCCAAGCAAAGGGGTAAGCTTATGATAGTTGTTGACAATGATTCGCAAGGATGAATGTAATTTTGACAAGATCAAGGGATCTACGATCTCCGGGATCTTCTGTTGATTTTGATTATGATTTGATATTATGACTACCCCCTCAAGCGATGAGTCGATGAGGGTAATGACAATTATTGAAGTGACGAGGTCGCTTGACCACTATGAATGATCTGAACAAATTTAGATTTGAGCATTTTAATGCCTTGGCTAGGCCTAGTTCAGCTTCTGATTCCAACTGTTAATAGTATTTGCACATTTCTATCCCATGGAGCAGTCGGGCTGCAATAGCCATCTTAGGGAATCAAATTGATACAAGTCCAATTAGATTTGTGTTGAATCAAATTATCGATGATTTGTTGAAAATATGTCATAGGAGAAATGACATGCAACGCCTCATTCCCATGGAGCAGTCCGGCCTCGAAGGCCTTCTTAGGGATTGAAAAGAAGCATATCAGATCAACGATGATAATTTTACCCCAAATTTCCTTATGGTAATTTACTCATCTTGCCGAATTGCATGGATCGCAAGTCGCTGCAACCGCCAAGTGTATAGGGTAAATTACTGAATACGAGGCGCATTTGGTTTTTTAATTATTTGATTTTTTTGTTAATTTTGATTTATTGATCAATCCTGGTGCTTTGAACATCACCAAATTTTGCAATATTGATTGCTCTTTTTGAAATTTGATCTATTAGGAGTCATTAATTTGCCATTTTAGACCTTCCCACGGTGGGGTTTGAGTGCATTTAATGTTGGTTGCAAACCGCGGGTACGGTCTACGGTTGAAAATTTCCAATTTGGGAACCGCAAGTCGGGGTTGCGATCCGTCGAAATTAGGGCAAACTATAAATAGCTTTCCCACTTTGAAAATTTCATTATTCTCATTCCAATAATTGCATTTCAGAGAGCTCTGAGAGGTGAGAGACATTCCTTGATCCGGAATGCTGCCAAACTTGACCTCAAATTTCACTCGTACCCCGATGGTGGACCCGGGATAGCCATCCACTAGCAGAGGCCACGGTGTGGGCAAGGTAACTCAAAACTGAGTCCTCGCACTCATTACCAACTAAAAAATAAACCACATTAAGTAATGGGTTAATGAACTTCACTAAATTGTTGGCAACGAACCTCACCGTAGACTAGGCTAGGTTAGATTTTTATTATTTTTTGGCTAGCTAGGCTAGGAAGGGACCCAAAATGGGTCTCATTCCTAGACCACAGCTGGCACCTACGGCTCCCAATTGTCAGTTTGGGAACCGTAGCTATCAGCTGCGATTAGAATTTAAATTTCCAACGATCAAATTTGATCGCAGTCGGACCGCAAGGTTGACCCGTGGTTCGATGACTTTGGAAAATTTTTCTAATTTTTCTAACTTTTCTAAGGTTTTCTGGCAATTAATGCCAGTTATTGCATGTCTGAGATGCCTTTTGAATTTTCTTGATGTTTTTGACATTTTTAGAGTCATTTTTTATCTATTTTTGCTTGTTTTTAGTTAGATTTTTCTCTTATGCATTGTTTATTTCTAGACATTGACTTCTAGGGCCCGAGAGCCAGACATACTTTGCACCCTCCATGGAAAGCTTACTCCAAGGGAGCGGGAGTGGTTTGAAGCCATCGACTTTGGCTATGTCTTGGATCTACCCATGATTAGGGTAGATACAACATATATGACCGTGTTGGCCCGGAGCTGGAATGCCCGGACCAACACATTTCATCTATCGATGGGTGAGATGACCATCACCCTAGAGGATGTCTATCAGATCTTTAGGATCCCTATTGATGGTGAGGCCATCACCTCCTCTTCCTCTCGGAGGAAGAAGGTTATCTATGATGCTATATTCGATGATCGGAGCGATGAGGCCCAATGGTAGATGGATCACGGAGGTGTACACATCGGCTACTGGTAGGGGGAGCGCATCTTCTCTATTAAAGAGGTAGTCTTCATGCACCTGGTCATGCAGATAGTCCTTCCAGACTCCTCAGGTGCGAGGATCCCCTAGAACCTTCTTGCCAGCATTAGGAGGGTTGTTTAGAGCACCATCCATCAGCCACTACTCCTAGCCTAGGGGAGCACTTTATTATGCCAGCTCTACCAAGAGTTGTATCAGGTGACTTGCAAGAGCTAGGTAGGCATCAATTGTAGCCTACTACTATAGATCTAGGGTTGGTAGCATATCCGCATTGAGCATCCTATAGAGCTGCCACTTGAGATTGACTCTATTGATGATGAGCACCAGTGCTACGTAGCTTGTTAGCCCCATGAGGAGGAGGGGTTCTAAAGTAGGTCCCATGTAGGGGACATCGGGCATTACCTTAGTAGATTCATAGGATTGAGGCTCGATGATATAGAGTGGCACCCATACATGGGGTGCCCTGCATGGCCGAAGGCTGATGAGTGGCTACGTCAGGCTCATCGAGATAGGTGGCTCCTGGGCCGCAAGGATGAGATCAGGGAGTACCATTTTTACTCTCATGTCCTATGATAGTTTGGCTTAGTTCAGGATATACCAGAGCTATCGATCATCTACAAGTGATTAGCTCTAGAGACAGGTTTATAGTGGGTACAACCGACAACACTTGGTGATGCGACTAATGATTTCTAGGAGTCAAGGGTTTCTATGGTTGGGACTACTCCTGCATATGATGCTTGGTGGTCGCTACGATAGTGGTAGGGATCTAGGCCCCTCGATCGGGTTGATGATGAGGTTGAGGCTGATCCATAGGGGTGTAATGTGCACCCACGGACTGAGGGTGGCTAGGGGGTAGAGGCTACAGTAGGAGATGCACCCCCTATGGATATCGAGGAGGAGGCACTGGATGAGGGTGAGGTACCTCCAGATAGTGAGGTAGGCCAGCTGCTAGCCTAGGTAGCATATCTGTAGAGCTAGGTTGGGTGGTTCCACACTCAGATGTTGTAGAGGGACACTAGCATCACCATGTTAGAGGTGAAGCTAGCTCATAGTGAGAGATAGTGATAGTAGATCCAAGAGGAGCTCATAGGTGCCATAGCTCATGCCACAATAGTAGAGAGTCAAATTCAAGAGCTGACTAGCTCACTATAGGTATTAGAGGTACGATGAGATATGGCTATAGTAGAGAGGGACTTGGCCTCGATCCCAAGCTCATAGAGGAGACCCCTCCTCATCTCAGGCTATCATGGCACCACCAGTAGCACCATCAACTATACTACCAAGAGGTGGTGATCCCATGATAGAGATTAGGTGGCTCACTTCCCTCATAGAGGAGGGAAATGACCTTTGTGATGCGAGGGTAGCTCACATCTCCTAGCTAGAGGGCTTTATCAGATTGTGGGGCTTGTAGGTGCCAAAGGATAGACATGCTATGGGGTCTCAGAGGACCAGGTCTAGGACTACAAGATAGTCCATGATGAGCTCCAACCAATGGACTCATAGGATAGAGAGGACACATAGGTCCTCTAGCACACATGGAGGTAGCTCTCATAGGAGTCACAGGGAGATGGGTGTGACCTCTAGTCATAGGTCTAGCCACATAGACATACCAATATCCCATGTGCTAGGCCTCTTTGGGTTAGGTGGTACATAGGGCCCTCAGTAGGGCACACAATAGGCACTAGAGCCGACTGTAGAGCAGGCTCCAGAGCACAGGGTTGAGGGAGGTGATGAGAGCTCCAGTTTAGGGGGAGCAGGCTAGAGCTAGGGCTCTACTAGATCTAGGCTACATTTTTGCATATGTACCATTTTTTGGTGTAAGGTCTAGGACCTACACGATTGTAGCCTACGAGCATTTTGTACTCTTGATGTACTCTGTTGGACACACACACACACACACACACACACACACATATATATATATATATGAGATTGATCATTTATGACTCATTATGTGTACTTGTGTATTTTTAATTTTATATTTATGTGATGCACATGGATGCAATGCTTATGTTAATTTGATGTTATATGATGTGATGTATGGATGACATGCACTAGATAGCTATTTAATTTATGATGATGATGATATGTAGTGATCTAGATGCTTAGATGTGATGTATGTAATGCATTATTTACATGATGGTAATCTAATGTAAATGAACCTGTATGCTTTAATCACTTTAAAACATAAGGAATGAATGCAATTATGTTTATCAATCTAATGGATGACACCACATAATGTATAAAAATCATGAATGTAATTGAAAATCCTTAAGATAAGAATTTAATCAATTAATCACCCATATATGAAATGCAATGGTATGCGATGTTATGATGCGAATGATATAATGTGTCATTCTATTTTCCTTTGCAAATTTGAAAAATATGCATGATATAGTCAGTGGTCATCTAAATATTATTTCTAATATCCATCCGGTATCTATCCTATATCTTGATTGTGCTTTATATGATGATGTATCATGGACTCGATACTTTGCAATTTGATGATTTTATATGGTTTGCGATATTTGATATTTTGTTGCTATTAGAGAAATTTTTGAGGTTTTCCATGAGACTCAAACACCCTAGTAGACTTATCAAAAGTTGCATACTAACCACACTAGACTTCTGAAGTGCAAGGCTTTTGCTAGGATAGGCCCTAACTATTCATTATCCCTGTGTGTGCACATGAATATTTTAAGATAAGACATGAGCATTCCCCGATGTCAGGCGGGATTCTTTCAGCCCATTGCTAAGATAGGGGTTCCACAAATGTCTTATCCAATCCCAAGTTTAGATTTTAGTTGGACTAAGCCACTAGGCAATGCAGGACACCTGAAGCTAGCTCTTCCACATTCAAACATTGGTCTACCCACAAGCGAGATGCAAGTGTATCAGACATATCATCATGCATAAGGTATAGTAGTGCCGATAATTCTAGGGATTCAGGCTCATTCCTTTCTATCCTTCAATTTTTGGGATACTTGCTCATATGTGGTGAAGCAAGGGAGTCGATTCCATATTCATTCTAAACTATCTCTAGATCTTCATTTGATCTCTCTTCGAACTGGATTTCTGATCTTCATTTGATCTCCACTCAAACTTTTTATGATCTTCATTTGATCTTCACTTTGAACTTGATTTGAGCCTATTTTCTATCTTCATTTGATCTTCACTTTTTGACATTTACATTTGATAATTTTCTTCAAAAACCTTCCTTTGGGGGATTTACTTGGGAAAACTATTTTTGGTATATCGATTGAGGATATCGATCTTATGATATCAATATGGGATATCAATCTAGGAAGTCGATCTATGATATCGATCTAGGGTATCAATCTTGAGGATTGATGTGGGATATCACTCTGGGATATTGCTCATTTTATCGTAAGCAAGGGATTCTAAATAGGGAACTAACCTATCCTTTTGCCAACTACCAACATTTCCCATACCATCCGCACAGAGGGATAAGCAAGAATAACTCTTTTCACCTCAAGATACCCGGTCCTGCTTCACGACTTTCATCTTCCCCTAGTCCTTGTTAGGATTGTTTAATTTGTTGATTAGTGATAGGATTCTGATATGCTAAGGGCTATACTAACTGAACCTCAGCTACAAAAGCAAAGCAAGCTTTCTACCAACTCTTGATAAGACCTCTAGGTATGGTTGAATGACCGAAAAACCCTAGTATATCTCCATAGCAACAAAATAGGTTGTGTTGAAAAACATAATTACTCACATGAATGATGGATTTATGATAAATGCAGAGATGCATGATTTAGACACAAACGTGGTGTCATTTGTAAGACTGACAAACATAATCCCTCCTACTATGGAATGCAATGGATGATGAATGCCTATATGCAATGCAATAATGCAGTGGATGCATGAGTGAATGCAAAATGAAAATGCAAAATTCAAATGCAAATGCAAATGTTTTTGGATTTTATGCTTTACCAATTTTTTTTGGATTTTATTGATTTTATAATTTTTATGAGTTTTGAGCCTCATATCTGACCAAACGGTGAGTACATGCCTCTGGAGCCTTTAGGAGTGACCAAACGACATGGAAATGTCATTAGAGCCTTTAGATTGACCAAGCAATTTTTTAGCAAAATCCTTGGAGCTTTTTAGGATGACCGAGCGGTTTTAAGCAAACCCTCGGAGCCTTTTGGGTTTGACCAAAGGGTTTATGAGCACCTTTGGGACTTTTTGGGATGACCAAGTGATATTTTAAGAATCCTTGGAGCTTTTGGGTTGACCAAGCAATTTTTCAGAAACTCTTGGTGCCTTTTGATTGACCAAACTACTCATAGATGAGCTTGGAGCCTTTTAGGATGACCGAGCAATTATAAGAAAACCCTCGAGGCCTTTGAATGACATGACCAAGTAGTTTTAGGAACCCTTGGAGCTTTTACTAACACAACCAAGTGGTTTTAGAAACCCTTGGAGCCTTTTGGGGAGGGCATGCTGCCCTATATACCCCTAGTGTGTGTGCCATTCGATGATGGTGAGGGAGGTGCAATACCTCTAGATTCCTCATTTTTCCTTATCAAATTTGGTATGGCTAGTGGAAAAGGTATGCTACCTTGAAGACCCCCAACGTGCATGCTATTCACTAAAAAGTAATCAACTTATTTAGGAAGAGTGATAGAAATCAACTCTCCTAGGTGAAGAATGGACCTCATCGGTGTACCTATGCTTCAACAAGGGTGAATGAGAGAACCATCCTCATGGATCTCATCCCATTCTACTAGGTCTTGGATGACCCTCTTAAATGATTGGCAACCTCTGAATGTCATGTCCATGCACTCGATGATACACACAAAAGGGACCCCCATCAGGTGACCCAGTCTTGGATGCCCTATGCTTGAATTTGGGTAATATGAATACCTTTGCCTCATGTAACTTTTGGAACAAAGTTAGAGTAGTCATCTGAAATGAAACTACTCATTGCACTAGCCTATTGGGCTTACGAGGTGACTGATGACTTTGAGGTCGCTCTTGAGGAAGTGTGACCTCCACTTCAGCATGTTGGGGCACTATGAGAGAACCATCTACATGATAAACCCCCTTATCTATCATATTTTGCACCACACTCTTAAATTCATGACAATCTCGAATGCCATGACCCTCTATTCGATGATAGATACAATAGTGATGCTCCCTGTAACCCATAGGTTTAACTCTACTTGGGTTTAAAGGGATGATATCAGGCAAGGTGATGACCTTAGCCTCTTGCAACTTCTGAAATATGTCAGACATAGACTCTTTTAATGGAGTCCCACTATGTTGCGACTATTTTGGGCTCTTGACCCGCATTGGTTTGCTTTGAGAATCCAATGGTTGGGTTGGCCGCATGGGCTTTTGCTTTCACTGAGGCTTTTCCTGTACTTGCACAAGAAGTGATTCAGCCTCAGACAAGGGTTGCTTTTGTAATTCCAGGTTTTCAAGCTGGTTCTTGATAAAATGCAATGCCTTATCTTGCTCATCCATTCGATGCTCCATCCATTCTAGACGGCTTAAAATGGATCGCAATACTGACAAAGAGTTCATATGTATTTCCAATGACTGATTCGAAATACCTTTGTCATTTGAAGGAAATAGAAAAGTGGATGCTATGGATCCATTAGGTAATTGCAAATCACCTATTTCCTTCATTTGAGTTGATGTGGAAGCTTCTTGATGACACACTTCATCAGTGCTATCCACATGCTCATGCCTATGACTCAGCTCAAGCTGTTGTTTCACTTCGTTGTGTTGAACTGTGTCAGTTTTGGTACCCCCAATCTGATGTGAGGAACCTACTTGTTTGTGCTCTTGAGATGGTGCCATGAGAAATGAGTCAGGAGTGACTAATTTCAAAGGTTCTGGCCCTAGAAATGTGGAAACACCATTGGATTACCCCATCTCCTGCTCTATGTGATTAGGAATCACCTGATCTTCTGGCCTAATGTCAACCATTCCCACAAACTCGTGAGAAGACTCCACAACTGCATGCATCGTAGGTAATTCATCAACATACTGAGGCTGTCCTATTTCAGTCATGATAACTGAACCTTCCTCATACTCATACGATGTCTCCAGGATAGGATCCACAGGTAGAGACTCGATGAAAAGTTGACCTAGATCCTCAGTGGACTCTATGGTGGGCAACATCGTAATGCTTGGCCTCTATAAGCTCTTCATATTCACCATCATCCTCATGAGGACTATCTGGTGACATGATGGATGAAGAGGGTGTGATACACTCAGGTGCATCCATGACCATGCTAGGTTCTTCCTCCTTGATAGGAGTATGAAGATCCTCTAATGACACTTCCGAAGCAGCTATGAGCAACTCCGTAAGGGCATTCATCAATCCTTCCCTGCTAAGCGGTGTCGAGAGTGTAGGGGTCATAGGTGACTCCACAGGTGATAGCGGTGGGGATGGTAACTCCACCACCATCTGCAAGGTTGCATCCACACTTTGGATAGACTCATCCAATTTAACTTGCAGATGCATAGGCGCCTCACCAGGTTCCTGCGGATGATCCTCAGGCTTATAATACTTGAAGGGATCTGGGTCCACCTCAACTATATGGACTTCACCTCCATGGGTGTACTTAATGCATTGATGCACTATTGATGGCACGCACTCCATGGCTCTTATCCATGGTCTTCCAAGCAGCAGATTATACTGTCTTGATCCCTCTAAAATGTAGCACAATGTAGGAATAATATTTTGTCCCACCTCGATGGGGAGGACTATTGTGCCTACTGTAGGGGATTCCACATCGTTAAAGGCTTGCAACATTAAAGTTGTTTCCTTGATGTGGGACGGTGGAATTTTGAGATGTTTGAACGCTGAGGTGGTGATGATATTAATCGATGATCCTGTATCCACCAACACTCGCTTATACACAATCTATTTTATCCTCGCTATGATATGCAATGGAGGATCAGACTCCTTGACAGGGATAGGTTTGACTTCCTATTTATGGAAAGTAATCACAAGTTCCTTATATGGTGGAATAGACTGTATATGCCCCAAGGATTGTGATGACTTTCGAGCATTGACATTGCTCACCTATCGGACTTGACTACTCTCGACCTCATGCTTACGCATGGGATCCTTAAACATCTCTTTCTATTGCTCTTCGATAACCCTAGGCATGTCCATCTATCTAGAGGAATGGCTATCTACTTGCTTAAGTGGTAACTCTTGACGATGCACTGGGTGCATCGCGTTGACTTGTTGCCTAAGCACTCTAGGTATGAGCTTCTTTTTGGGAGTTACCTCACATGATTGTTCTTCACGTGCTTTCTATTGGTAAATCCTCTCTTCACATCGTTGGAGCTCATCCAACCTTTGTTGATGCGCTCTCTTTCTCTCTGTGCACTCACGCTCTAGATGCTTACGCTCACTGCATGCCTCCTCCAATTGGTCTTGGAGTAGTCACCTCTCATGGGCTGCATGAGACTCAGATTCCCTATAGGACTGACTCATGGAGTAAGATCCACAACTCTCTATCTCACTAGGTGGAGACCTAATGACGTGGGTTCTCACTGTATGTGAGGAAACCCCATGATCTGTATGGGTGAACCCCCTGCATGATGAAGGGAGCTCGCGATGACTATCAAAATGTCACGCTAGGAGGATTGGATCCTCCGATGCATGATGAGTGTGATGCCTAGCAAGGAGGCATGCGAGGTCTAAAATATCCTCAGGAGAACATCAAAAGTGTTCAGAGCCTCTCCATGAACTCTTTGACTCATTAGCTCATGATTGAGCTCTATCATGCCTAGTCGTCATGATGAACCAACTAAACAAGACTCGAGAGGTTTCCTCTCTTACTAAAAATTTTAGCCTCAAGGAGGGCCTTATCTTGATGAATTAAGCAATAAAGAAGCATACAAAGTAAACAATGTGATTATCTCCTTTACATTTTTAAAAGTGAGCCCTAAACTATTTGATGTGTTTCAATGATTTTTTGTATCAATATAGAACTCCTTATCATGTTTTGAAAAGTGTTGAATGATATTCTTAGTTTAAATTGGCTTTCACTTGTATACTCATAGCTCGACAACTTGGCTATGAACTCCAAGTCATGTAATCCAACCTATAATGTGTGGTAATGAAGCCCACACACGACAAGGAGCACAGGTCCTCCCAGATCCTCACCCATTTTCCCCGAGTCAACGTTATACCCTCCGAAGAGAATACATGCAAATTTTCTAGGGTACGAAAGGTTCTTGGATCCGGTATTGGTCTAGTAACAAAGGGTGCATAGGATTTGGGCCAGTGGATGGAAATTATGCCCATCGTCATTGAACCCTACTAGTGGTTGGATGTCAAGCCCAACTCACTAGCATTTAAGTGCCAAGTGGTGTGTGTGGTTCATTTTATTGTACATAAAAGAAATGCATCATATAGCACTCATGCTCATTTTCTATATGCTATGCAAATGAAAGAATGTTTTACATTCAAAAAATGCAAACTAATCTAGATGCTCTTTTAGACAATGCACATTACGATGACAATGGCCACTAATTGGGCCTCACACATGCAAACCAAATAGACACTTCTATCAAGCACGTTGTAGCCTAGGGTGGACTGCAATCATAGGTCCGTTGTTCCCAGCAACACCTTTCTACAGATGCAAATGCTAAATGAACTAGGACATGATTAATTTCCCTTTTCTTAATTTGCTTTTCCTAATTTCATTCACTTTTATGCATTCTATAAAAACATAGAGAGTAAAAAAGAATAGAGAGTGGAAAATAGGGCCTACCTCAGGTCCTGAGTTGATCTGCACTCTACTTTCTATTGTCTATGTTGTCAGGTGTAAACCGTAGGTCTGGTCTATGGTTCAGACTGTAAACCACATGTTGAACCTATGGTTCAATTGTTGGCCCATAACTGATAGCTGTGGTCTATACCTACAATTTCAAAAATCAAGAAACAATAGTTAGATCGCATGAATTGCGGAGTTCCACCGTGATCGCCTTTTGACCTATCCCAAAAAGCGTACACCTAGCTATTGCATTAATGAAATCAACATGAAAGCATGAAAAAATAACAAGATTGCATGTAACAATGAAAATGCATGTTTCTTTTATTAATTTTGTCAATGAAATGCGGTTACAATATTGCCCCTCTTAGGGTCACCAGAATGTTGATACTCTTAATACAATTGCCAAAGCCCCCAATGGGGTAGGCGCACTATAAATGCTTTTTCAAATAGTCACAAACTGCCCTAGGGTGGAGTAGACCCTCTTCTTCATGTTGAGGAAGGATTTGAATGTAGGCTCCTTTGAATATAGATCCCTACGATCAAGAAACAACAGAAGATAGTTAAAAACATAGGCAGCCTCTCGTGATGAGGCCCATTGAAGGTAATAAACATGTATATGCCATTATAACTAAAATCAAGAAAGCAATGAAAAGGTGTTAGACATATGCAAAATTAATAAATATTCATGGAAATATGTAAACAAGAACTATTGCAACTATCAATATTGAATGGTTCAATTAAATGAAATAGAGCATGAAAGCATAAAAAGAAGCCATTATTGCATATTCTACACTAATATGGAAAAATTACTCTAAACACTAAATCTATCGGTTAGAGATCTCTAAAACAACAATTGATCGGCTAAAATGCTAATTCTAACTTAACTAATCAGATTGTAATGAAAATAGTAAAGAGATTTTACCCCTATTGCAAACCGTAGCTCTGATTAGCGGTCTACATTGTAAACCATGGTTGAAAGCCGTGGTGAGCAACCAAGTGGTTTGCCCTCCAAATTCAAGGGTTGTGGGCTTGATCTCCTTGTCCAATTGATGTTCAAGGGTCACCTTCGGTGTCCTCTGACAAGTTTGGTGGTTGAATCATTGAATGGGGCCTCCGTTTGCCCGAATTAGCATTTCTTGGCTCTCCTAGGTCCTTAGGGCATCCATGGCCTAATTCGTCATGATGTTTGACAAATTGGCAATGGGGATGGCAACAAGGCTCTCTCTATGCACTCAAGTGAGTCCACAATTCGATAGGGCTTCATTGCTCTAAACTCCAATGCTTGCTTTATCAATATTTTGATAGCGCTTCGCTATCAAAATGCTCTATATCTTTGCCCTAATTTGAAGGGGTACTTATAGGATGTCCCAAGGCTAGGGGTGGCTTCATGGAGAAGCCAAGATCAAGAAGGGGTGGTTAGGATAGTTGGATTGGAAGCTTCCATCCTCTAACCACCTTCTTCTAGAACAAATGGTCGTTCAAACCGATTTGGCTTGGATGAAGGCCAACTGAACTTCAGTTAAGACCGTAGGTTGCAGCTACGGTCCAGACTGTAAACCGTAGGCCTTAGCCATGGTTCAGACTGTAGACCATAGGTCTAGGCTATGGTTCAGACTGAATAGGCCAAGGAGCCCAACTTGAGTGGTTAGAACCACTGCTCTATCTTGGAGTCTGTCCAAGATCTTCCATATGGTCTTGTAGCATGTCCATATGAGTAGTCACCCTCGACATGACGCGTTTTAGGTGTCTACAACGTGCAAACCTACCTATTGCATAAATCAAAACCAACATGAAAGCATGAAAAGAGACACAAGATTGCATATAACACTGAAATGAGCGTTCTTTTATTAATATTGAAAATGGATCTCAGTTACAATCATGCCTCTCTTAGGGTCACCCAAAATGTTAATACAATCAATACAATGCCAAATCCCCCAATGGGGTAGGCGCACTATTAAGGCTTTTCTAAACAGTCACAAACTACTCTAGGGTGGAGTTAACCCTCTTCTTTGCATTGGGGAAGGTGTTTGAATGATTTAAGCTCCCTTTAAACCCATTTCCTATGATCAAGAAATAGCACTAGAAATTTATACAAATAGGCAGCCTCTCATGATGAGGCCCTTTGAATGATTGATGCATGAAAAAGCCATGAAAAGCATATAATCAATAAAGCATGTAAAATATATCTAAACTATGCCAAATTGATAAATATTCATGTAAATGCATTAAGGAATATTTCAGCTAAGTATTGAATGGCCTAATTAGATGAAATAGAGCATGAAAGCATAGAAAGAAACCATTCTTGCATATTCTACACTAATGTAACAAAATTTCTTTAAACCCTAAATCTACCAGTTAGAAATCTTTAAAATCATAATTAAACCATGCAAATGTCTATTTAAACCTAATTAAGCGATCTGCAAAAGAAATGGTAAGGAGATCTTACACCTGCTACAAATCACAGCTCTGATGAGCGGTCTACATTGTAAACTACGTCTGAAAACCACGATGAGCAACCAAGTAGTTTGCCCTCCAATATCAATGGCAATGGGCTTGATCCTCCTTGTCAAATTTATGATCAAGGATCACCTCAGTGTCCTTTGATAGATTTGGCGATTGAATTGCTTGACAAGGCCTCCATTTGCCCAAATTAGTGTTTCTTGGCATTCTAGCTCCTTAGGTCATCCATGGCCTAATTCGTCATGATGCTTAGGTTGGCAAGGGATAGCAACAAATCTCTCTCTTAGTGCACTCAAGTGAATACACAATTCGATAGGGATTCACTGCTCTAAACCCCAATGCTTGCTTGATTCACTATTTTGACAGCGCTTCACTATGAAAATGCACCATATGATAGATGTATTTTACCCTATTTTTGAATGGATACTTATAGGACTATCCAAGGGCTAGGGGTGGCTTCATGGAGAAGCCAAGAAAAAGAAGGGGTGGTTAGGATAGTTGGATTGGAAGCTTCCATTCTTTAACCACATTCTTCTAGAACAAATGGTCATTCAAACTGATTTGGCTCGGATGAAGGCCAACTGAACTTTAGTTAAGACCGCAGGTGATAGCTGTGGTCCATACTGTAAACCATAGGTCTCATCCATTTTTCAATCTATATACCGTAGGTCTCAGCTACAGTTTAGACTGAATAGGCCAAGGAGCCCAAATTGAGTGGTTAGAACCATTGCTCTATCTTGGAGTATGTCCAAGATCTTCCATATGGTCTTGTAGCATGTCTATATGAGTAGTCGCCATTGACATAACGTGTTGTAGGTGTCTACACACCCCTCATGAGGCATAAGGTATCAAATACACCCACTCAATCAAGGTTAAGGTAGACATCAATATTGTAACTATGGGGGATCATAGTGCCTAGGGAGCACAAGGGGGACACTCTCGACCCCCCAAAAATTTAGACTAGCATGCTTTGTGGTACCTAAATTTGATAACATTTGTCCCCTAACCTATAAGAATCAAGCCATAATTTTGGTGAAGGTCACGATCCCTAATCATTTAGATTGGTATACCTAGTGGGACCCAAATTTGATAATATCTATCCCTTGATATAGAAGTTAGGCCATGATTCTGGTGATGGCCATGGTCATCAAATTTTTTTAATCACTCTATAGATTCACCTAGTGACTCCACTAATGAAGAGAATCCATCACCCTAGATGAGTTTATTATGGTAAACTCCATCTGGCTAGCACTTTCACCCACTTGGAAACTCTACTACAATAAAAGAACCCATAGAAGCCATCAAAAGATCCCAATATTTAGGTTTTGGTGAAGGTCTTGTTTCATCTACTTGTAATATATTGAAGCACATACACCTTTGTTGCAACTAAGGAATCTAGAATGGATGTCATACCAATGTTTGTGGTCTAGAATGATGATAAAAGCTTGTTGAATCTCCCTAATCGACTTACTAAATGGGAAGAGCTACTAGCATCAATGCTTGAGGTCCTACTAGAATATAATGGTAAAGATCCAATCTCTCTATTGGAGCACCTATGATATATGGTCTTTATGTACCAAATACACGACATCACCAGGTAGGACATGGCATTTAGAATATTAGCAACCTCTCTTTAAGAGAAGGCCCATCAATATTTTGGATTCCTCCCTCCCTATTACATCACTAGTTGGGACCAACTAGATACTCTCATCATGGATGAGTTCATAATGGAGGCAACCACTAAAATAATCTATGACAAACCAAAAATTACAATGCCTCCCAAGCATGAGCTCACCCCCTCCAATGAATAGTTTACTCTGGTGTAAAGCATATACCACCCATGGAAGAACATAATCCTAATTATCACATCCACCCTAGGGAGGCAGTTTATTTTTGGTTGCATGCCAACATTGAATACCTATGGACCAAGAAGCACAATAAAAAATGGTGGTGGAGTCCCTAGTCTCTAAAAATATGAATTACCTATGCCAATTTCTAATGTTATAAATAGCACAATCCTAGGAATTCATTCTTTGATATGGCCAACCAATAGGAGCCCTTGGGAAGTATTAGGGAATGTGTTCAAGAGGATGAACATGTAGGAGAAACAAAAATTTGGATCACTTTGGTTTAGATATTGTAGATTCTAATGAAATAATGGGACGTGACACACCTAATGCCTAAAAGAGTGCCAAGTTTTATGTACCATAGTGCAAATATTTAGCCTCTACAAATAAATTTGGTGATGCTAAGTGTCACTTATATATTGGTATAACCAAGTGGTGTCATGTATAAAGGAGGAGTTGGTAGAGGTCTACATGTGAAGAAGGCTTTGAGAGGTGCACTCAAAAGTCCTCATAAAGTGAAACTACATGGAGCCAAGGAACTGGAATAGAAAGAGAAACAAATTTCTTAAGGAATCCTATATATAGGATTGGTATTCCCTCAACATTCCACTAGTTCCTTTGATAAGAATAAAATTTTAGCCAAGTTTTATTCTCTGTAATTTATCACATCTAAAATAGGAAAATTGAGGTAAATAAGAAGATTAGCAACATTTTCCATCTTCTAATTGACTAGTGTCATAAAGATGCTCAATATGTAAAAAAATGTGGTCTTCTAGAAGATCTTGAATCTCCACGTGTTAGAGAAGAAGTTTGGTCCATTGAACCAAATGATAAGGCAACTCATAACCTTTTTGGTGTCAGGTAATCCTAGCCTCATTGAAGGAAGGACTCCCTTAGCTAACATTGAAAGGATTCTGAGTCTCATATATTTGGTAGGGTACCTTCTTCATAGATAGTATACAACCCACTCATTTTTCAAGTGAGTGGATATGGAAATTTATCTCTCCTCCATAAGTGACTGAGTTCATGAATTTTTTCACAAATAAAAAACCATGGAGGAGGAAGGAGGAACTAGAAATACACTACTATATCCCTTGAGAGATATCATAAATATAGTAATTTCTCACCACACTTGGATGGAGTAAGGACACTCAAACCCTTTTTGAAGGCTAGACCTAATAAGAGACCAAATTATCCCAAGACTAGACAAAGACTCAAGTAGAACATGCTAGACTGAAGCTTCAAAAAAGTAGAAATATAAGCTCTAATGACTAAACCTCCCTTGATTAAAGGCACAACCAAAATTTTTATGAAAATTGTATGGCTCCATAGTTCATTAGAACTAGAGCAAAGTTTTCTCTTAGGGATTCCTGACCAAATCAAGTGACTAGATGCATCCAACTAGTAGTGACATCCAAAACAACTAGATAAAGTAGAAGGGAAGAACTACCATAAAATACCATTTGGACCAAGGAATAAATATTTCTAGTTAGAAAACATCTAGCCATATTCCAAAATTTTAGGAGGGTAAATTTAGACTCTAGGACTGAGCAACCTTGGGATCTTATACCATCAATGCAGAAGTACTATGAGCAAGAATTTTGGATGGGGAAAATTTTAAATTCCAAAGAGAAAATGCCCAATATATTATCTATAAATATGTATTATTCTCTTTGTAAGCATCAAAAGCCCTCCATACTTCTAAAGGGTGATTTCCTTCATCCTTATTTGTATCTCAGTTTGGCTTGAGTCTTGCATGGTCTACTATTTAGTTTTTAAATCTCATTCCTCTACATGTGTGTAACTTGGAGTTTTCATTAATAAATAATCTATGACTCTTTACTTATCTTTGTTCTAGTTCTAGCCTGGGTGTTCTATTTCTACTACATGTTCTCAAGAGGGTCCTATGTTCCTTGTGCACTGTTAGCCATTGTGCATGTGTTCATTTTAAATAACATAAGCTTATACTGAGAGGGGGTGAACTGTATAAGAGCACTTTTTAGTTTTCTTTCCAAATCAATATTATGTAGTTTATAGATAGCAGTATCAATAGTAGTAATCAAAGAAATGCATAAAACACCATACACAATAGAGACACAGTTTTAACGTAGTTCACCCAAATATGGCTACCTCCACGAAGATAATATTTCACTAAAATTTTCTCAATCAATATCTTGGGAATCCTTCCCAATTATAATGTTTATGGACCTCTATCCAAAGGAGATGTGTATCCCCTAAATATGGTTTGTGGATCTCTATCCACAATAGAACTCCTTCTCCTCTACTCTGGATGGTAATCCTCTAGAAGACTACTACTTCCACTACACTGGCTTGTGGATCTCTCCACTGAAGACTCTTATCCCCACTTAGAAGACCTATCCTCACTACCCTGGCTTATGGATATCTATCCACTGGATATTCTGTCCTCTTTCCTCTATCATCTCCAAAGCTCTATCTCAATTTTATACTAAACATAGTCTAGTCGGTCTAGCATAGCTCTACTCAATCTATTACACTAAACATAGTCCAATCGGTCTAGCACAAGTATTCTCAATAAGATCACTCAAATCTGCACTAAACATAGTCCATTAGGTCTAGCACAAATCTTCTCAACTCTTGCACTAAACAAATTCTAGTTGGTCTAGCACAAGTCCACTCAAATCTACACTAAACATAGTCCAGTTAGTCTAGAACAAATATTCTTAATAGGTCCACTCAGAACATACTCAAATCTGCTCAATAGGTCCACTCATAACCTGCTCAAATCTATTCAATAGGTCCACTAAAAACTTGCTCAAATCGACTCAACAGATCCACTCAGAATCTGCTCAAATCTACTCAAAAGGTCCACACATAACCTACTCAAATCTACTCAACAAGTCCACTCATAACCTGTTCAAATCTATTCAATAGGTCCACACAAAACCTGTCCAAATCTGATCAACAAGTCCACACAGAACCTGTACAAATATGCTCAACAAGCTCACACAGAACTTGTCCAAAATTTCTCAACAAGCTCACACATAACTTATTCAAATCTGCTCAACAAGCTCACACATAACTTGTTAAAATCTACACAACAATCTCACACAGAACTTTTCCAATATCATAGAAACATAAAGAGAATTTTTAGAGACTCAATATGTTATTTACTCAATGCTCAATCACTTTCTCAACTCAAATCAATCTCATAGAAACATAAAGAGAATTGTTAGAGACTCAATATGTTCTATACTCAAAAATCAATAAATTTCTCAACTCAATCTCATAGAAGCATAAAGAGAATTGTTAGAGACTCAATATGTTCTATTCTCAAAACTCAATCACTTGCTCAAATCATAATATAGAATAGTTTGTTTTATGGTACTTGAATAATCACTTCATACATCCACTTGACTAGGCCCAATCAACTCTACTCAACCAATCACTACAAGAAACAACTCTTGCTCACAAACCCTATTCCAAGCATGTATCATCCAACTCAAAATGTTTCTAACAATGCTCAACAACAAATCTCACATAACAATGATACTCATGATATTTTCAAATCCTAGTTCAAGTTCTTTGTATAACAACTCACTTCAACAACCATGCTTATCAAACAAGGTTTTAAACACAACTCTCAATTTTCAAAAACCTTGAAGCATTAACTCAAACACTCCACTCAACCAATGGTCTCAACAACAATGCTTATCAAACAAGGTTTAATCACAACTCTCAATTCAAAAAACCTTGAAGCATTAACTCAAACACTCCACTCAACCAATGGTCTCAATAACAATGCTTATCAAACAAGGTTTAATCACAACTCTCAATTCAGAAAACCTTGAAGCATAAACTCAAAGACTTTTGAAAAGGAAACCCTAATCAAATCCTTTTCACTCCAAACTTAATTTTCAAGTAAGACAATCAACCAACTCAACCAAGGAAGAATTTTCCCATACCTTTTGTTTGACAAGGATATGATCTCACAAATCTGCCACACTCACAAATTTTTCTTTTCCAATCTCAATAAGGGTTAGAAGACTTTAATCAAATCACAATATAAAATAATGACCCAAAATACACCTTATTACTCCAAATCAAAAATAACATTCACCATAGTCTTTTTTAAATGGAAAAATCCTTATACAAAAATAATGCTCAAAAGTCAATAAGAAATTAATAAGACTTTACTAAAACTCCTCATTACTCCTTAAATAATAAATCTCAAATATCAATACCTCCACAATAATCCTCAATAAACATTCACCATAAATTTCAAATATCAAACCTTCCACAATAATCCTCAACAAACATTCATCATAAATTTCACGCCTTAAAGTATAAAAATAATAATCACTTATACACCCTTATTCCGCCAACATTAGACAACTAACAAAATTTAAATCAAAATT
The DNA here is from genome assembly GCA_028583015.1 of Wollemia nobilis. Lineage (NCBI taxonomy): Eukaryota > Viridiplantae > Streptophyta > Pinopsida > Araucariales > Araucariaceae > Wollemia > Wollemia nobilis. Next base: position 168,889 of record JAQPPZ010014915.1, read on the forward strand.
AAATACCTTGTCCTTGGAGGGAAACGAACCCTCAACCTTGTCTCACCACAAGTGCCTTAACCATGTCCAAAGTCACCGCATGAGCCAAGCACTCGCTTGATATTAAAGAAGCACCACATGCTTCTTAATCTCATAGCACCTTTCGCTAAGCAAAAGGTCGTGCACCTTGGGTGACTCAAACAACACACCAAATAATGCACATAGGGATTTGAAACGTCAAACACCTTGCTACCAACACCTTTGTGCTTTCCCAACTACCACTAGGCCATGCTTTCCCAATGAAACTTGAGGACGAAACCTTCCTCCTCTATGTATTTCACTACCACGTTTTCGTAAATCACAAGCTCTCTTTTTCGCATGCCATCGATTTATTAATTCGAGCAAGGGTAACTTTTCAATGGTTTTGGAAAAGTATTTATATGCAATATATTTTCTTTCGACATGTCGATGCTAGCTCCTCCATGATGACATCGATGGAAATATAGAGGCTTCGAAAGCCTTTTTCTTTAAACCCCAATCTTGGGTTTAATTTAATTTAAAATTTGTGCTTTGAAATCTTTTTCCCTCCAAAACCCAATCTTAGGGTTTTATAAAAAATAATTAATTGTCCTTTGTAAACCAAATAATATTATACTTAAAATTATAATAATTTATTTGGGTTTTTCACCACCTTGGATAAATATTATAATAAATATTATAATATTATATCCTTCCATTGCTTTGGATATATTTGCTTCCAAAGGAGAACTGAAACCATTTTCTGATCCATTCTTTTTGGTGTAAAATAAAAATATTTTAACCCATTACAACTTCCATTGAACTTTGCACTTGAACTGGAGAAGAACTATCACTGACATCTTGACATCAATGAAAACTTTGGCTTAGGGACTCAAAATTTCCAACATATTTAAACCCATCGAGGCATTTGGGGAGTCTTAATATTTTTCTTTGGTACATCGCCACACCTTAGACTAGGCTAGATAGTTTTATGTTTCTTGCAATTTACTCATTTACTTTACTTTTATTGTATTTTACTGCTTTCCTACAACTTTAATTATGTTTCCTTTCCTCTTTTCTGCCTTGAAATAGTCTAGGCTAGGAGTAGATCAGCCTAGCAGGAGAAAAATGACAAGCACCAAAGAAGACACTCAAAAGCAAGGAACTAACCTTGCATTAAAAACCTTGAATGTCATACAATTGGAGCCACATCCCATGATCTCCTAGACTTCCCAAGACTAGGACCCCCACACGAGGTGCAAGGAATTGGACATAGCTGCTCAACTGAGATAACAATACATTTCAAGGCCACAACCACAGGGGGTTTTTATGCCCAAGGAGCACAAGGGGGTTACTCCCAACCCCCAAACAAGACTTCACTACTAAATTTGGATGATATATTTACATGAATTGGACACTCATATCCTAGTAAGTAGAGATAGGATTAGGATCAAAAATTTCCCAAATTGCTCCACTAACATCATATCAAGCAATTTCCTATAACAAAACCAAATTCTAGCTAGATATTTGTGAACAAAGAGAAAAAAATAGAGGTATTCGTGGATGCAATGCATGTTTCTACTCTTGATTATAGGAAGTAGCAGGGGCTATCAAAGCTTAGGATTTTATTCCTAATGGAATTTTTGATCCAATAGATATGGAATGACATCCAAGTAGGGGTTGAGTGTTGACCCTATCGAGGTCTATATTCAACATACTAAAGAAAGAGAGAGAGAGGGATAAAGATTCTATGTGTAAGAAATAAGAGACTTTATGTGTTGGGTTTTGGATAAGGTTTTACCAAATACACAATTATATACCTTTTTCAATAATAATGAATGAGGTGTAACAACAATGCAAAAGAATAAATCCATAGACAAATCTTGGCCTATGAAGTCATATCCAATGCTAATACAAATAGCTTTCGATTTAACCAATTCAATGATAAAGTACATCATTACTAACATCTATATGACCATTTATGGCCTTCCCCTCATACCTCCAATGTGTTGAACCTCATGCAAAAAGAGGCTTGGTGGTAAATATCTTTAGAACAAGTCACTTTTTTACATAAAATATTGAAAATTTTCATAGTTTTAGGGAGTTTCAAAAATATAGTAAACTTAGTAGGGATATTATAAAGGATCTCTCACAATAGCTAAGTGTCACAAGAAAATACATAGCAAACATGCACTACACCAACTTTGCATCCCAAGAATTAATTACTTGAATTTATAAACTTGTGTGAATATATAAGACTTTCCCCAAGTGGAAAATAATCAAAAGAAGCTCACAAACTAGATTCGACAAGGAAAAAAAAGTCCTTGAGGTAGATCGGGTCACACGTCAATGTAGGACTTGATTCGATGGCCTAACACAATTAGTAGGATAATGGAGGGGGCATGTTAGCACCATGATTCAAAATGATTACCCCTCCCCTAATAAAAAAATGATAGTTATTAAATCCAAGAAGGGAGGTTTATGTTACCTCAAATTCCACCACAAGTAAAATGGATCAAGCAATTAGTCCCATGGTCAAGCTCAAAGTGCACCTCCAAAAATCATGGGTAAGGTTTCTCACATCCCTTGGGATGATCAATGGGAAATTGAAATAAATTTCGTTTTACTCAAAAAAAGTGAGGCTCATCTTAGAGGATGAATGGGAGGAATTTTCTGTGATAATAAGAAAACTCTAATAGTCCCCTCATCATTTGTTGGTATTTTAACTCTATGCCTAATATATAATATCATCGATTTCTATGTTCTTGATCTCCAATAGGATAGAAATACCTGAGTCACCAAAGCTATAGTGAAAACTTCACTACACTAGGAAAATCCTACTAGAAAGAGTAACTTTGGTCAACCATCAATTGATGTTGATAAAATATGAAGAGATATAGAAGCCTTGTGACCTGTCTAATAATTGGTATCATAAAATTGACAAAGATGTCAAATTAAAATATCCATTAATGTTTGAAATCAAGTATGAGATCCCTAGACTATAAAATCTATAATCACAACCTTTCTAGTGATAGCTAAACTAAATTCTACCATTGGTAAAATTTTAGAAGCCATCTTGGTGACAACTAAAAGAACTTGACCATGGGTAGGGGTTTGACCTAGACAATGACAAAAGACTCACTCTATCTCTGGATGGATGATCCCATAGAATTGACTATCTTCCTCATTCGATTGGGTACATAGTGGATATCCACCTAGCCTATAACTCCTAATGTGCTCTCAAGTCATCATCAAAAGGAGATATGGGAGTGAAAAATCCAACTATAGGGACTTTAAGGCACTTGGTCAAGGTTCCAGTTGGATAATCTCCTCTATACAAATGTTTACATCAAGAGAAGCTCAACACTTAATGGTCTATAGAGTAGAAGCACCTTGTAGCACTTCAAATTGTGAAACCTCTATAGACCATCCAATCTTATTGACCAATGATAAAAGATGATTCTAAAAAATAATGAAAAAGTGTAAAGAGGCAAAATGGCTAAGGACAAAAATTAAAAATGATTTGGACACATCTACCATATTAAAATACTACTAATTGTAGTCTAGTGGTAATCATTGGAATACCAGACAAAATTGGATGTGATTTCCAAAGCAAAAGAATGTCAATTGAACCTTGGGGTGCTTAAACCAGAACTTTAATCAATGTACATAAATGGATTGATATGAAAAAGGATAGAATCCAAAATTGCAACCAAATTTTAAGAGGCAACTGCATATAGAAATGGGATGACTAGACCACGAAGTACACAAATCACCAAAAACTAGAATTTTTATTAGAGTTCAAAGGAATACTAAGCACAAAAGGATGACAACCATGTTTTAGAAGAAACTACCTCAACCACATAGGCACAGTATTCTAAGTAGGTGGTTGGCACATTAAAGGCAATAGCATGGAAGCTACCAAGAAATAACCATGAACCTAATGATATTAATGGTATAAAATCCTTGCATCCAATCTCTCAATATTTCCAACATAGAAAATTGATAAGAGCAACAAAGAAATCCATAGCTAGTAGAACCAACCTCCTATAGCATTAATGGCTTCACATCCAGAGATCTCAAAATTGCCTATGATGAATGCGATGTATCTAAGAAAATTAAAGGGAATTTTGATTTCTAGGAGGGAAAATTTTCCTTATTTTATCTATAAGTAGTAATCTTCTCTTCATTGTAACCATAACAAAATTCTAATTCATGCCTAGTATTTGGTTTTGTGTGTAATCTTTCTTTCATCCCTCTTTGTGTGATAGTTTGGCTCAATCCTTGAGTTATTTCCTCAATTAGTCATCAATAATTTTCCTCTAGAATGGATGTAATCATATTATGAAATATATACATATAATAATTTATGGATATTTGATGAAATATCCTAATTTTTGTGTGTATTTCATGTTTGAACACTCATGTTGGATAAAATCATGTTTATTTTGTGATGTTGATGGATGATACATGTGTTCATTAATCCTACTACCACACAGAAGGGCTTTACAATCTTGTTGCATTACATCTCATAGCATAGGTTTTATTTTTATGCTATTTTCTCTCTCTCTCTCTTAGAAATAGTATTAATTTAGGATAACTTAGGAAGGATATCTAAACAAGGAATTGGACTTGCAAAAAATCCCATAGGTTGTCTTTTTATCCATGCTCCACACTCTCAAGACTTTCATACTATGTGTTGTTCATGCAACATGGGTTTCATACACATCTAACCATTATAATGGATGGCCATGATATCCTAAGCAAACAATAACTATATTAGTTAAGGAATTGTCTTAGGATTCAATTAGCATTCCTTAGATGTAATGCTTTAGGCATAGGTATTAGAAATCAATTGAGTTTGATGCTTTAGAAACTCTTGGCTATGTGCCTTAAGTCATATGGCCATGTATATCATGAATAATGTGAATTGTCTTATGATTCAATTAGCACTCCTCATAAGCTAGAAAATTCCTAAATAATGGGGACTAGAGATAAAATTGGCATTGAAAAATCTTAATAATTATGAGAAAAAACATATTCCACCACATTGTACTTCCCTTTTATGTGGTCAATGGAAAAATTATACTCCAACAAATTAGTTAGCCATTTATTTTATTTGATATGAGAGAGACATTGTTCCAAGAAGTGATTAGACTTCTATGGTCTATTTTGATAATGAAGCAGTGGCACAACAAGTAAGGCATCCATTTCTTAAATACATCTAAAATGGTTAGCATCTTCTACGTATAGGTCAAATGACCTATATTCTTTTCAAAGAGTTGCTTGCTTTAAAAAGCTAGAGGATGGCCTTCCTACATCAATATTGTTCTAGTACCTATTCCTAAAGCATCATACTCAATGTAAAATGACTTGTTGAAGTCAAGAGTGTCTAACATAGGGGTGGTACAAATAGCCTCCTTTAGGGCATTAAAGGACTTGGTAATCTCATCAAATAATATAAATACATTCTTATTGGTGAGATCAATTAAGGAACTACAATATTCCCATAATTCCTAATAATTTTCCATGATATCTTATAATTCCTTAAGATCCTTTATTACTCTTGAGATATTTAGGAAGAGACCAATCCTACATAGCCTTGATCTTGTTGGAATCCACCTTGACACCTTCATGATATATAATATAATCCAACTATTCTATTCTTTATATACCAAAAGAACAGTTGGACCTCTTCACATATTATTGTTCCTTCTATAAGAGGTGGAAGGCAAACATGAATCAAATAGGTTACCTACGACTTACTATAAATTAGGATGTCATCAAAGAAAACCAACATAAACTTAAGAATAAGAGAATTAAAGATAGAATTCATGAGGCTTGGAAAAGTAGAAGGGACATTAGTAAGGTCAAAAATAATGACCAAGAAATCATAATGACCCTCATGTGTATAGAAGGTACTCTTTGAAATAACTCTTCTCTAACCCTAATTTGAGGATACCTAGAACACAAGTCAAGCTTAGTAACAAAAAAATAGAACATTCATCCAAAAAATTATTAATAACTAGAATAGAAAACTTGTTTTTATTGTAATATTATTAAGGGGAAAAATCATAACACGTGCAATAAAAATTATCTTTTCAATGAACCATGACCACTAGAGATGAGTAAGGACAAATTCTAGATTGAATAAAATCCTCCTTCAATATTTCTTAAACCAACTTCTCTATTTTGGATTTCTATGGCTAGAAATAGATTAAGGATGAATGTTAAGGACAATAATTCCTAGGACAATGTGGATGACATGATATTGAGTCTACTTAAGTGGAATATTCCTAGGTTTTTTTAAGACTAGATTATATCTATCAATAAGATACTACATATCAAAAGGAAAATCAAGAAATGACTAGTTGATAACCTATAGTTTCATGCAATTATTTTGGGCAAAGAATCCTTTACTACCCTTCTTTAGTATTTTTCCATTGTGGGGAATTTGATGCTTTGGAAAGTGGGGGTTGGATACCCTAAATAAGAATTACCTTACCATTTTCCATCCACTGTATATACATTTTTGTAGAATAAGAGGAACATCCCCTAACTGAGACAACCCTTGAGGCCCTAAGATAAACTTTTCACAACCCAATTCCATTACAAAAATGACCAAACTAGGTATAGTGACCCATATGGATATGGACATTTGCAGGATAACCAGTATATTAATCCTTACCCACATTGGTAATAAACACCTAGATTTTATCTTGGTTAAACATTTTGATAGACAACCTTAAGGTTCTAGCTATATTTCTATCAAAGAATTTATGAAAATTATCAAAATAAATCAAAATATTGACCCACTAGCATTTTATGGTGTGATGATCTTATAGCCCAATGAAGTGAAAATGTTGAGAGGGATATAATATTAGTTTTCTACTTCTTGTACTTTGTTTTGGTCAATAATTCCTACTAAGGTGGGACTGAATCTTCCTCCTCAAAGACTTCTTCCTCCTTATGTTCCAATTGGAAGTTATACCACTTATCACAAGCATGACCTAAGGATGGCATGATTGATATATTTAATAGAAGAAACCTAGTGGGTTGTCTTCATTGGGTTTATTGAAGTATAATCAAGGGAAATTGAAATAATATCATGGTTGGTATGGAGGCAATTAATTATTCCTTTCCACACCATATTCCAAATTTTCATTATCGTTGTGGGTATATAGATCATGCATTTCTAGTTTCCACCTGAGGTCACCCTTGAGCCCATGACCAAAAATAAAAACCACCACAAAACGATCCAAATGATAGGTATACGTGAGGAGACTCATGAACTTAGTATAATATTCCTCTAAAGTGCATATTTATTTTATCTACATAAAATGGACTGCATAAAATGTAGATAGACCCTTATAAAACTTAAGACACATCTTTTTTAATCTATCCATGAAAGTTGATGATCATGGTGCTTAAGTTCTCAATTAATCCATTGATGAGCATAGGTAGCTTAGAATCAACCAAGGTGACTTGGCTATTTGTAGGAATATAGTGTAAGTGTATGAGGAATTCCATATTGGATATCCAAATAGGAGGATTGGTGACCTCAATTTTTGAGCTATTGATTTGAGGATCTAAAATAATATGATGTTATTTAATATATATATATATATATAGCACCTCTTACTATGGACTAAATATTAGTAGCAAATTCTAAATTAAGCTCATTCATATCTATAATAGCTTCCATGTAAAAGTGGATATTTAGACGGATTGAGTGGAAGCAATGATGATCTTGCTCAAAAGGTGACTAGTACTAGAATCCTAGTGCTTGACCCAAGGTTACATTTTGGTAACACTTAAGATATAGATCCAAATAGGATTGTGGATCTTACCCATAAGGTGGCTAGTAGAAGTTTTGTGGGTCCTAATACTAGGAATTCCTAATAGATAAAGGGTTATCTAATTTAATATTAGGCCCCTTATTTTTATATTGTTGTTACACACCAGAACCCTATTGGAAATCATTCTCAATGAGAACTTAGTGTGGGGAAAGCCACTATTTCATTACACAAGTAACTAATCTAATTGGTTTTGGATTTTATAAAGCTACTTGAAGCAATATTGTTAGGAATAATGAATTTCATGGACCATTTTATTCACCCTTTTATGCTTAGAGGGTAAATACCCATGAAGATATGAGAATATGCCAGTAGGAATGGAATGGTAACCCATATGAGGAATTTTAAGGGTACCCATGCTACCTAAAATAAAAATAGAATAAGGGTCAAAGCTATTAATGTAGTATGGTATAAATGGTATATGTTTGGGTGTCTTGATTAGCACTTAAATCAACTCATAAAATCATAATTAATAGATTTTTATATTGCAAACACCCATTTACTCATGATTAAGTAGAGGAAGCCAAGGGTTTCCACATACATATGGGCTAATGATGAAACCCTAAAGATGTTGTTAATCACTTACTAAAAAACTTGTTACAAGAGATATCTTGTTTTATCTAGACAATATAATCAGATAGGTCTCTCACAACGGTCTAAGTACCATCGATACTCATTTTTTTAGTTCAATAAGAGCAAACAATGTTACCTAGGTCAAATTATTATAAAAAGAATTATGTCAAAAGTTGGTAATAGAAAAAAAAATAAAAATACTTGATTTAAAATACATATATTTGGCAGGAAGAGGTTTTGGTATAACTTACATGCCTCTTTTCCATTTTTTGCACCATGATAGGGAGCCAATATCATTTCCCTTACACCATTTTTAACTAAAAAACTTTCAAAAATAGTTAAAACAATTGTAAATCTCATAAACATAAAAATAGAAAGCATTCACCAAAACATAATTAAGATTCCAAAATATTAAATCACGATAGGAAGTAGCAACTCTAGATTCCAAGTCACATATCAATCCTAGCCATCATAAAAAAAAGAAGTTTGCACACCATAGAAAACAAAATATTAGAAGGATGAGTGATAAAAAAACTACCACATGACTCATCTATTACATTTTAAAATAGTAAATAAACCCTAATTCTAGTGCTCAAGTGCCAACTAGCCTAATCTAGAGCTCAAGCTAATAATGATAAATATATTTGACATGGAATATATTAAACTCACTATACATCATTTGTGGATCCTTTACGCTCATGAATCAACTTCATAGAGCAGAGGGCCTTCCTCCTATTACTCTCCTGGTAGTATTTATGAAGGGTGTACATTGTGAAAGATGCATTAGGATCCTTTTCTAAAAGCTAAATATAATTGTTATACCCAACCTTTGGAACTCATTCATAGTGTTTTTTAGGGATCAATGGTTGGTTTTTTTCACTCTAACATGTATTTTCTCATATTTATTGATGATTTCTCTACATACTTGTGGATTTACACCATTTAGACCAAGGATGAAGGATTTAAGAGGGCTAAAACCTTAAAATGTTTAGTGGATGATTAGTTGAAGAGGAAAATTAAGTAAATTTGGAAATATAGTGGTGATGAGTTTGTTAGTCATGCTTTTTATGTTTTTTGGTACTTACTACCATTGTTTTTCATAGGACTCTTCATTATAATCCTGATTAAAATGGGATGGCCAAGCAAAAAAACATGGTCATTTTGAATATAGATGTATTTTGCATGCTAGGAAGATAGGGATTAATTTCTAGGTAAAGCTATAATTTAACTTGCATATATTATCAATAGAATACTAACTATGTAGAGATAGAGAGGAGTTCATTCTAATATTTCCTTCATATATTTGTGTTTGCTATGTGGGCTCATATCCTCAAAAATAAATGGGAAAAACTCAATTGTAATATTCATTAGTACATTCATTTGGGTTATTGTCAAACATCCAAGTCTTATTGCCTTTATAACCTAGTCAGTCAAACATTTGATGTGATTTAAATTTTGATGAGATTATTCCATTAACTCCTTATAAACCATTTCCACTACTCTTGCTAGATAATATAATCCTATCTATTTCCTTTTCTCCCCCTAGATAGGTTCCAATTCATACTTATCCATAGATCTCAACTTCTTAGCCTATCAATTTGAGTTCTCCAATAGGTCCCAATGATGCAGTTTTTTATATTCTAGCTTCTCCACTAACATATTTGTTGTCTATGGATCCTCCATTGGATGAACTTGATCTCCTATCCATTTTATAATATTGTTCCTTCTCCTAATATTATTTCTATACAAAATGTACTCTAGCTTATTATGGATTTCTTGATACCTAAGGGATCCTAGACCCTTTTTTAAGATGGCCATCAAAAGGTTTCTTAGGAGTATTATTGAAAGCCTCATTCTTGAGACTTGGTCTCAATTTTTATGATTCTAGATATCCTCTCACTTGCTCCAAAGCTAAGGGATGTCTTTAGTAATTAAATGTAATGTTGGTGGAATATGAGTCCTTTATGAAGAATCAAACTTAGTATCTTATTTATGTGCTTCAAGGAAAGAATATTTCTAGTTGTAAGTGTGTCTACAAGACTAAGTATACATTAGACGACCAGATTGATAAGCACAAGGTACACATTATTAAAGGGTTCTCTTAGTAAGAGGGGATTATTTATTCATAGAATTTTTCTCCTATTTCCCATAAGGATTATGTATGGATGATTCTCTCTATTGATAATCCTATAAATGGGGAGTTCATTAGATGGATATAAAGAGTTCCTTTCTTCTCTAGAGGAGATCTATATGGAATTAACATACAAATTTGAGCTTTATGGACTTACTAACTTGGTTTGTCACCTTAAGAATTCCTCATGTGGTCTTAATAATGCTCATTGTGCTTGGTGTGAGAGAATTTAGTATTTTCTCTCTATTTTTATTTTCAACAATGTGAGGTAGATCTTGATGTTTATGTCAAACATTAGGATGGATGCACTATTATAGCTTCACATTTAATAGATATTGCTTGTAATGTACTCTATTTTTTTAGTAATAAGATTATCATGTTATTTTGCTTATATATTTTTGTGTTCTAGTTTATTATACTGTATTATTTTTGAATTGCATCCTTTCTTTATTTTCCTTAACTCAAATATTTGAGTCAAGGAATAATCAAAATTTTAAGTTTTATAATAGTCAAAATTTTAAGTTTCAAATTAGTGGTATCAAAGTGGTCTGCCTTTTGAGTGTACATCCATAAACACAAGATCAGGATATCTAAAATATAGATCTCAGATGCAACATCCTTTTGATTATATCCCTTTTTCTTCCAAATGATCTTAGGTGGGAACTAGAATGGACAACATCAAGACACTCAATTATTTCAAGGAGATGTTGAACAAATCTCTAATAAAATAGAGGAATAATATTATGGATCAAGTTACTCAAATACTTCAACTACTCCTTTCTAAAAATTTTGTAACTTTCCCCACACAACCTCTTACTACCCTAGCACCATTTAGTACTCCTATACCTTTTAAAGTATAGGTGAATTTTGATATTTATAATTTTAAAGGAAATATTAATGGAGATGTCTTAGAAAATAGGTTGGATCAGTTATCTTCAAACTTCTCTATAAATAAATTTACCAATAGTGATAAATTCACTTTTATGCTTCAATATAAAATATAAGCCTTTCCAAAATTTCAAGGAATATTATTCCTTACCTTTATATCAATTGTTTTCATTTTTCTCATTATAGCAATTTGAATTTATGAATTCCAATAGGTGTGTTACTCTCTAGAGATGCAACAAACATAAAATTTAATGCATTGAATTTATCTTGGCAGATAACTAATTTCATAGGCTTATTTTCGTTAGATTCTTTCTCCTTGGTGATTCATATTTTATCTTCAAATAGATATTTCACTTGCTCTCAGGCTTATCAGGAGGCTTTTAACTTTCTTCTATATAATCAATCAACTTAAGTATGCATTCGTTTATGCACTCAAGCCCTTCCTTCTATACATATTCATAGGCACTCAATATCTACAATCTTGAACATATTCTAGGCTTCTATCCTTGGGTGGCTAACTCAAATTAGAATGAATTAGCTCTTCAATTACTAAAAGAAATTTGCTTAAGGTAACTCACGGCTTTGTTTCTTCACCTTAGGCATATTTATCCTTAGCTCAAGTGCTTATGACTTTGTACGGATTCTATCCTCTTATATTTGTACCTTTGGAAACACTCCAATATGGCTTCACATTCTCGAGGAACTTGTCCTTTTTTCTTTTCTACTTTAGGTAGACTATAGCACTTTGGCTTGGCCTTCTTGGCTCTAATTGCTTGGATATCCTTCAGTATTATCTTTGCACTTCATGCAAACCTCTTTTGGATTTCTCTCGACTCTTTAGCTTATTTTTCCTTTATTTTTCTTGCTCACGACTATATGTACTTGGTTCTTAAAAACTTTGTCTTGTTGACATCTATCATTATATTTCTCAAGACACTAGCCTATTGCTTACTAAAAAATGGATCCATCCACCTCTTTCTTAAGCTACTAACTCATTGATTAGCAATGAATGAATTTATCCAAATATATATTCTTATCCTTCTTAGATCACCAACCTGAATTTATCAAACTTTCTTCTTCAAGCTTCAAATTCTTGCTTTCAAAATCTTCTCACACAAAGTGAGGATATGTGGCTCTGATAGAGTCTACTAAAGGTAGTCTAATACCACTATTGGATTTTTATCCAAATTAGTCACAAGTTTCAATATCAATATCTTTTACAAACTCAAATATAAATTATATGAAGAGAAATTAATAGGATAATATCAATGTCAATGAATACAAAATTCATAAAATATAATAATAATATAACACTATAAATAAACTTACTGTATTATTGATGAATCAAATATACAAAATCTCTTTTACAATTTCTCCTTCAATAATCAAATTATACTTTGATAATCAAATTATATAATACATGGAGCTTTATCCCCATAATATAACCTTAGAAGGCGATTCTTCTATATTTTACTATTGCTCTCCTCACATATCCTAAAGATGCATCCTTTCTTATTCCACACATAAGATAAACCTCTCATATCTCTTGACTTTACATCTTGCCACATACATGTGGTTTTTTAGTTGCATACTTTACACGTGCACACATAACACTTACCTAACCTATATAACACATTGCACACTCTCGTATTCTACACACTTGCACATATTGTTACATGACACTTGTACTCATCGTACACATAAATAAATACTAGAAATATAAATCACACCCTAATTTAATAACTTACACTCTAATATAATATTTACAATTGTACAAGATTACCATGGGGGTACATTACCAATAACCAAATAATATATATTCTTCAACTAGTGTTAAATAATGTAGAAAGATAATAGCCAAAAGAAGAAAATTCATACTATTGATGATCAAGTTATTGTTTTATTTTAAGCCTTATTACCAAAAAATACATGCTCAAATATAAAATAGCCACAATATTAAAGGTAAGTTCCGAGGTTTAGACCAATTGGTTCTCCAAAACCCTGTAAGGGGGGCAGAGGTCCAAGGTTCAAATCTCAGGCCTCGTCAAACTAAACGCTTGTCCCCTTCCTGGTGCTTTCAGTGGCGTAAAAGGTTTAAAATGATCATGGCATAGTGGTTATAGGGGCGGACAACACAAATATTTGTGTGGTGGCTTTCGAGGAAGACAACGTAGAATACTATGGTGGCCATAAAAATTCGTACAGCCTACCCAGATTCGTGGTGGCTACCGATTCCACCATGTTAAAAAATAAAAAAAGGTCAACTAATAATACAAGAGTAGAAATACATATGAGCAAATTAATATGTATATCAAGGCTTATAATAATATTGAAATAAACATTCACTTATATAATCAAATATGAATGTAAATAGCCTGAATCATTCATGAACTATGCATGAAGAAAACTTACAATATTAATTGTTCAAAATTTGTATACAAGCTTTATTACTTTCCTTCCTCTTACAATCAAATAATGAATATAAAACCATCTATGTTATCATGGAGTATTTTCTCCATAATATAGCTATAGTAATATGACTCTTCAAGTACTTGTCTATTGCTCTCCATATGGCAAGTCCCATGACTCTTGGCTTATCATCTTACCACTTACATACTAGATGGACACTTGACTCTACAACACTTGCACACATCTATATGACTCTTACACTTCTACATGCACTTCTAATCTAGGACACTTGTGCACATCCTCACATTACATATTTACACTCTTACATACAGGACACTTGTGCACGTTCTCTCAATCTAAACTTGCACTTTAACTTACATGGCACTTGTGCATTTCCTATACATTGATACTTACATAAAAGGAGAAATATAAATCACACTCTAAACTATAGAATCATTCCTAATCTATTATATATTTACAATTGTACCATGAAGTAGGTTTATGCATAGTGGAAAATATTCACAAATTGGGTGAATATTAGGATTTTCAAAATTAGAAATTTGCGAATATGAGGACCCTCGACGTCGGCCCATTAACCTAAAATTTTTAGGACCAATGTTTTCTTAGGATCAATTTGCCACAATATATATCCAAACATATGTATATTTGTACTCGTTGGAAAGCTCTTTTCAAGCCTGATCTAATGGTGGTATGTTTATGAAGTTATAAGATGTTCTAGTAGGTCAAAAGTGACCCCAAATATGACCTAATATTTTAGGGCTTCAAATATCCTAAATTTTGGTATGAAGATGCTTGATTTGATTTGCTTAGGATTCTCCATGATTCACCTTGATTTTGATTAAGATTCGCCATTTTTTTACAAGTACATTTTAAGTCCAACCCTTTATGCATAACCCTGTCATGAAGGTACCTTCTTGTGCAAAATATGCTTGTGGTTATGTTTATGCCCAAGACTTTGCCAACATTGAATGACCGGGTTAAAAACAGAGGATACTCGGTTCAATCTCCAAAGAAGGTTGGTTCCTATTTTAGCTGTGGGAAAAGGGAGAGAGTAGAATGCTTAAAGATATGGAAGTATAGCTATTACGAGATATTTTAAAAGGGTATAAATTAAACAACAACAAGGAAAATGAACATAGACTTAGAATCTAAGCATCCTTTAAATCTCTTAATGGAAAAAATCAATTCTTTGATGTAGATAAAATATCAAATCAACCACTAAACCACAAAAATCATCAACTCCAAAACTATTGAATCTAATATGTATAAATCCAAAGAAAAATAATTAATGCAACTCACATTCCATATAGCTTGAATAGAAGTATTGATTCATTCATACATACATTGATTGCACACTTTGAACCAGAAGCCAAATAGGGAGTTTATCTTATTGCTTTATCAGAATTCTTGCATACATTTGATCTTGTAAATGCCTAAGAGCTGACCCTTTTTTAGGGTGTGCTCATCCTATATATATTTACTCCCTACATACAAAAATATCAAAAAAATTTACAACAATACACTAACTGGCTTATTCTGGTGACATGTTGGACAACGCCTGTTGGTTCAAAAAGAAATGGCATAGTGGAGGTTCCAATGGTAAGAGGTTGAGATATAATTCTTTGATTACTACCTATGCGTGTCAATTTTCTAGAGATGTGGTCACCCAACTGTATTCCACTCTTCTATTTCTTGAACCCTTGGCCTATGAAAACAAGGTCAATCATGAAATCATGACTCTTTTCACCCTCTAGCTTCTTTTTGGCTATTGGCCCGTGAAAACAACCGATCACAAAATCGTGACTCTCTTTACCCTCCAACTTATTTTTAGCTATCGACCAATGAAAATAAGGCCAATTGTAAAATATCGACTATTTTCGTCCTCCATCTTCTTTTTGGCTATCGACTCGCGAAAACAAGGCTGATTGAAAAATCTTGACTCTTTTCACCCTCCAAATTTTTTTTGGCTATCGAACCATGAAAATAAGGTCAATCGAGAAATCTTGAATCTTTTTACCCTCCAGCTTCTTTCTAGCTATCGACCTGTGAAAACAAGGTTGATTGAGAAATATTGACTCTCTTTGCTCTCCAGCTTCTTTCTGGCTATCAATCTACGAAAATAAGGTCGATCATGAAATATCGACTCTTTTTTCCCTCCAACTTCTTTCTAGCTATCATCCCAAGAAAATAAGTTCGGTCGAGAAATATTGACTCTTTTTACACTCCAGCTTCTTTTTGTCTATCAGCCCGTGAAAACAAGATCGGTCAAGAAATCTCGACTCTTCTCTATACTTCAAAATTTTTAGAAACCTCCTCATTCCTCTTAGTGTAGTCATTTTGACCTACATTATTGGTGCCTCCTGGGGAATTTTGCTAGCAGAATTGTCAGAATCCAGAGCCTTCATCCATTGGGCATAAGAGTAAAAATAAAAAAAGAGGAGGAGGTAGGTATAGAGGAAAATTTGTTATCATGGAAGCAAAATGTGGCTATTCTTCAGGGGTCTCTTCTTCATTTGAGTTTTATATTTCTCTTTTTCTTTACTACCCATATTTCCTTCTGATAAGTCACCCTTTTTAGATTTTATAGTCTCCCTTTGTTTCTCTATCCTTTTGATAACATCATTATAGGTGATACAAACCTGCTTCTAATTCTCATCATCTGGATCAGAGGTTTCCATGAACATCTAATATAAATATTCTAGTTCCTCAATCTTATCTTAAGATAAAACCTTAGACCTCAAAAATAATTCATGCAAGCAAGATTTTATCTATGTAAGATCTTGAGCCATTTTGAATACATGATCTTCTTGTATAGGTTCTTCCTAGCCATCTATCTCATATTCATATTCAATAAAAGCCTTCCAGAAGGCTTTGAGTTCATCTTCTCCTAAAATATTTGAATCTTCATCCTAGAAACCTGGAAGTCCACAATTCCCTACCAGATTCAAATGCTTCAATATACCTTTAGCTTTAGCCTTAAGCTCTTAAATTATCTTAATGCTTTGAGTCACGAGCTTATGTCTTCTGAAGAAACTTTGGGCTGCTATCTTGGCTTGGGACCATGCTTCATTTTGAGTTCTATTTGCAACCCTTTCTTGTGTACTTTTAGCCAAGACTTGTATCTTAGTTGCAGTAGTTAACCTTGTCTGCAAAAAGGTTATGGATGTTGTGAACTCATCTTCTACTTGATTTAGTATCTCCTTTATTTTGGCTAGGTATAATAATATAGGTCTTGCCTTCAAGCCCATTTTTAGTATGTCTTCGAACATATCTTTTCTAACTAATTTAGCTTTTTCTTTAGACAAACTGATGGTTCTGCTCTTCTCCTCTTGAACCTACTTTTGAAGGTATTTCACCTGCTCATTCAAAACTTGGATTTGCTCGATGGCTTTTCTCACTTCTTCTTTATACTTAGTTACTTCATTGAATCTATCTTCCCACTTCTTTACCTCAAGCTTCAAATATTTTTCAATAGTTTTCTACTCATTTAAAGTTGATTCCAATTCTTTCCTAGCTTCTTCAGCTCTGATGAACTTTTCTTTGAAATATTCTCCATGCAAATATATAGTCCCTAAGTGAGCCTGAGCCATTCCCCATTCATCCTGCATAGGAAGTTGAGTAATATCTTTAGTTACTATTTTAGCTTGATAATCATCCACTGTCATTTCCCCTTATGGATTCTTTACCAATGGTGTCATCTTCATCCTTGAGTGTTGCATGTTGATGGGATCTAGAGCCACTACCTCCTGAGTGTGGGCTAAGTTCTTGGAGGCTTGAGCACAATGAGACTTCCACCAGTCTAAGGTGTTCTTGTTAGCCTTTTTCAAATTTTTGAGCTTAGAAACTATAGGGTGATTTTCAGAAGAAGAAGGAGAAGTGGATTGCAAATTTAGGAAATGGGTAGTAGGGGGAAAGGCATGGTTATTAAAGTGGAATTCGAATTCAATGGTGTTGTGATGAAATTTGTGGGGAGGGTCGAAGATGCTATGGGATTAGATGATACTTGCGATGTGAGTGGTGGTGGTGAAGGTGGAAGATACTGGTTTAAAAGGGATGAAATATCACTTTTGGGGGTAGAATGGGAGGGGGTTTCTCTTTGGAATTGAGAAGAATATGAAGTAGAAGAAATAAAAATTATACCTGGAACCCCCGATGAAGTTTGTGTATTCATGTCTTTAGTAGGAGGTGGTCTTTCACTTGACTTGTTAGGTTCAGGAGAACTGACTTCATGATGTGGAGGAGATTGTTCTATATCTTTTTCCACATCTCCTATTTTAGAGTATTTATTTATTTCTTCACACATGCTCTTCTTCTACTTATCCTCTATAACAGACTCTAATTTTATTTTATTTTTAAGTAAGAGGTTGGTCATTAGACTCTGTATCAGAGGTCAAAGGAGGAATAAATTTAGGGTTTATCTTCTCAGGGACCTCTTGTTGTTTGGTGGTAATTCCTTTTCCTTTACTTTGATCTACTTTCTCCTTTTCAACCGCAGGAGGGTTCTCTTCTTGAGTGCCACGGAAGCTTGGTGGAACCTTTTCTATAAGATTTTCTGACCATGTAGCTTGGTATTTGTCATACCGAAGGAAAAACTCATGATCATTCTTCAATCCCCACTTGGAAGGGGTCATGTTAATTTGTACCCTCATCATCCACCAGGCAAGAATATTTGTTTTTGTCCACTCTGGCCCTATTTTTTACATTCTCCATATAACCTTGTCTTTTAAAACATGACTTGGATTATCCTTAGGATTATAATCTACCACATGTTCATAGAAATCGTGCCATGGGGGCAAAGGCTGCATCTTGTCTACATGCCATTCTAGCTCTTATTTTTTGCATTGTTTCTGTGTTGCTCACCAATTTCTCTAATAGACATATGATGCTTCTTGAGAGTAGTCTTGTTCAAAATAGACTGCCTTTCTGCAAACCTGTCAAGGGGATCATATTTCCACCTTTGTGGCAATTCCACTAACCCTAGGTCTTTTAGGGCTCGAGTGATTTTCTCATGTTGCCCTTTCTTGGACACAACTATACCTTCAAATTGGAAAGGCATCGGACATGTACCAATTCTGCCTATTCCTGTGCCAAATTTGAAATTAATGTACTGTGTATGTCTAACATAATCTAAGGAAAACAATCACTTGGTGACATAGTGTGGAAGCAAGAAAGGCTTCCCTATGAATCCATAGAGTTTGATGACTACCCCTTGAGTTAAAATAAACCAATCACCTTCTTCCACATGTGGGTGCTACAAAAAAATTTGTAATTTTGGAGATAATCTATTTATATCTCCATACATGATTTTTAGAGTTGGTCCCAAAAATTCCCTATTAAAGTGGTAATATGGCTCAGATTTTGAAAGTACTGATGTCCATTCATATATTGGTAATCTTCTCCCTTTCTCATCTCTATCAATTATAGATATGAAAGAAAGTTTCTTCGACATAAAAAAGAAGAAAACCCAGACCAAATATGACGTAAACCTGAAAGATACCTGGGATCCTTTCTGCATTTTGGACAATCCTTCGTGAATCTACTGGAATAGGAAAGATGGCCAGTCAAAGAAAATTGGTCTGACACTCCCATCCATGATTGAGGTGTCATAGAATTTAGGGTTTGAGATACACTAAGCTACTACAATCTGCCACCCGTATACTTGCACGTTTGATTTCAGTCTCACTACCATAGCTAACATGGAATAAAGCTTTGGGCTCTTAAACTCTGATAGGGGAATGGGGGTTTCTGGAAAAATTCCTCCAATAGGTGGCTCCTCTAATTGCAATTCTAGGAAATTCTTGATGTTATTAATAGAGGTGTAGAATTTTTCTTGCTCAGCTGGGTCAAACGACTTAGGTTTCAAGGTAGGCTTTCGAAAAGCGGTAAAGGCGACAACAATTTTTTTCTTGGGGTCATAGAACTTCACTATGGCTCTAATAAACTTAGGGCAAGGGTGGATGGGAGTGCAAATATACCATGAAATCAAGGAATGGAAAGGGAAAGTGATTGGAGATGACGGAGTCATACCTGCAACCACTCTTGCCTCCACATATTTCTAATTTTTTTTGGGTCCTTCCACGTGATGACTGTGTCTATAATTTTGGCATCCCTATCCATAAACTTTGCATTCCCTCCTTCCACTTATGGAGCTACTTGAGCAGTTGAATATGATCCTACCATTGTAGCGGTCGTTTATCATGAATTTGATGAGGAAAACTCTCTGGGACCGTTTGCACGAAGCTAGAGCTCTGAGTAGAATCGAGGGATAATTTTGAAGAAAATACTTTGAAATAGCAAGGTGTGAGAAAATAGCTTCCATGACGTAAAAAATGAGTGCATGCACAAGTTAGGGCATCATGTAATAATTGTAGTAGGTAGCACACATTATTTAAATAAATTTGAATGTTTTTTTTATCGTACTCTGCATGCCACCCTTTTCAGGACAATTACTACGCATCACCCCTTTTGGACCAATCTTTGTGCATCACCTTTTTTTGGACCAATATCCGTGTATCACCTTTTTTTGGGTAAATCGCTACCATTCTATAGTAAATGGTATTATTTTAAACAAAGCATATCCACATTTGAAAAATAAATATACTGCCAACTATGAAATTGTATCGCCTTTTGACTTTGATTGAGAGATACCATTATGTCATAAAATTGTGACTTTTTTTGTCTATCAATATTCTTCTAGATTTCAAACTGTGAAAAATACGGTCGATCACAAAATCATAAATTTCTTACAAGGTGTGACCTAGAAATACATAATATACATAAAATACAAAGGGGAGGGAAAGAGTCCCTAACTCACTTGAAATAGAGCTTCAGGTGGAAGCCATTGACAGGGATAGACTGCATTTGGCCCTGTTCATATTTTAGCTGGAAGGAGTTATGTTGTTTTTTAGTAATTATTTCGAAAGGACCTTCCCAAAAAGCATCAAACTTTTGATGATTTCCTGGTTTTGCCTTATTCTCATTCCACCTCAAAACTAAGTCTCCAACTTTGAAATTTTTGAAGGTAGCCCTTTTGTCAAACCATTTTTTTTGTTTCTCCTATATGTTTTTGATAATGATTATAGGCTTGTTCTTTCTCCTCTTCTAGTTGTAAGAGTTGTATTAACCTATTTTCCATTGGTTCTGCTTCTTCAACACCAATCTGGTTGAGCAATTTCAAAGCGGGTATTTCTATATGTACAGGGAGAACAACTTGCTTACCATAAACCAATGAGTAAGGTGATGTGTTAATGGATTTCTTTATTGTAATCCTATCAACCCATAACGCTTGATTTATCAGTGAGTGCCAGCTCCTCTTGTTATCCCTCAGAGTTCACTTTAGAATCCTAAGCAAGTTCTTATTTGTTGATTTTGCTAAACCATTTCCTTGTGGATAGTAATTCGAAGAAGTCTTCAAATAGATCCCATATTTACTAGAAAAATCAATCATCTTTGCATCTACGAAGGATGAACCATTATTAGTAACCAATGCATCAGGTATAC
This sequence comes from Wollemia nobilis, assembly GCA_028583015.1. Classification (NCBI taxonomy): domain Eukaryota; kingdom Viridiplantae; phylum Streptophyta; class Pinopsida; order Araucariales; family Araucariaceae; genus Wollemia; species Wollemia nobilis. Next base: position 190,264 of record JAQPPZ010014915.1, read on the forward strand.
CAAATCTTGTTATCAAACTTTCCATGAATTCAATCACAACTTCTTGGTCAGCTTTCTTGGTGGGTACTACTTTAGCCCATTTGGTGAAGTAATCTGTAGCAGTTAGAATATATTTATGCCCAACAGATGAATTAGGCTCTATTATCCCAATGAAATCCAAACCCCATTGCTAGAAAGGTTCTTCAACCTGAATAGGTCTTAAGGGCATAGAAGCATTTCTATTCCTCCCAACATATCTTTGGCATTCTTCATAATTTCTAGTTATCTTGAATGCATCTGAGAAAATGGATGGCCAATAGCAACCTATCCTGATTATCTTCAAAGTTGTAGTTCTTCCTGAATAGTGTCCACCTGATAGACCTCCATGGAATTCTTCCAAAACTTTCTATTTTTGGTCATCTTTTATACATCTTAGCAATATACCATCCAAATTTTTTCTATACAGCCCCTCCGGTAATAAAGTATATTTCAAAGCTTGGATTCTATATCTTCTCCTTTGTGAAGCATTTAAACCTATTGGACACTTTCTAGTCTAAAAATATCTTACCAGTTCATCAGTCCAATCAGTGCTTTCCAAGGGGTGATCATCCCTTGGAGTTGGTTCTTCTACCTGGTAGGCTATATACTCTGTTGAGGCTTGCTTGGCCAGTTCATGACACAGGTATCTGCTTCTCACCAACTTGGTTGGGTGAATTTCCACATCATATTCTTGTATTTTTGACACCCAACCAACCCTTTTTTCATTGAGCTCTCCCTGTATGATGAAATTCCTGACATCAGGATGAACTACATACACAATGGTTTTGCTTTGTGAAAGGAAATGTCTAAACTTTTTCAATGATTTCATAATTGCATATACTTTTTTTCAATAAAGTTGTATTTTTCTTCATGATCTTGCATGGTTTGACTTAGGAAAGCGATGGGTCTTTCTTCATTATATCTTCCCTTTTGAGTAAGGACTATTGCATAACTCTCCTGTTCACCTACAACGTATAGAATGAAGCCCCTAGAATAATTTGGGTTAACCAGGATAGGTGCTTGAGCTATCTATTCTTTTATTCTTTTGAAAGATTTCTTTCACAAGTCTATCCATTTGAACTCAACATATTTCTTCAATAATTTGGTCATAGGCTTCAAAATTTGTGTAAAATATACTATGAATTTGTGCATAAAATTGATTTACCCAAAGAAGGATTGTAGGTCTTTCTTGTTTGGAGGTAAGGGAAGTTCTAATAGTGCTTTTACTCTATTAGGATCTATGGCCAACCCGGCTTCAGAAATAACATGACCTAGCAAGACTCCCTCTTGCACAACAAATATGGACTTCTTTGGATTCAAAGAAATACCAAACTCTCTACATTTTTAAAAAACTTTTCTGAGATGTTCAACATGATCCTCTTTATGGTGAGAGAATATTGTCATATCATCTAAGTAAATCACTATGATTTTATTGACAAGTTCTCCAAAAGCCACATCCATTACCCTCTGAAAAGTTGCTCCTGCATTGGATAATCCAAAAGGTATTCTTTGGTAAGAAAATGTTCCCCATTTGGTAGTGAATGCGGTCTTGTATTGGTCTTCATATTTGACCCATACCTGATTGTATCCAGAAAATCCATCCAATAATGAGAATCTTTCTACCCCTGCCATAGTATGCAGAGTTTGATCTATTTGTGGGAGAGGGTAGTGATATTTCAACGAAGCTTTATTCATATTTTTGAAGTCTACACATAGTCTGATGTCTCCATTTTTCTTCCTGATTGGTACCAAGTTAGCCACCCAAGTAGAATGTTTAATAGGGTAGACAATCTTGGCTTCAAGTAGCTTCAGTAATTCTTGTTTCATCAAAGCCTCGATTTTTGGGTTTATTGGCCTCTGCTTTTTCCTGAAGGGTTTTGCATCCTTTTTGAGCTCAATAGTATGTTGTATGGTTTCTTTTGAGTATACTTTGAGGTCACTATAAGCCCAAGCTATAATATCAGGGAATTATTTGCATAGTTCTTAAATTTGATTTAATTCCTTTTATGTACAATTTACCCCAACTTTAATAAAATTCCTAGGTTCTAGTTGAACTTCTTTGTATCTATGTTTATCAATTTTCATCTTGTGACCTATTGATCTATCATTGTTGTCAAACAAGATCTCAAGAGTAATTAACCCTCTTGGGATATGATTGTTTTTTAGTTGAATCAAACCTTCATCTTCCTCATATTTTAACACTCTATCACCTGAATAATTCATCTCATAGATCAAGAAGTCTAATATCTGATCATCACTTTCAAATACCTGCCAAAAGGTATCTTTATCTGGTACTAAAGGCCTATATATAAGCCTGATTGTCTTATATTTTTGGATAACATTACTTATAGGACAAAAATTGGCACCTACTAATGCTAACAGATCAGCATGAGTATTCTTCTCTCTAGGGATTGCTTTAATATTTAGAGCTTCGAAAGCTTCAAATAGATCCCATACCTTATTTTTGTAAGCTTTAAGATAATGTTGCTTGCTAATACATCTTTTCATGACCTGATTTACTATTAGTTTCGAATCTCCATATATTTGCAACTATTTAACTGCTAGTTTCTTAGCTTTCTTTAGGCCTAAACAAAGTACCTCATATTCAACTGCATTGTTGATACAACTCCAAATTAACATATAGGAGAAAAAAATTTCGCTACATGTTGGGGAGATTAGGACTATACCTACTCCAACACCATTCTTGCATCTAGCACCATCAAAGAAAAGTTTCCAAATTTGATTGGTAGATTGGTCTACCTCATGTGAAGGAGTGGAATTACTTTTCTCGAGGCTTCATGATAGAATAACTTCCAATTTCTATCTCAATCATAGCATTGAAGTTCTTGAGGGAAAATTGATCTTCTATTTGTAGTCCATCTAAGGCTTCCTCCATCAAGTTTAACTCTTCCATTTCTTCAATCATTATACTCACAATACTAGCTTGTCTTCCTTCCTCTTCAACCTTTTCAATGTGGAAGGTAGATGGTTTTTCATTAAATATTTTGACTCTTTTACCTTTGAATGGGATTTCCAAGTGTGAGTAATCCAGGGATAAATATCCTCCTATTTTAGCTGTGAATTCTCTGGATAGACACATACCAAAATAAGGTTCCAAATCTACTACAACTTCTTGTATGACTATAATTTGAGGCATCTTGTGCAGCACTATAGGGATATCTTTGATCACTCCCATAGTCTTAACTAGAGTACCATCCAATTGTAAAACACTTGGGCTGCTTCTGGTGTATTCCATCCCCATAATCACACACAGCTTTTGGTATTATGGTAGTTGCAGCTTCTGAGTCTATCATACAATTATGCACAACCCATCCTTCCATTTGAAGAGACAAATAGAAAGGAGGAGGTCTATTTTTTTGGTAGCTGATGTTAAACTAGCCTGAGCTAAATTTAACTGAGATGGAATTTTACTTTTATTTTTTATTGACCTCAAAGATTCTTGTAATAAGTCAATTTGTCCTAGGAATTGTAATGCATCATACATACTTGCTTTAGAAGGGGTCTTCTTCATTTCTTCCACTATGTTGAAGGAAGGTGGATCAATGTTCTTCTTATTTTCTTTTGTGAAGGTATCATACTTGTTTCTATACCCTTGAGTTGCATCTATTCTCTAACACTTGGTCAAAGAAGGATATCTTAACTTATCCCTTGCTTGTTCTTGGGTTTCAACTTCCTTCTGTGGGAGGGCTTCTTTGCGTATTTCTACCTCTATTTTTTGAACTGGGCTTTGGGGAATCTTTTCATGAGGGGCCCTTTTCTCAACCTGATTTCTTACAGCTAAAGGTACTTTCAGGGGGTTGAGCTCTTGAGGATCTACTTGTAGGGGTTTCTTTCCTGATCTTGTCAGGATGGTAACTTGCTCTACTGAAGGCATCATAATATTGTGGCACTCTTCTCTAATCATATTTACTTACCCCTTATGAGCCTTTTCTACCTCTCTCAATAGCTACTTTTTGGACATAATGTTGATGGATCATACATAAACTTTCACCATGGGGATCATTGCATGTAGAGCACCAAAAATTGGATTCTATTGAAGATTTGGTAGGTTCATTATCATCGTTAGCATAAACCATGTTTGATCTCTCCTAATTTTTGCTACTTGTGGGAGCTTGATCTCTTGTCACCTAGGGAAATCTCCTCGGTTGGAAACTTCTCTCAGCTTCTCTTCTTTTCATTGAGGTCATCTCATTGGCCATATTCTTCATGAATGATTGTATGTCTAATAAGACTACAAGTTGAGGATCAGGAGTCGATAAAATAGATGATACGGGGATTGCAAGAATAGTGGGTAAGGCTGGAGGAGTGAGGGGAACTTGTATTATCGGTATAGAAGGTTATTCAATCCATTTAGGGAGATCCACATTAGAAACGGGAGTAGGATTTGAAAAATTAGTATTAGACGCTTGTGGGAGATCTGGGAAGATAGGCATTATCATTTTTGAGGGGAGCCTTCCAATAGCAATGAGGTCCTTTTCAGCTTTTAGAGCTTCTTGAAAAATTTTTGGGAAGGTGAACACTTGAGACTGTCTTATAACCATGCTTATATCTGAATTGAAAGCTCTCAGGTAATAATACATTGCTTGTTCATTCATTGGCCTCATCCCATCAGGTACCCTCTGCCAAGTACGATTGAATCTAATGTTGAAATCAACTATCTCTTCTTGAGGATGTTTTTGAATGACAGTGAACTGATTGAGTAGAGAAAAAGGATCAACCTGTTGATTGAACTCTTCTACCAATTTACTAGCAAGCTGGGCCCAGGTGGCTATAGTTCGATTAGGAAGATCCCTATACCAGTAGAGCATTTTTCCTTTTAGAGAGATGACTAATAGCCTTATCATCACATCTTCTTTTGTAATATTGTGGATTATTTCTAATGAGGCTACATCTTGATAATGTTCATAAGTCATTTTTCTTGTACCATCATATTCAGGCAATGCTTTCAAAGCTACTTTAGGGATATGATTTTGGACCACCAGATTCAAGGGGCCTAAATGATTCCATGTGGGGTAGGGTAGATTGGGTTGATTTATGGCCATTATAGCTACTGTATCGACTGGTATTGTAGTAGTATGGGTAGTTGTGCTTGAAGATCCACTAGTAGCAGTACTAGGGAGAGTTATAAGGGTAGGATTTATAGGTCCTATGGTAACGGTAGAGGAAGAAGTTGATCAAGCAAAAAGAACAAGATTAACTCTAAGGCTACCAAGATGTAATTCAAAGAACTCGATGGGTTCTTCTAAATTTTTTGCTTTAGATTTGGTTTTCATATATCTTGGTATTCAACCAGCAAATAGATAAAGGATTTTCTTGGGTTTTATCTTTCGAACGGAGTCACCAGGTGATTTTAAAATTTGAACAAGACAAAGAAAAACATCATAACTTTGAACTATAAAGATAGTGGGATTGGGTCCCATCGGGCGTGCCAAAAATTGTTGGTGCAAAATATGCCTATGGTTACGTTTGCACCCAAGACTTTACCAACATTGAATGACCAGGTTAAAAATAGAGGATACCCGATTCAATATCCAGAGAAGGTTGGTTCCTATTTTAGTTGTGGGAAAAGGGAAAGAGTAGAATGCTTAAAGAGAGGGAAATATAGCTATTGCTAGATCTTTTAAAAGGGTACAAATTAGACAACAACAAGGAAAATGAACATAGACTTAGAAGCCAAGCATTCTTTAAATATCTAAATGGAAACAACGTATTCTTCGATGCAAATAAAATATTAAATCAACCACTAAACCACATAAATCATCAACTCTAGAACTATTGAATCTAATATGCATAAATCTAGAGGATAAGAATTAATGCAACTCACATTCCATATAGCTTGAATAGAAGTATTGATTCATTCATACATACATTGATCACACACTTTGAACCATAATCCAAATAAGGAGTTTATTTTATTGCTTAATGAGAATTCTTGCATACATTCGATCTTGTAAACACCTAAGAGTCGGCATTTTTTTAGGGTGCGCTCATCCTATATATATACACTCCCTACATACGAAAATATAAAAAAAAATTAGAATAATACACCAACTAGCTTATTTTGGTGAGATGTTAAACAATGCCTATTGGCTCAAAAAGAAATGACATAGTGGAGGTTACAACGGCTAGAGGTTGAGATATGATTCTTCAGTTACCGCCTACGCATGTCGATATTCTAGAGATGTGGTCACCCAACTATATTCCACTCTTCTATTTCTTAAACCCTCAACCCATGAAAACAAGGTCGATCATGAAATCACAACTCTTTTCGTCCTCCAGCTTCTTTTTTGCTATCGAATCGTGAAAACAAGGTCGGTCATGAAATCTCGACTCTTTTCATCCTCAAGATTCTTTTTGGCCATCAGCCTATGAAAACAAGGTTGATCGAGAAATCATGACTCTTTTTTCCCTCCAACTTCTTTCTAGATATCGTCCCATGAAAACAAGGTTGGTCAAGAAATATCGACTCTTCTCTATACTTAAAAATTTACATAAACTTTCTCATTCCTTGTAGTGTAGTCATTTTGACCTATAGTACCACATGGGTATATTAGCATGTACCAAATAATGTAATATACCTCAACACCCTCTTGTATTACATTATTTGATTATTGAATAATTTAGTCTTCAATATTGGTCTTTGTCTTTGTCTTCAATCTTCAAGTGACCTTGCATTGTTCATGAACCTCGGCTTGAGATCCATTAGGTTCATCTTCTTGCTTAACTTTTGATTTGAGTTCTTCTTTGTCTTGAGATTCATATGCATGAATGGCTTAAACTTTTTCTTTTTCAACCTTTGAAATATATGGCTCATTTTTATTACTCTATAAGATAATTTTGGATCGTATTTGATCCATTTATCTTTTCCTTTTTTCCTAAAAATTTTATCATAAAACGTTTTCCCTTCCTATATTATAGAAATTGAACACTCTGCTCTATTTTTAGAAGTTGCTTCAGTGATAAGTTTTTGAAAAATATTGCCTAATCTGAAAAATAGTGTCCTTTCAAATCTTCTACAATATTTTTATTTGTACCAACAAAATGTTGGAGAATGAGATTTTCTTCCACAATATTTACATGGATAAAGATTCCAACAATCGACTCTTTTATGTCCAATTCTATTGCAATAATTACACTTTAAATGAATGTGATGTCCTTTTTTTTATTTATGTTTTCTTGTAAGTACTTCAAGTTCTTATGTCTTCTTGATAAAGCAACACAATCATTTATGCACAACCAAGGCTACTCTTTCTAAATAAGTTGCAAGATTTGATAATCTATAACATTCTGAGTAGATATAGGTTATGTGATAGAATCTATTTTTGATGTTCTATCAAACTGAGATTTAGTACAAACAAGATCTAATTTTGAGCTCTCAAGAGTATTTAGTGATCTTATTATTTTCTTCTTTTTATCAAGATCATCTATCAAATTTTGAAAAATAAAGTTTTAAATTATTCACTATTTCTTCACTATCCTCATTGAATGCATATTTAATAATTCCTTCCATAATTTAAATCTATTCAATGATTTATTTTCTTCAAATTAGTAAACCTTATAACTCTCAAATTAAATATGAAATTTACAAATTTTTAAAATTTTCTAAACTTTTGATGTTGAAAACCTTTTAACTCCCTAATTGAATTTGCAAAATTTCAAAAACCTTCTAATATTTTTCAATTTCAAAATTTTCTTGAAATAAATATTCTACCTTAAGAAACTTCAAATATCTTCAAACATAAAAACAACTTTAAATAATCAAATTAACTAATTAAAGTATAAACCCTTATTACTCCATACTTTTCAAAAAATAAAAAACCTTATATTATTAACTAAACCTTATAACTCCTATTAATTAATTTATAATCACCTTATAACTCCTTAAAATATGCAATCACCTTATAACTCCAATAACCCTAATTAAAAAATAATTGATAAACTAACCTTACACTTCTCCTTAGATGTCTTGTTCTCCAATTTGTGCTTCACTTGCTCACTCGTGCTAATGCTTCTGACGTTCTTCTAGATGCATTCAATGTTCATCAAAAAATCACTACTACACCTCAATTTAAGCTATTCATGTCAATCAAGAACTTACATCTACATGGAACTCTACATGCTTAACATTAGAAATATGTCATTTCTCTTATTTTGATTCTATCATCCATTACTTAGGATAATAATAAGAAATACTATTATGTTATGTTATTAATTATCACAGGTGATGATGTGTTTTCCTTACGCTTATCTTTTGCAAACCCTAATTGATTTTCTCAAGTTGTAGTCTATGCATTGTCGCTTTGCTTTCTAGATTCTTCACCTTCACTCAGTTGCTTCTCCTTTGTCGTTTGCTCCATTATTACTAGTTCTTTTCCTTTTTCATCATCAACCTTTGTTACTAGTTCACTGCATTTCTAAATTCCTTAGATGATCTCCTTTGCTACTAATCTCCTTAGTTGATCTCCTTTTTTGTATTGTCGATCTCCTTTTCTACATTTCTAAACTCCTTAGTTGGTCTTCTAATCTCCTTAGCTAGTCTAATTTTCTCGTATGTAGCTAGTCTCCTTCATTGCATTGCTAAACTCAGTTGGTCTTCTGATCTTCTTAGCTGGTTTGATTTCCTTGTATGTAGCTAGTACTCTTCACTCTGTTTCTAAACTACTTTCTTCATTGTTTTATCCTTTGTTGTTTCTTTTTTGTGAAGAATGCAAGTGTTGTTTGCTTATTATATGTTCTTTGAATAATGTTGGTTCTTACACTTCTATGTATGACTAGAAGCTATAGATAATGAGATTCTACATATGGCTAGAAGCTTGTTGGACATTTTGAGCTCATTGAGTTGTCATTGATGTCAAGATATTTGATGTCCTCCATCATCATTAATGGAATAAGGGTGTTTTCTCAAAAGGCAATAAAATGACTAAAGGATTCAAAAGAGACTTAAAGATTTGAATTCTTTAATATTTAATTTATTTAAATTAAAGATTTAAATAATTTTAATATTTAAATATTTTAATTCCTTAAAAGGTTTAAAATTTTGATTTGGGCACCCAATTATAAAACTATCAACGAATACAAGTTTGGAGTTTTCATCCAAAACTCTCTAACACTATTACCGACGTCGACAAAAGAAAAATCTCGACCATACAAAAAGGAGTCGATGCCCTAGTACATGGGGACCAACCATATATAAAATGTGGTACAATGTCGCAATAAGATAAGGGGTGTGTAATTGAGTAATGCACCGAAATTCGAAACATGTGCAGGCATGAGGATTGTTGTTGTGGAATACACACAAACGACGAAGCTCTAAGGTTTCGAAGACTTAATTAAAGATGTTCTCGTTGAATTGATGGAAAAACAAATAAATCGAAAAGAAGGGTAACGTTAATACTCAGGCTCAAAGAAACAACTACAAGCATTCCTTTAAACATGATTTCTGAATGGTTAAAAGAGATCCGTCATTTTCGACAATAGAACAGAGGATAAGGGTTTTTTGCATCTTTTGAGAAGGTTAAATATATATGAGGTGACTTCCTGTTTCGATGTCAGATAGATGAATAGCACGGACGGTGTTTGGATTTTGCACAGAGGACGTCAAGTGTTCCACTCCAAAGGGTGACTGTTTGGTCCTAAAGTTTTTTGTTCATAACAACAGAGGAATTACGAATATAAAATTACCATGGTGGCCCAGAATACTCATATGGGTGGTTGACCTACTGGTGGCTCATCAAAGTGCTAGAGCGTTAGCTAGGGAAAGGTGCTGGGGACAAATTCTCTGTAGTAATCTTGCTGGTAAGTGCTCAATATTTTTTTATTATTGAGGTCTAAGGATTGGGCCAGGTATAATATGTGTTTGAGACCTAAGGTGATGGTTATGTAGTAGTGGTGGTTTTTGAGGGTAGTAAATGTCATTGACCTTGGGAGGCATGAGGGCCCTTTTTGTTAAAGTTTTATTTTTAAGTAATTGAAACCATTGTGAATATTACAAAATTTACCCTTGGAGTTATAAGGATTTATGAAAGGTTGCCTTGTTGATAATTGATTTAGGTTATTGGGAGATTATAAGGTGTTATTGGAAAATTATTTATGTATGATGATGGTTGTTTTTCTAGTTGAAGTGATAAGGTGTAATTGAGTTTTTACATTACATTGTGGGAAAGATTTATTTTCTAACCTCTTTGAGATTGGCATAGAAGTTGTTTTGATTGTGGCAGATTTATGAGATCCCTTAATTATCAAAAAAAAAGTATGGGCACATTCTTCCACAGTTAAGTTGATTGGTTGGTTTTCTAGAAAATAAGTTTGGAGAGAAAATGACTTGATTAGGGTTTCCTTGTTGAGTGTGTTTGAGTTAATGCTTCGAGGTTTTCTGGAATAAAGAGTTGTTATTGAAACCTTGTTCTATGAGAATTGTTCTAAAGTCATTGGTTGTGTGAAGAACTAGAACTAGGATTTGAGTATCATTGCTAGGTGAAGATTTCTTTATACGAATCATTATTGAAGTGAGTTGTTGAGCAAAGAACTTGAACCTGAACTTACGAAGATCATGAGTATTATTGTTATGTGAGATTTGTTGTTGAGCATTGTTGGAAACATTTTGAGTTGGTTGATATATGCTTGGACTAGGGTTTAATGAGAAAGGGGTGTTTCATCAAGTGATTGGTTGAGTAGAGTTGATTGAGCCTAGTCAAGTGGTTGTGTGAAGTAATTGTTCAAGTTCCTTAAAACAAACTATTCTATATTATGTTTTGATTTGATAAAGTGATTGAGCATTGAGTGTAGAACATATTGAGTCTCTAACAATTCTCTTTATTTTTCTATGAGATTGGACAAGTTTTGTGTGAACTTGTTAAGCATATTTGAGGCAAGTCTTTGAGAAGACTTGTGGACTGATTTTATGTGAGATTTTTGTCGAAAGCTTACAAAACAGATTTGAATAAGTTTTGTGTGGACTTATTGATCATATTTGGTTAAGTTCTATGTGGACTTATTGAGCATATTTGGTTAAGTTCTGCGTGGACATATTGAGCATATTTGAATAAGTTCTGTGTGGACTTATTGAGCATATTTGGACAAGTTATGAGTGAACTTGTTGAGCAGATTTGAACAAGTTCTGAGTGAGCTTGTTGAGCATATTTGAGAAAGTTCTGAGTGAAATTGTTGAGCATATTTGAGCAAGTTTTGAGTTAACTTATTGAGCATATTTGAGCAAGTTCGGAGTTAACTTATTGAGCATATTTGAGCAAGTTTTAAGTGGACTTTTTGAACAGATTTGAACAAGTTCTGAATCGACTTGTTGAGCAGATTTAAGCAAGTTTTGAGTGGACTTGTTGAACAAATTTGAGCAATTTCTGAGTGGACTCCTTGAGAAGATTTGAGCAAGTTCTAAGTGGACTTGTTGAGCATATTTGAGAAAGTATTGAGTGGACTTGTTGAGCAGATTTGTGCTAGATCGAAGGACTGAGTTTAGTGTAGATTTAAGATAGAACTTTGGAGGTGACAAAGTAGAGAGGACAGTAGTCTCCAATAGATAGAGATCCATCAGCAAGGGTAGGGAGGATAGGTCTTCTGAGTGAGTACAAGATTCTTCAGTGGAGAGAGATCCATAAGCCAGTGTAGTGGAGGCGATAGTCTTCTAGAGGATCACCAGCTAGAGAAGAGGAGTTCTCCTATGGATAGATATCCATGAACTTGATTTAGGGGATTGGTATCTCTTTTGGATAGAGGTCCATAAATACTGTAATAGTGAAAGGATTCCTAAGAGATTCATTGAGAAAATATTAGTGAAATATTTTCTTTGTGGAATATCCCACATTGGGTGAACCACGTTAAATTGGTGTCTCTATTGTGTGTGATGATTTGTGCATTGCTTTGGTTACTGTTGTTGATATTGCTATATTTACATTGTGTAATATTGATTGGAAGGAAAAGTAAAAAGTGATCTTATACTGTTCACCCCCCCTCTCAATATAAGCTTGTGTTCTTCAAAGCTTTGAACAGTAATCTTCTATATTTGGTTGGAGACTTTAAATAATGCATGCATACTTATGGCACTTTTTTCTATTCTAATTCTATGTGATAAACAACAACTCTATCCTTTTATTTTGCTTTATTTCTTAATGTTGATGGGTTGGCTATCTTTAGCTTCACTATGGCCCTTTTACTTTATGCTTGTAGAATGTAGAATGTTGCTTTGATGGGTTGGCTACCTTGGACTTATTGAGCATATTTGGACAAGTTCTGAGTGAACTTGTTGAGAAGATTTGAACAAGTTCTGAGTGAGCTTGTTGAGCATATTTGAGCAAGTTCTGAGTGAACTTGATGAGAATATTTGAGCAAGTTCTGAGTGAACTTGTTGAGCATATTTGAGCAAGTTCTTAGTGGACTTGTTAAGCATATTTGAGTAAGTTCTGATTTTACCTATTAAGCATATTTAAACAAGTTTTGAGTGGACTTGTTGAGCAAATTTGAACAAGTTCTAAGTGGACTTGTTGAGCAGATTTGAGCAAGTTCTGAGTGGACTTGTTGAGCAGATTTGAGAAAGTTATGAGTGGACTTATTGAGTGGATTTGTGCTAGACTGAAGGACTAAGTTTAGTGTAGATTTAATATAGAGCTTTGGATGTGACTTAGTAGAGAAGACAGTACTCTCCAGTGGATAGAGATCCATCAACCAGGGCAGTGAGGATAGGTTTTCTAAGTGAGTACAAGAATCTTCAGTGGAGAGAGATCCACAAGTCAGTGTAGTGGAGGCAGTAGTCTTCTAGAGGATCACCAGCCAAAGTAGAGGAGGAGTTCTCCTGTGGATAGATATCCATGAACTTGATTTAGGGGATTGGTATCTCCTTTGCATAGAGGTCCATAAAAATTGTAATAGGGAAAGGATTCCCAAGAGCTTCATTGAGAAAAAATTAGTGAAATATTTTCTTCGTGGAGTAGCCCATATTGGGTGAACCACATTAAATTGGTGTATCTATTGTGTGTGATGATTTATGTATTGCTTTGGTTATTGCTATTGATATTGCTATCTTTATATTGCATAATATTGATTGGAAAGAAAAGTAAAAAGTGGTCTTATACTATTCACCCCCTCTCAGTATAAGCTTGTGTTCTTCAATTGGTATTAGAGCTGGTTCCTTCATAAAAGGTTTAACAACTTGAAGGAAGATCTTACAAGAATACAAATGGCAAATAAAGGCAAAAGTAGAACCATGAGATACAAGAAGAAAAGAACACACATGGTCATGAAAGAAAAGGAAGATGAATTCAATATTGTTGTTTTGGAAGGAATAATGGAAATAGATTCAAGAGATGAATCAAGCAATGGAGAAATAACCAGGTTGATAAATTTTTGTACCAGATTTAGTAATATAGATCACCATGAAGCTTATTGTCCACAAGAAGGTGAAGAATATTTTATTTGTGGTTAACTCGGTCATGATGCAAGTTATTGCAATGGGTTTAGTAGCAGTGAATATGAAGATATTTTTGGAATGAAATCCTAGAGATTGGTTCAATAAAGGATAAAAAGGACAATCAAAATAGGTATGAAGAAGAAACTCTACTTTTAATAATAAAATAAAAAGAAAATGCTTGTAGACAACAGTTCCAGACAGCAAAAATGAGGAACTGACTATAAAAATGTCCCAAGCAATTTTTAATGTATATAGCACATGTTGATTTATGCTATTTTGTAATGCCATTTTGTTTAGTTTAATCAGCCAATTTTTAATGTATATAGAATAATGTTTGTTTAGTTTAATCAGCCAATCAGAAGAGAAAATGATTAAATACACAAAAGGATAAAATGGCCGCCATTTAGGTTAAGGCTAGTTAAGCCAGATGTCTAGTTAGTGTATATGTCTTGCTAGTCAGACATTTAAATTGTTAGTTAGAATTCTAACTAGTTGGTTGGGCAAACGTTGGGTGGTTGGTGTAGGTAGTTGGGGAACCGCTCCAATAGCCTTTAAATACCCCCTTACTTTTGCATTGTAATCTATAACCTTCTAGAGATAATAAGACAACACTTGATCATATTGGTGTTATGATGTGTATTACAAATCGTGCTTGAGTGTTATTATAGGTTGTGTTACTAATGTTATGTAGGTTGAAGACTCTTCGTAGTAGGTTATTTGTAGGTATTCGGGAGCAAAAGCCATGGTAGTAGTCGTCTGACGTCTAGACATATACACCCTAGACGTATAGCCCCTAGAATCCTAAGTCCTAGACGTTTAGCTCCCAGATGTCTAGTCCCAGACGTCTAGCCTCTTGACATCCTAGCCCCAGACATCTAGTACCCAGACATCTGGTTCCAATCGACTGACAGATAGACTAGTCTGACGTCTGATCCCTTTGACGTCTAAGTTACCTTGTACCTCTGAGACCCCATGCTGATTTCTTGTCTCGTTTGTTTGATTAGTTCACCTCTTGTATCAAGAATATACTAACCCTTGTCTACATTTGGCACCGTTGCTTTATGAAATTGGGTCTAAATTGGTGAAATAGGGTTTGAAGAAGTGGAACCCTTGGGAATACGGGTAAACGAAGATCAACCCAGTGCAAATACAGAGGAGAAGACGTACCAAAAAAAATTTTGTGGTTGCAGATTAAAAGACGTGCACGCCAAGTGGAGGAAAAATCTAAGTGAGATTTTTCAGGCGGGAAGTTGTAAAATTATGCAGACCTAATGTCTATAGGCCTGACGTCTCCAGACCAAATGTCTAGAGGCCTAACGTTTTTAGGCTAGACGTCTCCAGACCAGACGTCTATAGGCCTGACATCTGAGACCAGATGTTTGCAGGCCAAATTTCTACAGACCATACATATGTAGGCCAGACGTCTACAGGCCTAACGTCTTGAGACTTGACATCTACAGGCCTAACATCTGAGACCTGATGTCTGCCAAATAATAAGTTTACAATGGAACAATGCATTGTTGAGAGGAACAAAAGAATAGGTACAATGACCACCAAATTTCAAGGAAAATGTTGATTGATGCAGAGATAGGTTGAGTGGATGGTAACACTTTAAAAAGTGATAGGAAGGTTGCAGAGGAGTATAGAGGATGGGAGTCAGGAACTAGAGCAACAACACATGAGGGCTCAGGAAGGAAGACCAAGGCCACAATCAATATCCTTACGAATAAGTGATCACCAGATTTGGGATACCCCTTCATATGATAAGTTACAAAGGAGGCCATTTCATGAAGGAGATTATTCAGAACTTAACGAAGGAATTCAAGATTTTTCATTCCTTGTCCAATCTGTATTACCCAAGGGCGAACGAGAAAGCAGATGCAACTAACAAAATCTTGGTTTCTATCATGTTCAAGACATGTGATGTGGAAGGAGCTGACTGGGAGGAACGATTACCAGCAATACTATGGGCGTATAGGACTACTTTCAAAACAACAATGAACCATACACCCTTTTAGCTAATGTACAGGCAAGACGTAGTGGTATCAATAGAGTTTTTGGTACCAAGCCTGAGGGTAGTAGTCGACAACTGACTAAGTGAAGAAGAGAGCGTCAAGGAGCAGTTGACAACATTGGTTAAACTAGGGGAGAAAAGGGTCATGGCACAGTGGGAAACAGAGCTATCGCAAAAAAGGAGAAAATTTTGGCATGACAAGCATCTTTGAAATATGGACCTAAAGGCTAGTGAATTGGTCCTCAAGTATAATGGAAAAAGAGAGATCAAGCCTAGGAAATTGAAAACCTTATGGCTTGGACCCTTTCAAGTGGAAGATGTATTGGATAATGGGGCAGTCAGACTGAGGAAACTAGATGGAACAGTCTGCCCCGAAGTAATAAATGGTTCTAAATTGAAACTATACAGGCCCCATGTTCAGATAAACATAATTAGTTTAGAACAATCAGAGGGAAATCTTAGAACCAGGGGAGATGAATCAAATCCAGGTACTCAAACTCTAGATAATGACGAGCAGAGTGATGTTGTTCAAGAGGAGGGAAGTCATAACCTAGAATGGCTATTTGGAACCAAAGAAGGATTGGTAACTGGAAGAGGTGAACAACAACAGTTACAACAAACCACTACGAATAGCAAAGAGGAACAACTTCAGATACTAGTAGAAGTTGTCCTACAAATTTTGGGGGAAGGATAGAACGAAGAGGGGGCGATAATTTTGCAATAAATGCAGTTAGAAACTCAAAAATTGCATGAAGAGTATGAAACTTTGAGACAGTACAATAGCAAGTTGCAAGAGCAAGTCATCCAGGAGTTGGATACCACTATGGAGAGAATTGAATAATGTCAAGAGGTACATAGAGATGAATGGGCAGAACAAGAGGATGAAGAACGAAGGACTAAATAAAAAAACTCACCAAAAAGTAGTCTATTTTCCTTACCTAATGCAGACCAAGGGGAGAGGGTGATAGATAAGGCAGTAGCATCAGACGACCAGTCCATGAGTTCATCCTTAGTCACATTAAGGATAATATTGAACTCGAAAGATTCAACAAACTCAGACGAAGCATAAGTTGCAAGATTTGAAGAACAAGTGGAATCACCTGAAATACCGAGGGTCTGGGAAGTAGGATAGAATTCAACTGCCAATTACAAAATAATAAGAGAAGATATGGTAGCAATCAATTGGAGGGATGTCCAGGTATAAATAGAGGGAATAAGAAAAATAGGTTGGTAGGATAAATCAAGTAGTGATGAAAATCAACCTGATCCCGATATTCTCCAAGTAAGTCCCCAAAGAAGCCCACAACACCTGACTCATGATCAACAGACAAGAGTATGGTTTGCAGATGAAACACAAGTGATTGAGAGTGGAAGTTCTTCAGAATAAGAGATACCGAGACTGAACATTGCTAACACAAGTACAAATAAAATAGTAGAATTATTAGTACCTCGATGATTCAGAACTCCATATACTGCAGCCATACAACGTCCTACTAAACGCGAAGAAGTAGCCCAATACAGGTTAGCAGAATTGGACCTCAGGTGACATAGAAGGGAAGTGAGAAGGCTGGAATGTTGAGTCTGTAAAACTTCCAATTGGCCCATATTTGCACATGAAATCATGAACAATTCAAGTACTGACTCAGAATTGTTAGAATGATATCAGGTAGCCTTAGCACAATGTGCACCTCAGCGGTGCTTCGAGGAATCCATGTGGCGAAGGAGATTGCTAAGAGCAGACCGAATATTGCAAATTTTGCATAACGTAATCCCAAAAAACCAACACCAAGAAGGGATTTCTCGGGCCAAACTCATTAATCAGCCCTAAAATTAAGGTATTTTGTGAAATCTTGAGGGTTCGTTAGAGCCACTCGATGACCAAGACTTACCTGACCAAGGGAGGAGTGTGGTTAACCTCTGTCCTGATAACCAGAGGTATAAATTCAACTATGGATACCCCTAGGTCAACCAGACCACTTACCAAACCGTAAGGTACAACAGTAGGTATGGCCACAGTTAACCCATCACTACGTGCTCCTAAGGTTAGTCCTATGGGCCAACCTCAGCGAGCTTGTATGAACCTAAGACATCATCAGGAATGACCGAGGGACCGAATGAATCTTGGGAAGTTGGTAGTACGACATCCCTACAATAGGGAGATTCGATCAAAAAGAGACCGAGGTCATAGGAACCAGGTTCGATGGAGGAGAGGAACTTGGAATGGGAATATTAATTCAGAATGAAGAATTCAAGTAAGAGTTATTGATAAATCATAGAATGGCAAAATTTGAGGAAGAGGCAGAAGAGCTAGAAGAAATAACCAAAATCAGAGACAACTGAGAGTCCAATATCCTGACCATAACATACTTGATGGACCAAAAAATAGAAGATAAATGTTTCATTACTTGGATGATTGTGTAATCATCCGACGCCATGACGGAAGCACTAAACAACTTCCATGACAAAGACATCTGAATCCTTCAGCAGTAGAACTAGCACATCGAAACCCTATGAGTAGACCCCTAGAGGATGTAATTGAAGAATTTGATCCAAATATCGATAGTACAAATGAAAGAGAAATCTGTCGGGTAGAGGATTCGTTGGAGCAAATACGGTTTGCGATAGAAAGAAGTCGATAGAACACGGGACACCAAGGAAGTAGGCACCAGTTGCCAAAACAAGGAGCCAGACAACAACCGAAAGTAGAGCAGCCAGACTAGAAAATTTTAGCAAGGAACAAAGTGAAACATCTGGAGCAACCTCAGCCCGAAACTTACCACAAATGAAGTAATCATTGGAGATGAAAAGAGTCAAATGAAGCAAAAATAGGGGGTGATGATGGTTTTAGCAGTTTTGACGGTCGAAGTCGTCATAGCAGGAATGAGATGCCAGATATATTTGAAATCTGCATTGACATGGCTGTGCAGTTTAGTCAAAGATATTAAATGATAAAAAAAAATACAAAATAGGGAAAAGATAAAACAACACCCCTAGACATCTAAATTCCAGACATCTAGCTAGATGGCACGCATAGAGGAGATGATTGCTAGGTGGGGGTTGGAGAAACCATTATGGCATGCATGAGAGGCTATAAAAAGAAGTTTAAACATCCATTTTCACCATTCCAATAGTTGCAGGTAGAGGAGAAGGCAAGGAGCACGGTTGGTAGGAGAGGAAGCAGCCAAGAGGGGTGGTGAATACAGTGTGCACCACAACAGATATCTAGGGCATAGAAGACATCTAGCCCAGGAGGACTGCCATCATACGGGTTAGGCAAGTAGACAGAATATGGGTAGGCTAGGAGAGTAGACGTCTGGTAGACAGCCATGCAGACGTTTAGGTAGGAAGAGTAGACGTCTGGCAGATAGCCAGGAAGACGTCTAGGCATAATGAGTAGACGTCCAGGTAGACATCTAGACCAAGAAGTAGATGTCCAAACTAAAATTGTAGATGTCTAGCATCCTGGTAACGCAGATGTCTAGAAAATTTCTTTAGACATCTAGAAAATTACTTCAGATGTCTGGCCTGGTAAGGCAGACGTCTAGAAAATTACTTCAAATGTCTAGCCAGATGTTTGGCCTAGAAAAGGTAGATGGCTAGGAAGGTAGCCAAGCAGTTAGAGCAGGAAAGATGAGTCACAGATCTAGAAAGGCTCCAAGTTAGGCAAAATCAAAAAGAGTCTGTGTCGACAAAGAGGCTACGACATCACCTGGAACACGAGGTGCATGGATAAGTGGAGAACCCAGGGCATACGAGAATACGGAGGGAGGCAGTAGAATTGGCTATCAAAAGGAGCAAGGAAGTCCAAAAATATGGAAAAGCATCAATTCCTGCCATAGATATTACATGAACTTGTATGACGGGTGATTTTTACCAATAATAGTGGGCAGAGGCAAATTTTGATAACCCTGTCAAGGGAATACTTAAGGAGGTAGGAGTACATTTTATACTACAAGTCTCGAACTTTGATAAAGAGTTCTTTAAGGGTTATCTATCTATCCACCTGAAGCTGAGACAGAGACCCCATAGACCGAGTGGAGAAAGTTTCTAAGGACCGACTTCTTTGAAGGGGAGGATAGATGTAGACAGCAGTTCCAGATAGTAGAAATGAGGAACTGACTGTGAAAATATCCCAAGCAATTTGGAATGTACATAGAAAATGTTGATTTATGCTATTTTTTTATGCCATTTTGTATAAGGCATAATGTTTGTTTAGTTTAATTAGCCAATCAGAAGAGAAAAGGATTAAATACACAAAAGGACAAAATGGCCGCCATTTGGGTTAAGGCTAGTTAATCTAGATATCTAGTTAGTGTAGACGTCTGGCTAGTCAGACGTCTAAACTATTAGTTAGACATCTAACTAATTGGTTGGGCAAACAGTTGGGTGGTTGGCATAGGTAGTTGGGGAACCACTCCAGTAGCCTTTAAATACCCCCTTACTTTTGCATTGTAATCTATAACCTTCTAGAGATAATAAGATAGTGCTTGATCATATTGGTGTTATGATGTGTATTGCAGATCATTCTTGAGTGTTATTGCAGGTTGTGTTGCTAATGTTATGCAAGTTGAAGACTCTTCCTGGCATGTTATTTGCAGGTATTCAGGAGCATAAGCCATGGCAGCAATGTCTAATATCTAGAAATCTACACCCCCATCCAACCCTAGACGTCTAGCCCTAGACACCTAAGTCCTAGATTTCTAACTCCCAGATGTCTAGCCTCCTCACATCTCAACCCTAGATGTCTAGTACCCAGACGTCTAGTTCCAGTCGATTGAAAAATAGACTAGTCTAACATCTAATCCCTCTAACGTTTGAGTTACCTTGTACCTTTGATACCCCATGCTAATTCCTTGTCTCGTTTGTTCGATCATTTCACTTCTCATATCAGGAGTATACTTACCCTTGTCTACAATGCTCCTATAGAAGATCAAAGAAAGAAAGAAGAGGAAAATTCAAAAAAAATAAAAATACGAAGCCACTCTTAAGGAACTTGTTGAATTGAAAAAAAGAATGTAGAACTGAAGGCTCAAATACAAGAGGATGAGAAATTTAAGACAAGGCCTCTACAAGATCACTCTAACTTGAAAGATAAGGTTGAAGAGGCAAAGAAATATGAAAAAAGTATGGTTGAATAGTCAAAAGTAAAAGAGAATGAATGTGAAAGACTCATGGTTACTCTTGAAGAATTAAAAAGGGGGAACTCAAGATTAAGATTTCAATATCAATAATATGAGAAAGCAAAAGCAAAGTTTCTACAGGAACTCACCAACTTCAAAATCAAGGTTGAAGAGGCAAGAAGGATTGAAGAAGGTATCGCTGAAAAATTAAAGGTAAAAGATCTAGAGTGTTAAAGGTTAGAGCATAAGATAGTTTCACTAAGGATGAAATTAAAAGGTTCTAAGGACAAGCTACACCAGTTTGAATAAAATTCAAATATTTTGGACAAGATTATCAATGCACAAAGGTCATCAGTCACCATAATAGGACTTAGTTCCAAATAAGAACAAGGGAAACAACAAGCAAAAAAAGGAGATTCAAGCTCAAGCACTAGAAAAGAAGAAGTGTTAAAAGAAGTAAGTAAAAGATAGAGTGAGACTTCTAAGGATAAGTTGGACAATAGAAATTTCAACAAGGAAAGGAACAATGCACAAGTAAGGAACAGATGGAACAGGAAACAGGTATAAGAGACTAAGAGACCAATGGGGTCTAGGCAAGGTTTCTTCAATGGATGATGCGTCTCATTTCATAGGTTTGGGCACATGGCTTCATAGTGCAGGATATATGAAATATAGGAAAATTGGAACTTCGGAAACAAACAACTTTTCCATGGGTATTGCTACTCATCTAATCAGTTTGGTCACAAGGCAATGAATTGTAGGGTTAGAAGAGGATATGGCTTCACTAGGAGAAATCCTAAGACATTTTCACCTCCAAGGAATAATAACATTAAGTGTTATAAGTGTAATAATGATGGTCACACAACAAAGTTGTGTAGATCAGATATTCCAAAATCAAGCAGGAACAAGAACAGGAACAGGAACATGGGTATGAACAAGAACATGAACAAGAATAGGAACAGAAACATGGATATGAACAGGAACAGGAACTGAAATATGGATATGAATAGGAAAAATGATTGGGATTTAAGACATAGATAGGAACATGTACATGGAAAGAAATATTCATAGGAATCAAAATGAAAGAGGATAAAGGTAAAGAACAGTGCTTTTTGGGAGTAGAAATACTCCCACCCCAAAATTAACCATATCAAGAGGAGGTGGGGGAGGGGCTAAGCTAAGAGGCTCATTCTTAGCCCTATGCCCCAAAGGTGACCCTTTGCCATTTATGTCAAATAGGGAGATATTTGAGTAAGGGGGAGAGATTTGATATTTGAGATAGCTTTGAGCCAGGGGGAGCAATGTCCCAGGGGGAGCATAACAAAGGAAAGATCAAGTTTTTAGTTAAAAGAATTTGGGTTGACATCAATGACAAAGGGGGAGATTGTTGGACATTTTGAGCTCTTTGAGTTGTCATTGATGTCAATATATTTGATGTCCTCCTTCATCATCATTAATGGAATAAGGGTGTTTCCTCAAAATGCAAGAAAATGGCTAAAGGATTCAAAAGAGACTTAAAGGTTTGAATTATTTAATATTTAATTTATTTAAATTAAAGATTTAAATAAGTTTAATATTTAAATATTTTAATTCCTTAAAAGGTTTAAAATTTTTGTTTGGGCACCCAGTTATATAACTATCACCAAAGACGTGTTTGGAATTTTTATACAAAATTCTCTAACACTATTGCCAACGTCGCCAAAGGAAAAATCTCGATCATATAAAAAGGAGTCAATGCCCTAGTACATGGGGACCAACCTTATATAAAAGGTGGTACAATGTCGCAATAAGAGAAGGGGTGTGTAATTAATGAATGCACTGAAATTCAAAACATGTGTAGGGATAAGGACTGTTATTGTGGAATACACACAAAAGACGAAGCTCTAAGGTTTTGAAGACTTAATTAAAGATGCTCTCGTCGAATTTATGGAAAAACAAATAAATAAAAAATAAGGGTAACATTAATACTCAGGCTCAAAAAAACAACTGCAAGCATTCCCTTAAACATGATTTCTGAATGGTTAAAAGAGATTCGTCATTTTTGACAATAGAACAGAGGATGAGGGTTTTTCACATCTTTCGAGAAGGTTAAATATATATGAGGTGACTTCCTATTTCGACATCAGATAGGTGAATAACATGGATGGTGTTTGGATTTCGCGTAGAGGACGTCAAGTGTTTGACTCCAAAGGGTGACTGTTTGGTCCTAAAAAATTTTGTTCATTACAATAGAGGAATTACAAATATAAAATTTGCATGGTGGCCATGAGTACTCATATGGGTGGTTAGCCTACTGGTGGCTCATCAAAGTGCTAGCACGTTAGCTAGCGAAAGGTACTAGGATCAATTGTTTGCAGTAGTCTTTGTGGTAAGCACTCCATATTTTTTTATTATTGAGGTCTAAGGATTGGGCCAGGTATAATATGTGTTTGAAACCTAAGGTTATGGTTATGTAGTAGTGGTGGTTTTTGAGGGTAGTAAATGTCGTTGACCTTGGGAGGCATAAGGGCCCTTTTTGTTAAAGTTTTATTTTTAATTATTTGAAACAATTGTGAATATTACAAAATTTATCCTTAGAGTTATAAGGATTTATGAAAGGTTGTCTTATTGATAATTGATTTAGGTTATTGGGAGATTATAAGGTGTTATTGGAAAATTATTTATGTATGATGATGGTTTTTTTATAGTTGGAGTGATAAGGTGTAATTGAGTTTTTACATTACATTGTGGGAAATATTTATCTTCTAACCTCTTTGAGATTGGCATAGAAGATGTTTTGATTGTGGCAGATTTATGAGATCCTTTAATTATCAAAATAAAAGGTATGGGCACATTCTTCCATAGTTAAGTTGATTGGTTGGTTTTTTGGAAAAAAAAAATTGGAGTGAAAAGGACTTGATTAGGGTTTCCTTGTTGAGTGTGTTTGAGTTAATGCTTCAAGGTTTTTTGTAATAAAGAGTTGTTATTGAAACCTTGTTCTATGAGAATTGTTGCTAAAGTCATTGGGATGTGTGAAGAACTAGAACTAGGGTTTGAGTATCATTGCTAGGTGAAGATTGATTTATAAGAATCATTGTTGAAGTGATTTTTTGAGCAAAGAACTTGAACCTGAACTTACAAAGATCATGAGTATCATTGTTATGTGAGATTTGTTGTTGAGTATTATTGGAAATATTTTGAGTTGGTTGATATATGATTGGACTAGGGTTTAATGAGAAAGGGGTGTTTCATCAAGTGATTGGTTGAGTAGAGTTGATTGAGCCTAGTCAAGTGGTTGTGTGAAGTGATTGTTCAAGTTCCTTAAAATAAACTATTCTATATTATGTTTTGAGTTGATAAAGTGATTGAGCATTGAGTGTAGAACATATTGAGTCTCTAACAATTCTCTTTATGTTTCTATGATATTGGACAAGTTCTGTGTGGACTTGTTAAGAAGATTTGAGGTAAGTCTTTGAGAAAACTTGTGGACTGATTTTGTGTGAGCTTTTTGTGGAAAGCTTATAATATAGATTTGGATAAGTTATGTGTGGACTTATTGAGCAGATTTGGTTAAGTTTTGTGTGGACTTATTGAGAAGATTTGGTTAAGTTCTGTGTGGACTTATTGAGTAGATTTGGATAAGTTCTGTGTGGACTTATTGAGCAGATTTGGACAAGTTTTGAGTGAACTTGTTGAGCATATTTGAGCAAGTTCTGGGTTAACTTATTGATCATATTTGAGCAAGTTCTAAGTGGACTTGTTGAGAATATTTGAGCAAGTTTTGAGTGGACTTTTTGAGCAAATTTAAGCAAGTTTTGAGTGGACTTGTTGAGCATATTTGAGCAAGTTCTGAGTGGACTTGTTGAGCAGATTTGAGCAAGTTTTGAGTGGACTTGTTGAGCAAATTTGAGCAAGTTCTGAGTGGACTTATTGAGCATATTTGTGTTAGAATAAAGGACTGATTTTAGTACAAATTTAAGATAGATATTTGAAGGTGACAGAGCAGAGAGGACAATAATCTCTAGTGGATAGAGATCCATTAGCCAGGGTAGTGAGGATAGGTCTTCTGAGTGAGTACAAGAGTCTTTAGTGGAGAGATATCCACAATCCAATGCAGTGGAGGCAATATTCTTCTAGAGGATCACCAGCCAGAGCATAGGAGGAGTTCTCCTATGGATAGATATCCACAAAATTAATTTAGGGGATTGGTATCTCCTTTGGATAGAGGTCCATAAATATTTTAATAGGGAAAGGATTCCCAAGAGATTCATTGAGAAAATATTAGTGAAATATTTTCTTCGTGGAGTAACCCACATTGGGTGAACCATGTTAAATTGGTGTCTCTATTGTGTGTGATGATTTGTGCATTGCTTTGGTTACTGTTGTTGATATTGCAATCTTTACATAGTGTAATATTGATTGGAAAGAAAAGTAAAAAGTGATCTTATACTGTTCACCCCCCCTCTATGTATAAGCTTGTGTTCTTCAAAGCTTTGAACAATAAGCATCTACATTTTATTGGAGACTTTAAATACTGCATGCATACTTATGGAAATTTTTTCTATTCTAGTTTTATGTGATAAAAAACAACTCTATCCTTTTATTTTGCATTATTTCTTAATGTTGATGGGTTGGCTACCTTTAGCTTCACTATGGCCCTTTTAATTTATGCTTGTATAATTTATAATGTTGCTTTGATGGGTTAGCTACCTTTAGCTTCACTATGGCCCTTTTCCTTTATGCTTGTAGAATGTTGAATGTTGATATGGTTTCTATTTATCACATGCATCTTATATCCTTTATTTAATATAGGATTCTTGAGCCTTTTCTTCTATATATAGGCCTCTTCAACTTCTTTACTCATATAGGCCTTTTTATTTCAATATTGTAGTATGTATCTACCTTGAATAACCTACTTCAAAATTTGATCCACAACCAAGACTGAAATGATATATAGATATATTCAATCAACCTAGTTCTTCAATGTATCCTAAGAAGATGCTTCCTTCTTTTCTGCTCTGTAGTTTCTTACCTTTGGTTTATTTTCTTTTTCTCATCTTTCTTATCTATGCTTCTCTATCTATAATAATATTGACCTCTTCACCTTCAATGGATATCTCTTAAATATTCAATATAGGCTTCTTTGGACCTTTTCTTCAATGTAGGTTTCTTGAACCTATTCCCTACTCCTATGTATTTCTTCCTCTTTTCGATTTTTTATCTCTGCACTTAGAAGCTAAAATTATTCTCTTTTTAGAAAGCTTCTCAACCTCTAAAAATACTATCTTCAATGTCTTAGGTTGCACCTAAGAAAAAAATATAATTCTCCTTTTTTCAAAGAGCTTAATATCAATGTTAAGGTGGCTATGAATACCCTTGAATGACCAAATTTTCTTCTAAGTTGGTTCTTTCCAATATATCAATAATGATTCTCCTATTTCTCTAGAGAATCCAAAATATTATCAGGGTACCTTTATATGTTATTGAATCTCCAACTATCTTCTATGTCTGCTTCCAATCAATCAATATCCAACTTTCTTCTGAGTTGGTTTCCAATCAATGTCCAACTTTCTTCTGAGTTAGTTGCCTTTATCAAATGTCCAATTTTCTTCTAAATAGGTCTCTTTTATCAATATAGTTTATTCCTAGTCTTCATTGTTTTTCCTTTAACCAAGTGGAAAGATCCTAACCTTTTCTACTCAATAAGACCTTTTAAAAAATTAGAGTCCAAGTTTGCACTACCTTTAAAGTGGACAGACTCTAAATTAACTTTAGAAAATATGGAAAAAGTTAATCAATAATGGTGGCTCAATAAAATCTATCAAACTGGATAGAGTCTGGTGGTAGCTCTAATATCACTGATGGCTTTTAAGCCTTACTACCACAAAATATCAAGATTTCAAATATAAAATAGCCATAATATCAAAGGTCAAAATAATAATATAAGAGTAGAAATATATATGAGCAAATTAATATGTATATCAAGGCTTATATAATACTAAAATAAGCATTCATTTATATAATCAAATATGAATGTAAATAGCCTAAATTATTTATGAACTATGCATAAAGAAAACTTACAATATTAATTACTCAAAAATCTATATACAAGCTTTATTACTTTCCTTCCTCTTACAATCAGATAATGAATATCAAAGATTCTATGTTATAATGGAGCATTATCTCCATAATATAGCCATACTAATGTGACTCTTCAATTACTTGTCTATTGCTCTCCATATGACAACTCCCATAACTTTTGGCTTATCATCTTACCACTTGCATATTAGATGGAAACTTGACTCTACAACACTTGCACATATCTACATGAATTTAACACTTCTACATGCACTTCTAATCTAGGACACCTATGCACATTCTCACATTACATATTTTTACTCTTACATACAAGAAACTTGTGCACATTCTCTCAATCTACACTTGCACTCTAACTTACATGACACTTGTGCATTTCCTACACATTGACACTTACATAAAAGGGGAAATATAAATCACACTCTAAACTATAGACTCAACCCTAATCTATTACATATTTACAAATGTACCATGAAGGTACCATGGGGGTACATTAGCATGTACCAAATAATGTAATATACTTCAACAATCATAACTAGGAGGAGGATCATTGCTACATTAACAACAAGCCCTACACAACATAAGTGAATTATGATGACATGTTCGAGTCACCAATTGGGATTCTAGTTCATTGTGAGTTAAAATATTATATTGATTTAGTTCTTGGTTCTCCTTTGCCTAATGTGCTTGTTTATCATAAATTAGTCCTTAAAAATGATTAAATCATGAGATCGATCCAATAATTAATTCAAAAGGGTATATCAAACCAAGTGCTTCACCATGTGGAAGTATAGTTATCTTGGATCCAAAAAAATATAGAAAATGAAGACTCAATATTCACTATATATCTTTGAATAAAATCATCATGAAGAACCAATATCCACTCCTTCAGATAGGTGACTTCTTGGGCTAACTCCATGGGGCAAATTTCTTCACCAAAATTGATCTCAAATACAACTATCATCAAATACCCATAAATCCCATTGATATATAGAAGACTATATTCAAATATGAGGGTTTATTTGAGTGGCTAGTTATGCTTTTTGGATTGACCAGTGCATCTACCACATTCATGAGGATTATGGAGTACATCCTACATACTTACACCAACTCATTTTTGGCAGTATACTTAGATGGTATTCCCATACATAGTGAGACATGGGAGGAACATTTGTAGTGTGTTTTTCACATGCTTCAAATTCTTTGAAGACAAAATATATGCTAAGTTGGAGAAGTGTTCGTTTGGCATGACAAATATTTAGTACCTTTGGTACATGGTTGAGAAATATGGAGTCCATTTTTATCCAAATAAGATTTAGCTAATTAGATATTGGTCTACCCCTTAAGACTCTAATAGTGATTCATAGTTTTTTGGGTCTTGTTGAGTGGTAATTTTACCCAATTGTAAAACCCACACTCACAATTAGGATTTTGATTAGAAGATCCTCTCTTGCAAAGAAATAATTCTTTCTCCAATTTTCCTTTTACTTAATGTGTGCATGTATGCTTATGAAAATGTGTCAAATAAATGGTAGAATACCTTAGTGATTTGCAAGCAATTATTAACAAGGGGCCTGTGTTGGTAGCATATTATTATGCTATGCTATTATTGGTCATTAATTAGAAGGGCTTGATTTCCCTTATGTACAAAAATAAAATGATGAATGAGAGCATGAAATTGATCCTAATTCATTTTTTATTTCTGATTTTTTAAAGTGATCTATCCCTGAATTATGAATATGAAATGATGAGTGGATTCATTTTATGTTGCTTTGAGCATGAAAATAAAATAATATACATGACTTAACTTTGGAATGTAATAGCATTTGATATGCCATATAACTTACCCCCTTTGATGAAATTTTAATTTTTATAAAGGGAAGTTAATTTATTGCTTTGAAAACAACAATGTAAAGCCTAAAATTTGAATCTCTTTAAAAATGTGAAACCTTGTTAAATTCTAAAATTACAAAATTTCTTTTAAAATGTAAAATTTATATAATTATGGAATTTTTAATTTACCTCAAAAATAAAATTGAAATGCTCTAAATGAAACTTTAAAGCTTATTCTTTGAATCCATGTAACTCTTTTTTTTATTTTAATTGTTTTATATTTTTTATTTTATTGGCAGAATTTAAAAAAAAAAGAGGGCAAAGTTAGGGAAAAATAAAAAATAAAACTTGAAACTCTGGAATATGGACCAGAATGTGAAAAGGACCAAATATAAACTACTACAAACAAATCCGACATATGCTACAGAAAACATTAGTTCTTGAACACAAAACACAACCACATTAGACATGCATCCACACAATCTAAAATTTGGTTATGGTGAGAGTCTAAGGGGTAAAAACATGCAATGAAAATATTGAAATGGTGTAACCATATCCATGCATAAACACCATTAAATAAACTTAGTGCATGTGAGAAAATATATGCAATAGAACCGAAATTGTATTCAATATCCTATTTTTTGCATATAAAATGAGAGAAAAATAGCTCCACGATAGCTTGAATCGTCTTCCAATATTATTCCACGCCTCCTATTCCAAAATTTTCCAGCCCTCTTTGAAATTATTTTGAATGGATATTTAAAATCTTATGTGACCTTTCATTTTCTTTCTGTTGGTCACATTTCCATCCTTTTGGCTTCCTTCGATCGTATTTCCAATGGTTTACTCCTACGTCCATAATTTTTTTCTATGGTAATTCTTCTTAACCCATGTTCACAATGATCCGGGTTACCTTTTATTTTTATTTGCAAAATGTTATTAGGTTAGGGCCTAAAGTATAACAATTATGACACCATCATGCCTAGATTCCAATAATAGCGCGTGGGCACCTCCATGCTACCAAGTATCCCTCATGCGTTTGGTAGGAAAATATTTTATTTTGAAGCTAACTTCCACGTTAGGTGTGACACTTGTATTTCATCATGTGCCTATCTACCAATCACACATCCATAATAGCCAAACTAAACCTTCCGCTTGGGTTGTATGTTACAACATAACCGTTATGCTCGAAACTATGTACTATTTACTCATTCCAAATACTACATCGATGGAACTATAGCCATTGAAATCTAACTCCCTCCAAATAAAATTCAAAATCCTCCCTCCTTAATAAAATCATTGAAATGACTCTCGAATTCTATTTTATCAAATATTACCAAGTCTATTAAAAATGTAACAAAATGAACACGTTGGTGGATGTGCGAACTATACTCACAACTAACATATTTAACATATCTCACATTGTACGAGATGAGGTAGACCCCATATCCAAAATACGCTACATCCTACTACTCACATACACTACGTGTGTGTTCCCTTGTAACACATCCCCCATTGGAGTGCTCCGTCTATGGAAAATTTCTTGTCATGCTACTGTAGAAACCATAGGAATGCACGCCATCGAAAGACTAACAATACTACCTATAATCCCAATTCAGATTTTCATGCATTTTGTGCACTATTGTAAACATCCATTCTTGGGTGAACATTTAACATTGCATTTGAGTTTTTATTACGCACGCGGTTGTCTGTTCACATCTTATCCTAGTATGTAATTACATAAATTGGGCTATAAATGATGACATGACAAAATGCAGAAGAGTTCCCATCCTCCAAGTTATTTTTTTTCTCATACTAGCTATGAGTAGGACCTATCTATAGGGCTAATACCTACCACATATCATGATTATATCCTACAAAATCTATCCCATGTCATCAATGCTTTCTGTGAGAGAAGTAAATTTATCTACTCTAGTCCCTATTTACTCAAATGTTGTTGCCTTGCATATTGTGTCCATTCATGTTTCCTGATTAAGTTATTAGAGTAGGGGAAACCCATATTGCTGGTTAGGAATACCATTTTGTATGCATCCCATATATCTCTTACCATGTATCCTCCATAGACTGCATGTCTAATATCCTGTAATTTTCATAGAATGAAGATATTCCAGAGGATCGAAGATACATAGAAAATTCTACCTTGAATCATCCTTCGATAATAGCTCCATGGATCGATAATTTATCTACATTCACGATCATAACTGGCAACTTCTCATGTAATAATTCTTCAACCAATAAAGGCACCAACACAGTCTTTGATGCAATCCGATAGGCTAGGGTGTTTTATATGTTATTCTTCATTTTTAACTATCACCAAATTTATCTCATTTGACGTAGCTTTAAACCAATAGCCCATGTTTTTGAAAAAAATACTTTCTATAAACTTCATTTTTAGAGTATGGCTCCATGTCATTTCCCAGGTCAGTGATTTTTACATCTATATCTAGAACCCATGTCGCTACCATGTCATACCCACAACTTCGATGAATTATTGCATATGATACATCCAACCTAGTTGTTTTTATTTCCACCTAGCCTTGGTTTCAATTGACTCCTGTCTACTTGTTGTCATGATGCTTTTATAAACTATAACTATGTGCCTGGAACTTCTCCTCACCAGGGTAGTGCATAACAATGATGGGGTAGATGCAGTAGTGCATGTAGTGGTCATCCATACCATCACATCGACCTTCATCTGCTGACGATATGTCCATTGATAGGTTTATTGATCCTAGTCGACCCCCAACATAGATTATCTATTTGTATCAGTATACATGGTTGTATTATCCCATATTTTACCTACCATAACACCACACCGAATAAGCTAAGCATTTAAAGAAAATAAAAATAAAATTAAAGTAAACCAAAACTTCACCCTAAATACAATAATAACAAAACTAAATTAACCAAAACTAAAAAAAAAAAAACAAAATCAAGACTAATCTAAATCCTTTTTATTATAATATATATATTATATATTATTTATTTATATATATATATTCATATTTATTTAAAATTTTGATTCAATCTATTTAAACATGCAAAAAATCGTAATTAAAACAATGTAAAGTAAACATTAGAATCAATAAAGACTCAAACAAAAATCCTAACCAAAATATTTCAAAAGAATACACTCACCAACAAACCAACCATCAAAATGATCATTCAAATACAAGAAAAACTTCTAAAAACCAAAATTTTAAGATGGGTCCCCAAATTTGGGGCTAGTTGTGAAATGGCCACAAAAAATGGCAACTCTGTTGGGAAATGCTTTTGAGCATTTTGAATGAAAAGCCTAGTTCTGAAAACAAATAAACCAAAGATTATAAAGACAAACCATCTAGTGACCTCCAAGAATATGGGGTAGATAAATTCAAATAAAAATACATGAGCCTTTTACTTTAGTTGAATGTGTGTGAAAGTGATTTACTTTTACATCCTTGAAAACCATTAGGATTCCATCACCTATTTTGTGTTTAGGTTACAAAAATATTACTCATAAAGAAATGTGTCTCTACTTTGCTTCACTTCCAGCCAGGTGTTTGTAGCCCTAGTGGATATGACCTTGATCCCTTCTAGACCTTGCTCTACTACTGGTAAAGCATTTATAGTCCCGATAGAGATTTTCTAAATTACCCAGGTGTCTAATTGATACTTTGCATTGCTTTCTCTCTTTTTCTCTCTTTTTTTTACATTAAGCATTGCATTTCTTTGCAAAATTACCATGCCACTTGGGTTAGAGACCACTTAAGGCTAAAGATGGAGTCTATAAAAAAATTTGCCTTAATTCGTAAACCAAAATGACTTCATCCTTCAATATTTCAAGACATGCCCCTTAATATGATGTGTTCATGTGTAGCTTTTAGCAAAAATGATTCATTGTTTCACAATTCGCTAACTAAATTCCAAAATCTAGGAATGATTACTAAACAACTTCATCCATTTTTCTTTGATCTACATGATTCCACAATAGGTAACTCACCCTACATGACAAAGGAACACAAAAAAATATTCAAGAGGCCATAAATTGGTAGCTATCACCACACAAAACCTCAAATTAATGGAATGAACCCAAAATGCAATACTCAAAAACAAATCAAATCCTAACCTAATGAAAACTGACAAGAAATCAAACACAAAACTTACCAAACCAAAAACTAGGGATAACGCACAAAAATAGAAAAGCTAAATAACAACATGAAAACCAAAACTATATACAATAATATACAATAATGTACAAGATAATACAAAATTTAGGCTATCACTTCCTAGATCCCAAACATGATTAACATACTTTAACAAACATAAATCATGATAGGTATGCCAAGATTTATAGAAATCCAACCAAAACAAGGTTAAGAAACACAAAAAATAAAACTTTCATTTTACCTCTCTCACCCCACCAATTTGATTCAATGGTATTAGCCATTCCATGTTGATACCTTAAATCATTAAATTTGAAATCGAATACATGATTCTCAACTATATTTTTCTTATCCAATGAGGTGTAAAAGTCACAAACATATAGGATTTCTTTCAAATAAGAGCCTATTTCTAAAAAATTTGAAGATAAGTCATCATCTATATCTTTAGGCCAATCATACTCATGCAACAATTTGCAAGCATCTAGGATATCTATTAAATGAGGATCATTATAAGTTTGTATCCTAGATTCCATTTTTAATTATTGATGAACTTGATTCAACAACTCAAGCACATCTACTTATGTTTCATTCAACAAAGCAATCTTATTAGCGGTGTGAGTAGGAATAAACTCTAGTTATTTATTAACCTCCAATGACATTTCATCATTAATAATATTCGAATCTAGTAGATAGTTGTGCAAAATTTTACCTGAAGTTTGGATGATTGGATACAAGGGATGAGATTCTACCTTTTGTACACTTTCATTTACCATGACTTGATGAGCATTTGTACCTTCTTCTTCCTCATGGTTTCTATCATCATCATCATCTTGTAGCCCTTTGCCTTCATTAATTATTAGTTTTTCAAAAAAACCAAAATTAAACACCCAATATTCCATCCTTTTCAAACCATAAATCTCGTTGATTAAGGGGTGTGTCATTTTCTTATTGTACAAAAATTGCAAGATCTTCATGCGAGATATAGATTTCAGCATCCTGCATATCAAGAAAAATAGAAATTTTATCAATAGGAGTATGAGAAACTAATAATTCCTCATATCTTCCCCAACCATTATAATAATTGTCTTCTAAAATCAAAGGATGAGATTCTATGAAGTCTTATGCATAATATTCATATTTATATATTGATTCACTTTCAACCACTTTTGATAGCTCTAATTTTTTTGAAATTGAATCATCTTGTTGCATAGACAATATAAGATCTATATATGAGATAAAATTTTCATCTTGTTGCACATCAACATCAAGTGGAATAGAAATTTCTTTAGGAATTGTGAAAGAAGTAAATGATTTCCATTCTCTATCTAGAATAGTAGAATCATTATCTTTTTGAAAAATGTGATGATATTCGATCCCTTCATTCATGTTATCTTAATATTCTTCCTCAGATTCATCCTCCTCAATTTCAAAAAATTCATCTTCCTCATATTCATCCTCAATTTCAAAAAAATTATCTTCCTCATATTCATCCTCAATTTCAAAAAATTCATCTTTTGGTGGGTCAAGGGTTTCTTTAGTGGGATCAATTCTTGTATTCAGCTTTCTATAATTGTCCCAATCCTCACTTGTGAATAATGACCCTAAGCCTTTTATTTCTAAAGGTTCATATGTTTCCAAAATTGAGCCAATCTCTACATTTTGGTTAACTTGATCATCACAATCCTCATTGATGGGTAGTGACTTTGAAACTTGCACCTCATTTTGGATGACATCTAAGGTAGTTGTGACATCTAGACCATCAATTTTATCCCATTGATTATTTACATTAGACATCATTTGATTCGAGGGTGCCATATTGGATGGTTGGTATTGGTTGGGATCCATAACTCCTAAAAAAAAATTCATCATGGGAGAAGGTGGTGCCTCAACCTGACTCATGGATGGTATTTTCTTGTGAGCCTTAGGGTTAAGTAATTATAATTGACCTACATCAACACATTTTGAAATTCATCATTGTTCTACTATTATTGCCTCATCGTAGGGTCTGGGTAAGGATGGATCTTTAAGAATTATCCCTAGAAATGTAGAAGTTAAGGGATCTAAGGCTCCCATGTATATTTGAATGACCCATTCTTCTAAAATGATGTAATGTATCCCCATATTAGTATACAACCTATGGAACTTATCATTAAATTGGTTCATGGATTCATTAGGTTATTTATATATAGAAACAAACTAATTTAATATCATATTTTGGTCAACCAACTTTCCAAAATGGTTGATAAACATTACCTCTAATTGATCCCAAGACATGCTAGAATCTATAAATGGATGTACCAATCCAATGCAACCTCATCCAAAGTGTATGAAAACAACCTACAAGCAACATCTTCATGCATAATTTACAAATAAATTAAAATGTCCTTGTATCTCTGAATATGTTCCTCAGTCGAGGCCACATCATGCCTAAATTGAGGTAAATATTCTTCTACACCTTTAGGGATTTGATGGGTAGGAATTTTTAATTCACTATAATAATCACCTATCCAGGATGCAATTCCTACCCTTGTTGAAGTAAACAATGCCATTAGTGGACCTTAAAGAATATAACTTTAGTACCAATTTTGTTAGTCAAAGAAATATATCTTGCAAAGATGTATGAAATGACTAACAATTTTCAAATGTACAATGAATAAATCATCCATTTATCAACCAAAATATATGCATCAATTAAACCATAGCCATCAAGAACATTCCCCAATTTGCAAAAGGTTAGCATCAACAACATTGATAAAAAAACCAAATTAAGCCCTCTTAGCGCCAAAATGTTGAGTGGTAATTTTTCCCAATTGTAAAACTACACTCACAATTAGGATTTTGTTTAGAAAACCCTCTCTTACAAATAAATAAACATTTATCCAAGGTTCCTTTTACTTAATGTGTGCATGGATGCTTATGAAAATGTGTCAAATAAACGCTAGAATACCTTAGTTATTTGCAAGCAACTATTAGCAAGGGGCTTGTGTTGGTATCATTTTATTATGCTATGATATTATTGTTCATTAATTATAAGGGCTTGATTTCCCTTATAGAAATAAAATGATGAATGAGAGCATGAAATTGATCCTAATTCATTTTTTATTTTTCATTTATTAAAGTGATCTATCCCTGAATTATGAATATGAAATGATGAGTGGATTCATTTTATGTTGCTTTGAGCATGAAAATAAAATAATATACATGACTAAATTTGGAATTTAATAGCCTTTGATATGTCATATAAATTACCCCCTTTGATGAAATTGTAATTTTCATAAAGGAAAGTTAATTTATTGCTTTAAAAACAAAAATGTAAAGTTTGGAATTTAAATCTCTTTAAAAATGTGAAACCATGTTAAATTTTGGAATTACAAAATTCATTTTAAAATGTAAACTTTATATAATTATGGAATTTTTAATTTTCCTCAAAAATAAAATCAAAATGCTCTAAATTAAACTTTAAAGCTTATTCTTTGAATCTATGTAACTCTTTTTTTATTTTAATTATTTTTTATTTTTTATTTTATTGGCAGAATTTTAAAAAAATGAAAAAAGGGTAAATTTAGAGAAAAATAAAAAAATAAAACTTGAAACTCTAGAATATGGACCAAAATGTGAAAAGGACCAAAGATAAACTATTGCAAACAAATCCGACATATGCTACAGAAAACGTTAGTTCTTGAACACAAAACACAACCAGGTTAGACCTACATCCACACAATCTAAAATTTGGTTATGGTGAGAGTCTAAGGGGTAAAAATATGCAATAAAAATATTGAAATGGTGCAACCATATCCATGCATAAACACCATTAAATAAACTTAGTGCATGTGAGAAAATATATGCAATAAACACAAATTTGTATTCAAAATCCTATTTTTTGCATACAAAATGAGGGAAAAATAGCTCCATGGTAGATTGAATCGTCTTCCAATATTCTTCCATGCCTCCTGTTCCAAAATGTTCCAGACCCCTTTGAAATTATTTTGAATGGATATTTAAAATCTTTTGTGACCTTTCATTTTCTTTCTGTTGGCCATGTTTCCATCCTTTTGGCTTCCTTCGATCGTATTTCCAACGGTTTTCTTCTACGTCCATAATTTTTTCCTATGGTAATGCTTCTTAACCCATGTTCACAATGATCCAGGTTACCTTTTATTTTTATTTGCAAAGGCCTATTATTTTAGGACCTAAAGCATAACAATTATGACAGCATCATGCCTAGATTCCAATAATAGCGTGTGGGCACCTCCATGCTACCAAGTATCCCTCATGCGTTTGGTAGGAAAATATTTTATTTTGAAGCTACCTTCCATGTTATGTGCGACACTTGTATTTCACCTTGTGCCTATCTACCAATCATGCATATCCATAATAGCCAAACGAAACGTATCGCTTGGGTTGTATGTTACAACATTACTGTTATGTTGGACACTGTGTACTATTTACTCATTCCAAGCTTTCACTACGTTGATGAAACTATAGCCATTGAAATCTAACTCCTTCCAAATAAACTTCAAAAATCCTCCTTAATAAAATCATCGAAACGACTCTCGAATTCTATTTTATCAAACATTATCAAGTTTGTTGAAAACATGATAGCAACATGAACACACTGGTGGATGTACGAACTATACTCACAATTGATATATTTAATGCCTCCCATGCTATCCTATTCGAGGTACACCTTGTCTCTAAAATACATTGTATCTTACTTCTCACACACACTGCGTGTGTGTTCCCTTGTGGTACATCCCCCGTTGGAGTGCTTTGTCTATGGAAAATTTACTGTCATGCTACCATAGATACCATCGGGATACACACCATAAGAATATTGATCAATACTACCTATAATTCTGGTTTGGATTTTCATGCATTTTGTGCACTATTGTAAACATCCATTCTTGGGTAAACGTTTAATGTCATAGTTGAGTTTTTATCACGCATGCAGTTTTTTGTTCACAACTTACCCCAGCATGTAATTATGGAAATAGGTCTATAAAAGATGACACGACGAAATGCAAAAGAGTTCTCATCCTCCAAGTTGATTTTTTTATCATACTAGTTATGAGTGAGACCTATATATAGGGCCAATGCCACCTATCATGATTATGTCCTACCAAATTTATCTCACATTGTCAATGCTTTCTATGAGAAGCAAATTTATCTGCTCTAGTCCCTGTTTCCCCAAATGTGGTTTCCTTACATATTGTGTCCATTCGTGCTGCCCTATTAAGGTATTACAGTAGGGGAAATCCATATTGCTGGTTAGGAATACCATTTTGGATGCATCCCAGATATATCTTACCATGTATCCTCCATAGACTACATGCCTAATATTCTGTAATTTTGATAGAATACAAATATTTTTGAGGATCAAAGATATGTAGAAATTTTTGCCTTGAATCTTCCTTCTATGACAACTCCATGGACCGATAATTTATCTACATTCATGGTCATAACTGGAAGCTTCCCATGTAACCATTCTCTGACCAATGAGGGCGCCTATAAACTCTTTGATGCAATCCAACAGGCCAGGGCATTTTATACATCATTCTTCATTTTTAACTATCACCAAATCGATCTCATTCGACGTAGCTTTGAAATAACATCCCATGTTTCTAAAAAAAATAATTTCCATAAACTTCATTTGCATATTATGGCTCCACATCATTGCCTAGGTTAGCAATGTTTGCATATATATCTGAAACCCATGTTGTTGTCATGCCCATAGCTTATAAGAATGCTTGCATACAACGTGTCCAAAATATTTGTTTATATTTCCACCTAGCCTTGGTGTCAATCAACTCCCATCTACTTACTATCATGATGCTTTTATAAACCATAACTGTGCACTTGGAACTTCTCCTCATTGGGATAGTGCATAATGATGATGGGGTAGATGCAGCAGTGCACACAGTGGTCACCCATGTCATCCCACTAGTCATCGATAGGTTGATCGATCCCAATCAACCCCCAACATAGGTCATCCATTTGGCTTGGTCTACGTAGTTTTATTATCCCACATTTTACCTACCATGACACCACACTGAATAAGCTAAGCATTTAAAGAAAATAAAATTAAAATTAAACTAAACCAAAACTTAACCTTAAATACAATAAGAACAAAACTAAATTAACCAAAACTTAAAAATAAACCAAAACCAAGACTAAGTTAAATCCTTTTTATTATAATATATATATATATATATCATATTTTTTAAAAATTTGATTCAACCTATTTAAACATGCAAAAAAATATTAATTAAAACAATATAAAGTAAACATTAAAATCAAGGACAATGAATGATACACTGATATCTTGATAGGTTTAGGGGTACACTTAGAGATTGATAGGTTTAGGGGTGGGAAAATATTGTCTACTGCATTAACGCCACCTTGAGGCGATGTTAGTTCACCCTTTTTATTGGTTGTCTCTCATACAATCAGCTCAGTTTATTCTAAGTCTATTGGAGAGCTCAATGGCACTAGGGAAGTGTCCATGCAAGTTCATTCTGAAAGTGTATCATTAGGTAAAGGCCCTATCCCTGAAGCTATTATTTCTTTGCATGTATTTCATATGGCTTGTGAATTGTTTGAAAGTCATACCTTAGTGGGTTATTTTATGGATCATATCCCATATGATGCCCTTATTCATTTCTAGGTCCAACAAGTCTGGGACCCATACGGAGAGTGGAGAATGTACAAAACATTACCAAATGGTATTTCCTTTTTTGCTTTTCAAATCCAGCTCAAGAACAGAAGGTTCTTTCTAGGGGACCATGGACTATTTGTAATCCTCTATTAATTTTGAAACCCTACTCTAGGGATTTCCAAGTCAGTGACCAAGCTACATTAGAATTCCCGGTGTGGGTTTAATTCCCCAGTCTTCCTATTCCTCTTTAGGGTTTATGCAGGCTTTGGCTTCTCCCTTAGGTAATTTTGTTTTTCTTGAGCCATAAAACTTCTTCTCCACTCGACCTAATAGAAGGGTCTGTATCAAATTTTACCTTATCAAGGATTTGCATGAGTTTATTAATATCAAGATCGGGGACCAGTCCTTTAGGCAAAGAGTTGCATATATCAATTTACCCAATACCTATCATCAATGTTAATCTGCAACTCACAAAATTTGGGAGTTCCCTCTGATGGAATAGAAATATAAGGTATCTCCCTCGCCTACTTTCGTAGCTCCTACTAATGGCTTATAGGGAAACATTGAAGAATGGACTAGTATCTCTAGCAAGAAAACCTTTGGTGCTAAGCATTAGGAAGCTTCAGTTTTTGCTATTCAAATTGTCCCTACTCCTTCTCAGGACATGCAAACTTATACTGAAGCTATTCAAAATCCTATTGATATGACCCTCTGGTTTTTCGCATGAAACCTCAGTTTCGTCAGTGTCTCAATATCTTTGGTCATACCCTTATTTGGCCTCAGTAGTGGTGGCTCTAGATAATTATTTTATGGATGAGGATCGAGCCTTGAAGGTCCACTACTCTCGTAGCCCTATTCAAAATGATAAATATCGATAGCTAAACAATGATGCTTTCCATGCGACCTCCAAATCTTTTTTCTTGCTTAAATATTTGAGTGATGCAGAGGATATCATGGAGATCATGCATCCTAACAAATCCCAATGATTTTATTCTCATGGAATTTTTGAGGACTGATAGACCCGATCAAAAAATATTTGGTCCGAAATGAGATGTCAAATATTTCTTGAGTGCATGGAAGCCTCAATTTTTTATGTCTGCAAGAATTTAAGACTTTTTATTTCAATATATGGTGAGCATGTGACTTTTTGTGGCCACAAAGTGCCTCTTTAACCACGAATCACCCAAGAAAATGGGGAGTCATCACTATCCTTACACCTTGATTACATAAGAATATTGTGACCTGGGTGTTGACCCATCCAATCAAGCTATTTTTCTTTTGCTCGAGATTTGCAAAAAACCATTTGGGGTGGTTAACATGTATACCTCGAACATCGCTTCTCATAGATGTGAGCTATGGATATGGCTTGCCATGAATCGACCATTTGCCACTTGGGTGCTTTGTGGAGATATTAATATGGTGGAGATTTTAATATGGTGGAGAAATCTTCTCACAAGGTCAATCATGCTCCGATACAGTGGTGTTTAGGTGAAATGGAAGCTTGGTTTCTTATGAAAAAAGCTTCACCTTTATGACCCTAATTCTAGCTTCTCGTCTTCAGACTTCCCTCAGGATCTTTAGTACACCTGGTCCAATTTCCAGGCTACTTTTACTAGGATTTTGGAAATATTGGATAGAGCCATGTTTTTTGAGTGTGACAACTTCCAGTTCTCCCATATTTTGCCTTATTTGTCATATGTGCTAACTTTTCCTGGTACTACACTGTTTGATCATTCACCTATTTTATTCTTAGTGGCAATGTTAAACTTTCAACCGAGAGTGCATTCTTCGTAGTTTTACCTGAATATTTATTTTTTGCATAGCTTTAGCATGAAAGCTCATATAAACCACATTTGGACTTTGATTCCTAGACATGATGGTCTTTTTGGAAGGATTGAGTGGTGGAATGTTGCCATTCAATGAACCACTAAGGTACTACAGAATTTGGGTGTTGAAGTTGCAAAATGGCAAAAATAGGCTAAGTTTGCCTTGTAGAGTGAGCTATCCAAAGCCTGTCTCAAGCTTGAAGCCTCTCCTTTTAGCTCTCTTGATCAATCCCAAGTTTCTTCCATTCGACATGACCTAAAAATGTTGATTTTTGTAGACACTAAAATCTGGTCAATCCGATTATGCTACCATAAGCAACGACTTCATGACACACCAAGGCCCCTAGGGCAGCCCTCGGGAGGCATACAATGGTTCTAACCACTTAGTACAAGGTTTTGAAAGGTTCTAGGCCACTTTTGGCACCTTTTGGACACCCTACTACTATTCGTTCCACCCTGGGATGAATACAGAACCTATTCGTCCCACCCTGGGATGAATAGCAGTATTCGTCCCAAGGGGAGCGAATAGCAGGTTTGATTGGAAAAAAGTCAAATATGGACAAATGGTGCCTAGAAATGGTTACTTTTCTATTTTCCAATACCTAGGAAGTTAGAGCACATAGCATCTTAATGCTCTAGCCCATGAGGGAGGCCAAATTGGGAGATTCTCTTCCCCCTCCAACGCATGTCACCCTGGTGGCCAAGTGGCGCCTCGTGCCTCGCATGCCCTCGCATGCCTTTTGACCCATGAAGCCTCCTTGGGCTATAAAGTGGATGTATTTTCCACACAAAAATGGAGAGGATATTTTGAGGATAAAGCAATGGAGTGCTGCCAAGATTTCCTTCCACCCTTTTGTGCCCATTTTCCCTCGAAATCTCTACCTAGCGAAGGAGGTTTGCGAGTGAACTAGGAGGCGCAATTTGTTACAAAAACCAAACCATCTGAGTGATTCCCACACAAAATTTTATGAAAATACCCCTTAGAGTGTTTTGCATCAATTCTCAATGGAATTGGTGGTAAAATTTAGGCAAAAATGGTGGGCGTCCCACCCCCGGTGCCCCCCAATTTGTGACAGTCCTATTCATCCCACCCTATGATGAATAGAAATATGTGCATTATTTTGTTACTATTTTTAATTATTTATTTTCTACATGCTATTACTATGCTGTAGTTCAAATTTTAGGTCTTTCTGAGCTATATTGGCCGAGATATTGCATTTTTAGTGTTTTGTAGGGTCTCTTGCAGGTATCCAACGGTCATTTGAGAGAACACCCAAACTATGACTGATATTGCAAATATGATCAAATGGGTTTTCTTATAATATAATTTTATGTATTATGTCCAATTTTCATGCATTTTGGATATGCGTAGGGTCAGAAATTGCTTGCTTTGGGTTTTGTAGGTTACGAACGGTCATTCGAGTTTTGAAGCCCCATCGGATGCAATTTTGGTGCAATTTCTAGTGATATCTTCCCAAAACCTTATTTTTTACATCCCTCTACAATTTCATGTCATTTGGAGTTTATT
The DNA here is from genome assembly GCA_028583015.1 of Wollemia nobilis. Classification (NCBI taxonomy): domain Eukaryota; kingdom Viridiplantae; phylum Streptophyta; class Pinopsida; order Araucariales; family Araucariaceae; genus Wollemia; species Wollemia nobilis. The sequence continues at coordinate 232,937 of JAQPPZ010014915.1, forward strand.
TGATATATTTTCTCATTATTAGTCATTTTGCCCCTATGGGGATTGCATGCTTTTTATCACACGCACTCGCTATTTGACATTTATGGTTTCCTTGTGTGTAGGTGTAGGTCATTACAATGCATTGGGAAGGAGCATAAGACATATGGATCAAAGACACAAGTGGTAGAAACCTTGGCCCGCCCACCTCGATTGTGGGTACGAGGAAAGACATTGGATGTGCACCCAAATTTCTTGAAGGATTTTGATCCTTGGGCACCCGAGTTGTAAAAATTTGTATCACCCATTTTGAGCCCTCAAGGGGATGCATTGTAACCTAGAATTTTATCAGTTTTATTAATAATAAATCTATTTGATTTGCATCATTTCTTGTTATTTGCTATCTTTTCCATCTTTACTTGCATGCTTTCGTTTGACGCTCATAAGCGATAGGGCATAGATACACATATTTTTTATCATCATTTGGTGCACCATTTTTCCCTAATTTAGTGGTGATCATGGTGGGACCTAGTCCCTTTTGCTTTAGGTGAATTTTGAAGCTCATATTTCATATTTTTATGTTGTAGGTGCTATTCATTCTAGGTTGAAACGAACCCTGACCTGCTATTCATGCCACCCTGGGATGAACGCGAGTTCATCCCACCCTAGGAAGAATACAGACCTGCTATTCATACCACCCTAGAGTGAATAGAAACTAGAGGGTTTTTAGAGTAGAATTCCAAGCAATTGTAAGAGGTAGGTCCCTGAGTCTTCCATCTCTATTTTGTATTTATAGAAACTATTTATTTTTTGCATTATCTAGTTTTTCTCGCATATTTTGCTTGTTTAGAAAGGTTAGAAGTTAGTTTCATTTTCTTAAACACAAAATAAAAAAAACATATAAAAGGAGAAAAATCAAAACAAAATCAAAGTAGGAATGCATCTCTATGGTTTGCTTGCTTGTAGCCTACCCAATGGGTAGGCTAACATTTAGGGTTTTGCATTTCTAGATACATTTGTGAGTTCCTTTTATACTAACTTTCTGAAAGTAAAATGCACCTTATGCATGCATCTAGTGAAGGATCATTGAGTGCTTCCTTGTTTGCTTTATTTTAAGTTAAAAAGAACCACACACACTTGCACGTATCACAATAACATTGGTAAGGTTGGATTTCATCACCAACCTCCAATTCAGACTGGTGACGTTGGATTTCACCTCCTTCCACCAATTGCCCTCTAGATACCTTAGATAGAATAGGGCACTCTCTCAATATGGAATAGGTCACTAATGCTCAAACTGCCTCCCACTATTGGAAACATTATTTCAGAGTGGAAGAGCTAGGTGAACCCCCCACTAGGTTTTAAGCGGTGTACCCTAGACTCTTTTGAGAAATCATGTTTGGCACTAGTGTTCCTAGTCACCACTTTGGTTGAGTTCCCTCATTCTAATTCCAAAACAAGAACAAGAAAGCAAGAGCAAAACAACACATCTGAAACACACAAAATAGTTTAGGGATTCACATCTAAAACTTAAAAGAGATAATCATCTATCTTATTGAGTGTTTCCTTTCTTGTTTGTTATTTCATTAAAAATTTGTAAAGGAGATAATCATCCAGGGTTTGATAGAGAGGCACGATGGTATACACCCACAGCCAAGCCCAATCATGGGTGAAAGCTATGGAGAGTGGGTTAGGAGACATGAGTCATCTCCGCTTTAGCCCTAGGGACTTGGTTATACCTCCCTGGTGAGCCTCCACTCCACCTAGCCCCAAGACAGTAGGGCACGAGCCACACCTCCGAGGGGACCCTCTATGGGACACTCCGAGGGATGATGGACATTACTTGGGAGAGTGTTCCCGATATGTAGATGCATCACAGGTCTTCCTTGATGAAAGGCAACAATACACTGAGGTGCTAATAGATAGAGTGGTGCCATGCATCCACATACCCATCAGGGCTGACACGCCTATTCATAGGCAAGAGCATGACTTCACACACTAGGTAGGGCAAGTCGATATGACTTTGCCTACACATCACCTTGATAAGATACAACAACTTAGGCAACCTGATGGGTATGACACTCATCACTCAAGGTGAGCCAATTCTACCCTACCCTTCCTCATCCAAGAAGGAAGGCATGAGGAAATCCTAGATTTTCCTCAGGAGTAGTATTCTATGCATGCCCGATGTGCCTCTATGCCTACTGAGTATAATGAGCAGATGTTCCAGCCCGAACCTCAAGTCAATGTGATGAACCTCGAAAGAGGCAAGCACCCGATAGATATCATAGATTATCTTGAATGAGGTCAGCCCCAAGGTGAGGCCCCTAGACCCCCTAGGCCTCGCATGATGGAACAAATCAAGCAAGTAGTTGCAAAGTATATGGAATGCCAAGCTCAGTTCAAGCAGCTTCAATGGGACAAAGAACAACTAGACCACTTGCATCAACTTGAGAAAGAGAGGATTGAATGGTAGACCAACGAGCTATTCCAACAATCTCTATGGGAGAGGGTCCCTACCCCTAAGACCCATAGGCAGGAAGTCCCCCGAGGCAACCCACACTCATTCGAGATAGGTCTCCTAGACCTTATCCAATATTGCCTCCATGACCTCCTAGGCTAGATCGAGACTTACCTCATAGGCCAGATACAGGGCACCCACAATGGGTGGATACCCCTCTTTATAGACCGGCTCGAGAGATGCCCTATGGGGCCTACAATGAGCATGAGCTAGAAGTAGAGTATTTGGAGATGCCTTATCAAGGTAGGGGGGTGACAGGCCACCACCCCACAATAGGTTGGAGGATCCTAGACCTCCACCATAGGATGTGAGCAAGAATGAGGAGATCAAGTCCTCAGACCCATACAAAGAGCTGCTAGAGCACCTAGAGTCGGTAGAGAACAAGACCTATGGGTCTAGATCTCAAAAGCCCACTATGCGCCAGCTGCATAGTCAGCCCATCCATCCTTCAGTGCCTACGCCTCCCTATCCAGAGCAATTCAAATTGCCTTAGTTGGCTATGTTTAAGGGAGAAGAGGATGCGCAGGAGCATGTCACCAGATTTTTAGGCTAGTGCTTCGACATTCATGATGATGATGCTTTGCTTTTGTGGATATTTGTGACTACCCTTTTAGGCCCCACCTCGGAGTGGTTTTACCAGCTCCCTAAGCATAGCATCCACACTTTGGATCAACTTGTAGATGCATTCCTAGAATGCTTCACCTTCAATACCAAGAGGAAGGTGACACTGGTTGACGTAGCTAGGTTAAAACAATATGATGATGAGTCAATAACAAATTATGGCAATAGATGGTGAACCTTGCTCGCCAAACTACCTTATCTCCTCCCCATGTCGGAGCTGACTCAGATGTTCTCCAAGAGCTTCCTGAAGCCAATCTCCTTGTTGTTGCAACTGCAATAGTATCCGACTCTTGAAGATGCCCTAGCATAGGCTAGGACCATCGAAGAAATCAAGATTCAAGAGGGGGAAATTGTGAAACCTCGCAAGGAGTGGAGCAAGAACAATAAGAGCACCCCAATGTAGTCTAAGCTAGCAATAGTGAATCAGGTTGCCATTAGCATCCCAGGGGTAACGCAAGTTGTGCCACCTCAAAAGCCCAATTATCAGGCCACACCTCGGGACTATGCTAAGGACAATCAGAATAGTCAAGGGCAGAATCAACAGCACCACCCCAAGTGGTAGTTCACGCCCCTTGTAGAGTCCATGGACTCATTGTTTGAGTACCTCTTAGCGGTAAATTTGATCAATCTGCCTGAGAGTCGACCTATCGACCCGAATGCACCCAAGCCCAAAGGGTACAGAGAAGACCTATATTGCAAATTTCATAGGCAAAATGGGCATGATGTGAACATGTGCTACAAGTTTAAAAACTTGGTACAAGACATGATCGATAGGAAGGACCTTTAGGTAGACAACCCTATCATGCCAAACAACCAACAGATGGAGGTCTTTAAAGATCCCCTACCTGCCCATGTGGAGCAGGCCAAGCCAGTGCCCTAGGTGAATGAGGTTCACCATGCCCCTCCTCAGTAGGGGTATGTCGGCATGATCAACATTGTCATGAGGAACAGGTGGTACCCAAGTCCAACCGCACCACCTATGGCTCAGAGTGATGTCCCTTCGACATCACAATAGCCACCACCTCCTCTATCGAGCCTTCCACCTAGGCCCATGGCCACCATTAAGAGTAAGCTCACTTAGAGCTTAAGAACAACATCTACCCGACTCTCCATCTACGAGCTGATTCAACAATCACAACCTCACAGAGAGGCTTTGATGGAGATCCTTAAGGCCATAGAGCTTCCACCCCAGGAGTCTAACTCCTTCAACAATTTTGTGGGGCATGTAAGATAGTGCACTGAACCGGTAATCACCTTCCGAGAGGATGAGCTTAAACCGGTTCCAAATGATATGGTGGACCCTCCCTTGCACATCGTCGCATGTGTAAATAGGACACCATACAAGAGAGTGTTGATAGACATTGGGTCTTCTAGAAATATCATCACCATGATAGCTCTCAAGCACTTGAAGCTCTCGACATCCCATATTGTCGCATCTACATACACCCTCCGAGCATTTAATGATGCCATATGCTCAATAGTTGGTACGATTGTCCTACCGATTCAGGTAGGAGAAAAGACCATCTCGATGCTATGCCACATACTAGAGGGTGAGATGGCATACAATATCCTATTAGGTAGACCATGGATTAGGGACATGAAGTGCATCCCTTCCATTGCTCACCAGTGCCTCAAGTACACTCATGAAGGGCAAGTTCATGTCATCCCTATGGACCTAGAGCCCTACAAGTATTGTAACATGGTGCAACATCTCCCAGATTCAGCCTTACCATCAACACACCTAGATTTCCAACCGAATAAATCCAGCCAAGGTTTGACCCCCTCATCATCGCATGACATACCTTCCTCATCATCGACACCTCCTCCGATGCCCATCGGGCCGATGGATCCTTTGTTGAGGAACCTAGGGAAGAAGCCTATTGATGAGGTCCAACCGACCATATCCACCATCTCCATAGAGGAGATACCTAGCCCAGATGATGAAGAGCTACCATAGGAGATAGATGATGAATCAGATCAGGTCTCACTCTCATCACTCTTCTATCCGTAGCCTCTAGTGATAGTGCACTTGGCTTCCATCGGATTAGGAGAATACATGGTTAGGAATGTCACAGCTACCCCTGCTATAGAGTCGATGCAAGACATGGGTCGACCCCATCTTCCCATAGGCACTATTGTGCCCCTAGGCATCCCCCCTAATCAAATAAATTTCATCTATGGGGGACTTGACTATGGCATCGAACCCTACCAACAGCATGAGGAGGATGAGGAGCCCTTCGTAGAAGACATCAACTACTTGTCTAACCCTGACTTCACCTTGAAGTACCTTGACCTTTGCAATTGGCATGGTTACGGGTTAGGCTTGTATGAGCAAGGCATGCGGGTTCCATTTCAACCCTGGTACCAGATGCCATATGATAAATCAGGATTGGGACATAATCACCCCTTGCCCCTGGATGTTCTCATAGATGGTCTGGAGCACCTATGCCTCAACTATAGAGATGAGTTGGCCCGAGATCCCTTTGCCAACCCTAATCATGTCTACTCATTGGGGGACTATTTCCCTATGCCCTTGGGAGATGATGAACCACCTCATGATGGTATCCAATCCTACGAGAGAGGTGAAGGTTCATGCACTCTTCCCCATGATAGTGAGGAAGAAGATCTAGGGTCCCCTTATGAGTGGATGTCAGATGATGAGTCAGACTATGGAGTCACATCGATTGAATCTGATAGTTCTGATGGAGAATACGCATAGGTCATCCCTTGGGATGATGATGATGAATACTATCTATGCATGTTCCCATTACAAGATCCCATTTGGAGATAACTTCTACCTCACAAAGAGCAAGTTCACCCATAGCCACACCGACCACCGCCTATCATTCCACCACCTCCATAGCCACCTCCTCAGGTCATGCTACATCCGAAGGTCCATGGTCACCACCAACCACCTAGGGGAAATCATCCATCCATAAATATGATTTCCATAGATCTGTTCGAGCCCCTACAAGATCTGAATAACCCATTAAAGCCATTGCACCTCGACTTGGGGGTAATCAAATTTGATCGAGGAGATTCACCCCCATCACCTTCTGAGTATTGGCCTTGCGATGAGATGCTACAACCATTTTGCTTCTCCCTAGGGCTAGCTCATGATGTCTTCCATGTTGAAGAGGAACCCAAGGTTCCCATTGATGATCTAAATCTAGTAGATGACATCCATTTGATCCCTACCCCCCACCAGCTGGAGGAGGGGTCGCATATGTCAATCGAGCCTACGATTGACAAAGATATCAACTCAGATCTAGAGAATCCATAGTGTATCAAGCTAGGGGAAAGTCTATCCCCCAAAGAGCAAGCCGATTACATAGCCCTTCTCACCAAGAAGAAGGAAGCTTTTGCATGGTCCTATAAAGACATGTCAGGACTGGATCCAAATCTAGTCACCCACAATCTGATGCTTGACCCCAAGGCCAAGCCTATCAAGAAAAAGCTAAGAAATATGCATCCAACGGTGGCCTTGATGGTCAAATATGAGCTACAGAAGTTGTTGGATGCCCAATTTGTTATTTCTGTAGACTATCCACCATGGCTGTCCAACATGGTTCCCATCAAGAAGCCTGATGGGAGGATTCACATTTGCACTAATTTTTGAGACCTAAACAAAGTGAGTCCTAAGGATGATTTCCCTTTTCCAAGCATCGATGCCCTGGTAGATGCCATAGTGGGCCATGAAATGTTATCCCTTATGGATGGTTTCTCTGGGTACAATCAGATTCATATCAATCCAGAGGACCAGCTCAAAATGGTGTTCACAATGCCCTGGGGGACATTTTGCTACAAGGTCATGCCTTTTGGCCTTAAAAATATCGGTGCCACCTACCAGCATGCCATGACATACATCTTCCATGACTACATGCATAAGATTTTGGAAGATTACATGGATGACTTGTTGGCTAAATATTTATTATGCCATGAGCATCTTGATGTCTTGAGCAAAGTTCTAGATCGCCTCATCGAGCACAACGTGAGACTGAACCCCAAGAAGTGCATCTTCGACATCACATCTAGAAAGCTCTTGGGATTTATCATCTCTAAGCGAGGCATTGAAGTGGACCCCAATAAGGTCAAGGCCATCCTCGAGATGCCTCCCCCAACCATGATCAAGCAGCTCCAAAGTCTGTAGGGCAAGATCCGTCCATAAAATGCTTTATAGCACAATTGTCGGACAAGTGTCACCCCATGAACAAGTTGTTGCACAAGGGGGTCACATTCCATTGGGATGACGAGTGTCAGGAGGCCTTTGATGCAATAAAACAATACCTAGCTTCACCACCAGTGTTGGCACCACCTAGACCAGGAGTGTCATTCCGCTTATACATCTCAGCCACTGAGATTGCACTGGGTGCCATGTTAGCCCAGAACAATGAATTTCATAAGGAGCAGGCTACTTACTATCTCAGCCGCACCTTGGTCAGTTATGAGATCAAGTATGCATACATTGAGAAATTATGCCTAGCAGTGGTTTTCACCACCAAGAAGCTATGACATTACATGCTTAGCAACACCACGTATGTTGTATCTAAAGAGAATCCATTGCGCTACATGATGAGCCACACTTATCATAGTAGTCGCACGAAAAAATGGATCATGTTGTTGATGGAGTTCGACCTAGAATTTGTTGGAAAAAAATCAATTAAGGGTCAGGTCATCATCGATCAACTCGTAGAGGCTCCTCTCCAGGATGATCAACCTCTTAGTATGGAGCTTCCCGATGAGGGGGTCTTCCAAATATCAGAATCGCCAGATTCTGACGAGCCTGAGATGCAGGCAGATATGACCCTATTTTTTGATGGCTCCAAATGCGAGCAAGGGGGTGGCATGGGAATCATGTTTTTCACACCGCATGGGGCTCCCATACCCCTATCATTTAAACTTGATTTCTCATGCACCAACAATAATTTTGAGTATGAAGCCTTGCTCATAGGCCTTCAGATGACTATCACCATGAAAATAACAAAGCTTAACATTTTTGGTGACTCTTTGCTCATTGTTAACCAGGTCAAAGGGATCTACCAGTGCAAATGCCTAGTTCTGCAAGCCTACAAAGCCCTTGTGGATAAGTTCCTAGTAAAATTTGAATGGTATAACATCGAGGCACTCCCTCGATCATCTAATCATTTTATGGATACAATGGCCTCCCTAGGGTCCTTGATCCCGCAAGACCCTATGGATCAGATGACTACCATTCAGGTCAAAATGCTCTCGTAGTCTATGGTTGAGCATGAGAATGCTCAAGTCATGCTAGAAGTCCACTTGATTCAAATTGAACCTCATCAAGAGAGATTCTCACACATTCATGAATGCTTGAACTAGGCCGATTGGGGGACTTTGTTCCCTCAAGCCCCTTTTGATAGCAATGCAATGCTATTCTTACATGTTCTCTCCCAATCAGATTTTTCTTGAGATGAACTTCAAGAGGGATAGGTCGTTCATGCGCTCGAGGCTTCCTCACAATAGGACTGGTCCACACAAATCAGGGAATACCTAAAGCTTGGTAACCTCCCTCCTAGGTTGTCGCACATCGCTAAAAGAACATTCAGATGGAAGGTGACAAAATATGTCTTGCTAGGAGATATTATGTATCGTCGAAGCTATGAAGGGATCCTCCTTCACTGCTTAGAGCATCAAGAATCAGCTTGGGCAATCGCCCAAGCACACGATGGTACATGTGGTGGCCATTTTAGTGGCATGGCCATCGCCAAGCGCATTCTTCGCATGGGCTATTATTGGCCAACTTTAGAGCGAGATTGTTGTGCATACGTGAGGAAGTGCATGAAGTGTCAGCACCATGCTAATTTGACACACGTGCCTTCTCAGGCCTTGCAACCGATTCAATCGGTGTGGCCATTTTCACAATGGGGATTGGATTTAATCAAGAAAATCTCCCTCACATCCTTGGGCTACCACACATTTATTATAATGACTACCGAGTATTTCACTAAATGGGTGGAAGCAATTCCCCTTACCACTATGATGGGACCCCATCGCATGGAGTTCCTATTACATAATATCATTTGTCATTTTGGTATTCCATCCAAGATCATTTTGGATAATGGGACATCATTTAAGAACAAATATGTGCATGCTTTGACAACAAAGTATAATATCCAACATAGTTTTTTGACACCCTACTATCCACAAGCAAATGGGCAAGCAGAGGCTTCCAACAAAATATTGATTGCCATTCTCAAGAAAACTGTTAGAGAGAATCACACAGATTGGCATACACAAATACCCCTTGCTCTATGGGCCTACCGCACTAGTATTCGGACACCCACTAGGGCTACTCCATTTTTGCTAGTGTATGGCACCGAGGTGGTCATGCCTCTAGAGCTCGAAATCCCATCACTGTGCATATCCATGCAAGAGTTCATCGATGATGACACCGCATGGTAGGCTCACCTAGATCAGCTTACATTGCTTGATGAACATCGTATTAATGCTCTCGAGCACCTACGCATTTATCAAGAGTGACTTAAGAGAGCCTACAATATGAAAGTCCACCTAAGGGACTTTCAAGTTGGTGATCTCATTCTGAAGGAAAACCAACAAAATTCTAATTTGCCGCCCCATATAAGGGACAAGTTCATGGTAAACTAGTTAGGTCCCTATGTCATTACTAGTCAGATAGGACCCAAAACTTATCGCCTAGCCTCCCTTGAAGGTGTCGAGGATCCTAAACCCTTGAACATACTTCATTTGTGGCCATTCCATGCCTAAGGCATGGTGGTCAACCTAAAATGCTCCTAGGTGGTCTAGAACCATCTAGGTCACCCCAAAATGCTCCAAGGGTGCCTACATCCCACTTGGTCAACCTAAAATGCTCCTAGGTGGTCTAGAACCATCTAGGTCACCCCAAAATGCTCCAAGGGTGCCTACATCCCACTTGGTCAACCTAAAATGCTCCTAGGTGGTCTATAACCATCTAGGTCACCCAAAAATCCCAAAGGCATCCATAAGCCCTTTGGTCACCCCAAATGCCCCAATGGCCCCCAATAAGCTCATTGGTCACATGTACATATATATCACTCAAAAATACAAAAACATCATCATATATATCAAAATCCAAAAACATTGCATCACATTGCATCTTCAAAATATCATATAGATCAATCAAAAATATAAAATCACATCACATTGCATCCCATTGCATTCTATCATCGCTTGCATTTAGGCATACTCACCATTTGCACTTTGCATTTTAGAGTTGCTCATACATGTCTAGCACCATGATGGTACACTACTCATCATTCAAAATCAATGTTGTGAAAGTAATCATAGTTCAATGTTTCACTTATCATTTTCACCCACATTTTCCATATTCCATATTTGTGTCCACTCCCTTCACCTAGTCATTTGTTTTAGAATGTCATTAGGGTTTTTGGTCACTCAACCATCTCTAGTTTTCTTTTCAGATCTTGTAGAAAGCTATCTTGATTTTTAGGAGGTAGAGTCTTGCTTAGATTATGCCTTGTGTACATCAGATCCCAAACACATTTACACATTAATAAATCCAAGTTTTGCACAAAGAAATATGAAATCCATGAAGTGGTCTAGGTTACCTTAAGCGAAAAGGTCATCCTGCTCATCCCCCTATGCGAATGGTTCAAGAATGCTGAGAGTTGGCAAAAGGACAAGCTCTTCCCTACCCAATTCCCCAAAATAAATAGTGGTTTTCACCACTATCAAAAATCCCAATTCCCACAAATCCCAATCCCTCAAAAAATCAAAGAAATCAAAAGTTCAAAAAGCAAAAATCAAAAGCAAAATCAACAGTGGTTTTCACCACTAATCCCAAATCCCTTGCTCAAAGAAAAAAAAATACAAAATAAACAGTGATTTTCATCACTACATATGAGCAAGTATCCCAATAAAATTGAAGAAAATAAGGGAGTCGAACTTGAATCCCTGGAACTCTCAGCATTTGGAAAACCATCAGGTGATCCTCATTACAGGTTTGGTGGATAGCCTACTTGTCAATGGTGGTAGCCTCCCGCATGATGATATGTCTATCACATTAGCTTTTGCATGTGTATAGACCAATGTTTGCATGTGGATGAGCTAGCTTTTGGTAACCTAGATTGCCTAGTGGTCTAGTCCTACTAAGTACAGAACCTAGGATCGTGACATTCATAGGGTGATCCTCATTCCAGGTTTGGTGGATAGCCTATCTGGAAATGGTGGTATCTTTATGCATTTCACAAGAATGAACTCACTTGCACACACAGGGATATGAAGTACCTTGGTCATCCTAGAAGATTCATACCTTGTCAAAAAGTCTTGCATAGTCAGTATACAACCTTTGATCAAGTTAGCTAGAGTGTTTGAGTCTCATAAAAACCTCATCTACATTCTCTAACATCTCATGTCAATTATTCCATTTCTACCACATTGCAATAATACATTTCCACATTTCCATTACACAAAAACAACAAAGGAACAAAAAAGAGCGTTAATGTGTTTTGTACAGTCTATAGTGTTCACATAGTATGTCAAATCATTAGCCATAATTCATTTTTATCAATCAATCAAATATCACATCTCACTATGCATCCACGCATATAGATAGTTGCAAATCAAATCAAAATCAAAATACACATGCATACATGATATCTACCTATCATCATTCCATTGCATCCATATGCATAACATACTAAGCATTTAACACATAATCATAAATCCATACACACATTGCATTCATACAATAAAGCAATAAATGAAACACATGATGACCATAATAAAATCTCATATATATATGGGGAAAAACATGTACATCAGAGTTTCCAAAATACCCATAGGCTACAATAAAGTGGGTCCTCAGACCTCACAATGCTAAACATCCAAAAAACCCAAAAATAATCCCATGAGTCTCCATCACCATGATCACGTAGGATCGGTGCTACGACTCACACTACCACCAGTAGTCCAGGTCCGCTGAGACCCCCCATGCCTACTACCACCAACCCTATCCTCCCTCTACCTAGTAGAGGAGTGCACCATCTCACTCTACCAAGACCGGTGTGATCTGCTACTCTCCCCATCATCCGAAAGCCGCCCCCAAGGTGCACCACCTCCATCTCCAACCGATCCACATATGCCTACCTCCATTATCCCTACACCTGATAGGTATCCACCACTGACTATAACCGTAATACCTCTACCCATAGCTTCTCCATCTCCTCAATGTTGGATCCCTCCTACCTCGAACCCTGAGCTCTCAGCTATACCCATAGGGAGGATATCTCGGCCTAGTCCTCCCATGTCTGTACCTACAGGAGATCTCTCTCCTACCTAACCCTAGCCAACTCAGCCTGTAACTCGACATACCGATCACCCTATGCACCCAATGGTACCTATACCCCAAGATCCTCTACACCCATGTCATCACCCTAATCTCCCAAATCTAGGAGATCTCCCTTACTCATCACCCTCCTCTAGTTCCTCACATACATCATCTCATCTATCCACCCTAACTGCCTCACCCCCTAGGGCCCTTGCACCTCACCACTGGTGCATCACCCACCATGATTCATACTCCTCTATAGTCTTCGCATCATCCACATTAGGAATAACTACTACAAGATCCAACTCCTCACCCACCTCCTCCATAGTAGGCCATAACAACGTCCTCTCATCCCCATGGCATCGGTACACCACTAGCTCCTCGAGAAACCCCTATCATAGCCCAAACTACCGCATGACATGACCAAATGGGAAGTACTCCCACTCGGTCCCATGTCATGCAATCAACCATCTACCCTACCTCACCCACGAGCTGCTCCCCAACATCTACCCAGACCAGACAATCCATGTATGGTCACCATAACACCTACCCTGGTGCTAGGTGAGAGAAGAGATCGACGTAGTGATCCACATCACCCACAAACCATTGACTCTACCCTCTCTCCTACATCATCTACCATAGGATGCCATATCCTATCTCCCTATTCGCTAGCTATGCTCAGGTCATCCAAGGTAAGCCCTATGGTCACCCCACAACTATGTGCTACCACCCCCAACACTATAATAAGAAGCTATAGCCTAAGCCCTTTCGCTTATGATAGTGGATCTCATACAACTCATCATAGAGCTATGCCAGCAAGGTAGTCCCCCATGCCATCACCAATGGCTCCTCCTTGGTGCACCCCGCCAGGGCGTACACCAACTCTAACAGGTTCCAAGGGAACCTAGCTCCTGATGAGTCAGGGAGGAGCATATTGGAGATGAGAGTCATCAATAGTGCATGCCTCACCTCCAACACCCCCTCCTCATGCCAATACCCCACCAATATACCTCCATTATAGTAGTCCATCTCCACCACCTCCACATCTTCCCCAAAGTACCTCATCAACTACACCCCTCTAGTCATGGTGCGATGACCAGATAGGTCACCCCTCTATCAAAATCCTTAAAATATGATAGACATCCTCCAACATCACCATCATCTCCCCCATCGATAGATGGAAGGTGTTGGTGTGTGGGTCCCATAAACTAATCAAAGTCATCAGATAAGCCCGATCGCCTACCACAGGCTCCAACCGAGTAACTTGCTTGAGCCCTAGGGCATCAAGCCACTCCTAATCAGCCTCAGTCAAGGCATCCCACATGGTCCCGAAGAGCTTCAATTTTTGATACCGACTCTTCACCACCTAACAAAATAACAAAAACAAATAAAAACATCAAAAACACAAACAAAAAATAATAAATAAATAGGTAGTACACTTTTAATAAACGAGGTCATTTGAGTTAGTATTTTACCCATCGTGCATCGGACCCCTTCATTGGATGCCTTCGCCTACTAACTCATGATGATAGCGGGATGATTTTGACAGTGCTTCACTATGCAAAATCACTCTCCTCCTCCTCACCTCTCAAACCACAAAAGAAAACATGCAATAATGAGCCCAAAACCTGCATTTGGGGTTTATATAGGCCTACAATAGTCCTATTCATCCTAGGGTGGGATGAACACACTTTTGGCCATTCATCCCACCCTAGGATGAATACCAAATTTGTATTCATTCCACCCTAGGATGAATACAAGATTCATAGGTCAAAACAACTTCAAATGCACCAAAAGGGTCCAAAAACCCACAAAAATAGCTCTATTTTTGTCAAAAGTTTTGTATCAATCAAGAGGAAAATAATAGCACTCATGGATGCTTGGAAATAACCTTAATTCAATCCCTAAGAAGGCCACTATGGTCAGACCACCCCATGAGAATGAGGTTTTTCATTCCTTTCCTCCAGGAAGCACCACAGAAAAGGGTTCAAAACCCACCAAAAACATGTCAAATATGATGGAATTCACTCAGGGTTAATATGGAACACAAATTTCTCATGGATGCATGGAAAAGTTACTACTTTACTCCCTAAGAAGGCCATTGTGGCTAGACTACCCCATGGGAATGAAGTTTTCAACTCCTTGCTTCCAGGAAACCCCCATAGCATCATTCAAATCCTTTCAAAATTGTGCCATTTTTCAATGCGTACAACTTAGGGCAACCTCACCAAAAGTCATCTAGGTCAAGCGACTCATCACTTTTCTCATGAGTCATTCCCTCATCGACTCGTCGCTTGAGGGGGTAGTCATACTCAGTATCACAATCAACAAGCACACACTCAATCAAGCAAATTGTATTCGTTCAACGAATCATTGATAGAGACAATCATGCTCCTGCTTGGGGCAGCAAACAAGCAGACAACACCCAATTAAAATTCTTGGCATTCTGTAAGCATGTGTAACTTCAATAATCTCCACATCATGACCGAACAACATCCAAGATAAAGCAAGTTCCTTAGCTCGTCAAAAGCAAGGATTCAAGAACGCATGCTCTTTCCAAGATTGGGGCATCTAAAGTTGGTTAGGGTATTGAGTAACCTTAATCATTGAACATTTTAGTCATCTATTTTTGCTCAGCATTATGCTGCACACAATGCATCCCAAAAAGGGGCATCTGTAGACACTAAAATCTGGTCAATCCGATTATGCTACCATAAGCAACGACTTCATGACACACCAAGGCCCCTAGGGCAGCCCTCAAGAGGCATACAGTGGTTCTAACCACTTTGTACAAGGTTTTGAAAGGTTCTAGGCCACTTTTGGGACCTTTTGGACACCCTACTACTATTCGTTCCACCCTGGGATGAATACAGAACCTATTCATCCCACCCTGGGATGAATAGCAGTATTCATCCCAAGGGGGAGCGAATAGCAGGTTTGATTGGCAAAAAGTCAAATATGGACAAATGGTGCCTAGAAACGGTTACTTTTCTATTTTCCAATGCCTAGGAAGTTAGAGCACGCAACATCTTAATGCTCCAGCCCATGAGGGAGGCCAAATTGGGAGATTCTCTTCCCCCTCCAATGCATGTCACCCTGGTGGCCAAGTGGCGCCTCGTGCCTCGCATGCCCTTGCATGCCTTTTGACCCATGAAGCCTCCTTGGGCTATAAAGTGGATGCATTTTCCACACAAAAATGGAGAGGATATTTTGAGGATAAAGCAATGGAGTGCTGCCAAGATTTCCTTCCACCCTTTTGTGCCCATTTTCCCTCAGAATCTCTACCTAGCGAAGGAGGTTTGCGAGTGAACTAGGAGGCGCAATTTGTTACAAAACCAAACCATCTGAGTGATTCCCACACCAAATTTGATGAAAATACCCCTTAGAGTGTTTTGCATCAATTCTCAGTGGAATTGGTGGTAAAATTTAGGCAGAAATGGTGGGCGTCCCACCCCCGGGTGCCCCCCAATTTGTGACAGTCCTATTCATCCCACCCTATGATGAATAGAAATATGTGCATGATTTTATTACTATTTTTAATTATTTATTTTCTACATGCTATTACTATGCTGCAGTTCAAATTTTAGGTCTTTCTGAGCTATATTGGCCGAGATATTGCATTTTTAGTGTTTTGTAGGGTCTCTTGCAGGTATCCGACGGTCATTTGAGAGAACACCCAAAATATGACTGATATTGAAAATATGATCAAATGGGTTTTCTTATAATATCATTTTATGTATTCTATCCAATTTTCATGCATTTTGGATATGCGTAGGGTCATAAATTGCTTGCTTTGGGTTTTGTAGGTTGCGAACGGTCATTCGAGTTTTGAAGCCCCATCGGATGCAATTTTGGTGCAATTTCTGGTGATATCTTCCCAAAACCTTCTTTTTTACATCCCTCTACAATTTCATGTCATTTGGAGTTGATTTGATATGTTTTCTCATTATTAGTCATTTTGCCCCTATGGGGATTGCATGCTTTTTATCACACGCACTCGCTATTTGACGTTTTTGGTTTCCTTGTGTGTAGGTGCAGGTCATTACAATGCATTGGGAAGGAGCATAAGACATCTGGATCAAAGACACAAGTGGTGGAAACCTTGGCCCGCCCACCTCGATTGTGGGTACGAGGAAAGACATTGGATGTGCACCCAAATTTCTTGAAGGATTTTGATCCTTGGGCACCCGAGTTGTAAAAATTTGTATCACCCATTTTGAGCCCTCAAGGGGATGCATTGTAACCTAGAATTTGATCAGTTTTATTAATAATAAATCTATTTGCTTTGCTTTATTTCTTGTTATTCGTTATCTTTTCCATCTTTACTTGCATGCTTCCGTTTGACGCTCATAAGCGATAGGGCATAGATACGCATATTGTTTATCTTCATTTGGTGCACTCATTTTTCCCTACTTCAATTTGTATGAAGCCAAGTATGCTAAAATGCATTAGCTCAAAGTGGGGGACAGAATGACTAAATATTTTTTCAATGCCTCAGACCTCTTGCCTAGTATTCCCAGTTTCAAGCCATTCAAGTTGATGGGCAGAGATTCACAAACCTTTCAAACATTGTCAAAGCCTTTGTTTCACATTATCAAGTTTTTTTTGCTTCTCAACCCCTTGATGATGCTAGAAGGCAAGCTCTTGTTAATTGTATCGTTGTTGTCCCCAACAAGCTTTCTCTTGAGAAAATGCTATTCTGTGACACTCCTCTTTCTTTGGAAGATCTAAAAAATACCTTGTCACTCATGGCCAATGATAAGGCACCTAGTATTTATGGATTCTCATGTGAATTCTACAAATAATTCTAGGATATGCTTGGTTTTGATCTCCATAAAGTGTATCTTGAAGCCCTGTAATGTGGTTCACTAGGTTCCATTATTAACAAAGGTAATGTTAAATTTATTCCTAAGTTTGGAGACCCTGAGCTCATCACTAATTGGAGGTTGATCACCCTGATTAATGTGAGCTATAATAATATTGTCAAATTCCTTACACTTAAGCTTAATTCTCTCCTACCTTTGATTGTCAAGCCTAAACAAACTAGCTTTGTTCAAGGAAGATACATTCTTGATAATGTTCTTGTTGTTTGGGAAGGTATGAAGTGGGCAATAAATTCTAAACAAGATGATTTATTCATTAATATTGACTTTGAGAAATCCTATGATAATATGGAGTGGTACTTCATCACTGCCATGCTTCAAGCTCTAGGTTTTGGGCCAATGTTTGTGAGCACCATTCTTATGTTATTTCAAGATGCTTCAGTTGTTCTTACTTTGAATAATAGTCAATCTCAATAAATTTTTCTTGGTCGCTCTATAAGACAGGGGTGCCCTCTTACTCCATCTCTTGGCATTCTTTTTGTAGAGGATTTTGGATATTTATTGGCCCATAAGGTGGATCAATGATTAATCAAGGGTATTGCTCTCCCCAATTTTGATCGTTAGTTGGTCAATGGTCATTTTGCTAATGATTATTTCTTAACACTTTGATAATATGAGCAATCCTTTTCCTTGGCTATTAGTTTCTTAGAGGTGTTATGTTTAGCCTTTGGTTCTTCTATACAATGGAAAAAACCTCTTGTTCTAGGTAATCTCAATCCCAGCTGCCATGCTAGATACATCATTTCTAATGGACTTGGATTCAGTCGGGTGAGGTGTTTAAATTTCTTGGAATTTATTTTGCATTTCATGGTTCCTCTACTCAATTATGGTAGTATGTTATTGATAAAGTGGACAATAATATTTCTTACTGGACTAGTAAGAAACTTTCTCTGGTAGAAAAATTTTAGATTTGTTCTAAGGTTTTAGTCAATACCCATGTCTATTATTTATCTTGTTGGGTTCCATCCAAATCTTGATATAAAAAGCTGGATAAGCTTCTGAGATATTTCTTGTGGGCCAAAGACTCTATCAAATAGGGTTTTCATCAGGTAGCCTGGGAAATTTGTTGTTTGCCCAAGGACTGTGGAGGTATGTCACCGACAAGGTTTTACCCTTTGTGCTAAATGGATCACCTAATATTTAATTGGGGATGAATCTTGAAAAGTGTTGATCAGGCATTGCATTTCTTCTGGTTTGCTTCAAGGGAAGAAAATTTGGAAAGGGGTGGGATTGCAATCCATTCTTACTACCCATGTCCCTATTAAATTTAAAGGTTCTTTTATAATTTAGAGTATTTGGAAAGCTTGGGAGGCCTTCAAACCTTAGATTAGTTGGAAAGGGAGTTTCCACAAAGCAGGTGCCTCTTTGCCTTCCATGAATATTTGGTGGTCTCTTGTTATCACTTGGTAGGGCTCCCCCCTATTTCTATTGTAGTAGGTCAGAGTTCAGAGGTTCTATAAGCATGGTATTGCTTTCATTTTTTATTTCTCTCGATATACCAAGAGTTGGATACCCTGGGAAATTTTTCATCAAATTCATAATTTAAATCCTGGTGATATAGATACTTATGAGGTGGTTATTGATAGTATTCCATTTTCTATTTGGAGCAAACTGCATAAGAATTTTTTAAAACCCTGGTGGTCAGATTAGTGTTTGCCTGGGAGCTTCCTGTTTTGTACTATAAATTTCATCTTGGTTACAAATGGCTCATCTCGCAAGTTCAATGGTTGATAAGCTCACTTTGAGATGGGACTTAGTCTCTCTTCTCTCTCGATGGAATAAGAGGTTTTAGATTGCTTGGGCTACTTATATTGAACCTAAACATAATTTTTTTTCTTGGAGCCTCTTGCACCAGGGGTTGCCTATTGGCAGTAGGCTCAAGCATTTGGGTGTTCATAATACCATTTTTTTAGTTTGTAGATAGGCGAAAGATTTACTATATATTTTTTGGTTTTGTGATCAAGCTCAGTCGGCCTGGGAGTGGCTTCTTGAAATTTTTAGACCTTTTATGCAGGAGGATTTTACCTGGGTGCATGGTATTTTGGGTGACCCTATTACTTTTTCCTTCAAATTGGGTGTTGTTTGGAATAATTTTAGAATTGGTACCAGGTTTTATCTATGGAAGTCCCAGAATATAGTTGTTTTTTCTCAGCAAGATATTGTACGTGTCTTCTCTATTGTTGATAAATATGATATATTCTTTGATTGTTGGTTACAGATTCAAGTATAAATTAAAAATTATATCTGTAGTTGTAGTACTTACGTACCCTCATGGATCATTGAGGGAATGTGCCCTACGCTATGATTTGTGTGCCTATTCCTTCCCCTTCCAAGGGAGGTTCCAAGTCCTGATTGTCGACTCACTAGGGGGCCATCGTTGGCCATAGATCTCTACTACCATACAGTGGTCCTAGCCCCCCCACAATACAAATATGGAAAATTTGGAGTTGGAGGCCCGTCTCGCCCAGCCTCTGGTTGGGATGTTCGGCCTCTTGAGCAAGATGTTACCCTTGGTTGGGGTGGAATTGTACCAAATGTACAAACCCTTACTATTAGTGGTACTACTACTGATTATTTGGGGGCTCTGACTTCTTCAACCATTGGATGGACTTATGACCATATGGAAGAAAACTTTAGGCCTTCCACTTGGCAATGATTTCTTGGCTCCTTTCTTTTTGAATGCATATTTAACATTGTTTTGGCAGTTGTTATCTGGATTTTTATGGATTGTTTCTAACACTCTTGTGTAATCCTAACCATGGTGGTAAGTGTGTTGGTTTATGGGGTTTGCTAATCCCACTCACCCTTTTTTGTATTATTAAACATTATTTTTTTAATATAATGTCCTTTTCATCCAAAAAATATTAAAATCAATAAATACTCAAATAAAACTCCTAACCGATAAAATGTCATATAATTACAAGAAATATAAGGAGCGTAGGAGTGATGGCCAATGAAACTTCATTTTTGAATCATTGTCAAATGGGAAGCAGAGAAGTTGTAGTTCAGGAGCAGACAACGGTACGAGTGCATGTGGAAATAGTACCAAGGATGGAACCGACGACCAAGGAAATGGGAATGAAGTCATAGCTAAGTTTGACCCTGTGGCTTTGGATTATGGGAATGATATTTTTGGGGGGAAATAACCACTAGATAAAATAGCGATGGGTAATAGGAAATCCCAAGCAACATCATTTGTAGAAAATCTTAAGGGAAGGCCCAAACCCTTCTCAATGGTATCACGCACATTCTTTCCTGATGGATATATGTAATCATGTTGGAAGAATTCATGGTTGGGTCCATTTACCTTGATTCCATCTCCCTAGTCAAAAATTTTATAGGGGGAAGACCTGATATGGAGGTTATCATGTTATGGGTAACGATGAAATGGAAAACCAAGG
The DNA here is from genome assembly GCA_028583015.1 of Wollemia nobilis. Lineage (NCBI taxonomy): Eukaryota > Viridiplantae > Streptophyta > Pinopsida > Araucariales > Araucariaceae > Wollemia > Wollemia nobilis. The sequence goes on from JAQPPZ010014915.1 coordinate 253,649, forward strand.
GTTATCTAGAATTGGTTACTATGTCAGGAAGTTTCTTCATGATTTGGCTCAATACTCAAGAAGACATAGATCACATTCTAACTAGGGGGCCATGGTTCTTCAGGAGAAGGAGCTTATTCCTCCGCAAGTGGGGTGTGGATTTTGATCCAAAAACCTAGAGCATCAACATAGCTCCCATATGGGTCCGTCTTCCAAATTTACCCTCTCACTTTTAGCACAAGGATGTTCTACAAGGGATAGCTCGAGCGATTGGAGAGCTTGTCTCCATATATCCTACCACACGTGCTCATTCAAGAATGACACAAGCCCATATTTGTGTTAACCAAATTTATAATCCTAGTTTTTGTCCCATGTGAATTTTATTTACGGGTCTTACCATCGATGCCAAGTGGTGGAGTATGAGAAAAAACCCTCCTTTTGCACTGAGTGCCACACCCAGGGGCACCTTTGAAGCCAATGTCTAAAATTGAGACCTATTCTGAATGATCACCAGGAGATGCAATACCCACTCAAGGGAGAGGTTCAAAGAATGAGAGCTAAAGCGGGTCCACGTTATGAGCCCAAAGGCAAGAAACCTGCTCCCCCATATTAGAATGGTGACAAGAAGAAGGCAAGTTCCCTATTTGTTTTTTCCAATAGGTTTAGTTTATTCAACAATTTAGATCTCAATGCAAATAATGATAATGAGGAGATTCCCGAAGAGGAATTCCCTGGCTCAAATCACCTTGATCAATCCTTCGAGAAGGCAAACCCTCCCTTGCAACCTCCTCATTTGTTCCCTAGCTTGAGTCCAAAATCCTCGTCGATCATGACTATTGCTCCCTAGCCCCCATCGACCAATCTCCCACCACCATCTAATCCCCCACCCAAATTCCCTCCATTCTCCAAAATGTTTGGCCCTTCTCACCCCCCACCCGACCCCCATGACAATGAGGTTGAGAGCCCTAAGTAGTATCATGATTCTCTCAAAGTATGGAGGCCTAAACAGACCATAATTTTTAAAAAATCCCTAATTGATGTCAGAAATGACAAAAAGAAGGGTAGACCCTCTGATGTGGAGCAAAGAAATAGTGATATAGTGGAAGATATATCCAATAGCACCCAACGAAATCTCTTTCAGGAACTGGGAATTTCCAACAAAGATGAACCAAAGAGAACCAAACTTCCTATGCAATAAGGCAAAGGGGGAAAAAAACCTCCAAGAGTTCCAAATGAGAATCCTCTCCTGGAATGCGAGAGGGTTAAATAGAGCAGCAAAACAAAGACTTGTTGCTTCGATGCGAAAGGATTCAAATCCTACAATTTTTCTAATTCAAGAAACCAAATTAGGCATGCAGTCCTCACCAAAAGTTGCCAAAATTATATGGAGAAAATTTTAATTTTCCTTTATATTGGCCTCTAGAACCTCTAGTGGCCTCCTCTGCCTTTGGGACCCAACCAAGGTGGAAGGAAGAGTGATTTCTAGTGAGGGATGAATTTCCAACATTTTTTCCATGATTCTATTTCTAAGCACTCTTGGGTATTGACGAATGTCTATGCCCCGAATTTTCCTTAGGATAGGTTGAACCTTTGGCATACTCTCACTCAGATGTGTGAGGCTTTCAATAATATCCCCTGGATCCTTTCTGGGGATTTCAATGCTCCAATGTATCCCTCTAATAAAAAAGGAGGGAAAGAGATCACTCCCAGAATCACGGGTGACTTCAACAATTTTGTGGATGCTAACGAGTTAATGGATGTTCAACTAAGGGGATCTCAGTTTACCTAGAGCAATATAAGGGTAGGGGGTGATCTCATTCAGGAAAGGCTTGACCATTTTCTTCTTTCTCAGGATGCACTACTTCTGTTTGGAGATGCCAGTTTATAGGCCCTGCCAAATATTGGGTCTGATCACAACCCCCTTATTTTTGAAACTGCCAATAGACCTTCTTTCAAAACTCCCTTTCATTTTGAGGCAATGTGGACCCAACACCCTGACCTTAAGGCACACATTTATGAATGGTGGGGAGAGAGTTTCTCTGGACCTGTCACCAATCAAATTACTCAGAATTTGCAGTCTATAAAAGCCAAACTAAAGATATGGAATAAATAATTTTTTGGAATTTTTTTTGAAAATAAGCAGAACATCAGGGACAAACTCCAAATTATTGAAAATGAATTTCAGCAGGGTCAAGGGGATGCCAGTTTGAGAGCTAAAGAAAAGCAATTGCTTTTATATTTCCACAACATTTTGAAGAAGGAAGAGATGTTCTTGCATCAAAAATCAAGACATTTGTGGTTGAAATAAGGAGATTCCAACTCAAAGTTTTTTCACATTTCTACGCTCAAGCATAGAGGGGCAAACAGGATCAAGGGTCTAATAAGAAATGATGGCACCTTCACCTCCAATATTCATAAAATTCGTGATGAAGTGGTCCTTCACTTTGAGTCCCTCCTAGGTTCTTGCCCTCCCCGCTCTGCCCAAGCCATGGATTCCCTCCTCATGCACATCCCCAAAATCATCATTTATATCATGAATGCATATCTACTCAGTCCTTTAATTTTTGAGGAGATCCACTAGGTCCTCTTCTCCATGGAGCCATATAAAGCCCTAAGCCCTTATGGATTATCCCCAAGGTTCTTCAAAGACTTTTGGGAAATCACCAATCCTAATCTGTGCCAAGCCATCAAAGAAATGCAGATATCCATAGTCATTCCCAGAGATGTGAATTCTACTTTTCTAGCCCTCATCCCTAAAGGCCCCAATTCCAGATCCCTATCTTATTATCATCCCATCATCTTGTGTAATGTGGTCTACAAAATATTTTCAAAGGCTATGGCCAACATATTAAAATGTATTCTCCCATCCTTGATTGACCCCTACCAAGGAAGCTCGGTTAAAGGTAGAAATATTGTGGATGGGGTCATAACCATTCATGAGCTAATCCACTCAGCCCATAAGTCCAAAAAATTAGCTTTCTTCCTAAATCTTGACATGAACAAGGCCTTTGACAGAGTGGATAGGGATTTTCTATCTAAAGTTCTCCAAAAGTTCGGGTTCCATGACAACTAGGTTCATTTGATTATGCAATGCATCTCAACTTCTTGGATATTTGTACTTGTGAATGGATCTGTTGTAGGGTACTTCCCTAGTACTAGAGGACTAAGACAAGGGGATCCTTTATCCCCCATCCTCTTCATTATTCTTGTTGAGATCCTGGGAAGAGCCATAAAAGTTACATGTTCCATGGGCCTGATATTTGGCATCAAAGCAGCATCCAATCTCCAACCCTCAACCCACCAACAGTTCATGGATGACACTCTATTGGCAATGGTTGCATCTATTTTTGAGGCAAGAGTCATCAAAGCTATCCTCAACCTCTATGAAGAAGTCGTAGGGAAAAAATCAACTTCACCAAGAGTAATATTTATTTCATTAACACTCCAGTGGCCCGCCAAGTCAAAATTGTAAACATCCTAGGATGTTCTACTGTAGCATTTCCAACTTCTTATCTTGGCCTCCCAATGTTTCAGGGGAATCCTACCAAGACAATGTGGAACAATGTTATTGAGAGATTTCATAAGAAACTTGTAGGGTGGAAAGGCACCCTTCTCTCTCAAGCAGGTAAAGCTACCCTGGTCATGTCAGTGCTTCAAAGCATACCTATGTATTTTCTATCAATTTTCAAAATCCCTGTAGAAGTTGGGACTATGATTGAGCAAATTCAAAAATGCTTCCTATGGGTTGGAGTTGACAATCAAAAAAAGTTCCACTTAGTGGCCTGGGATAAATTCTTCTCTCTAAAATATAAGGGTGGACTTGGATTTCGTAGAATCAATCAAATGAATTGGGCCCTCTTAGCTAAACATTCTTGGAAAGTTTTCACTAATGAAAATTTGGAATGGATTTCAATCATTAAAAGAAAATATCTGCAGCATCACTCCTTCAGAGATGAAGAAATCCCCCAAATAGGGTCTCATTTTTGGTGGTCTATCATCCAAACCAGACCCCTGCTCCAAAGAGGAACCAGATGGTAGCTCGAAGATGGAAGATCCATCAATTTCTGGCATGACCCATGGGCCAGGGATGAGCCCCTTATCAATGACCCAAAAATCACTACTATTAAACTTCTAACAGATCATAGGTTTGGCCCAAGAGTTTTTGACTTCATTGCGTAAGACCAGGACCGCCCAAGTGGAAGGAGTTTTAGTTCATAATAAGAAATGCAATAATTTACAAAGCTATCACATATTTGTAGGCAATTTTTATAGTAAACTTCATACCAATTCCTAGAAAAAAGATAAACCATTCTGGAAAGGTATTAACAATGGCTCTTTTTCGATCAATTCTGCATTTTTCTTGTTGGATTTCCATCATGATCTACACAAAAATCAAATTTTCCCAGTTGTATCAAGAGAATTTGGCTCAAACATCTCATCCTGAAAGTCGCCCACTTTTCTTGGTTAGCTTCCCAAAATAAAATTCTCACTACAAAAAATCTGATCAAGAGGGGTATCATAGTTCCCAACAAATGTTACTTGTTCTTACAAGCATGGGACTCCACTCAGCACCTGATGATCGAGTGTCCATTTACCTACATTTTCTTCTCAATGCTAGTAAATATGTTTCAGGTCAAGTGGGTATGGCCCCAGTCAATCGCTGGCCTTTTTACCCAATGGTCCCAAGTGTTTTGTAAACCCAGACTCAAGTTTATGTGGGAAGCAGTGTTGCACCATACACTATGGTAAATTTGGCTTGAGCACAATAGCATAATCTTCAATAACTGTTCCAAGGACCTAGAAGCGGTGGCTAATAAAGCATTATTATTTGCCATTGAAAATGTAAATTTGGTCCCTTGTTCGAAGATTCCAATGTTCGGGTTGGAAGAATCCCTATTCAAATTCTGGCATATATTTCGAGTGCACCAGATCCCAGACTAAAACCAGTTGTAGGTCCGCCATCAAGTGGGCCCCTCCCCCCTTATGATGGCTCAAGGTGAACTTTGGTGGATCATCTAAAGGCAACCCCAGATATTTTGGGGTTGGAGGATTCATTTAGGACCATGAGGGCAAAATCATCAGGGCCTTCATCAAAAACTTGGGAGTCCAGTCCAACAACTATGCTTAAGCTTATGCCCTTTGGAGGAGCCTTGAACTCATCAAAGGTCTAACTAAACCAATAATATTTGAAGGGGATTCCCTAAATGTGGTTAACCATATTAAGAATAATTCCAAGGTTGGGTGGAATATTCAAAGTATCATTCAGGAAAGTCAATCCATCCTCAGGCAATCCCTGCTCAACACTATCCAACATGTTTTTAGAGAGGCCAATGTGGTGGCAGATTTGTTGGCTAATAGAGTAGCCAATCAAAATGATCTCACTATATGGGAAGACTCTTTCCCTCAAGACATCCTAGATACTGCCAAAAATGATGTTGAGTGCAATTCCAACTAATAGCAAGCATCATCCCAAAGGTATTTTTATCAACACCAAGGGTGTTCACATTAACACCATGGTTATTTGTTCCCCTTCCCTTTTAATCATTGTATTTTGAAATGTTTATTATACTTTTTTCCATGCAGATCGATCAGAACATGGTAAAGCTTAAGGACCCTTCTGTCATCATCCCTCCAACTTATGCCTCTGCTTCTTCCTCCTTTTTTCTCTCTTATCTCGATGTTTACCTCTCCAATATTTGATTTCCATAGCCCATTCACCTTCCACACTGTTTGCCCTGCCTTGTTAGCTAGCGTCTTCCACCCTATCTCCCACCCTCTCCTCTTGCCTTATAGATCTGTTTCCTTTTCACGTGCAGGTGTTGATGTGGTCCAATACTTTTGTCCTACGGTTGAAGTTCCAACATGCATTGGAAAGGTCCCTCCATATTATAATCCTTTATGTTGCAAGCCTAAGCACTCTTTATTAGTCTACCACCTTCTGGAGTGAACTCACTTGTTGCTTAGCATCCTTGCTTCTATGCTTTTATCTTGGTTCTTATACAGTTACGGCCTGCCTAACATCATGGCCATTCTTGAGATGTTTGTGTTGCAGCTCGAACGTGTAGCTAAAGCTCTACTCAGAGCCAAGGGACTCATCCCCTTCTTCAAGCTTTTCGATGGCATGGATGAAGGTGTCACCAATGAGTTTGTAAGGTCATGGAACAATGGAGCAGTTTATATTCGAGGACTCCACATTGAGGTAAACATCCATATTTTAGCTAAAATCTTTGGTTTATCTCCCAAGGGTAGGGCGGTGCGATGGGACAAACACAACTTCAAAGAAGAAACTAAAAATTTTCTTGAGAAATGCAAGGAGTTAAACTTGGTTAAGGGAGGAGTCCTCCGGTTCTATTTTCCTTGACCCTGGGACTCTGTCATTGTTCCCATCATCTAGTATATCACAGTCTATGATGTTAGCAGTCCCCTCCATTCCTTTCACCTTGCCTTCATCAACCACATGCAGGACATCAAGTTGATCAACATTCTTGATTTTTTTATTTAGTATATAAGCCTTACCATAGAAAAAATTAGGGATAAGAAGTCTTCCAAGAACCTGTCACACCAAGGATTATTTCTCATTATTTACAAGCATACCATTCTATCTCAACCTATTGTCGGACCTTTGACTCCTCCTTCGATCATCAAGCCCTCCCATGAACCTGCTCATGGTCCTAAACCTCGTGATCCTAATCCTTCGACCGAGTACCCTAGCTCTGTGCCCATCTCTCACAACTCCTCCATGGAAGTGCCCTTGAAATCCTCTTCTCCTTTTGATGGTCTTCCAAAAAATATCAATTCAATTCAGTCTAGCAGCAAAGATAAGGAAATTATGTTGCCCCAACCAAAGGAGTTAGCCCCTGTGGATTTCCAAGCTACTGTATCCAAAAGAAGACCTCTGAGGAGAAAAAGGAAAGTGATCCGACCCTCTCCTAGCATAAGTTCATAAAGCCTAAAATGAAAGGGTCTAGAAGGATCATGTCCCTCACCCAAGATCATTTTAGATGATGAGGAAGATGTTAGGTGCAACGCTGATGATGTGCTTCAAACCAACACCATCAATCACGTATCCATAGCGATGGAGTAACTCCAGGTAGCAGCTAAAATGATCATCTTTTCTCACACCATCAAAGACCTCCAAGAACTCCTGATGGCCCTTAGTGTCCTCCTTGCAAAATATCAAAATGTTGGTGCCAAAAAAGAGGATGAAGATGATTCCCAGTAGGTCTGGGAGTAGGGTGGTTGGCAGATGGTTTGTCAATGGTTTTTTTTTTTAATTATGTAATGTTGTTATTTTTCTTATTTAGGGTTTCTAGTTTGTGGGTCTATTTTAATTTTCCTGTTCAGATTTTAGATCTAGTTTGTATCAGGTTTTTGCAGACTATTGGTTGTCCTCATGTCCATCCCTGTGATAGTGGGATGCATCAAATTTTGTACTATTGGCATTTCGAATACCCATTGTAACAGGGATTGGGTCCCTTCAACCCAAAAATTAATTAAAATATTTTACCTACCAAAAAAAACAAAAATCCTAACCAAAACATTTTAAAATACAACAAAAGGATACACTCATCAACAAACCAACCTATCAAATTATCACAAAAAGACAAGAAAAACTTCCAAAAACCAAAATTTTATGGTGGGTCCCCAAATTTGGAGCTAGTTGTGAAATGGCCACAACAGGTCTTTCCAATTTCTATTAAATAATTGTATTGGGGTTCTCACACATTGCTTGGCCACTACATCAAGTGATCAAAGCAGATTCCAAATCCAAGCTCAATTGGGGCAATAGATAACAAAGAGCATCTGAGAGGTTGAAAGACCAATTATGTTTAGCTTCTACACATTACCTACTTAATTTCCATTAACCATTTGAGGTAATGACTAGTGCATTAAAGTACACATTAGGATTTGTCTTCATACAACATGGAAATTCAATTCCCTATCATAGTGACAACTTCAATTAAGCAATTTGAGAATACCCAACATACAAAAAAGAGCTTTATGTCATTATCCAAGCATGTAAATAGTGTTGGAATTCACAATAATTTCCAAAAATGAACATAACCAAATCATCCACTCAATTCTCATACATAAAATAAAAAGAATGATGAAAAAGAAAGATTTAGTGGATACTCATAGGCACCATATATAATCACTATATCCATAGATAATATTACATAACATTGATACTCAAATGAGGTGTCGAAGAGTGGTATTTATACCAATACCAAAACCCTAATTACATAACAAATTTTAACCTAGTACAACATAGCGAGAGGGCTTTACTTTAATTACAAGTTATAAAGAGAGTTTAACCATAACAAGGTTAATTGTGTCTCATAAGGATTACATAATAAAATATAAAATTAGTTAATGCATTATATAATGAAAGGCCCTTAGGACTATATATCATACAATGTTGGTCTTGGCCAAAAATCAAATTATAATTTCAACATCCCATAATCTAAATTGAGGGGTTGAGAGGAGACATTAGTAACAACAATATCACCCCCCATACTAGATGCTCTAGTGGACGTCCATATTTTTAGATAGACTCATATGGATCCCCTCATCATCTAATATATTCTACTACAATATGTTTCTCCTACAAGATTTATCTTAGGCTAGACCATAGTTACCATTGAAACTATTAGACACTCCCACACACATCCAAAAAACAATTTCATGAGGACTTCAAATGAAAAAAAAATCAAGATCACCACCTCCTTTAAAGATAAGCTCCTTCAATCTTCCATTGTTGTATAAGGTATGTCTTGAAGGTGCAATATTTCCTCTTATAATATACATCACCCTTTTTTTAAGATATCCTCTTGCCTTTAGGCCACTAATTTTAATAACCAAAAGAGGATTTGCATGAACAATTCTTGAAATAAGAGTTAAACAAACTTGTAAGAGTACCTAAATAATAAACAAAAGAATAAAAATGTCATGAAAAATTATATCTTCATGAATAAGTTGGACAAATCTCCCAAAGGAGGAAAAGGGATTGACTAAAGCACATCTTGAGTAATTTTCTTACAAGTCTCCAAAATACTCAAAATCTATTGCAACTATCGCAAATACATTAATATCTCCTAAAATATCAAACTAAATATTTTGATTATATAGAAAAATAAATCCACCCTTTAAATTAAGAAAATAAGACTTAAGGACTATTTCATACAATTTGTCTCCAAACATAAGTACAGGTCCATAAACTAGTGTCACCAATGCATAGAGCTAAAAACATTATATGATTTGAAATAAAATTGCTCAAAATAATTCTATATGTAAAATTTATGACCTCTAAATTTTTTTTTCTAATAGCCCTTAAAAATTTTAAATATAAATGCTAAAACCTTAGGGTTGCAAGAGCTAATCCCAACCTACCGCTTATCATAATTTGATTCACTGCTACACGTCCATCATGTTTTACCACTCAGTTCCTTTGGTTTAACTAATTATTGACACTTGCAAGCATTTGATTGGTTGAACTATTTTAAGTATAGAAAATTTTATTTTTTGTGGTGAGTGAAAGCATCGTGTCGACCTCCACAACAATCAAGTCATTTGCCTTATCTAGAAGCCCAAAAGGTGCCCCAAGTGGTATTCTAACTAGAGTCTCATGGGGCTAAAGCACATTTCTCTAGCCAAGACAACAACCCATCCTTTGGGTTGCTTATTGTGAATACACAATGGAACAAGCATATCAATCACACTTACTACATTAAAAATGCTAGACCTAGAGACTCAAACAAATAAGCTTCTATTTAAAAGATGTCTTCACAAGAATAATATAGCTAGTTTTCCAAAGCCAATTGATATGGCTCAATTGATGATGCCCTCATAGGCAACCCATCCCAACCTTGTCACTGTCAATGAAACATATCTATTTGACTCAAATGCTAGATCTCTTCCCACAAGCACCCAAGTCACAACTCCTCTAGCCAATGTGCCATGTGTAAAATTTATATGAGTCATTTATGGGTTGACTCACACCTACAAAAATTTGCGATCTCGCTATGAAACTGGCTAGCAATATCTTTAACCCATGACCAGTGGTAAACTTGATAAAGAACCACATCCCTTTGTCCAACTTAGTAGCGCGTTTAAATGGATACTCAAGAACATTGCTTCCATAGGAGAAAATAATGCATCCCTACCAATAAAGCACAAATTCTTCATTAAAAAAGGTGTCTATGGAGTTATTTTTAAATTTAAAAAAATGGTACCAAAACCCTCTCATGCATCCAATAATTCTATAGTTATTTTATCGAGGCAAAAATTATTTGATAAATTTTAAAATTTAAAAAGCACCAAAAATAATCTCGAGCCTCACTGAACTGAACGCTTGTCCCTTTCTTGGTGCATTCAATGGTGTAAAATGTTTAAAATGATTGTGGCATGGTGGTTATAGGGGCGAACTACACGAAGATTTATGTGGTGGCTTCCAGGGCGGACAGTGCAAAATACTGTGGTGGCCATGAAATCTGGATAGCCTGCCCGGATTCATGGCAGCTACCGATTCCACCATTTAAATTCAAAAAAAAACACCAAAAATGTGAAGGAAACATTGATGACAACAAGGAAGAAACTAGAGTAGGAAAGAAATATCCCAAAGACTTATAAATATGAATGAGTAAAAATATGGAATGACCTTCCTACTTCTTTTGACAAAGATCCTTATGAAGCAATGAGAGAAAATTTTCCCTAAAGTTTGGAAGAAAAATTGGAGGCTCCAAACAATATTTCTATATGACCAAACAATGTTGTTTTACAGCCACTCTGATACCATGTTAGAATTCATAATGTGTTTTTTTTAATAAATAGAAACAAACCATCCACTCAAATATTATACAAAAAGTGACAAGGACAAAAACAAAAAGATTTAGTGGGTACCCATAGGCACCATAAATAATATTACACAACACTTCAAAAATCAAATGAGTGGGGGGTATTTATACTAGTACAAAAATCCCAAATACATAATAAAATTTAACCTAAATCAACATAACAAGAGAGATTCAGGTTAATTACAAGTTATAAAGAGGGTTTAATCATAACAAGATTAACCATGGCCCATAGGGCTTACATAATAAAATATTACAATTAATTTATAAATTGTACAATGAAATGTCTTTCGACCTATCCAATATATCATACATTGTTTACCTTGGCCATGAATCAATTTACAATTTCAAAAAATAGTAGAAGCACTACATTTTGGGAAAGGAAACCATCATCCATACAAATCACATATCTTTGAAAGTCATTTAGATTTAGGGTAAGCTAAGGAATGAAAGACATCAAAAGTGGGCTACACATATGCAACAATTTTATTTGACCATTAAGCACAAAAATGAGAGTTTAACATAGCAGTAGATTATTTGAGCTAACCTCCAATCATAACATTCACCATACATTTCCTCTCAAGTTTTTCCACTTATAAGCATGATAATGATTGTGTTTTTTTAGTGCTTGATATAAAAAATCCATTTCAGTTGAGAAAACTACTAAGCATTTTAGTCATGTGTGGCTCAACTTTGGTTTGTAAAATTCCATTATATTTTATAGGAATAATAGAATTTTGAGCACTTTCTAGTCCATCCTATGGAGCATGATGGACATTAAATTGAAAATTTCCATAGCCTTCCCTTCTCGAATTGATGACCATATAAAAGTTGTGAATTAATTGATTGTACATCTTTTTTAGCATATAATTCTAAGCATCCATGCACATGGAATGAGTACCTCCCCTACACTTAGCATGGGTACAATTAAACTATTCACAACTCTACCAAACACAACCTATTTTATGTCTATTTTGGGTTCCAACCCTTAGCACCCACTAATGTAGTTCTCCCTACACAACCCATGGAGGACTCCCCTCATGGATAGAAAGAAGCAGAAAAGGCAACGAGAATTGTGGAATAGATTTAGCATATCCAAAAATAGATCCATGATATATTGGAAAAGATAATTAAGAAATACAAGGAACTTCATGACCAGCAGCAAGTCTCACATCAATTTAAGGTTGGATATAATGTATAGTTACATCTTCAAAAAGAAAGATTTTTCGAACCCCATAAGAAAATGAAACCTCTTCACAATGGACCATACACCATCACCAAGAAGGTGGGAGAGAATACCTTTGAATTGAATCTTTTATCTCATCTTGGTTTGCATTCAATTTTCAATGTTGAACTTCTCAAACCCTATCATTGATCTCTATTGGACACTTCTATAGTAGCACAATAGTTTGAAATTAAAGAGCTCAATCCACAATGTTGAGCACCAATGAAGGAGGACCAAATCATTAACACAGAGACTAAGACCACCAAAAGAGAGTCCATTCACATGTGGAGTGGTCGAGGTAGGACAACTTGGTCACCAAGAGGAATGGTTAGTTAAAAATAAGATAAAGAAACGATTTTTGTATTTAATGTTAAAGGTTAATGCAATGGGGACCATTGCTTTTTAAGGGGTGATGAATAACATAGGCATGTGATCTTTTTGGTGGGTATGGCTTTATGCTCAAAAATATATTTTTTGATACTAACTACACTATTAAGGGCACAACTCTATGCTTAGAACTTTGTTTTCATCCATTCAAGAAGCACTAGAAAAATTAGAGGGAATAAAAAATTTAGTTGCCAAAAACTTAATGGAAAAATGCTTTGGAAGCTTCAAGACTGCGAAATATACTGGTAAGACCCCAAGGTCTTACTATAAAATTATTAACAAATTAATGTAAATGTAATCGCAGGCCACTCAAAGGGGGCTCCCTTGTAATCGCTTTGCCACTATAGGAGGCTCCCTCCTTAAAATCTATGCTTATTATTCTTCTTAGATTATTTGATATGGATGGCCAACCTAATATATATATCTACCCTAAAGCTACGTTGGTGAAGAGACATGATGGTTCACGTATGAAGAGACGTGATGGTTCACGTTATGAAGGGTTGTGATGGTTCACTTTATAAGTTAATAATATAATAATTAAATGATTAATAATACTAACTAATAATGTTAGGATTGAGGATCCTAACATGCCACCCTCCTTAAAAAGAGCTTTGTCCTCAAAGCTCAAAGTGAGAAGCTTTGTCATTTGTTTTACAAGAAGGATTTGTGTAAGTTCTTGGACTCTTTTAATGGCATCCTTTCGTAGGCAGGGATATCGAGAAGGATGAAGCATTAGCGGGGGGTTTCCAAGAACAATAGTAGAATATTCCTTAGGAAAATCATGATGACGATGGGAGGGCAACCCTTGGGGTTCCTTAAATACTTTAGAATGAAGCATCAAAAGTGATGGTAATGATTTCATATCCTTTTTTGGTTCCTTGGCAGAGCCAACGTAGAAGGAGTGTGTAGTCACTCTACGTTGGTTTCGAATAGGTTTGGTCATGTGGCAAGAACACACTATTGGTGAGGAAGGTATCTTCAGGTCTTGTAGAGTGCATGTTTGGCTAGCATTGATCACTTTGGGTATGTTTACCTCATCCTTGCTTGGTACATCAATCAATTCTTGCACATCGACCTCATTGTCTTCATTGCGGTGAGTAGGTGCACTGGTTGCTTCGGACACAACTACCTCATCTGCTTGATCTATGGAGATACAGGGATCAACTTCTTTCAATAAATACAATGTTAGTGTAGCACATTTATGGTGGGGTTCAAATTGTTCATCACAATTATCACAGAGTCCTTTTGCTCGTCGTTCTTTCATCTCCTCAAAGCTAAGATGTTTAATTCGTAAAGTTCGGTTAGATTTGGGGGTTGTGTAAGTGATTTGTGCCCTTCCATTATGCATAGGTTTGGGAGCGATGTAAGTGGTCGACAATTTTTCCATAAGTGGTTTCCCTAATCGTTGTTGTGCATTGATTTTATCTTCGACTAATTTTGCCAATCCATAGGTCTGCATCATTGTATAGGGATTGAACCTTGTCACCTCCATTCTAATTTTCTCTTTTAATCCCCTAATGAAGCCACTTATGAGAATTGATTCATCCAATATTGTGTTGTGTTTGGTGATATCCTCAAACCGAGTTTGATACTCACGTACATAAGTGATTTGATGAAGATCTTTGAGCAATTCCCACATGATTGGGTCCCACATGGCTCTGATACCAAATGGTAAGACCCCAAGGTCTTCCCATAAAATTATTAACAAATTAATGTAAATGTAATCGCAGGCCACCCAAAGGGGGCTCCCTTGTAATTGCTTTGCCACTATATGGGGCTCCCTCCTTAGAATCTATGCTTATTATTCTTCTTCTTAGATTATTTGATATGGATGGCCAACCTAATAGATATATCTACCCTAAAGCTACGTTGGTGAAGAGACATGATGGTTCACGTATGAAGAGACGTGATGGTTCACGTTATGAAGGGTTGTGATGGTTCACTTTATAATTTAATAATATAATAATTAAATGATTAATAATACTAACTAATAATGTTAGGATTGAGGATCCTAACACATACTATTTACTAGAAATAGTAATTTTTTAATTTTATATTTTTGTAACCAAAATGCATCTCCAACTATGTTGATGCATCAATAGAAGACAAAATACAAAAGAACAAGTCATATATATATCATTTAATATGCACTTAGCAACTTATGAAAAGTGAATCACAACATTTCCATATGGGTGACCTAACTCATAGAAGATGAACCACCATATTTTTGTATGGGTGATTTTCCATATTCAATATAGTTGATTTCTAATACACCAATTACTACTGTATAAAGAGAGATGCAACTATGATTTTAAAATGCATGAATAACAGATGCAATATTATAACCTCACATCTTCTTTGAGATTGTTGATAATGTACAGTGTTTTTTAAACAATAAAATTATTATGCTATTTTACTTATATTTTATGTTCTATTTTATTATACTTTATTATTTTCAAATTACACTTTTTCTTGTTTTTTCTTATCTCAAAATATAAGATTTAGAACAATCAAAATTTTGAATTTTGAATCATAAGATATTCTTTCATTTTAAACAATGTTAACTTTATTTATTTATTATTAAAATTTTAAAAATATATATTAAATCCAACACTTCAAATTAAAAAATTAACTAATAATCAAAATTGTTAATTATATATATTCTTATTTCATCATTCTATTATAAACTATAGATCAAGATACTAGAAACCATCCAAGTATCCCTTATACTCTTTTCCTTCATATATATAGATAACCACATGAGGGCACTTAATGTTCCATTATTAATATAATTTAACAATTGTTGTGAAAGTAAATGTTTAAGTATTATATATATATATAGAGAGAGAGAGAGGGGAATCAGTTACATCCATAGTCCTTTTCTACTACCAAGTAAGGTTCAAATCTTGGGGCTACCCCCTATAACCCCTATTCGTCTCGTTGTTGTTGACTTGACGTGAGATGGAGACCACTAGTCACTCGAGGTTCATACCATCGTCATCGGTTTGGCATACACTTAGAGGATTCAAATCATACTACTACCTTTGCAAAATATAAACTTTCCCCTCGAGGTTTGAACCTAGGTCTCTTCTTGGTAAGTGCCCAGCCAGACCTACACTTACCAATCCACCTAGCCCTTGGGGGTAAGTATTAATTTTCATATGATCATTATATAGAATTGATAGTTAAAGTTGTTTCTTACTAAAGGACACTAGTTGGGATGAATAAATGAGTTGGACAAGATTAATCAAAGGTTCTTATGGAGTAGGACAAAAGCAGAGCATAAGTTGGCCCTAGTGAAGTGGAGATTGGCTTTGTACTCCAAAAAACAGAGCGAGGCTTGGGCCTCTGGTTAGCGATAAAAAACAACTTAACTTTGTTAGCAAAATTATATTAGCAATTAATTATTTTTTCTAATGATTTATGGTGCAGATCTTGAGAGCCATGTATGAAAAAAATCGAGCTCCAAAATTTTTTACTACATATCAACTTCCTTGACGAGGATCTTTGGTTCTTGAGGTACTAAGGATAGGGGAGACAATTATCAAACCACAACTATTCTGGATAGTAGGAAATGACCATCAAGCACATTTCTAGACAAACACTTGATATGGGGTGCCTCCATTGTCTCAACAATTTCTATAATGGCGAGAGATCATGGAACAACTCTATAATCAAGGATGGATAAAGATATTACACTATTATAGAAACTACGGGTAAAGGAATTCATAGGATAGAGTATGGATTCCAATAAGGAACTAGTTAATCTTGGCATTACAGGCTATCAAGGAGGTTATTTATCAGTTTCTTAAAAGTCGGTCGCTATCCTAGTCAAAAGACAAAGAGGTTGGTATGGGGTTCACATTTTAAAAGTGTGTATACTATAGCTCTAGGATACTCATCCCTGGGAAAAATCCACTCAAGGATGCCTTTAATCAAATTTGGAAACTTTCAATATGGCCTAAAGTGACACTATCTAGTTTCTACTCCACAAGAGGGTTCTTACAAGAGACCAATTGATGAAATATGGTTTTTTTGGTTTGTTCAAATGTAGGCTTTGTTGTGCAGAGAACGAGATCTAGGACCACATTTTTTCCTTTTTTTCCTTGGCCATTCAAATATAGAAATGGTTAGAAACCTTTTTAGATCTAAGACTTCCTTCAATTCACCTCCCTTGAGTAGGCATGGAGGACTTAGTCATGCAAATGGATTTGACAGCTCGATGAAACAAATGGCCTTAGCATCTCTTTTATGCTCTGAAATTTGTGGAAAGAAAGGTATAAAAGAATTTTTAAAGCAACTTACCATAATATCCAACATATTTAGGAAAAGACTATAGTCAATATCAAGGAAACTATGTTGCATATTTTGAAGCCCCCCTTGGGGGTATCTCAACAGTGGCACAATTTACTCTCTAGGCTTCAACTCCCTCTAGATGAATGGAAACGTAGGCACCCACAAACTCCTTGATGTACTATTTAGAGGGATGGACCATGGCACACCCCTTCCAGAGGTATGGGAAAGATCAACATTGATGACACATCAAGAGGTAATCCAGAAGGGCAAGCATGGGAGGCATAGGAAGACTCTCAAATGGTACTTATGCTTTTATTTTTATATTGAATCTTGATGTCCTCCCTAACAATCTAGCATAAGCGTGTGCTATACTTCGTGGCCCTCAAGAAGCTACTATGGTCAGTTGGTTTGTAGTACAGATTGAATCAAACTCACAAGTAACCATTAATCAACTAAAGACGTCTACCAAGACCTCCTCTCAAGATTGGAACTTGCAAACGATAATTAACAAGATGCATGTGCTTTAGTCCAAATTTAGAATAGTAGATTTTTTTTACGCTCCCCAAGAATGAAATAAGATTGCAGATGCTATGGCAAATTAGGCTTGAGACCGCGAGGATCTGACTTGTTATAGAGATCCTCCATGATAGTGGGCACAAAAAACTAGGAAAAACCTCTACTGTATTCTTCATATCGATACCAACAACTCTGATTCTTATATGTAATGAAAGAATTTCATAAATTCCTTTTTTTATATAAGCAAAATGTATTTAAAACATAATTGTTGCTCTTATGTAAAACTTTGGATAAAAACCCTATTTACATCGTAGGGCCGACAATATAACTCTTACTTGCTTATAATTAATACAATACCCTTTTTAACAATACATTTAACATTTTTTTCCTAACACTTTCTATATGTATAGAACTTCTTTTATTATGCAATCAAAGAATAATGTTCTAAATCTCAATGTACTTACATGCACCCTACCAACCACATATTCAGTCATGTATAGGGACATGCATTTTGTAAGTTTTGATATAATATTTTAAGTTAAAAATTGAAGTGATTTGATTTTTAAGATAATTGAAAAAGATCAATAATAATTTTGGTTGTAAAGTTTTTAATATCATAATGTTAAAAAATAAATAATAAAATATTTTGAATATGTACATAGATGGAATAACTCCAGTCGTGTCGAATGTAAAAAATTTCTCTCCCTGCGTAAATCAAAATATTGTTATAAAATCGAATATGTACAAAGATGTAATAAATCTAGTCGTGTCGAATGTAAAAAAATTCTCTACCTGCGTAAATCATAATATTGCTATAAAATCGAAGAAAACAGCAGGGAGAAGTGAATGCAAATGGCAAATCTCGCTTACGCAAGATCCCCAATTCAATTTTTCTCTTGGCACATATTTTATTATTATTTATTTCCAATTCAATTTTTCCCTTGGGCACATATTTTATTATTATTTATTTTTGCTTTTGTTGCAATTGTATTAATAAATAATGTTTATATAAGATGTTGGTGGGGGCCGCGCGAACGCGAGCCCCCTCTGCCACAAATTATGACGTGCACTCTCCACAATGGGAGATGCTAGGCAACGCCCCCTCCCAACGTGCAATGGAGGTGCCTTCCCTAGGCCGTCGGCCTTCCTGTTCACCGATTAACCCCGCCCAGGTAAGTATGCCTTTCTTCTCCCCCATTCCCCATTCTTATACTCTCTCTTCTCCCACCCACCTCCATTCTTCAACAATGTGGGACTAAATATATACATCTTCATTTCTCTTTCGAATGCAGAGCAGATAGGATGGGAGATAGAATAGATTATGGTTAAGCAGGCAGAAAGAAAGAAAGGTGGGTGGAAGGACCAAGCAGACCATACCACTTCCCATGCTCACATTGCAACCAGGAACCAGAAAGGAAGTAGTAACTATATGGCCATATACCAATCTTATATGAGAAAAGTTTTTGCAAGGATTTCAAGATAAAGACTTGGAAGTAGTAACTTGGATGAATAGAAGCTTGCTTGAAATTCAAACAAATTTTCAAGTTATCTCTCTTCAAATTCAATAAACTAAATTATAATTTCAATAATTGTGAAAATAATAATAATAATTAGCATCTTAGTTTCCTTCCTTTTCCTCATCGTTGCCCGAGATAGTGACACTCTCACAGGGAAACCCAGTGCAATTAGCAGGCACAAGCCATAACCACTGCCAAAACAACTAACTGTTTAGTCCACATTGGCTTCAACCAGTTTTACCGACGAGCACTGCATAGAATTATGTTTCCCCGCGTTGAATCCATCCATACGTTTTTCCGTCTAGCATAAGTTATATTGGATGGATGGTAGGTGTGGTTTATTTGTAAGATTTCATTTGTATTATTGTGGTGAGAGTTGGATTCAAATGGATGTATATAAGAAATATTGAAAAAAAAATACAATTGTTATTAATATATTTTTTCACTTCTTGCTTCCACTATTTATTTATTTCTTTATTTTTATTTTTTATTTTTTAAATAACACTCACATTCAACCCACCTCCGCCTTAGTTTGAACTTGGGTTTGTCACTAGGAGAGTGCTTACATTTTTCTTACAGTTCACTTAGACTTCCATTTTTTTTTACAAGTTCTTTTACACAACCACACATACACTCCTCTAGTTAGAATCTAAGACTCCTGATTAAAAAAACCAAAACACTACAATTACACTTCCAATTTTTTTTTACAAGTTCCTTTACACAACCACACATAATTTAAAACTCCTAAAAAACCAAAACACTACAATATCCCAGAAAAACTATCTTTCCTTATTCCATTCCATTCCCTCTCATCGTGATTATAGTTTTCGTGCTTCATATTCTTTCAAATGTCTATTCCCAAAAGAAAATCCTATAACAAGTATATATATAGTCTTACACAAAACATGTTTTGATCACGAGTATATATATATATATATAATTATTTTTATAAAATTATATTTTTCTTAAAAAAATTCGATGATAAATATTTATTTAAAAACCTATTTTTCAGGTGAGATAGTATGTTTGAATTCGTGGAGATTCCATCATGTAAATTTAAAAAATTAAAAATAACTAAAACTTGTTCTTCAATTTTTTTAAAATTAAATCTTATAAAATAATATATTAGATTGAGAAAAAAAATGCAAGTAAACTCATTATTTTTTTGATTGGTAAAAGGAGTTTTGAAAGAATCCCGTAACCTTTTACAAAAATATGAAGGTTGGGAAAAGAGTTCCCAACCGAAAAATAGCCAAAGGAACAGGCTTTCAGTGGTCTATTGAAAAAACAACTAGAACAGAAAAAAAGAATCCCACGCAAGAGTAAGAGAGGAAGCCACATGGGCAGAGAAAAGAAGCCCTCATAGGGGCAGCAAAGAAAACCTCACAGTTACACATAAATTTGAAAAGGGTTTTTCCGCACAGGAAAAAACCTCACAGTTACACAAATTTGAGAAGGGTTTTTACGCACAGGAGAAAACCTCACAAATTTAGAAGGCCCGATGAAAAAAGAATGAAGCAATACAGTGCAAGGTCATCTAGAAACAAAATAGGACCATCCACAAATGAATCAAAATCATCCGCAAAAGAAACAAGACCACCTAAAAACCAGCATAGGTCCATTCGCAAAACAACCAAGGGCCATCCACAAAACAACATTGGACCATCTGCAAAAGCCTCCCTAAGAAAATATTTTTTTTTAAAAAGGTTTTTTTACCTAGGAAAAAACACATAGTTTCGGAAGGCCCGAAATGCATAAAACTCCACAAGACCTAATGCCAAAATACCAGCACCAAGCAGATCCGCAAATATTAAAATCTTAATTAAGGAAAATCGTTCCCTGTATCCCCTGAGGGCCAGGACTTTTCGTTCCATGGGGCTTGTCCCATCCGGGTGTACCCCTTAGGCTAGCCGAGGTTTTTTGTATTCGGTGTAGGTCGTCATGCTTGAACATCGGACCTCCTTCCAAAGATTGAGGGAACTTGCCAGTAAGGAACCTGGTTGTTAGAAAGGCGAAACCTACCGTTCTACCAAAATCTCGAACTTGAGGTAGCCGCTACAGGCCAGAGCTTTAACCTACGGGAGGCGGTTAGTCCATGTCACGATTCCCGAGGAGGGACGCTGGCGGTTAGTCCAAAAATCCCCCCAGCGTTACCCGAAGGGAATCGAACCCGAGATCGGCTCTGATACCAATTGTTAGAAAGGCGAAACCTACCGTTCTACCAAAAGCTCGAACTTGAGGTAGCCGCTACAGGCCAGAGCTTTAACCTACGGGAGGCGGTTAGTCCATGTCACGATTCTCGAGGAGGGACGTTGGCGGTTAGTCCAACACTGGTGTGGATAAAAAATCTTAATTAAGGAAAATCATTACCCGTATCCCTGGGAGCCAGGACTTTTGGTTCCACGGGGCCTGACCCATCCAGGTATACCCCTCAGGCTAACTGAGGGGTTTTTTGTATCTGACGCAGTTCACTAGGCTTGAACCCCATTATATCTAAACAAACCTATTATATCTAAACAATGTCTATTGTATATTTTTCCAATATCCTAGTTAGTCTATTTTAGTTAAATTAATAAAAAAATTGATAATTTAATTTAATTTTTTAATGAACATTTTATAATTCTTTATTGCTAAGTAAAAATAATAACATTTTTTATATTTTTAAAAATATAACACATCTACTTATTTATTTTATACAAATATTATTTTAACAGTTAAAACCCATAACTAAATAAATATATTTTTGTTCTAATAGATTTTATCCATTTTAAGCTTTGCTCAGGATACCCTTTCGCTTGATTACCTAAGGATTCCTCTTCATTTTAAGAGCCTAAGGGCAGATGATTGGAAAGCTTTAATGGATAAAATCATTGCTAAAGTTAATCATTGGACTCACCACTGGCTTACCTTTGGAGAAAGAATGGATCTCATCTAGTCGGTGATCCAAGCCATGCCTGTTTATAAATTCTTCATCCTAGCTGCGCCTATGAGAGTCCTCAAAGAGTTGGATTCTATTATGAGAAAATTTTTGTGGGATGGTCCAAGGATAGGTAAGAAGTGGGCTTTAGTGAGTTGGGATAAAACATGTCAGCCTAAATCTTGAGGGGGGCTTGGTTTTCGTAAAGCAGCTCTAAACAATCAAGCTCTTGCTGGGAAGCTTTATTGGAGATGGATATCTAGCAAGGAGGCTTTCTTTTGTAGAGTCGTCACTAGTAAGTATTTGGGTTCTATTACTCATAAATAAGCTAGCCGCATTCTTCTAAGGGGCCCTGGCTCCATTATTTGTAAGGTCTTGAAAGTGGGTGAACAATTGATAAAATCTAGACTTTTCTGGAAAGTAGGTAGAGGAGACAAAGCTAACTTTTGGAGTGATTCTTGGGACCACCATCCCCCCTTAATCTATGAGTTTCCAGAGTTGTAGCCCTTGCAAAAAAGCCTTGAGGGTAGAGGATGGATAAAGATGGCTTCATACATTACTTCCCAACAAATTGGAGATTTCTCTTTCTTTTAGTGGAAGAGGTTAGAAGAATGGTCTATTCATGTCCCTCTTCATAAAAGGCTTCTTATTGATAAGATCCTCAAGCAAAGGTGCCTTGCAGAGAAAGAAGAAGAGGATAGGATTTTTTGGGGCCTTGGTACTCTAGGTGTCTTCATTGTTCGTGATGGTTATAATGCTTTGCTCCTTTCATTGATCCTACAGGATGCCCCACGGGATAGATTTTGGGTGGCTAAGGGTTGGACTAACATCTATTTCTTTGCTTGGGAAGTGATGCATAAGAGTTGTCTCACCTATGATAATATTATGAAGAGAGGTTTTTATGGCTTTCCAACTGTATCATGTGTAACTCCCAAGAGGAGACACTTGATCATCTGCTTTTCCAGTGTGCATTTGCGAGAGAGTTGTGGAAAAGGTGGTTAGACCTATTTAAGGTTCGCCTAAACTTTCAGGTGACTCTTTCTAATATCTGGAAGATTTGGAAGAAAATTCAAAAATACCTCCATTCAGCTAGGTTGGTCCCGAGGCCCGAGCTTCACCTAGTGGCACATTTGGATGGAAAGAAAATCCAAAATTTTTAGAGAGGAGTTTAGTCCATTGGAGTTGGTTTGGCATAAAATTGTTACCAAGATTTTAGAAACTATCAGAGCTCACTTTAGAGATAATAAAACTCAGGTGAATGAGGGGACTCCCAAGCCACATAAGTTGGGACCATGGCAACCCCCTCCCCTAGGTTGGGAAAATATTAGTTTTTAAGGTGCAGCTAAGGATAACCCAGGGGCTACAGGCATTGGTTTTCTTAGAAGAGATTTTAAGGGGAAGATTATCCATTGGGAGCTATAGGGTCTTTAAGGGTTACTAATAATGAAGTTGAAGGCCTAGTTATCATACAAGGTTCTCTCAATGCTTGGGAGAATGGGGTTAGAAAGATCATAGTTGAGTCGATTCACAAATTATGGTGGGGCTTCTAGATGCTATTAGAAATTTTAGACCAAAGGTTTGGAGGATAAGAAACATTGTAAGCCAAATTTAGTCCATTTGGTAGCAGTTCGAGGATGCCATCCCGATTTATGTTGATAGATAAAATAATGCAGTAGCTAACTTTTTGGCTAAACATGGTAGTGAAAGTCTAGTTTGATACATGCTGAATTCTAATCAGGATAGGGACACTTCTGAATCGAGGGAGGTGAACCAAATGTTTCTTAAATTGGCTAGCAAAGACTTAGCTAAGGATGAGGATAGATCCAGAGTCCACTGAGTCTCATGGATCAACTAAGGATGAACAATTATTTGTTGGATTTTTTGCTACCTCTTACAACACTCTTTGGCCCTTTTTAGGATATCATAGGTAGTGTTCGCAAGACTGTCAAGCTTGCTAGGTTTCTTAGAATCAGTGTAAAGCAGAAATAGGAACAAGTTCAATGTTTTTACTTTGTAGATGGTACTCAATTTTTTGTTATTTTTGGAGATGTTAATCCGAGTTTTATTCGGATTTTAGGGCTTACCAAAAGTGGCAGACCTATGACTGTAATTTAATTCTTGTTCTATCAATATAATTTTTTACATTTAAAAAAAAAACCTGAAAATGATGCTATAAATTTTTTCAACGAATGCGATTAAGTTAAAAAATAAGATTGGTTTAAAATTTATTTCATAAAAATTTATTTTTAAACATATAAAAATTTACCCAATAAAATTTAAATTTTAAATATATTATAAAATGTATACATAATTATACTTTAGTCTTTAAATTTTGTTTATTTTAAGCATTATAAATAGTGTATTTTTAAAATAAAATTAGCTTCTAGGATTAAATATTTTTCCCTAAAATTTTATTTAAAAATTACGGTAAATAGGTTGAAAAGCGTTTTAGATTGTTTTTTTTGTTTGGTAATATTAAGAGATGGGGGTTTTTGACCGAGAATCCCCCAACCTGTTACAACAACTCCACCAGGAAGACACACACCCACCCCTTCACACACTCACTCATGTCACGGTTTGAACCTTGGATCTGTTTTAGATTGTTTTGTATTACATAAAAAGAAGGAAATTTTCTTTCTATTAAACAATTTTTTTATGGTGTAATCATTACACATAAAAGACCATACATTCTCTTCATTCCATAAAAACCATATATGCTTATAAAAGTATATATGACCAAAACAATTATAATATTTGATGGAGTTTTTTACATAATATTCTTAAAAAGTTTGGTTTTGATCAAGGTTGGTGTGAATAAATTAAATATTATTATAACACTTCCAAATATTTTATTTTTATCAATGATTCTCTTGTTGATCACTTTAAATTCTAGTGGACTCCATCAACTATCTTCTTACATATTTATTATTTCAGTGGAGGTATTAGGGAGAGCTTTCTTAAAGATAAAAATGGAAGAAAAAATAAAAGTATTCAAGTTGCAAAATAAATGACTCCTTCAAATATATCAAATTTATTGATGATATTTTTCTTTTGGGTCATCCCTTAGTTAGTGAGGCCATGGACTTTAAATCAATATTATCATGATATGAGAAGGTTAATGGACCTTTGATTAATATTACAAAATCTAAGATTTTTCATTAACAATACCTTGGATTTATACGAATTAGTGTGGATGTGTTAAGGTTTAAAATTGAAAAATCCCATCAATCTAATTGGATATTCCTTTGTTTTATAAATGATATGAAAAGGCCCTTGAGGTATCTTGTTTGGATAGAATGAAAGCTTGTTTGGCACATCAGAATGATAATTTTTCAACCATGACAAGAAGGCTACAACTCATAAAGACTACATTGTAATTCATCCATATTTATATGATGTCACTTTCAAGATTGTAAGCAGGTATAGCATCATAAATTAATAAAATTCAAAGAGATTTTATTTGGAAAGGATGTGAGAAAAAAATTAGGTTTCCTCTTTGTAAGTAGGATAAGGTTTGTAAAGGAAAGAATATTTTAGAGGTAAAATTGCGGAATTACAAACTTATACGTTTGACCTTAAGGGAAAAACTTGGGTGGAGATTATTCAAATATCAAAGAAAGAGTTGGGAAAAAATGTTACTTCATAAATATATATGTTCTCTTGATGCAATAAAATTATTTAGGAAAAGAGCCCTACCCAAAGGATTACCAATATGGAAATTCATATCATATAGTTTGCAATTGATCAAGAAACATAGAAGATGGTCAGTGAATGAGGGGAATTATACAAAAATTTTGGTCGGATGTTTGGTTGAAACCTTATCCACTTATCTCTTATTCAAAATGGCAACCATTGGCTTGGGCATGTCTAGATTGTAAAGTTCCAAAGGGCAAAGAGTATATTAATGTGAGCAACATCTCCAATTCAGAGATTTATTTTAGTAACCTGGTTGAAGGAGAGGAACTCAAACAAATTGTAGATGAGCTTCAAAATATGTTTCAAGAGTTTTTTAATATATTTTTGCATGAAAGGATGAGGAGGTTTAGAATCTATCAAAATATGGTGGATACTTAGTGAAGTTGAAATATGAAGATTTAGAACAATCAAAATTTCCTACTCCCAAAGATTTCCCTTCGAAGAATTTTGGTCACTAGAGGCTTTGCTTAAGGCCTCAACATTTCTTTAGTTAGTAGTTCAAAGTAAGATTCTTGCAAGAGAGAGTCTACAAAGAAGAGGTTGGCATGGACATTTCAGATGTGCCTTGTGTGATAAGGATTTAGAGACGTCAACCATTTTCATTCTTCATTACCCCTTTGTTCACACCATTTGACATTAGTTTTTGAAATATATGAGAATATGATGGGTAGTTCCATGAACATTGAAAGAGCTAATGAAATGTTGGATTAATTATTTTAAAGCTAAAGTATTATGCATTAATAGAGGATTTATCCTGCAATTATTATTTTTTGGAATTCGGTGCAAAGCTACAAGCTTAAAAATTTTGGTTTTTGAAATAAGTAAAGTGAGATGATATAGAGTAGTCTGGATAGAGTGGAAAACAAAAGTAAAAACGAAACAGAAACCCTAGAGTTTGAGATGGGAACAAGAATGAAAGAATATGTGCGTGAGATGACAGGTCGAGGGAGGGGGGTTTACGCGAGTGCTGGACAAGGATCTCAATTGGGATCCAATGTTGTGCTTGATCCAGGAGGTGAAGGAGCAGATTTTTTCATCGACAAGTCTAGTGATAAAGATTTCTTGTGTGATTTCAAGCTAAAGGAAACCGAGGAGATTGAATCATTGAGAGGAAGGATTTCGCTTGAAAGGTCGTACGAGGGTTTACTATCATTAAATCATGAGCAATATGCATTAGGGATTGTTAATCCCTTTTTCGGAGATTCAAAAGATAGCCTCGAACATGACTCTGGCATTGAGTCGAAGCTGCATGGCGTTGGAAATGATAATGGCTCGATTGGTGGCATATCTTCATAGGGAAAGAAAGGCAAAGAAAATGGTGTCAAGGTGTTTGAAAATAATGCAAAGATGATTGGTTGCCAAACAAGTGGTAGCCCGACAGATGGAAATATTTTAGAGGGCATTTTTTAGCCTCGAATGTAGCAGCAATGCGAGGTACTAAATGGGTCGATAGTGGGAGTAAAGAGGATGTTAATCATCCTGAAGGAACATGGGTTAGCGCAGATTCCCAAAGATTTTTCAATCATGATTCGGCCATGCAAGTGCTAGCAAAATTTTTTGTGAAGGTAACAAAAAATGGAGGACTGAGCAAAGATTTGCATGCAAATGTGGATTTATACAACGAAGATTTGTTTGAGGATGAGGCTATCATATTAGACATAATGGACTCCATGTTGGAAAATTTAGGTAAGTATGCATTTACTTTTATGGCAAATGAACATGAAGAGTATTTTGCAGCAAGGAATAACCTCTTGAGAAATGGAGTTATTCTATTTTTTCTTCGTAAAATGCCCTTGGAAGCTGATTTTCAAAAATGGGTACGACTGAATTGGGAGGCTAAAGGATTTCATGTGCAATCCTATTGGGGTTTGGGAGGGCACTATATTTCTATTATTTTTTATTCTCCGAAAGCTGCCAAATTTGTGTTGCAATTCGGGACATGGTCTATTGCGGGTTCGGTTGCATTTGCTCAATCATGGCGGCCAAATTTTGACCCTAAAGATGTTTCACAGGCTAGATATCCTCTCTGGATCGAATTTTTTGCCATGAAATCAGAATTTTGAGGTATGATCTATTCCATGGCTCAAATATTTGGACGAATTCATATTGAACCCTCTTCAAGTATGTATTTTCGATTTAGCCCAAGGGTGTGTGTAGAAGTTGACCTACAAAGGAAGGTGCTGAAATGTTTGAAAATTGTTACACAAGAAGGGGTAATCTTGTAGGAGGTTCATTATTTAAATTTACCTAATGCCTGCTTTTTTTGCTAGTCTCATGATCACTTAATCCATGACTGTCCTTTGAGAAAAATTTGGAAGGTAGAAAATGAGAAAGGTGTGACGGGACCTGAATCTTCTATAGCCAGTGGGAAGGTTCAGCCCAACAAGGATACTAACAAGGAGACTCAAGAAATGGAGATGGATGCAGGGAACAAGGTAACGGGTAACAAAGAAGACACTAGTTGGAAGTTGGTTCAGAAGAGGCGAGAGGTAGAGGATTCACCAGATAGACCCTCTAAATTTAAGAAGGGCTCCTCTTCCTCTAGGGGGAGATCCAGAGAGGTTAATGTTGGCTCCAAGGATACTCCTTGGGCTAACAAAATATCAAATATTGGTAGGAACCTCAATGAAGACTTGGAGGCTACGAAGGGTAGAAAGAATAGCAGAAGCTCAACTTTAGAAAGAAGTAGATATCCAGCTCGTAGGTCCACGTAGGTCAACAATCGGTTTGAAGTCCTTAATACTGAGGTTTCTCAAAGAAAGTGGACTTTGGTTCATGGAATGTCTATTCCCACTAGGAGAATTTTGGTTAGTAATTTTTTGCGTTCTGTTAATGTTGATGTAGTTTGTCTTTAGGAGGTTAAGGTGGATGGCTTTCCTCTCCACAGTTGTATGGATAACAGTTGGTATGGGGTCTGGTGTGCTTCTTCTCATGACAAAGGTTTTGTGGGGGTGGTCCTTGCTGTCAGGTCTTGGCTAGCTGCGTTGTTGATTGATTAGGGGGAGGACCCATTTGGTAGGATTTTTTGGGCTACTTTCATGATTGTTGGCCAGGTAATTGGTATTTGTTCTGTTTATGCTTCTAATTCTTCTAGTGAGAGGACTACCTTATGGGATTGGATGCAGATAAATGTACCCAATGCTAATTGAATCATAGGAGGAGATTTTAATATGGTGGAATGGGATGGATATCGTGAAGGGAGGCACGGTGGTTGTATTGCAAGTGTTGAGAAGGACTCTTGGTGCAACTTGAAGGCTTCTTTACAAATATTTGATGTTAATTTCAGGTAAAAGTCTCTGGAATATGGAGGATGGTTCTCTTGGTCTAATAAGAGAAGAGGGGAAGACAAAATCATGGCTCGTTTGGATAGGATTTATGTGGACAAAAATGTGTTTACATGTATTGGTCGAGGGAGAAGAGTTGTTTTTGTGGATCTTTCGACCTCCGATTTTGATCATTTTCCTATTAGCTCTTCCATTTTATTTGGAGGAGTTGTGGTGGATAAGAAACTTCCCTTCAAACTTGATGTTTCTCATCCAGATTCTAAAGCCTGTAGGGACCCAATTCATTGTGTTTGGAATTTGGAGCCATGCCTAGTTGGATCTGGCTAGATTTGTTGGTGGGAAGCGGTTATCAAGTGCACTATCAATTTTTTGAGGGGTTGGGGTAGATTGGTTACTATGAGAAGGAAGGGAAAATTAAAACAACTCAAGAAGGACTTGGAGGTAGCCATAAGAGATCTTGAAGGTGATTCTTTTAATGTTCAGCTTTAGGGGAAAGCAACTAAGTGTGAACATGAAATCAGGTGCTATGAGGATTATGTTAGCAGAGGTTCCAGGATTAGAAGCATGATTCATTGGCTTCAGCAAGGAGATGCCCCCTCTCAATTTTTCTTTAGTCACATTAAAAATAAAATTATTACTGAAAGAATCACTGCTCTTTGCATTGTTGATGATAGATTGGTGGAAGATGATGATAGTATCCGAGCCACTGTTGAAGATATTTTTGTAAGATTTTTTCCATTTATCCTTTGAGTCCTGATGTTTTGGAGGCTAGAGAAGAGTTTAAGAAGTGTGTTCCTAAGAAGGTATATAGTTATGAAAATGATCGTCTAGCTGATTTATTTTCAAAGGATGAAATGTTTGAAGCGCTTAAGAAAATGAAGGATGGAAAATCTCCAAGCCCTGATGGCATTCATGTTCAGTTCTACAAATTTTTGTGGGATACTGTGGGTAATGACTATACTAAGATGATTCAGGAAGTGTTTGAGAAAGGCTCCTTTTTTGGTATGCTTAATCAAGGTTTGATTAAGATTATTCTGAAGGCTAACAGGAAATATACTATGGGGGGATGGAGACCTATCACTCTTTTAAATGTTTCCTATAATATTGTGGCTAAGGTGTTGGTTCTTCGCTTCAAATATGTTGCTTCTAGGATTGTGATATGGGAGCAAACATGTTTTATCAAGGGCAGGTTCATTATTGATACGGTCCTGACTGCTTGGGAGACTTTGGAATGAGCACTGGAAAGTGGGCAGAAAGCCATTATGCTTAAAATTGACTTTGACAAAGCCTATGATCGGGTGGATTGGTCATTTATTTTTAGATGATGGAATGGCTTGGCTTCAACAAATGGGTAGTGGAGAAAACAAGGTCTATTCACATGTGTCTCTACTCAAGTTGTAGTTAACGGTAAGCTCACTAATAAAATAAGTCTTTTCAAGTCCATTAGATAAGCATGCCCTCTTACTCCCCTTCTATTTGTTATCACTACTGATGCTCTGGGTTATATGTTGGAATAGAAGAGAGGTGCAGATTTAATAAAAGGGATTGATACTTCTAGAGGTCCTATTCTGAATAATCATTTTGTGGATGATTCCCTTCTTTCTTTTCAGTTGGATGCCTTGTCACTACAGAATGTCAAAGGTTGCTTGGAGTAGTTTTGCAAAGCCTCTAGAGCCATCATTAGTGAAGAAAAATTAGACTATTGGTTGATTGGTAGTGACACTCTTCTAGATAATTTCTCTCCTGGTTGGCGGTGGGTGAAGGATGACAAAATTGTTAGATACCTTGGAATCTCGTTTGGCAAGGCTCTTTCTTTGAAGGGCATGTGGGATTGGTGTCTTGAGAGATTTGCAAAGAAAATACAGTTCTATAAAAATAAGCTCATATCCTTTGTTGGTAGGATAATTATTGTTGGAAAAATATTACAATTTTGTCATATTTATTATTATTCGAGTTGGCTACCCAATGCTTCTCAGTTTGGAAGATTGGAAAGGCTTATTAGAGGCTTTATTTGGTCTAATTGTGATGGCTCCAATAGAATGCCCTCTATCTCTTGGAACTATTGCATTATTCCTAAGGAGGAAGGTGGTTTGGGTATTTTGGACATTCAGATGCAGGGTAAGGTGTTGGTAGCCAAATGGGTAGTCAGAGCATTGGAAGGTGCTAATCCTTGGCAAAATCTCTTGAGATATAGAATTCAGAACAATATTCATGTTGATGGTGTTAAGGTGGATTTTCATATTGAGGATATTATGGGTTATCTTGTTCAATTTAAAATACGAGGTTGTATCATTATTAAGAGGATTTGGGAGGCATGGAAGACGGTTGGCTCTACGGTTTATTGGGCCTATATGGAAGAGCATAGAGGCTGGGTGCTTTCATATAGGTCTATTTGTATATGGAAAGACAAAGGGGTGTATACCTCAAACCTCCCTCATCTTAGATGCAAGAGGTTGGTTAAGAGGGGAATTAAGAAATAGGTAGATTTGTGGGATTTATGAGCTACTGATTAGATTAAATGAGAGGATCTTCGTAATAAGTTTAAGTTGAAAGCTTCTAACAAGGATGTTATTGTTCAGATTCATTCTCTTCTTCCCTCTGAACAACGGTATAAGTTAAATGGTGGTTTTCCTGACCCTATCTGGCGTGATTGGAGGTGGAACTTTCAGGAGAGTATCATTTATTACAAATCCACTAAGATTTACAAAACTCTATTGCCTAATACTTCTTTGCATATTCTGTTAAATAGATGTTGGGACATTTTCTGTCTAGAGAAGAAGTGGAAGAAGAGGCTAAAGCAGGTTTGGAAATTTTGATTATCTGCTCAGCTCAAGGTTTTTCTTTGGTTGCTTATTTTCCAAGGTATCCATTGCAAGGTAAGGTTGGCAAGGTGGATGAATATCTCAGACCTCTGTAGTAGTTGTGGAAGAAAAGAAACTGTGAAACATATCTTTTGAGATTGTATTGTAGCAAGAAATGTTTGGAAAATATTGAAGTGGACCTATTATCCTATCCTAGGTGATAGGTTAAGTTGGAAATTGGTTATTTTGGGAGATGCCTTTGGCTGCCCTCAACATCTTATGGGGGTCTGGACTGTTATCAGAGCAACGACTTTGTATGCTATTTGGAAGGCGAGATGCAATTTAGTTTTTTGAGATGAAGTTATTCATGTTTATGGGATTGTGTCTAATGTTGTTATTGATATTCAGTTCCAATGTAGAGCCTTTAAGAGGCTTATAATCAAAGATCTCAAAGACTGCTCTGTTGAGGACAAGTCAGATGGTTGGATGTCCTTGAGCAGATTTTTGTAATCTACTGCGATGTCTTGTATTTTGATTTTCCTGTATTAATATAAGTAATATATTTTAAAAAAAATAAAAATTGTTGGAATTCATGGCTTAAAAGAAATAATAGAATTAAAAAAAAAAATCTTAAAATCTTGTTCAAGTTTGAAACCTTATTATTGTATCTCTTGCATATTATTTACAGATATGGTGCTCATCACGAGGAGTCTCAAGCATCGAAAAAGAGGTGTTAACTACTTTGCTACATGATTTGAATATACATGAAAGCACCATATATCACAATGGATTAAAACAAAGAATTTTCAAAATTAATTATGATGGTACTTCCAAAAAAAATCTAGGAAAAACCAATAGAAGTGGTGTTTTTCAAAATTATGACAGTAAAATTCTTCACACTTAAAATTATATGGTAAAATAAAAATGTTCAATAATTGGGTTTATCAAAATTAATTATAATGGTACTTCCAAAAAAAACTAGGAAAAGCCAATTGAAATGTTTTTCAAAATTATGATGGCAAAATTCTTCTCACTTAGAATTATATGGAACTTCAACTAACAATTATGCAAAAACTGGGGCACTTAAATAGAAATTAAATTTGAGATTGAAAAATATGGAAATATATTTGAATTGAGAGGGACTCACAATTTGTCATTATTGCTATCAACCAAAATTGATGATGCAGGGATTAGAAAAATGGGAAGTCTCAAGTGTCGAAAAAGACGTGTTAGCCACTTCGTTATAGGATTTGAATATACATGAAAGTGTCATATGCCACAATGGCATTAAAATAAAGAATTTTTTTTAATTTATGATAAAATAAAAATGTTCAAAAATTGGGTTTATCAAAATTAATTATGATGGTGCTTCCCAAAAAAATCTAGGAAAAGACAATCGAAGTGGTGTTTTTCAAAATTATGATGGATCCGCTCATGTAGAGGAGTTGGAGAGCAAGTGGGTAGTTAAAACTCTCTAGTTATGGAGAGGCCCAGGTTCAAATCTTTCCCCTCACATGTTGCGGATATGTTGTATATAAAAGGTTCCTCATCAAAAAAAAAAAAAATTATGATGGAAAATTCTTCTCACTTAGAATTATATGGAATTTCAACTAAAAATTATGCAAACACTAGGGGCACTTTTAAATAGGAATTAAAATTGCAATTGAAAAATATGGAAATATATTTGAATTGAGAGGGACTCACAATTTGTCATTATTGCTATCAACCAAAATTTATGATGTAGGGATTGGATAAATGAGCAGTCTCAAGTGTCGAAAAAGAGGTGTTAGCCACTTTGTTGTAGGATTTGAATATACACCGAAGTGTCATATGTGTCATATGTCACAGTGGCATTAAAAAAAAAAAATTGCTTTAATTTATGGTAAAATAAAAATGTTCAAAAATTGGGTTTATCAAAATTAATTATGATGGTACTTCAAAAAAAATCTAGGAAAAACCAATAGAAGTGGTGTTTTTCAAAATTATGACAGTAAAATTCTTCACACTTAGAATTATATGGAACATCAATTAACACTAATGCAAACACTTAAATAAAAATTAAAATTGCAATTGAAAAATATGGAAATATATTTCAATTGAGAGAGACTCATAATTTGTCATTATTACTATCAACCAAAAATGATGATGCAGGGATTGGATAAATGGGGAGTCTCAAATGTAAAAAAAAAGTGTTAGCCACTTTGTTTGAATATACATGGAAGCATCATATGTCACAATGTCATTATAAAATGATGATGCAGGGATTGGATAAATGGGGAGTCTCAAGTGTCAAAAAAAGGTGTTAGCCACTTTGTTTGAATATACATGGAAGCATCGCATGTCACAATGGCATTATAACAAAGAATTTGGTGTAATTTATGGTAAAATGAAAATGTTCAAAAATTGGGTTTATCAAAATTAATTATGATGGTACAATCGAAATGGTATTTTTCAAAATTATGATGACAAAATTCTTCTCAATTAAAATTATATGGAACTTCAACTAACAATTATGCAAGCACTAAGGAACTTCTTAAATAGAAATTAAAATTGCAATTGAAAAAGATGGAAATATATTTCAATTGAGAGGGAATTGAGAGGGACTCATAATTTGTCATTATTGCTATCAACCAAAATTGATGATGCAAGGATTGAATAAATGGAATTTGAAGTGTCGAAAAAAAGGTGTTAGCCACTTCGTTACAGGATTTGAATATGCATGGAAGCGTCTAATGCCACAATGGAATTAAAACAAAGAATTTGATTTCATTTATGGTAAAATGAAAATGTTCAAAAATTGGGTTCCAAAAAAAAAAATATGATGGTACTTCCAAAAACAAATCTAGAAAAAGCCAATAAAAATGTTTTTCAAAATTAAAATTATGACGGCAAAATTCTTCTCACTTAGAATTATATGGAACTTCAACTAACAATTATCCAACACTAGGGCACTTCTTAAATAGAAATTAAAACTACAATTGAAAACGATGAAATATATTTCAATTGAGAGGGACTCACAATTTATCAGTATTGCTATCAACCAAAATTGATGATGCAAGGATTGGTAAAAAATAATATTATAATTATTTTTAACGAAATAAAAAATTTATATATATATATATATATATATATATATATATATATATATATTATTTGGTTATTGTGAAAAATCCCTATGACCGATGCACAGGATCGAGCAGTCTCCTCCCAACCATGACCCCTCATAAAATTGAGAGCTATACTTATCAATAGATAATTTAACACAAAGCCACCACACACTCACCCATCCCATCACACACTCTCCCAACCATGACCCCTCATAAAATTGAGAGCTATACTTATCAATAGATAATTTAACACAAAACCACCACACACTCGCCCACCCCCTCACACACTCGTCCACGTCGCAGTATGAACCTTAGACCTCCCGAAGAAGAGCCAAATCTCGAATTGTTGCGCTGCACCCTAGGTGCATAAAAAATAATATTATTATTGATGTAGATTATCCTTTTATTTTTGATACATAGAGGAATCCGCAACTACCTTTCCTTTTGAACAATTGGTTAATATTATTATTATTATTGATGCAGATTATCTTTTTATTTTTTATACATAGAGGAATCGACAACTACCTTTCCTTTTTGAACAATTGGCATCAAATCACGGTGCTACCATTATAACCCTTATTTTGCCTCGGTAAACACAACCCAAAGTGAGGGAGACCCCTTTCCTTTGTGAACAACTAGCGTCAAATCATGGTGCTACCACTATAACCCTTATCCTGCCTCACCATTATAACCCCTATCTTGTCTCTTAAACACAACCCAGAGTGAGGGAGACCCCTTTCCTTTTTGAACAACTGGCGTCAAATCATGGTGCTACCACTATAACCCTATTTTGTCTCAGTAAACACGATCCAGAGTGAAGGAGACCCCCGGTGGCTTAGGGTTGCCGAAATGAGGAGACCCCAGTGGCTCGAGGTTGTCGGAATGAGAAAGACCCCGGTGGCTTGTGGTTGGTACCACCGTCATCAAGTTGGCGCACACTCAACGAACTCAAGTCAGACTACTACCTTTGCCCTAGATTAGGCATGCTCACGAAGTTTGAACCCAGGTCTCTTTGAGGTAAGTGTCCAACTTCTTACCAATACACCTAGCCCTCGCGGACGATGTAGATTATCTATTATTGGAGACA
The DNA here is from genome assembly GCA_028583015.1 of Wollemia nobilis. Taxonomy (NCBI): domain Eukaryota; kingdom Viridiplantae; phylum Streptophyta; class Pinopsida; order Araucariales; family Araucariaceae; genus Wollemia; species Wollemia nobilis. Next base: position 289,311 of record JAQPPZ010014915.1, read on the forward strand.
ATCTCTTGGAAACGAGAATATATCTACAAAGAACGAAAATGGATAATAAATCTTTTATCTTGGTAAAATTTAAATTTTAGAAAACAATTACCTAAATAAAATTTTATCTTAAAAAAAAACAATGCTAAAAAATTGATTAACAAAATGAAAACATTTTTAATTAAAAAAATAAAATATACTTAATAAAAAATAAAAATAATACACTTAAAAATAATATTTAAATAATCTTCATAATAACAACACTTTGAGGGTGCAGCGCAACGGATTGGGTTTTGGCTCTTCTTCGAAAGGTTCAAGGTTCAAACCACGGCGTGGGTAGAGGGGTCAAGGTTGAGAAGAGACTGCTCAACCTTATGCATCAGTCATAAAATTTTCTCACAATAACTAAATTATATTAAAAAAAAAAACTTCATAATAACAATTAAAATATAACTTAGTGAGATATGCAGGGCAAGGTTCGAGTCCATTAACAATTGCTTTGAGGTTTGAATTCATTAACTTCTGCGATTTTAAGTCACTGTATGATAATATTACTAAAAACTTAGGCACTAGAGGGGTACAAGAATGCACGCGAACAGCGGGACGAGCTTCTTGGAATGATTCTGTGCATTGCAGTCGAAATAACTTCACGTAGTAACATTTTTTTTTCCGTTTTTTACGAGGATTGACGCTTACAAGCGGTGATGAGAAGCTCCGCTATCATATCATCCAAGTCCCGAGTAGACGAACCTTTCTTGTTTTCGTCGTCTTCGCTCACTGCTTTCCTGGCCGCACCTCTTATCTGCATCGCTTTCTCCCTCATCACTCTGCCTTTTTCTTCCCTCATCAACATCCTCACCGTCTTCTCCACCTTTTCCTTGCTCAGTTCCCCCTCATTCCCTCTCCACATCTCCACACACACACACCCACCTCCTCCTCCAACAACTTGGAGTTAAAGAATTGCTCCACCGCCATGGGCCATCCGATGATGGGAACTCCCATGCTCATGCTTTCCAGCACCGAATTCCATCCGCAGTGACTCAGAAAACCCCCGGTGGAAGGGTGCGAGAGGATCATAAGCTGGGGCGCCCAACCCATTACAAGCAATCCTTGATTTTTCTTCTTAATTCTTTCCTCAAACCCATTTGGAACAAACTCTGGGGAGAAATCTGAATTCAACGGCACACCCAGCGGCGGCCTTACCACCCACACGAAAGGTACCCCGCTGGATTCCAGTCCCAGAGCCAGCTCTCTCATGTGCGACACAGAAATCGTGTTCTGCGTGCCGAAGGAAACGTAGATCACAGTGGAAGGCTCGTGTGAATCGAGAAAGCGTAAGCACGCAACGACATCGCTGTCTGCTTCCTTGCCTCGCAACAATATAACGGATTTATTGTCAGCAGAGGGTTGAGGTGAAGAAGAGAGAAATACTGAAGGCAGGAGAGGCCCGACCGCCCACACGGGCCTGCCGGTGGATTTTCTCATTTGTTCGAGGCTGTCGTGCTCCAGGTCTTCGAAAGTATTGTAAATGAAACCCCAGCTGCGCATGTTCCGGGACATGTGGCGGACAGGAAACGAGGTCCAGCGATCGGATTCTGTGGCCGTTTTCAGTGATTCGTTAAGTTGAGATCGATGCAGCGAAACGTTGGGCATGTCTGGGATAAAAAACTCGTCGGAGTCGGTCTTGGTATGGGGCAAGTGAATCCACAGGGAAGAGTAGATCAAAAGGGCGTAGACGCCGCAGGTGGAGAAGAGGAGCTTCGGAATCCCGAACATGTTGGCGACGTCGAGGGTCCAGCCGAGGAAAATGTCGCTGATGATGCAGAGCGGAGGGCGGCCGTCCTCTTGGCAGATTTGGTGAATGAGGCGCTCGAAATGGGGTTGCAGATGCTCCGAGGCTTCCAGGAGAGTGCGGATGAGATGGTTGGGGAGGGAGTCGGTGTTTTCGGAGCAGGGCGGCAAGCCATGGTTGGGGGCGGAGAAGGGCAGCTCCGCTAAGCGTATGTCGAGAGCGGGGTTCGCTTGATGCGCGGATTCGATCTTGGGCCGTAGGCTCTATATGTTGAGCGGCGTGTTGACGATGGTGACAGTGAATCCGCTTCGAGCGGCGATGAGCTTGGAGAGATCGAGGAAGGGGATGATGTGACCCTGCGCCATGAAAGGGAACATGACTACATGCTGCTTCATTTCAGCGAGGGCATTTTGGGGGCTGAAGGATGACATCCTGGATGGGATTCCAGCGAGGATCTGCGCAAGGCCTGCTCTATGTCGGCGAGGGGAGGGAGGAGGTTATAAAATGGAGAGGGAAGAGGATCTGTGAAAGGCCTGCTCTATGTCGTCGTGGGGAGGGAGGATACAAAGCGGAGAGGGAAAGGTGCACACGACAATTATTTTGTGCAGATAGAAGACTAATTTTAGGATAAAACTTATGTGGTGATAAGAGTTGCTTTCGGTGCCCGTCAGACAACGGGGACCAAACTCGAGAAGTTAGCGCCTTCCATACGGCTCTCCTTAAAATAATTGAAAATTAAATGGAATTTTTTTTTGTGGTAGGTGGGTTATACATGAGAGCGACATTATTTTTAGTAATTGATAAGCGTAGGGTTTAAACTAGGGTTCAAACTATTGAGCCTCTTTCCAACAAGTTTATTCATCTCGTTGTTGTTGACCTGACGTGAGATGGAGACCACTAGTCGCTTGGAGTTCGTACTCGCATGAGATTGAGACCACCAATTGAAGAACACAAGCTTATACTGAGAGGGGGGTGAACAATATAAGTCCACTTTATACTTTTGTTTTCTCAAACAATATTATCCAATATATCAATGGCAATATCAACAACAGTAATCAAATCAATGCATAAATCACCACACACAATAGAGACACCAATTTAACGTGGTTCACCCAATGGGGCTACTCCACAAAGAAAATCTTTCACTAATTTTTTTCAAAAAATATCTTGGGAATCCTTCCCTATTACAATGTTTATGGATCTCTGTCCAAAGGAGACACTAATCCCCTAATCTGGTTCGTGGATCTCTATCCACAGGAGAACTCATTCTCCTATGCTCTGGCTGGTGATCCTCTAGAAGACTACTGCCTCCACTGCACTGGCTTGTGGATCTCTCTCCATAGAAGACATCTATCCTCACTCAGAAGACCTCTGTCCTCACTGCACTGGCTTGTTGATCTCTCTCCATAGAAGACATCTATCCTCACTCAGAAGACCTTTGTCCTCACTGCCATGGCTAATGGATCTCTATCCACTGGAGACTACTGTCCTGCTCTGTCACCTCCAAAGCTTACTCTCAGCTCTACTCAATCTCTGTCTCAAATCTGCACTAAATATAGTCATTCGATCTAGCACAAATATGCTAAATCTCTATCTCAAATCTGCACTAAACACAATCCTTCGGTCTAGCCAATCTCTGTCTCAAATCTGCACTAAACATAGTCTTTCAGTCTAGCACAAATTTGCTCAATCTTTGTCTCAAATCTATCCTCAAGCCTTAATACAAAGCTTGATCTAATCATAAATCAACTCTGCTAGATCTGCCCCAAACCTTAGCTCAAGGTTTGAACAAATCAATCAATCAACTCTGCTTTCAAGTCTTCTCAAAGACTTGCCTTAAATTTGTCCAACAATTCCTCCCTAGAACTTGTCCAATCTGCTCAACAAGTCTTTACCAAGACTTACCTCAACTCTGTCCAACAAGTCCTCACTAGAACTTGTCCAATCTGATTGTAAGCTTCCACAAAAGCTCACTCAAATCTTTTCTTAAGTCCCCTTTAGGATTTACTCAAATTTGCCCACAAGTTTGCACAAAAGCTTGCTTCACACTGTCCTTAAGTCCACTCTAGGACTTGCTCAAATCTGCTCACAAGCTTTCACCAAAAGCTTGCTTAACTCTGTCTTGAAGTCCCCTCTAGGACTTGCTCAAATATGCTCACAAGCTTTCACCAAAGCTTGCTCAAATCAATTACAAAACTTGCATACAAAAACTCAACTCAATCTCTCATAGAAAACCTCTTCAATCACACAAACAAGTTTCACTCAGAATCTTGTTTAACCATAGAAACATATAGAGAATGGTAAGAAACTCAATATGTTTCACACTTACAATTCACTCAATCACTTTCAAACTTACTTTCAAATCAATTCAGAAATAAAGAATAATTTGTTTCACAAATCTTGAACTATCACTCCAATGCTTTCAATCAATAATGCTCAATCAACTTCACTCAACCATCCACTCAATGAAACACAACTTGCTTACAAACCCTAACCAAGTGTTTCACCAAACTTTCAACAACTCATATTATGGAACTCAAACCTTGACTCAAGATGATTCCAAACTCACATAACAATGATACTCATGATCTTTTCACAAACTCTAATCAAGCACATGAAAGCTTACTCAAATATTTCCAACAATGTTTATCAAACAATCTCACATAACAATGATACTCATGTTCTTTCATAAACCCTAGTTCAAGATAGTTCTCAATTTCACACTCAATTGCTCTCACAATCATTCACCAATCATGTATATGAAAACTCACTCAACAATGCTTATCAAACAAACCTTTTCACTCCAACTTTGCATTTCTCAACATCCAACCCAACAATATTTCACTCACAAGGAAGATGTGCCCATACCTTTTGTTTGATGGAGATATGTCTTCAAAAACCTGTCTCAATCACAATCAAATTCTCTTTGCTATTCTTAAGGTTAGATAGCAACAATTTATTTCAAAATCTCCACTCAAATATTTCCTTCAATAATTATCTCACCATACAAAAATATTAGCTCTCAAGTACACCTTATAATCTCCAAACTTTTCACAAAAATAATATTCAATTCATAAGCAATCAATTTTCTCTTAAGCACTTTATATCTCCAATCTATATTTTTAATGCTAATTAAAAATATAATACTAAACACCCTTATGACTCCCTATCTTTATTTTAATGCTAAATAAGAAATAAAATATTAAACACCCTTATGACTCCCTATCTTTACTTTAGAAAAAATTAATCAAACACCTTCACAAACGTCACGTGGCCCCCTAGTGCAATTCACACTATAGAAAAATAAATCACAATGCATACCTTATACAATGGCCCACATTTAAAAAGCGTCCATAAAGACTGCGCACGACTCGAACCTGTGACCTGTCGTCGCTGCGACGCCTAAGCCGTAAGGCTTGGCTGTCGTTGGGCCATGCACCCAAGACAAAACCAATAGCGCACAAAGCACCTTATGCTCTTTGCTCCCGATGCCTAAACAAAATCTTGCTACACTCAAAAACCGAAAGGGACACGAATCAAACCCCTAACCTTGCCTAGCTTCAACACCTTAACTAGTCGTTGATTGCCACTTGTGCTACCAAGCGCTTGGTGATTGATTTTATGCTCCACTTGGTCTTATCGAATGATCTGCCCTCTTATTCTTAAACACATGCAAATCCTCTTATCCTCTTTCACACGGTGCATGAATTCTTTTACTCTCGGGCATACGAAATTGCATGGATAATTTTTAAATGAAATTATTGCCCTCCTTTTTATACCTTTCCTTGTGCATTCCAACACGTCAACACTTCCAATTCGAATTTTAATTCGAATTTCAATATTTAGACTTATGACGCCTTAAATATTTATTTAAATTAAATTTTAACCTTATGGTTAAAATATTTAATTTAAATAAATTAAATAATAACCTCCACAAACTATCAAATGGGTATTTTGAGGATTTAATCATTTTAAATAATTCCTTGGACCTTGTTTTCTTCACTTCAACCTTTTTAGCTCATAATATTATAATATTATTATTGCCTTTAAACCTGCTTCTTCTTCCTTGAGTCCTCAACCTTCCTTGTCTTTTGGAAAAACACTTGATGACTTTAATGATGATGAAACTTGGACATCAACCTCTTGACATCAATGACAACAAAACTTGCTCATATTTCCAACACCAATCACTCGAGGTTCGTATTGGGTGAGATGGAGACCACCAGTCGCTCATAATTTGTACTGCGTGAGATGGAGACCATAGGCGGTCACTCGGGGTTCTTTCGGCGTGAGATGGAGACCACCAGTCACATGGGGTTCATACTACGTGATATGGAGACCATCAATCGCTTGCTTGGGGTTCGTACTGTGTGAGATGGAGACCACTGGTCACTTGGGGTTCGTATTGCGTGAGATGGAGACCACAGGTCTCTCAAGGTTCGTATTGTTGTCGTTGGTTTGTGCATACTCATATGATTCAGATTAGACTACTATCTTTGCAAATGACATCCCAAGATCTCTTCTTAGTAAGTGTCTGGCCAAATAAGCACTCACCAATCCACTAACCTTTGAGAGCAATTTAAATGAAATTTTAGGTTACGAGGAGACCAATGAAACAACTATGGTTCGTACTGACGTGAGATAGAGACCACCAATTACTTGAGGTTCGTATTGGATGAGATGGGGACCACCTGTCGTTTGGAAATCGTACTGCATGAGATGGAGACCATCGATCGCTCGAGATTGGTACTGCGTAAGATGGAGACCACCGATCGCTTGATGTTTGTATTGTTGTCGTTGGTTTGCACCACTCATAGAATTCAAATCAAACTACTACCTTTACAAATGACACCCCATAATCTCCTTTTAATAAGTGCTTGGCCAAACAAACATTTACCAATCTACTAACCTTGGCAATCTACTAACCTTTGAAAACAATTTAAATGAAATTTTAGGTTACAAGTGAAACAACGTGGAACTGATAGCTTAATATGTTTGAAATATCGTTTTCGTTTGTAAGATCTGATTCTTAAGTTGAGGCATACGGAAATGATAACGAGGTTAGCGGTAACTCTTTTCCCTTGCACTCGTACACAAATTTATGAAGCATGAAAGGTGGTGGTCCATCTATTATTTCAGGTTAACTTACCCTAGCAAGAAGTGGTTCTTACCCTAGCAAGAAGTGGATCACGGTTAACTTTCATAAGCATTAAATATATATATACACACTAGAAAGCTAGATGCCTCAAGAATGAAGGTGAAACATAAACACATTGAACTTTAAAGTAAGGTTAGCAAGGTTTGTGTCCTTCTAACGCTCTAGGTCTTCTGTGATGGTGTAGGAAGGCCAAACATTTATCACTTAAACTAAGGGTCATCCTAGTTGATATAGGCATTTTTTATTTTTATTGAATTTTTAAATTTTATTTTGTGTGTTTTTTTTTCTTTCGGTTTCTTGCATAAAAGTTTAAAGTTATATGATTGTGGTGTTCCATATAATTTAAACTAGTGTTTAAGAATTAAGTCATGATGTTTTTAGGTTTAAACCTTGACTGTAATGTGTATATTTTATAATTAAAATTTTAAAAATAATTATAGATTACAAAGTTTTTGAGGGTGTGGCAAGTACGAGTGTAAGGGTTTGAGGTTTTAAGAACGTGAACTTCTTTAATATTTATTAATATTGATCAATAGTCTCATATCTTTATATGGGTGTTTAGCAATTTTATTTTATCTATAATGTTATTATAGATAATTTAAAATTAAAATTAAAAAAAATAATTTTAAAAAGAGATTAATAGACATTTATAATGGTTGTTTCACCACTCAAACTTAATTTTTCATTTTTTTTAATAATTTTTATGTTATTGCAGTTTTTTTTTAAATCTTGAACTTAAATTTGAGGAGTTATTTTTTACTAACATTTTTTAACATGTTCATTTTACCATTAATGCAAGTCCTATGTTTTAATGTCATTGTCCTTTAATCAAGTGCTTAACACTTTTTTTTGAACTTGAGACTTCCAATGATGAACACCATATTCGTAAATGTTTTACAAGAAAGACATACATATGGGTCCAAACTTAGACATGATTATAAGTTTTTTTTTTTTTTTAAATTATATTATTCCTTTCAAGTCATAAATTCCAACAAATAATAATAAAACCAATATTCAATAGAATACATAATGCTTTAGCTTTGAAATAATTAATCCAACATTTCATCAACTCTTTCAATGTTGATGAATATACCTAATATCTTCTTATATTTTTTAAAAAAGCAACCCAAAATAGTATGAGCAAAGGGTCAATAAAGAAGTAAATAGTCTAATATTTTTAAATCCTTTCACATAAGGCACATTTGAAAAGTCATGATATCTTCTTCTTTGTAGACTCTTTCCTATAAGAATCTTACTTTGGACTCCTTACCAAAGAAATGTTGAGGACATAGGGAGATCCTCCAATAACCAAACATTTGCATGAGAGAAATCTTTGAGAATAGAAAATTTTTATTGCTTTAGATTCTCATATTCTAATTTGATTAAGCATATACCATATTTGAAAGATCGATTGAAGCAGAGAGGTACCGGGCATGGATCATTGTCTCAAGTGATCAAGAGTTGTTAGTCGTAGGAGTTCCTAGTTGAGAAGCAATATTGAGCAAGGTATGGGACATACACAATAATAAGGGGGTTGTACAAGAATGTAAAGCCTAGATGCATGCTCTGGTCATAGCAATCATAGAACTAAGGAGTCATGTAGACTCCTTGATCTAGGAGGATCTGCTCTCCCCTTAGGTAACTAATGATAAGCTCTTGTCATAGCAGAATATGCATGGTTGATGGAGTTATAAAGGGAAAATAGGCTAGACTTTAGGAAGTAATAAAATATCCTCATTGCAAAAGATGTAATAAAGTCCATTAGACCCTTGGCAGAGCTCAAGTTGCAAGCATAGGAGGCCATGTGTGGGGTAATAAGCTTCTCACATAATTGATCAGGTGAAATTCCAAAGATGTTATTATCGATATCTAAAAGCAAAACTACCCTCTAAAGAGGAATGGAATAAGTCAAAGCCCTAATGAGTAAGCTTTTTCTGTAATAGCTCCCCTACCCCTCTTAGAATTCATTTCCATTTCCCCCATTTTCTTTTGCTTTCTTTTTCTATTTCTTTATTCTTATGTATTTCTAGCCATTTGTTTTTCCCTCTTTCTTCACTCTCACATTTTTGAATCTATGCCCATAGATGAGGTATTAATATTTTAATATTCCTCATATTTAGTAGGTCGAGGATCCCCTAAAAGCCACCAATACTATAGGGAAATTTTCCTACACCCTGCTCAACTCAAAGAAACATTTATGCTTGGCAAGTTGGAAATTTCCCCTAAAAGTTTTTTAGGTGGCATGCTTATCACCTGCCTTGTGTCCCTGATTTTATATAATTCTTGTTACTAGTATATCTCTCATCATTTTTCAAGGATGTCCTTCTCTAGATGGCTCAGTGATAGCTCTGCTCACCATGGTGGTTAGAAACTATCATTTTCCCCCTATGGAACTCACGAGGGGAAAGACTCCCTATTCATGCTCGCTTATCAAATCATGATGACAGTCTCAAGATCTTTGGATTGATAAATGAGCTTTGGTTTGATACCAAAGCACATTGTAATCTTGAAAGAGCATATCTTTTTTTCTGGCAATGTGTCCCTTGGAAATTTTTTCAAACTCTCGTTGAAACTTGTTGTCAAAGACTTTTCGAGGGCTTATGTATGCTCTTTCATTTTGTTGAGATATTCTTCAGTGTGGAGTGTGATTGGAGGACGAAGTCTCTTTTCTATTTTCCTTTTAAGTAGTGTAACGATATGGGTCAATGTTCTACATAGAAGGATTTTAAATCCCTTTATAGCCAAGTGTCCTAGAGATTGATGATGAAGTAAGGAATATTTTGAGAAAAGGAGGGTTGTTGGACTATCTTCAATCCTTTTATGGATACGACAAAGTAGGGTTATGCATAAGGGGTCGGCCCCGAAATCTATTTATAAAATCAAGGTGAATTGTCTTGGAATCCCGACGAAATTTGTAGAAGTATACATGGCGAATTGCATTTATTTGTCTCCAAAAATTTTCAAACCGTGGCGAATTTCATTAATTTGTCTCAAAAAAATTTCAAACCGTGGCGAATTTTTCTGTGTTGGGGGCTATGAATATCGTTTGCAAAATCTAAAAATGTACGACATACTTAAAAGCTTTAGGCCGATATGAAAGACTTTAGGCCGACATGACGACCAATGGCATGCCGATCGGTTGCAGTCATGATGATCGGTTGTAGCCATGATGATCGGTTGCAGCCATGATGATCGGTTGCAGCCATGATGATCTATGATGATCGGTTGCAGCCATGATGATCGATTGTAGCCATGATGATCGGTTGCATCCATGATGATCGATTGTAGCCATGATGATCTATTGATGATCGATTGCAGCCATGATGATTGATTGCATCCATGATGATCAATTGCAGCCATGATGATCTATTGACGATTGGTTGCAACCATGATGATCGATTGCAACCATGACGATCGATTGCATCCATGATGATCGATTGTAGCCATGATGATATATTGATGATCTGATGCATGCAACCAATCTGATGATGATCGATTATAGCCATGATGATCGATTGTAGCCATGATGATTGACTGATGATCAGTTGCAACCATGATGATCTACTGATGATCGACTATAGACATGATGATCTGATGCATGCATGTCGATCGGTTGCAAGCGTGATGATCGGATGCATATCGATCGATTGCATGCATGTCGATGTGCTGCAATAGTCTCGAGTTCCCATCGGTAGTAGCGATGCATCTGTACCATGTGTCATCCATCCATTAAATGATTACATGTAGAGGACACGTGTCACCCATCCAGGAGCTGATTGCATGCAGAAAAGTCTATATAAAGGGAATTAACAATCATTTTTTTACCTTTTCTATCATGGTTTTAACCTTTTTCCTCCCATTTTAAAGCTTTCTTACCCATTTTTCTCTCATTTTAACGCTTTCTTACCCATTTTCCTCTCGTTTTAATGCAATATGAACCCTCTTCCTCCACTTTTATCTTGGTTTTAATAATTTACCTTAATTTTTAAGTGATTTTTAACCATTTTTCTCTCATTTGAAACCTTTTCCATTGTATCTTCTTATCCATACCTGTACACCCTATGGCATCCCCTACAACCCCTGGAATGTTTAAAGTTAATTATAAGAACCTGGTTTACCCCTTGATTTCAAAAATTTTATCAACATCGGGTTACGACATGTCTTGGGTCATGGACTCTGGTCTTCGGGGTCTAGTTTCAATGCCCCATTTTGATACGGATGTTAAACTGGTGGAGAGGATCATTGTAGCTTATAATATGGATTCGGGTAAGGTAAATCTTATCATCGATAACAAAAACATCATTCTTTCTTTCTCAGCCATAGATATCGCCAGATTGATAACATTGCCCCATGCTGGTGTTGAGCCTGTCACTTCCAAATACCAGTTAACTGATGACGACAAACTCTACTTGGAGACCAACTTCAAAGTGCAGTCAAAATATTTTCAAGGTATAACTATTTTTTTATTTAATTGAATTTAAATTCTTGTCAATGATTGACCGTACAATTACTAATTTTAGTTTTTTTGCAGTTACGTCCACCAAGTCCAGAAGGGGTTTGACCGTATCGATGATTGAAAATAAATTTCTTCGGGCATGTTGCGAATTCTTCCTTGCTAGACTCGTTCTGCAAGGAAGGCCGACAAAAATTCTGATGTGGGCCTTAGTGTATTTGGTCCATTGTATTGGACACCAGAAATTTGACTAGTGCACCTATGTCTCAAATCGGATCAGATTGGAAATAGAGAACGTGAAAACCCATGCTTCACCCTCACCGACAGTTAGCACATGTAATTATATTATTGCTTTTTTTTATGAATCTTTTCATAATTTGTAGAACACTCCAGTACCAACATCTTGGCACTCAACCCTTGTCAATTTAGCCATGATAGAACAACAGGTTCAGGTAATTATTTTTTATATTTTAGTAAATTTTTTTATTTTTCCATTGTTTGTCTTTTTGTAATTTTGACATTTTATACCAAACATAGAAAAGGGCATCCTCTTCCTCTTCAAAGTGGGATGCTACTATCAGAGGTTATAATCCAGAGGAATCAGGAGACTCCAAAACACCTACGGAGGAAGCAACACCACCGCTAAGGAAAAGATCATCAAGGAAACGTAGAAGATCTATTTCTCTTGATCGTCGACAATCTCCACTTGCGGTTGCACATCCGTTGCCAACGGGCATAGTTACGCATGAGGTTTCATCTTCTGGGAGTAAGTTTTAATTACTATCGAAACAAATTTTTTACAATATTTTTATTGTTTTTAATTAATTTTATTTTTTTTTTCAGATGTACAACATGACCACATTCCATTTGCAGCAGCAGCTATGCAAGATGTTTTTTCTTCTATCGGTAAGTGTTATAACAAAGTTTGCAACCAATTTTCATAATTTAATTTTATAACTAGTTTTTATTTTCTACCTTCACAAAATTTATAACTAATTTTTATTTTTTATGTTTTAAGGTCCCTTGCAACAATTTCGTCAACAAAATCAACAAATGTCGCCCCCTCCTCCACAACGCCCAACTCAAATGCGAGGTCAATGCTTCCTAGTTGGAAAACACTTTCTTCCATCTAGGCCACAGAGAGAAGCAACACAACAAATTTCAGAGAGAGAAGCATCAAAGACTTTTTTCGGTTTTGGTCGTATTTTTGTTAATAATTTTACTTTTAAGGATATACCGGAAGCTTCTGGTACTGGGTTGGATGATGTTCCACTTGATAAAGATTACTTTTTGCAAGATAACACACCCACTCAATTTCAACTATCATAATTGCTTCAAGACAAAGTAAATGAAGGTGCAGAATATTCAAGCAAATCTCCTCCAAGGGAAAGAAGCACCCGTCAGGCTCCTCCTCGACAAGAGGATGAAATAATAAATTTTTCAGAAAAATATTTGGTTTTTGATAACGTTGAATCTACAATTAAGGATTTGCTACTTCCAGATATAACAGAAATGAAAAAATGGGAGTATCGGGCTAAGGTGTTGATAAAGGAAATTAATGCCCGATACAATAATTTTTCAAAAAGAGAAAGAAAATTTTTTGTTGTTGAAAATGAACCTGAAAAGATGGAGGCTCTGCTACAACAAGTAAAATCTGGCATTTTGAAGGTGAATACATCATACACAGATGAAATTTTAAAGTTTATGATGAACAAATTGGAGAACATAAACGGTGAGGCCCAAGCTTATTACAATGAATGGGCAAGTGATAAGAAAAAGGTTGTTGTTGTTGTAGCTGCAAAGAATGTTGCTGAGGTTTGACTTAATCACTTTTGTGTTCAAAAATTTGTTGTTCTCTTTTTTAAAATGTAATTATCTTTTCATGTTGATTAACTTTTTTCCTTTTGCAGGTAAAGTATGAAAATCTCAAGAAGCAGGTTCAAAACCTGCAAGACTATCTCAGGATGGCAAAGGAGTTCTTAAACGCTTCCATGGCAATGGAAAAAAGAGCACAGAAATCAGTTCGACAAAACAACATTTTGTGGAAAATCATTATCCGCAATGGATTGGATCCTGATGTTCTGCTTAAGGAGAAGGGTAAAGAAGTTCAAGGACCAACATCTGAAGATGTTGGCAAAGAAGAAAAGACCCTTCTCGATGGAATGCAAAATGTTGAGATGATCCTTGTCAATTGTGGAGCAATTGATAGTACTGTTACCCAACCCGAGAAAAGAGCCGTCGAAATGCAGAATGTGGTAATCATGGAAGTAGTGGATGAGGAAAAAGGAGTTGAACAAGGGAAAGATGAGGGAGGGGCCATTGCTATGGAGACTGTGGAAGCCATTGAGAAGGCAAAAGGAGTGGAGGAAGGGGGAAAATATTCTGAAGTGAAAAAATGAATTTTAAAAACAATTTTAAGACATTTCATATGTTTTCATTGGAAAACAAGATACTTGCTTTTATTATTTTACTATTACACTATTTACATTTATAATTGTGTGTTATTTTCATCTCTTAAGTATTATGGTGTTTCAAATATGCTTGAGTTTACGTAGAATATATGCATAGGTATAGATTTACATGTTATTCAATGTTATTCATGTTGTGATATAAAAATGAGTTTTGTCTTGTGGATTTTGCTATGTTGTTTTTATATTTCAATTTTCAAATGAGTTTGAATTTTTAGTTTATTCAAAGTCATTCTTGTTGTTGTATAGAAAAGTGTTTTGTCTTTTTTATTATGCTATATTGTTTTCATATTCAATGTTAGTTTACGATGGAGATATTAATGAAAGGGTTAAATTTCAATTTCCATATATTATGCTATGTTGTTTTATATTTCAATTTTCAAATGAGTTTACGAATGATATATCTATGCATGTGTTTAAATTTCAGTTTATTCATATTCATTCTTGTTGTAGTATAAAAGTGAGTAATTTCATTTCTATTTTGTGATATTGTTTTTATATTTCAAGTGAATATGGTCATTTGTATTATGCTATATAGTTTTTATATTTCAAAGTGAGTTTACGAAGGATATATCTATGCATGGGTTTCAATATTCAGTGCATTCATAATCATTATAGTTGTTGTATAAAAATGAATATGGTCATTTGTATTATGCTATATTATTTTTATATTTCAAAGTGAGTTTACAATGGATATATCTATGAATGGGTTTCAATTTTCAGTGCATTCATAGTCATTATAGTTGTATAAAATTGAATATGGTAATTTATATTATGCTATATTGTTTTTATATTTCAGAGTGAGTTTACAATGGATATATCTATGCATGGGTTTAAATTTTCATTTTCCATATCTAGAGTACTATTCTATATGCTTTTTTCATACATATGTAGAAATTTTTTTAGTAGTTATGTATATATACAAGGTTAACTCAATGACAAAGCATAAACCATAAAAAATCTCTATATTTTGTCACATCATCAATGATGATAGGCTACAGACATGTCGATCGATTACAAACATGCCGATCGATTACAGGCATGACGATCGACTATAGACATGCTGATCGATTGTAGACATGATGATCGAATACAAACATACTGATCGATTGTAGCTATGTCGATTGGTTGCAAACATGACGATCGATTGAAAACATGCTGATCAATTACAAGTATGACGATCAATTATTGGTATGATGATCGTTAGCATGATGATCGACTATAGACATGACGCTATTTTATAGACATGATGATCGATTGTAGACATGTTGATCGATTGTAGACATATTGATCAGATGTAGACATGACGATCGATTACAAACATGACGATCAGTTGTAGACATGTCGATCAATTATAGACATGATGATCAGCTACATACATGTTGATCAGTTGCAGGCATGACGATCAATTGCTGGTATGATGATCGACTATAGACATGACGATAGGTTGTAGACATGATGATCGACTATAAGAATATCGATCAAACATAGTAATAATGATCAACTACAAAAATGGATAACATTATTGTTGAGGATGCAGACATGATGATCGACTACAGGAATATCGATCGATTGTAGGTATGACGATCGACTATAGTAATGCCAATCGATTACAGCTATGTCGAGTACCCAATTGGTAGCAACATTGCATATGTACCACATGTCAACCATATATGAAATGATTGCATGTAGAGGCCATGTGTCAACCATATATGAAATGATTGCATGTAGAGGCCACGTGTCACCCATCCAGAAGCTGATTGTATGGAGAGAAGTCTATATAAAGGGATTAACAGTCATTTTTTTGCCTATTCTATCATAGTCTTAATCATTTTCTTCCTATTTTAATGCATTCTTACCCATTTTCCTCTCATTTTAATGCATTCTTAACCCTCTTCCTCTAGTTTTATCTTAGTTTTAACCTTTTACCATAAGTTTTAAGCCAATTTTAACCCTTTTCCTCCATTTTGAATCCTTTTCTATCAAGTGTCGCGTACCATCCTCTGTGTCTTCTGATCCATACTCGTACACCCTATGGCATCCCCTACCACCCCTAAAATGTGTAAAATTAATTTTAAAAATCTAGTTTGCCCCCTGATTTCTAAAATTTTATCAACATCGAGTTACGACATGTCGTGGGTCACGACCTCTAGTCTTCGGGGTCTAGTTTCAATGCCGTAGTTTGACATGAAAACAAAACTACTTGGAGAAGATCATTGTAGGTTATAATATTGATTCGGGTAAGGTAAATCTTGTCATCGACAACAAAAATATTATTCTTTCTTTCACAGCCGTAGATGTCGCCAGATTGACAACATTGCCCCATGTTGGTGTTGAGCCTATCACTTCCAAATACCAATTAACTAATGAAGACAAACTCTACCTGGAGACCAACTTCAATGTGCAGTTGGAATATTTTCAAGGTATAACTATTTTTTAATTTAATTGAATTTAAATTCTAGTCACTAGTGTATTACTGATTTTGTTTTTTTTTGTAGTTACGTCCACCAAGTCTAGAAGGGGTTTGACCGTACTGGCGATTGAAAATAAATTTCTTTGGGCATGTTGCGAATTCTTCCTTGCCAGACTCATTCTGCAAGGAAGGCCAACAGAAATTCTGATGTGGGCCTTAGCGTATTTGGTCCGTTGTGTTTCACACCAAAAATTTGATTGGTCCACCTATGTCTCACATCAGATCAGATTGGAAATAGAGAACGTGATAACCCATGCTTTACCCTCACCGATAGTTAGCACATGCAATTATATTATTGTTTTTTTTATGAATATTTTTATAATTTGTAGAACACTCCAGTACCAACATCTTGGCACTCAATCCTAGACAATGCAACCATGAGAGAACAATAGGTTCAGGTAATTTTTTTGTCAATATTTAAATAAATTTTTTATTTTTCCATTATTTATCTTTTTGTAATTTTGACATTTTATATATACACAGAAAAGGGCATCCTCTTCCTCTTCAAAGTGGGGTGCTACTGTCAGAGGTTATAATCTAGAGGAATCAGGAGACTCCGAAACACCTACGAAGGAAACAACACTACCTGTATGGAGAAGATCAACAAGGAAACCTAGAACATCTAGTTCTCCTGATCATTGACAACCCCCACCTACGGCTGCATTACGTCCACTGCCAATGGGAAAATATTCTGGAGCAAGAAATTGAATTTTAAAATTTGATATTTTGAAAGACAATTTTATGACATTTCATATGTTTTCATATGAAAACAAGATACTTGCTTTTATTATTTTACTTTTAAGAGATACACTTTTATAATTGTGTGTTATTTTCATATTTTAAGTATTATGGTGTTTCAAATATGCTATGTTGTTTTTATATTTCAATTTTCAAATGAGTTTACGAATGATATATCTATGCATGTGTTTAAATTTGAGTTTATTTATATTCATTCTTGTTCTTGTATAGAAAAGTGTTTTTTCTTTTTTATTATGCTATATTGTTTTCATATTCAATGTTAGTTTACGATGGAGATATTTATGAAAGGGTTAAATTTCAATTTCCATATATTATGCTATGTTGTTTTTATATTTCAATTTTCAAATGAGTTTACGAATGATATATCTATGCATGTGTTTAAATTTCAGTTTATTCATATTCATTCTTGTTGTAGTATAAAAGTGAGTATTTTCATTTCTATTAAGCTATATTGTTTTTATATTTCAAGTGAGTTTACGAAGGATATATCTATGCATGGGTTTCAATTTTCAGTGCATTCATAGTTAGTCATTATAGTTGTATAAAAATGAATATGGTAATTTGTATTATGCTATATTGTTTTTATATTTCGAAGTGAGTTTACGATGGATATATCTATGAATGGGTTTAAATTTTCATTTTCCATATCTAGAGTAATATACTACATGCATTTTTCATACATATGTACAAAAATTTTTACTATGCATACAAGGTTTACTCAATGACAAAGCATAAATCATAAAAAATCACTATATTTTGTCATATCATACAACTAATGATACTAATGATACATACATACATTTAAATTCAAAGGAAAAATAACTATTTTTTGTCAACATATACATTTAGTTCAATAACATAGCATCATTACGTATACATGGTTTTCAAATTTTCAACTTACTCAAAGCTATAACATACATCATAAATTTTGAAAACATAGACAATCCATAACATTAAAAAGCAAACATGCATAATCATTGAAAATTGAATGATTATATGATTTTACAACAAATCAAATACAAAAAATCTTTGATAATATGAAATATTTCAAATCCGGAAAATCACTGATAATATGAATTTATTCAAATCACTAAAATTTTACAAAATGATTTCAAATCCAAAAAATCTTAGATTATATGAATTTGTCATATAATCATTGCAATTTTTACATTTCTGGAAGGTAATACAAAGCTTTATCAACTTCTCCACAAGAACGCAGAATCTGTGAATTCTGCGTTTCCATAATCTCATCATCACTCCTAGCTGAATCATTTTTGTCATTATCAACCATATTAGAGAGACCTCTTCTTTCTGCTAGGGACTTCCAATATGTCAACGCTCTGTCATAGGGAAAGTTACCCACCTCGTACGATGACACATACATTCTCAAACAATTTTCCAAATTTCTATCCAACTTATTATGAACTTTTGATTTAACAAAAGTTAATGCACTGAAAACCCTTTCGTCTTCAACAGATCCCAAAATCATTGTCTGACATAATTCATATAAAATAAAGTATTCACTCATAGTATCTTGCAAGACACTACTTCGATACAATTTTTTCTAGAAATGCGTGATTGAACCAAGTCTCTTGTGGATTTTTGAATTGTGCAATTTGATTATCCATTGTTATTCCAAAATTGGTTGATTGATGTCTCAAAAGATCTTTGTTTAGAATACCATTGATTTCAAAGCCATTTATTTCCACACTTTTAGAGAAATGTGTCATAATATTACCCATATATTTTACAAACAACTCACTTCTACTACTTTGGTCACCACAAGGATTCCAAAAATTAGGATTAACAACAGCCATGGCCTCAAGTGTCTCATCTCTCTTAAAACGATCTCTTATTTCACTTGTTAATGCATTTGCAATTCTTTTCAATTTATTCTTAGTGTTATCCAAAACCTCATCGAATCCGAAATGTGTAACGGGCACTTGTTCAACATCATCTGTCAGAGTATTTAATCACTTTTCAAAATGATATACAAGAATCAACTTTCCATGGATAGCAATACAAATATTATCATTGATGTTGAACTTTAAAAAGTTGTTTGGTTCATTGACATTAATTAACGTATTCCAACTATCAAACTTGGGATCCTCAAAATATTTTTCGGATAAATAAATCTTGTCAATAACCATACATATTTGTTTTCTCATCCTCATGAAATCGACAATATAAATTGCCCTTTTCTGTGCAAGTTTAATCATAGTATTCATTTCTTGTAACATTGGTAGAATACCACATAATGTGAGAAGAGTTTCCAAGTCAATCATACGAAAAAGCAAATCTTTTGCCTTGTCAACATCTCTACGATGTGCATACATAAACCCAACCAAGGATTGATATTCTGAAAATACCATTTTTGTAGGAAGAAATAGTGAAATCCACCTAGTTTCCACATCTTTTAACATTTTTTTGCCTTTAGTTACACCTAGAGAAAACTGTTGAAACTCTGCAAACCTTTTTGGACTGCATGAAAAGTATGAGTGTATATCACGGACGAGTTCTTCCACTCTAGCTACATTATCAAAATTGCTCACAATTTTGTATGCAAGATTCATTCGATGAGCCATGCAATGAATAGGAATCACATATGGGGCAATGGAAGTCTGAAGCCTAACACAAAGACCATTCCTTTGTCCTTGCATTGTAGCCGCACCATCAGCTCCAACACAAATTAACTTTGTGGCAATTTCCTTTTCATCCATTTCAACAATATCCTTTAAACTAGTTACAACAACATTATAAATGTTTTTCGCATTACAATTTTCAATCATCTTATGTAGTGCTAGTAAATGAGGTTGTCTCAAATGATTTTTGAATGTGTAAACATGTATGCAAATCCAAGATGTGTTGTCAACAAATTGTTACCTCATCAATGGAAAGTGAAATAAATTTGGCTTGTTTCACATTCTCTCTCAAGTCTTCCTTCTCAACCAATGATAGACATTTTGCCATTTCCCAACCACTTCGATCTGACCAATGTGAACTGGTAAGGTTTTGTACATTGGCTAGTTGAAGTATTTCCTTAAAATCAACAAAATCAGACATGGGTCGACCTTTTTTTAGAATACTGTATACAATAGCAAACTACAATTTCTTTGAGGCTAATACAGTATTATTAATTTTTTGAAATTGTGCCTCGATTGTTCCACCCTTCTCAATGAGAGTTTGTTTTTGTTTCATTGCTTTTTCATATTCAAGTGCATATCTCACATGCACACATTTTGTTGCATCCTTCCACCTATGAATTATGTTAATTGTTCCATCACTTCGTATTTCTTTGATGTAAACTTTCCCACAATGTTTTTCTATTGTGTCTTTCTTATTTTGCAATAAATGATCCTTTCCCAGATTCCATGTACAAATAATGCATTTACACACATTCAGTTTCTCATCTCGCTCAATAAAGGGGTATAATCATGCCCATTCATTTTTAAAATCCCTTCCAATAGTCCATTCACTTATCTTTTGATGTTTAGATTTTTGACTACAAGATTCCCTAGAGGTCTGAATTTTAATTGTACTATCTTTTTCTTTTTTGGTTGATGTGTCTGAATTTAAAATCTCCTGAAGTGGTTGTTGAATGTCGTTATTAGGAAAATTATCATGTGGTCCCATCTCATCTGCTGGAATATCTTCGAGTGAACGCACATCAGGGTCGACAATGTTTACTGCATTCAATGTTTGGTGTTCTCTATCATTTTTTGTTGTAAAAAAGGCACTATTTTAAATAATTAATAGAATACAGTTTTACAAAGCATTTAAAAAGAGGTAGATAAGCATAAAACCATTTATCTATTAATAGAGAAAGGTTTTACATTTAAGAAGAACAGAAATTTTAAAAAACTGATGGTAAAAGGTGTCTGTACCTGCAAGTTGTGTAGAATCTGTAGAGATTGATGTCTCATTGCATTTTGATATTTGTGTAAAATATTTTAGAATTATCTTTTTACAAGAAGATTGGCCTCCCTTCTTTCCATATTCAGTAGGTGACATTGTATCTATAAAGAAAAACCTTCAGATGTTAGGAAATGTATATGAATTTGAAGGAAAATAGCAGACATCCCTCAAGACGAACATATGATCCTAACACACAACATGACAGGGAATACTTATCGACCATAGTTGTAGATAGTGCTTCTACACTACGTATGAAACATACTCTAAGAGACAAGAAGCAGTCTCTAACAAGAGAAATGCTCCTGACACACAACCAGATGACATTGATAGTTGTCTACCATAGTTGCGTATAGTTCACCTACAGTGCCTATGAAACTGTAGAAAAAGATATTTGGACAAAAGAACAATGGAAGAAGAATACTCTACCAATTTTCAGTCATGAATCCTCTACAACCGATATGCTTTTACCGATAGACACTTCCCTACAACCGATCGGCTTATACCGATCGACAGTCCCTACAACCGATAGACAAATGCCGATCACACATCCCTACAACTGATAGAATGATGTCGATTGAAACCTCTACAACTGAGAGATAAATATCGACAACACTATCGATCGACTATCCCTACAACCGATAGGCTTATGTCGACAACACTACAACCGATCGACTAATGTCGATCGACACGGTCCTACAACCGATAGACTAATGTTGATCGACACATCTACAACCTACTGAAAAATATTGATAGACAATCCCTACAATCGATAGGTAAAATTTGATCGATAGTCCCCATAACTGATAGATGAATGTCGATCGACACCACTACAACCGATCGACTAATGATGATCGACATGGTTCTACAATTGACTGACTAATGTCGATCGACACCTCTACAATCGATAGGTAAATATCGATCGATAATCCCTACAATCGATAGGCTTATGCTGACATACATGACTCTGCAACTGATCAAATTATATCAATAGACATGACTCTACAATCGATAAGCTCATGTCAATAGACACAGCTCTACAACCGATCGACTTATATCGATAGACATGACTCTATAATTGATCAGCTTACACCGATAGACACGACTCTACAACCGATCTCCTTATATCGATAGACACAACCCTATAATCGATCGACTTATACCGATAGACATGACTCTACAATCAATCAACTTATACCGACAGACACGACTCTGTAACCGATCGACTTACACCGATAGACATAACTCTACAACCGATCGACTTATACTAACAAACATAACTCTACAACTAATCGGCTTATATCGATAGACACGACTCTACAACCGATCAACTTACAACGATAGACACAAATCTACAACCGATCGACTTATGCCAATAAACATGGCTATGCAACCGATCGACTTATGCCGATAGACATGACTCTACAATCGATCAACTTATATCAATAGACACGACTCTACAACTGATCATCTTGCATCGATCGACACTCCTCTGCAATCGATCGGTTTATTTCGATAGTCACTCCTCTACAACCTTCTCAAGTTTTTCGTTGTTTCAGAGCTATTTTTGAGTTAGAGTATTTTTTATGTATGTTTATCGGTACCCAATATAGTATATATACGGGTAGTATATGAGGTGATTTGGGCGGGAAAAATAAAATCATTTATAATTTGAAGGCGATTTGGGCGGGAAATATAAAATCATTTATAATTTGAAGGCGAATTGGGCGGGAAAATCAAAATCATATGTAATTTGAGGTCGGCGAATTAAAATAAAGTTAGGTTCATGATTATCAACGATGGGTGAATTTACCCCAAAAAAACTTCCACCCCGTAAATTTTGGGCGAATGGGCCCCAGTGAAAGGATCCAAAATTAGCCTTTTCAAAATTTTAAAAATCCTAAATAGAGCCAATTTACGATATTTCGTGCTTGTGCATAACCCTGCCACAAAGGTCTCTCTAGAATACTTGCACACTCATGGAGGAAAGGTTGGGTCCAAGCAGGTGGACTAGAATTTCAATTCTCAGTTGCCTTAATGGGTGAAGTGATGGGTCTTCTAGCAGATGATGCTTTCCACAATAAAAAAGAATACTCTCTCAAGAGAGAATTGAGTTTCTTTTGGGAAGATGGAGAATATATGTCGAAGCTATAGAATGAATATAATGTGAAAGCTCTTAAAGCACCTTGGAATTGGGTCATTATGGTTATAATGGACTCCTTCATTTTGGACACAAATAGGGAGGTGTTATGTAGTTTTCATATGATGTTCCTAAACCAAATCAGGATGAAGCGGCTCATGAATATCCCTCTTTTCTTTACCACTCATTGGTAAAATATCAAACGAATATAAGGGAAGGGAAAGGGTTGGACCCTATCCATCAAGGTCTAATTTTTCTAACCTTCGAGTTTGTGGCTAAGCCTAAGTTTATATCGATGAAGGAGGTGCTAGCAAAGCTCAATTTTTAAAAATATCTCTAACCCTTGATCCACCTCTTTTATCATTAAAGGACTCAAGTGATTCCTTAGAGTCCGATTCTGATGATTCTATGACTCCCTTGTCCTCAGTGAAAGGAAAGACTAAAGTCAAGAGTGAAACAACAGTGACCCCTAGTGCCAACAAAAGGAGTCGTGTGTGAATATCTAGATGAATTTCTTCGAAGGTAAGGAGGACTAGGAAATCCCTTGTTTCAATTGAGGTGACAAAATCGAAGGAAAGCCTTCCAACAATGAAAAATCAAAGCTCTTAGAAAATATGAAATAAGCCAAGGATATTTCTCCTCCTTTGGATCATGAGCACCCTAACCTCTTGCCATTCCTAAGAAATCTTGATGAGAAGCACCAGGCTTTGCTAGGTGCTCTTTAGGTGGTGATCTCTTACATCTAGGACATCTATAGAATGTCTCAACAACAAAAGGATGATGTGATTCCAAAATAGGCTCTAGAGATTCATTTCTCCTTTTTTGGTGTTGTCTGCTTTGATTGGGCTTTGGGTCCTATGTTATATGGATAGTTATCCATTTTGTCTTATTGCAAATATTTGTTCTTTC
The DNA here is from genome assembly GCA_028583015.1 of Wollemia nobilis. Taxonomy (NCBI): domain Eukaryota; kingdom Viridiplantae; phylum Streptophyta; class Pinopsida; order Araucariales; family Araucariaceae; genus Wollemia; species Wollemia nobilis. The sequence continues at coordinate 313,354 of JAQPPZ010014915.1, forward strand.
TTGTTAGTTGTTTTTCATGGATTGTAATCTTAGTCTTAGCCTGCAGATGTTGTGTTCCTTTTTGGTTGTATATTGATCCACATGTTATTTGGGTGGATATTTTTCTTAGTTACTTGTGCTTGTTTGAGCTCTAGGGCGTGACCCTGAGCTCTTTCAGATCCTTTTTGTAACAAGGTGTGGTGTCCCTTTCAAAACCCCTCTTATTATCTAAAAAAAAACAAATATTTATGCAAAAAGGAACCAATGAAAAATAAGGTTTAGAGGCACCTCCCACCTAAGTAGAAGGGTAGGTGCTAGCTATGTAGCATGGGAAGAGATAAATGAGCATTAGACCATGCCAAACATCAGATATTTCATCTATAGTTGACACTCTTTCACATTCAAAGCAAGAGGTTGAGGGTTGACAAAACTGCATGGGCCCTCAATCTGTCATCCAATGGCCTACCCTTCTCCCCTTAATAAAAATCATTACAAGGAGAAAAACCCTTGTCATAACTAGGATCTAAACACGTGGCAGTTCTTAATGGATAAAAAGGTGACACAAAGAAGCAATCAAAATACACCCACAATTGGCCAAAAAGGGTTACCAAGGTTGACTAACATGGACAAGCCCATTATAGTTACCCATGTGGTAACTAAATTGGCCACCCACCATATGAGTGATCCCACCCTACTAACCTGCACCAATCAAAAGCAAAAGCCCCACTAATTGTTCAATCAGAGGAAGTGATGCTAGAAACAATGAAATCCAAATAGGTTTGTTGTCCCCCCTACCTTTCACCTCAAAAAATACCTCAACTCATGCAAGTGACATTAATATAGGTGTGTCACCCTAGGAAAAGCAAATTATGGCTGAGAGAATTTTTGGTTCCTAAAGAATCAAAACAGGCAAAGACTTAATTATGGAAGATCCCTTGCATGCTACCTAGATGGAATATCTAGCAAATATAATGGGTGATGATAGTAGAAAAACTACCCATATGAGGGCTCAAAATATTTCAACATTAATGGTCCTAGATCTAGAGACCTCAAAGTGGCCAACTATTGGAGGTAGAAGGATCTCAAATTTGAATGGAATACAATGTTTTGGATCTTCTGAGTGGAGTTTTGGAGGGATGTCTCCTCAACCTTACCTATAAATATACATGTAATATTCATTGTAAGGCATTGGGAGTTATCTACTTGTGCTTAATATCTAGCCTTGTATGCTCTTACTCTCACCCCTTCCTCTTTCTATATAAGCTAGACTTGAACCTTGAGTCACATGGATAAGGAGCACCGGACCTCTTTCAATCTCATGCCTTTTTAATTTTTAATATATATATATATATATATATATATATACATGGGAGCTATGTCTAATTTCATTATGTCCTACTTTATTTTTGTGTCTTTGAATGCTCGGGTATGAATATAATCTATGTTCAAATTCTAGCTATTAGTATGTGATAAATGCATTAATTTAAGTTGATTATACATCAAGGAGGTTTTAGATCTTGGCACATTACCTTTGTAGCTTAGGATTTCATTTCCTACAAGTTTTAGTTATTTTTTTCTCTTCCATTTTTCTTAGCGTAGCATAGGCAAGATTGCAAGAAAAATTTGAAAGGTGCATAAATATCACATCCGATGAGGGGTCGGTCTTTACAAAAAATCCTAAAGGTTTCCTTGTAAGCAGTTTTATTACATGCAAATTTTCTTGCTATGTTTCTCAAAGTGAGGCATAGGTGCCCAAGCATGTTGGGCCACTATTGCATATGGTCAAGGCACTCCGAGACGACAACGACTACTAAGGATAAATAAATCAATATTGTTTGTAGGATTACATAGAGAATGCCCATAGGCTTACATCAAGTGTGTCCATAGGCCTATATTAGATTACTGATTTTAACAAGATCACTAAAACTATACATTATCACTTATGATTTAATGGCATGATTCCAATGACATGGTTGAAATTTCATGGGAATTATGTATTATACCCAAATCTAAGGAGGTCTTGGGATCATAAGTATTATAATGCAAAGTAAGAAAAGTAATAATTTTTCACCTATAAGGTTTCCCATGCCTTTTATGGTCTAGAACCATAGAAAATCCTAGTTTAAGATAATATAAATTGTGCTTCACATAAGGGAAAATGAGAATCCACTCCTTGGGAAGACAAAGTCTTAAGTGCAAAAAATTTCTAGATTAAGAGGTCATTGCCTTCGATGTGGAACTAGTTTTATGGGGGAGAGATTTCGTCATCCCTAGCCTAGAAAAATGAATCTCTTTGGTCTCAACATAGAAAGATAGAGTATATAGTGGAATAGAAGCATCCATTTGTTTGAAGAATAATAACCCATACAAGTGCATATACAAATACCCAATTTTTATAAGTAAAAGTTAACATCATGAATTCAAAATTTTTATATTTTCATCCAAAAAATGGAAGTTATTTTTCCTTCAATTTTCTTGCTTAGACTATTGACAAAGAATTATTTTACATAATCATATTGTATTGCTTTGTATTGATTTGGATACCATGTAAAATTTTAAAATACTTTCTACAAATATTCTAAAGCATACATTCATCTTATATCATATTGAAAAAGAGTAGAAGAGTTGAAATGAGGAGCAATCCATAAAAAATAAGATAAAAATAATTGAAATAAGAAGTGGGTGCCCATAGCCACTCCATGACATCACATCATTAAAACTAAAATGGATAGCGATTGGGGGTATTTATGGCATATACCTAATCCCTAATTATGTCAAACCTTAAGCTGATATAACTTGTTTAAGGGTTAAATTACAATATATTAAAACCTTAATAAGGTTACCTATTTAGGTGGTTTGACTAATACTGCTAAGGGTGAATACATCATTGTTTTTTGTAGGATTACATAGAGAATTCTCATAGGCTTACATCAAGAATACCTCTAGGTTTATATAAAATCAAAGGTATTCCAACAAGATCACTCAAACTATCTATCACTATTTATGGTCTAAATGGCAAAATTCCAATAGTATGTTTGGCATTTCATGGTGTAGCTAAAAAAAAATTAATTTACTAGAATTAAAATCATGATTACAAAATGATTCATAAATACCCCTTGGGCTACAAACGAGGGTCTTCTAGTGAAGAAACCCTTTACAATAAAATTTCATGGTACTCCATTCTTCTAATGGCCACCTCAAACGGGGGGTGGATTTATGCCTACCACTATTGGTTGAATGAGTTTACAAGACTTGCACACAACCAAAACAAGTTTTTAATAGCACCTATGGGTCTACTTTGGTTAGACCCAGATTTAGAAAGTGCAAACAATTGAAAGTGTAATCTATTGCATTAATATAAAGCTAAACTAAGCTAAAAATAGATAAACTAGTTATATTCACCTTTGTTTTTGGTTTTTTGGTCTATAAGTTTTTGAAAATGGTTCTTGATGGGAACCGTATTCCCCTATATGGTTATATCAATTGTACCTCCTTTTACAATTAGCAATGGTTTGAATTTGATTGAATTTCCTTCAGAGGAAGTCTTATTTTGGTTTTTAGGAAGTTTTGGTTTGATTTTGATGGTGTTGCAATAGTTCAAGATTTGAACTATACCACCCTATAAGGTTGGCACTGGTTTGGCCCAACTATATATATTTTTGAAGGATATCTTCTTCTGGTTCCTAGGAAGCTCTTTTGAGTCTGATGGTGGTGGGATGGTTCAGGCTATGAACCGTACCCCTTGTACAATTGGTGCTAGTTTAGTCTAACTGAAATTTCCTTCAAATGAAATCTTCTTCTAGTTCTCAAGAAGCTCTTGTCTAAGTTTGATGGTCATTTGAGTCCACACCTACAAGTAGTCTACAAAGCAAGGAGACACAAAAAGAGACATACAAGGGCACCATGGGGTTAGCACAAATAGGGATTGCATGCAAATGAGGGTTGGAGTGATTTTGATAGATTTTCTCTAAGCACTTGTCTTTTTATTTCAAATAAAAGAAATGGCTTCCTATTTATAGAATTTGGCAAGGGTTGGGAGGGTGAGGTGGCCTATGAGGTGGCATGGGTGCACCATACCTCATAAATGAATTTGGATGGAGAAAGTCCTCACCCATCCATATGCATTAAATGAGCATGGGTGCACCATACCTCATAAATGCATGGGGGTGGAGAAAGTATTCACCCCATTTATGGCATGTGGATGAAAAGTCTTCATGTCATTAATGCACATGGGTGAAGAAAGTCTTCATCCCATTTATGGCATTAAATGAGCATGGGGATGTGGAGAGTAGGGGGTAAGGTAGGATAGGGTGAGATGGACCTAGGCTAGAATAAAAGGGTATAATAGGGTGAGGTGGCTCTAGGCTAGGTTAAAGGGGCGATCACATGGTGACCAGGGGCTAGGTGTAGGAGGGGGTTTAGTGGAAGAAAAGGGCTTAAATGGATAAATAGTGTTTTAATGCAAATTAAGTATATTTTTAGGGGTATTTTACAAATTAATTAACCAATAGCACCTATACAAAGGATAATGTGATATTTTTAGGTGTCTACATTTGTCCCTTTTTGTACTGTGGTGTGTGTAAACATGATGTAGTGCAAAAACACATGACATCATATTGATGGTTGACTATGAGAAGGATGAATTGATGATGGATGATCAGGGTTGACCATGATTTTTTGTGTGTTGTGCAAAAACTATTGAGAGAGGAGATGTAATATTGTCTCAAATCATAAAAATGTAAGATGCCCTAATTATGGAATGGATGAGTATCCTTGAAACTTTACCTTTGATATATTTTTGAGCTTGATTTATTAAGTGGACTAGCCATAGGTAGGTATCCTCATGATGCTTCTATCGATTGTAAGTAGTATTAAGTTGCCATCTCGATGAAGTGAATGTATGAGTAACCATATAAAAATTGACATGGAGCATACCAAATTGAATTGGATTAGAGTTTAAGTTGAGAATAAATTTTTTTCTTTTTTCCCTTTTTTTCTTTTTTCCCTAGTAGAGGAGGGCTTGTGATAGTCTCAAGCAAAGTTCTTGGATAAACACGATTCCAAGATCAAGTGTTTGAATATTGAATATGTTCAAGGTAATATTGATGGGTAATATCTACTCCCTTAAGCGATGAGTTGATGAGTGAAGAAGTGGAACACAATAGTGAAGCACTTGACAAAAGGTTGTTGTGCAATAACAAAGTGGAAATGACTAAAGAAAATGGTAAAATTTAATGGTAGGAGCAATAAAAAGTCAATCAAACTAAGATTGTATGGGGCTATAAAGTCATTGATCGTACAAGCCTATATAGTCACTGATTTTATGTTATGGTTATTGATCGTACGATATGGTCAGGGAGCACCTCACTATAAAAGCACAATCGTGAGACACGAGGGCTCATTTTCATCACGTAACTTGGGAGAATTGAGAGGAGAGTGATGGGTGAGGTTGAGAAATTGATGCAAAACACTACCAAAATTGACATGTGAATAGAAAATATGGTAGATGGTGGCACTAGACATAGCAAGGGAGGGAGTGTAGTGTTGGTTAGTCAATTTTTGCCCCTATTTATCATATTGTTGCATTTTAATAGTAAAATAGATCCTAGGGCCTATTTTTAGGAAAATGAAATCGTAGAAGAGTAGGATAGTGTAGGAATGAGAAGATGAATGTATTTTGTTATTATTTTGGGATTCGAGGTTTGCATATATTGTTGTTTTTGGTATTTTTGATCTATGTTTGTAATTTTTTTCTTATTTTCATTTGTTTCAGGGAAAAGAGTATCCAAAAACATCTATTGAATTGAAACCATATGTGTTTGTATGGTTACGATAATTGTATGATTTTGTATGATTTTTTTCTTATTTTTTAAAACTTGAGGATGGTGGGAGATGTAATTTTATGATGGGAAATGGTGGTAGGTGAAGATGTTGTATCTATGACACAGATTCAGGACACTCTTCTTCAAGCTTAAGAGGGATTTGGATGAGGATGATTGGGAGTGGTTGAGAGTGGTAGGGTTTTATGGAGTAGATCAGATGGAGACTATCCACTATGACAAAGAACATTTGTTAGTGTTGTGCAAGTGGTGGGATCCTAGCAGATGTGCCTTTCATTTTTTGAAGGGAAAATGACTATCACACTAGAGGATATCTATAGGATATATCGAATATCAGTGGAAGGTTGTACAATTATAGCAATGGGTGGGATGTAGAAGGCAATGATGATGAAGAGGATGTTTGAAGCTGATTGATATTAGGTGAAGATTGATAGTAGCAAGGTACTCTATGAGCACTACTATGATGAGGGTGCACTAATACTAAGACATGCATTGGTGATGGTACTAATATCTAGCTTTGTGTTTCTAAACTTGTTAGGTGTGTGGTTCCCATAGAATCTATTAGGGATTATGTAGGATTTGGTGGATAAGTCAATGAGGTATGCACGGACATTGACCTTATTGACATAGATGTATATGGATCTATACATAGTGAGGAGGACTAATAAGAGAGAATTGAGCTACAACCTTTTGATATAGCTATGAGTGTGGGAGCACATAGTAGTTGATAGGGCACAGGGGTTTTCGTATGATGCACACAACTTTATGGAGTAGGGGGTTCCATATGTCTTAAGGTGGCATATATATATGGAGGTACGAGTGAGGAGGCCCTATGAGGGAGATGGATGACATTACTATGAGATGTGGGTGAGCTTGATATCATAGGATGTTATCTGTTGATTGTGAAGAGGGGAACTGACATGGGTAGAGGAGGCAGAGCATCTATATCATGTGTGATGATCGAGATGGATGATTGGTTGGAGGGGTAAAAAAGTTGAGTATTTATAATACACTCAAGTTTTGAGATAGTTTAGATTGAGACAAGGGCTACCAAATCCATTGATAATATACTAGAGGATCAAGGATGATGTTGGATCTACACCACATATATATCCAATAAATTTAGAGGTTGATGAGGTGATATTAGTACTAGATGTAGATGATGATGGTACTACACCTGAGTATGACAAATGATGGAGAACACAATTATGCCATGTAAGGTAGGTCACGCAGGAGGAGGTGGATATGGAGGAGGGTGGACAAACAACTAGAAAAGAGGGAGAGGTATCTAGAGAGGGAGAGGAGAAGGAGGAGGAGGAGCTACTTAAGTAGCAAGTACATCATCTAGTAGGTGAGGGAGTAGGCCTATTAGGGGTGATAACTAAGGAGGTGCTAACAAAATTTTTTGGAGGTGGGGAGGTACTAGATTTTTATGATACTATGGATTTGGGTGGATTTTCTATAGTGTTTGAGGAGGATAAGATGCTGAGGAAGTGAGTATAGCAGTTGGAGGTACAACTGGCTAAGCAAGAGGTAGTAGAGGCACTAAAGAGGATGAGACTACGAGCAAAGATATGGATTGTAGGGTTAGCTAAACATAGTGATCTCTAAGTAAGATAAACTTTAGTTAGAATGAGAGGAGTTATGGATAGAGAGATGTGTTGTTGAGAGAGATGCAGCTACTACAGAGAGGGATGAGATATTGTAGATTGTGGAGTAGTTGAGGGCACGGGGAGACAAGGTGGCCTTATAAGTTGATATTATAGAGCTACAATGAATGAGGGATGAGATTAGGTCGATTTGGTTGAGAAATAGGGAGAGGGTTGCACTTATGAGGAGAGGATGATCATCTAGAGCATGGTAATTTTTTCTTTCTTTGGTTATTGATACTGATGGATCCATAAGTGTACACCATTGGTGGTCCCAGTAGTGCCCTATTTTATGGAGCGAGTAGTGTCACAGATATCAAGAGAATCTCAGTCTCAAAGTGGCAAGAGGTAGTGGAGGAGTAGGGTGAGAGATCAGGAGGGTATAATAGGAGTGGAGAGACTCCTAGCAATCAACAACCATGAGCTATATTTTTAGTTGTGGTAGATTGACCATAATTTTGTAGAGCTGTGTTTTTGTGAGAAGAGAATGATGTATGTCGTATGACATATAGATATGTATACATGATGTATCCTGAGGGGCAATGTTGATGTAGCATATGGAAATTTATGATGATGTACTTATGATGTACTTTTCATGATTTGATATACATGATGATGACTTTGATGTTTGTTATGAATTGATGCATATGTTTATATTGTTTCGATGTGTATGATTAATGAATGTATGTGATTAGATAGATATGACATGTTAGATGATATGGATACGATATGTTGATGTGATGGATGATGATGTTTCTACTTATATGCATGGTTTAGACTCATATGTGTTTGTTTAATCAATTTTTGGATGTGTGTATGTGAATTTCATAATAAAAATAATTTAATTAATCAATGACAAGTTAACAATCATGATAGATAAATTAACACAACATAAAATAACATGTAATGAACATGATGAATGCAATGCTAAAAATAATCATGAGTATACTAGTAGTACCATGGATTTATTATTAACCTAATAACAAGGAACATTGAACTTAAAAAAAAAGGCGAATGAACATTGGATAAATGACTTGAAGATATAGCTAGTAAGTTGAAGCTAGCTATGATGTGGTTCACTTATATATCATAGGGTTTTTGGATGCTAGAAGAATTTCAAGAAAGTCAAACACCTTACTTTGAACAATCAAAACCATCTAATGGTCAGCCAATATACCATAGAAATATAGGTCATCATGACCAAGATCAAGCTTGTTATGGATCGAAGTGTGTGCAATGATGTTCATTTTCCATCTTGAGTAAGGTTAGACTAATCAATTATGATGCAAGCCAATATAATCTAGATTATTTGCAAGCATACAAAGATATGTACAAAAGAATATTTCTAATGTGATAAACATGTCACCACTTGAAAGGCATACTCCACTACCAAACATGTGTCTATAGCCCCAATGGAGGTTAGCCCAATAATTTGATGTAGCTTCATTGCCAGCCAGAAATCTATAGCCCTGATGGAGGCACCTAAAATACTTGAGGAGACCAAGGAGAATATTTTGGTGGATCTCTTTTCATTCTTGTTTTCTTTGCTTTTGTTTATTTCTTTCTTTATCTTTTTTTTTGCAACCTATCCTTTTTGGATCCTTCGGTTCAGAATATGCGAATGATAGGATGAGCAAGAAAATTTTTTCTTTATAGAAAGACTACTCATGGCACTATATTTCCTAAACTCAAAATTTGATTAATATGTGATATGTGATTAGTCCATGAAAGAAATCAAGTTAGTCAGGGGAAACCTAAAATTGCACTAGAACATAACAATGCTCGACAAAGGTTGATTGAATCAACTAGGAAGGGTTGAAATGAAATGAAAGGAAATGCAATTTTTTTTTAAAGCAAATGATAAAGAATTTAAACCTATGCTAGGAAATGAAATACGATTTTTTTTGAAGTAAATGACAAGGAATTTAAACCTATGCTAGGAAATGAAATGTAGTTTATTTTGAAGCAAATGGATTTAAACCTATGCTAGAAAATAAGATGTGATTTCAATTAAAGCAAATGACAAGGAATTTAAACCTATGCTAAAAATGAAATGCAATTTTCTTTTAAGAAAAAGAAAAAAAGTAAATCTATTCTAAGAAAAGCAAAGTACAAGATAGAAAAGTAAATGACATAAAAGTAAACCTATTCTAAATAAAACAAAGTGCAAGACAAAAAGTAAATGACATGAAAGTAAACTTATTCTAAGGAAAACAAAGTGCAAGACAAAAAGTAAATGGCATGAAAATCAACTCTATATTTAAGAAATAAAATGCAAGACAAGAAATATAAATGACTTTAAAGCAAATCTATTCCTAAGAAAAAAATACAAAACGAACATTAAATGGCTTTTGAAAGCAAATTGATCTTTTTTTTGAAGAGGTTAAAAAGCAGGGGCATATCAAGGGTCACCCTTCCTGTGAATTAAACTTGGGTCTCCGTTTAGAGAGCCCAATGATTTTTTCCATTATGGTATCCTTGTTAGGACTAAAAAAGAAAATTGATCCTTAAAAAAGAAAAATGCAAGAAATTAAATGCTTTTGAAGCAAGAGTACTTGTATGCATATGAATTTTATGGATTCAATAACCAACAATGATAACTACCATCATTGCTTAATATTTACTTAGTCATAAATTTATTTATATTGGTCAATATATGCCTAATAAGGTTATGACCAGTTGTCTACCAAGAGCTTTATGTATGATACAAATCAAGATTTGGTTTAGCTCATAAAGACAAAGAAATTAACAACTTTCTTCATACCTCTATGCATATGTCTATCCTAGGCTACTAAAAGATAAGGTGCATTTTGAAAATGAAACTATCCTAACAACAAGGAAGGGTAAAGTGCTTTTTGAAAATGAAATCTTAGAATTTGACTTTAAAATGAGTGCAAAAGTACTTACCCCAAGTTAAATGTTCTCTAGAATATGTTTGGGACCATTGCATAGGCTATGATTGTCTAAATTTTATTGTCTAGAATGGCAATAAAAACTATACCCCTTTGTATATTTTATGTTGGGAGGGGTTTTTGGTCCCCCTCTCTATTGGGTTCAATTTGTCTGCCATAAAGGACTAGTTTTGTGATTTTTCCTACAAAAAATAGAGGATAAAAAGTTAGGAATTCTAAAAGAAATATAAAAAATAACTATCTCAAACTAGTAAAATCCTACACACAATTTGAGACACTTATTTTATTTAAAATGAAGTTTAAACTAATGAAAAGGAAATAAACAAGGAAAAAATGAAAGATATTGAATTTGAGATATTGCTAGGTGAGCAAGTACACCTTTGAACATATTTTTGTGTAAGATGAGTTGGCCTAAGATGACAATTTTTGTGTAAAATGACAATGCATAGTTAAGTAGAGAAATTTTAATCTCATACTTACCTACAACTACTATGGTTGTTGTGTTAGCTATGTAAAACTAATTACCCACCATGATGGGCCCAATTTTGAAGCTCTTCAAAAATTGTACGAGGTTGTATAGTTTTGGCTGACAATTATCTGGGCCTAGACAATTTTTGCCAATAAGTTTTATTTTGGACTGGCCATGATGGGTCTAGGTTTTTTGAAGGTCTGTGATAAGTTTACAACCTACAAACAAAAGCAAAAAATAGATATTATTAGTAAAAATAGCTAAAAAGCTACCAAAACAAAAACACAAGGTAAAAGTGAGGAAAAGACATTGAGAACCAGAATTCTACAACTTGAAAACTTGTTTGCCTATGTGTGGTGTAGGTTTTAGAGGTCCCACCATGATCGCAAAAATATAGCTAAAGAAAATGTGCCATTTTATTGAAATAAAATCATGATTACAAAATGATATACAAATACCCCCCGGGCTACAAATGAGGATCTTCTAGTGAAGAAGCCTTTTAAAATCAAATTTTATTGCACTTTGTGCTTTCTATGGCCAACTCAAAAGGAGGGTGGGTTTATGCCTACCACCGCCAGATGAATAAATTTCCAAGACCTACACACAACCAAAACAAGCTATTAATAGCACCTGTGGGTCTACCTTGGTTAGAACCAAATTTAGAAAGTGCAAACAATTGAAAGTGTATATATTACATTAAAATAGAGCTAAAATAAGCTAAAAATAGATAAAAATAGTTATACTCATCTTTGTTTCTAGTTTTTTGGTCTATAAGTATCTAAAATTGGTTCCTAACTACAATCATACCCCTTTGTACGATTATGTCAATTGTACCTCCCTGTATGGTTGGTGCTAGTTTGGCTCAACAAAAATTTCCTTTGGAGGAAATTTTATTCTAGTTACTAGGAAGCTTTGGTTCGAGTCTAATTATGGTGGGATGTTTTGGGCTATGAACCATACCCCTTGTATGGTTGATGTTGGTTTGGACTGATTAAAATTTCCTTTAGAGGAAATCTTCTTCTGGTTCAAGCTCTGGTCCAAGTCTGATGGTGGTGGTGTCACAACCCAAAATTCTCTCCTTAAAATAGTATATATATAAATATTCATGTGGCCTGCATTGATCCTAAAATACTTCTTAGAAATTACATATCTTGAGCCACTATAGTCATACCCATAGTTAATTGTTATAATTATTCTCATTCCTACGTGATGAGCTAGCATCACTATCTGTCCCACCTCATCGATGAACTAGTGAACTATATGTCTCATAAGGTCCATGATTTGGCTTAGCTATTTGTCTCATATCACCTATGAGCTAGCTTAAATCATTAATTTCAACATGGTAGTGAGCTAGCTTAGCTATCTATCTCACCTCCCAAGATGAGCTGGCCAATCTATCTGTCTCACTATGAGGGCGAGCTAGCTTAGCTATCAATATCATCTTTGTGATGAGCTAGCCTAAGCTATCAGTCCCACCTCATCAATGAGCTAGCTTAGCTATCAATATCATATCAACAGTAAGCTAGCTTAGCTACCAGTATTATTTTAGTGATGAGCTACCTTGGCTATCGATCTCATTCCAATGATGAGCTAGCCCAAGCTATCAATCTCATATCAGTGGTAAGCTAGCTTAACTATCTATCTCATCTTCTAGATGAGCTAGCATAAGGTATCAGTCTCACCCAATGTATCTCTAAGTTATGTTTAAGCAGTAAGCATGATCTCTAGAGGATTAATATCTAGAATTATATTTATAAAATTCTTGTATTTCTTGATCTAATTTCAACTTATCTCTTGGAGGGTCTTTCTTCCTTTTATATTTGTGTCTAGTTATAACATTGGTAAAAATATAAAGCACATTCTATTTATTTGTTGGACTCTTATTATATTCTTAAGCATACAACAATAAGGGCGCGATAGGTTCCTCATGCTCATAGAAGATTAATATGCCAAGTATTAGTAAATTTAACCACGAGTATAAATCAAGGATAGAGACCAAATATACAAAGAGCATAACCACATAATAAGGTATTTACCTTGGGAACCCTATTGAGGAATAAAACCAACCTCAAAATCCATTTCCATTTTATTAATCATTTCCAAATTTGTACTACAATCTTTGAGGATCCTTCTTGGTTCTCTTTCACCACTCTAAATACTACTTTTTTTGTTGAGATTCTTAGGGATCCCATAGTCCTCTATCTCAATAAACCCAAGGAACCTCCTACATCATGGGATTATAAGGAATTAAACATAAAGCACAAAATGATGTATCCAAACCATACATTAAAAGGATCCTAAAATCCCTTTTTCGTTTGTCATAAGAATTCCCTGACTTATATGGCATTACAATGTGATTTAGTCCATCAAAACTAAAAGGAACATGTTGATTAAACATATTGAGATCAAGGCATCCCATAATGCCTGTTATTTTTGAAGAATTCTCAATTCATGTAGTATTACAACGTGATTCAAAATCTCATAAATATAAACCCAACTTCCCTTATCATTCCTCTCTTCGTAGCTTTATACTATAGAAACATCACCTTATTAGCAACATGGCTTCCAATGAAAACTAAATTTAAACTCCCTATAAGGTCCCTTAGGAAGCTTTATCAATATCATAATAGTGACATACTGTCTACTATTCAACAAAACTATTTTAATATTCATGAGTCAACATTTAATCTAATCCCATTTACCATCTTAACTACTCTAACTAAAACATCAAGCATATGAAGTAGTTCAGTAGAAATTCTAAACCAATAGGATGAGCACATCATCAGTCGATCCACAAGTAAACTCAGCCTTTCAAAATAAACTAATAATTTACATTGCACAACTAATATCTTGAGTTTGACACACTATTTAACATGCATCATGAAGCATATTCATATAGCAAACCACACCAATATTATACCCATAGTATTTCATACACGCATTGGGGTCCCATTAACATTTACAATGGAAAGATCCCACAACACTAATTCACACAACATTTTAGTATCCAAAAATCACAACAATATTGTTCTACCCGGTTTAATGACATTATCACTATTGCATAAGAGATAACACCTCCTTTATACACAAGAATGTTATAGAAGGCCCTAATTTATAAAAATATGTAGTTGGAACAACATAAATCAAACCCAAGAGTATTAACCAAACAACAACTATATTCAAAGCTAAACATGGTGTTGATCATCAAAGAAAACCACCATTAATACACATCACTACCCAGGTCAATTTAAATCTAAGCATAGTATCATTGTCATACCCTCCTCGTTACATAGCTCTATCTAGGTCAACATATATTCCAAGTAAAGCATTATTAACATAACATTAGGAAATTAAAAGTCACCATTAATAAGTCGCCATTCAGGTCATCATATTCTAAACATATCATTATTAACTAATCACCAACAATATACAATCCAACACAAAATCACAAGTCATAAGCCCATATTAATATTTACGGCCATCCAAGTAACATAAGTTAGGTGTAACCTCACTAACCGGATCTCCACAAGATCCAAATTTAAACATAATATCATTAATCTAAAATAAACATTGATATATATTGCATTATCTAGGTTGTCAACTTAGGTATGACGTTACTATCCAAATCACAATATTGCATAACTTAATATGGTATCATAAATAAAATCCAGAATGATACACGACATTATTTCTGGTCAACATACATAAAGCTTAAAGACATGAGCCAAACCACAACGATATACAATCCAACCTGGTATCATAAATAAATTTTGAAATGATATAAAGCACAATTTTGGTTAATGTAAATCGAACAAACAATATTAATCTAACATCAAACCAATGTCGTAACGCTATTATGTTAGCACAATTTAAGAGTATAATGTTGTTGATCAAGAGCAATCCATAAAATACATTTTAATAAGGAGCTAACCTTACTCAAGCGCTAGCAAAGGACAACTACGATATCACACATAAAGCCTACTACAAAGTGGGACAGGTAGATTTCATAATGCATGAGGAAGTAAGGTCAGACTAGGGGGGAGTAAGTGATGTCTATGGAGACATGGAGATACTACAACCAACCACTACACCAAGAGACCATTTAGATGGAGAGGAACTAGTCCATTAGTGGAACACACAACTTAGTTAAAAATTTAAGCCACATATCACTGAGCTAGATTGTTCAGGGGTACATAAATAGGTTCTAATAAAAAAATCCTAGAACTAGGTGCGTATCAATATGACAAAGATGTAATACTATACCCATAGTTCATGCATTAAAAATAGTGCTAAAAGAGCGAAACATGGATATAAATGGTCAAAGATGAAATAGACCCACGGGGGCTCAATATGTGATGACAAAAATACAATAGCATAATTATAAAATAGAAAGGATATCATGGGCAGTTTTACAAATTTGGACATCCAATAGAGGTATTATATTAGAAGGTAAAAATAGTGAGTCAAATAGACGTCATTCGACATCGACAGGGATTAATATTAACAACCCAAACCATAAATATATAGCGAAATGGGAGATATCGTTGGGTGTCTTACAACGAGAAATATTAATAGTCAAAAAATACAAAAAACATACCAATTTACCCAAGCAAAGGGATGTTTTGATTCAAGTTTGATGTGTTGACATTTTGAAACTTTGATTCACTCCAAACCTCCTCCCTTCCTCTCTTCCTTCATCCCTCTCTCTCTCCTCCCTTTTTGTGTGTCCCCCCATATTTTTTCTTTCTCATATCTTCCCTTGATGCTTAATACCCTCCTTATCATCCATAGTCTATCTGCCCCTCTTATGCTTTTGATCTCTCAAAAGGAGAGTACCTACCATTGAGATTAGTCATTTCCTTATTATCCTCCACCAAAGATCCATTTATTTTTTCTTAGTCTCCCACAACTTCCTCTCAAAATCCTATCACACATTTACTTATTTTAGAAAGTCATAAGGATCTATATCCTTACCCACACTCTTATGAGTCTACCTCTTTAATGGAGGCCATCATGAGCAAGGGACAAGCATTAATCTTATCCATTTGTTTCAACACCAATGGGACGTCCTAAGTACTATTTTTAACTTTCTCCTCTGTTATGGTTGGCTTCCCTTATAGAATCATCATGCACACCATTTTGTTATGCAATTATTAGGTTGATAGCTTAGTTAAAAAGAAACTCACCATTTAAATGTCCCAATGTTATGTATAACAATTTATCAATTCCCCCCTTTTTTATAATATACATAAGGAGCTTAAAGGTATTGTTTGTATTACCTTGATATTACCCTACCAAAAAGGTTAGTAAATCTAAAATATAAGCACATTATTATTCAGCTCCTTCATTAGTAAAATTTAAGAAATTAATAATGCTGTCATCAAGGTTTCCATCGAACATTATTCACTTGCAAGTATGATAGCCATCGTGGAAGCATACAGAGTTAGCAATATCATAATCATGGATAAAATTAAATGTCATAATTATCCTTGCCACACCATGTTAAAAAAAGAAGATATAACACCATCTAGGCAACATAAGCATTTTTTGTTAACAATTTGCGTGTCCAAGATAAAACTATACTAGATTTATGGAAGCAATTAAACCATCCACACACACACATCACGTAAGTTCAAAATAGTCCAACTAGGATAGGTATTATAGGTGGGATATTTTAGGTTGTGAGTTGTACCTACCTATATGGTTGACACTAGTTTAGTCTAACTAAAATTTCCTTCAGAGGAAATCATATTCGGGTTCTCAAGAAGCTTTGGTCCAAGTCTAATGGTCATATGAGTCCATACCTACAAAAATATGCATACAAGGGCATCCATGGGATTAGAACAAAGGAGGGGTTGCATGCAAATGAGGGTTGGAGTGATTTTGACAAAGTTTCTCTAAGTACTTTTCTTCTTCTTTCAAATGAAAGAAATGGCTTCCTATTAATAAAATTTGGCAAGGATTGGGGGGTGAGGTGGCCTATGAGGTGGCATGGGTGCACCATACCTCATAAATGAATTTGGGTGGAGAAATTTCTCATCCATCCATATGCATTAAATGGGCATGGGTACACCATACCTCATAAATGCATGGAGGTGGAGAAAGTCTTCACCCCATTTATGACATGTGGATGAAAAATATTCATGTCATTAATGCACATGGGTGAAGAAAGTCTTCATCCCATTTATGGCATTGAATGAGCATGGGGATGTGGAGAGTAGGGGATAAGGTAGGCTAGGGTGAGGTGGACCTAGGCTAGAGTCAAAGGGTAGACTAGGGTGAGGTGGCCCTAGGATAGGTTAAAGGGGTGGTCACATGGTGACCAAGGGCTAGGTGTAGAAGGGGCTTAGTGGGAAAAAGGGGCTTGAATGGCTAAAAAGTGTTTTAATGCAAATAAAAGGGGCCTTTTTAAAAATTAATCAACCATTAGCACTACACAAGGTATAATATGATATTTTTAGGTGTCTACATCTGGAAACTATGTATTGTGCTTATAGGTAAATTTCATCACCTACATCCATAATGTGGGCTTGACCAAGTAATGTAGCTATTTTTCCAAGGTAATGGCACAACAAATTGCATGTAGAAGCTCAAAAGGCAACTAGATCAACACCAAATGAATCCCCTATAGCAAATTCAAAGACAAGAGGGTGATACAAAGCTAGCTGAAATATTGCAGGGTAGCACTAGGAGTAGAAAGGTATGACTAGATAAAATATTAAGTGAGGTAGGTAGCAAAGCAGAAAGTAGAAGCTTGTAATATAGTAAAATATGTCAATATGATTAAATCTGACAAGATAGGGTAAAAAACATGAAAATTTGTCTAGGGAAGTTGGACAAACATTAAAATGTTGACATCATCAAACTCATAATAAAAGTTTAGCATTTGACACTCTTTAAAAGAAAAAGTTGATGAAGTATGTTAAGGCCTTGACACTTGGCATCTGGTAGAAGGAGCAAAGTGAAGCACATAAATGCTTTGGAATTTTACATCTGGTGTTAAGAAAATAATAAAAGAATGAAGCAAGCTAGATGGATAATAATGGTGATGTCAGCAGGACAACGTAAGAAGTTTGACATAATATGGAGCAACGCTCAAGCAAAAATTTAATCTATCATTTAATCCAACATGAAAGAAGAAGCTCATTTGACCTCTAGTGAACTTCTTTGTAGATTTTCCAAGAGTGTCAAAACCTCAGAAGTAATGACATCATAAATAGTAGCATAAAAACCCAATAAACCAAAATGAATGATGGATGCAAAAGAAATCCAAGGCAAGAAACCCAACATCTGATACTATGCATGAGAAAATATGGCTTTCAAACTCTTTAAGCAATGACATCATCAATATAGAAGAAAATATTTGGTACACATAAAGAGAGAATACATGTTTTGGTAGTTATTAGTATGCCCTCATGCCTCTACTAGCTATAGAAGACTCCAGACTCATCCTAGTCAACAAGATCACACATGCCAACCAACCATCTAGCATCATTGCTTTCAAAAGATCACAATGATCGAAGCCTCCTCAATCACACATCTATCCTTGCTTAGCTGGCTAAGCATAATAGAAATGAGTGGATCATCATCAAATGGTTCGTATCCAATGATACATAATGCAAGTCAACTTTACAAAGAAATCCTTGTCGCACACATCAGCAAGGCATGACTAAAGTAATTAAGCATAGATCATTTAAATGTGATAACACTGATGAGACCAAATAACGCCTCATTTTTGTAGTATTTTTTGACATAAAAACCTACCATATTACAAAACATAACATAGTTAATTTCCAAATAGTTGATTAAAATATGTTATTTGCTGATGTTTGCATGATTTTATGTTTAGGAACACTATACCCCTGTTTTGATTCTTTTTTGCATTTTATGACTGTTTTTGCATGATTAGTTAGTGAAAATTTATAATAAAAATAGTAGCTAATAAGGATTGCTATGGTTTATAATTATATCATGCTATTTTAATATTTTACCACCTTAAAAATGGTTTGTATGAATAATTAATGCCAAATTTCAAGTTCTGCTAGAAAACTAGACAGTGCAGCTGCAACCCATACATTTTCCAGCCACCTGTCATTATAAAGGAGGGCATGGAATTTGTCAACCAAAGCTGAGGAAAATGCTTGGAAATAGTTGAGGAAGATCAGGGGAGATAACCTATCCACTTGGTAAAGTTTCCAAGCAATCCAAACAAAGGCAACAAGACATAAGAGCAAAATTGCAGGTACAGTTGGAAAACAACATATAAAAAATAGAATTGTGCAATTATTAAGGAGGTCACACACCAAGGCAAGGGAGACACATGCAAATGGTTGGATTATGCCTAAAAAGGTAAGAAAAGACCAAGTACATGTTTTAACATGCTCCAACTCAATAAAAATTGGTAGCAATAGTTCAAAGCTATTACTCAGCCTTATATTCTGGAGCTACTCTAGAATGAAGCCAGATTTAAACTATTTAGATAAAATAGGCACAATTGCATCCAATTCATGCGGAGGAAGGTGCATGGAGATAAGGATAGGTGTGAAAAGCATTTTCCAACCAATCCCAGCTTGTTTCCACCATTTTGAATGCACAAAGAAACCAATGGATAACTGTTGAGATAGATTCTATCCTGAAATAGATCGAGTCTACTACAGCCTAGGAAGAAAATCACGAGCAAGCAACATGGCAGTTGAAATAGTAAAAAAATCACACATGTAATAAACATTATAAATAGGAAGCTCCCTCATTGTTTGAGCTAAGTAGGAGTTGACATAGTGAAAAGTAGCCAATAGAATAGTGGATGTTGAAAAGTGTTTTCTGTAATAGTTTAGTATGACTTGACAGTAAAATAAAGTGCAGTGTTTTTCATATTTGTATTGTGAGTTGAGTGTTTTTCACCCTCTTCTATATTGGAGAGCAAGGGCCACTCTCAAACCTAGAGGCAGGGTCTATTTAAAAATATTTTTGATAACTTTTGTTGCAACAATTTATTTCCAGATTTCTTGTTAATTTGTTGTTTGTTGCTAATTAGACTAACCCATGTTTTAGTTCATGTGATGTTTTATGCTCTCAAGTGTGGTTTATGCAAAGTGTTTTTGATTAGCTGATAGTAGTTATAGATTTGAATTCCCCTATTTTCTATTTTTTGCCAACTATCAAATTCAACAATTTTATTTCTTGTTAGTTCCTGTAGCAAAAATATGACAACCTTCTGTAGTAGTGCACTGACATCTATTTGCAACTTTCCTTTAGCATGAATTAGACTAGAATATTTCCAATTCAAGCATATTTTTCATTCCAGTTGTTTCAATTTTGCAATTGTAATTTAGGTTTCAATTCAATAAAATTTGATTCTATAATTTTATTTTTTGCAAATTGTAGTTAATTGTCTTAGCAGTATTTTTAAAATTTTACAAGTTAAATAGTTTCCATTATATATATTAGGTTTAGTGTGACACCAAAAAGGCTAAACCAACATCTATTTCACCGAATAAATGCTTGTGAACTAATTACCTAAATTGTAACTTGCCAAAGCCTTCTATCGTAGATAGCCTTGGACACCGCCCTAGATTTGATAAATATTGAAAATTAAATGATGACAATAATTACACTCATCATTTTTGGTACCGTTGCTAGGGAAAACAGTGTTTTTAGAGGTTAAAAGTAGTCAAATAATTATTATTATGCTAAGTTGTGAACTTTAGAGTAAAACCTGAATGTAACAATTGGCATAAGAAATAGTTGTTGATAGTTGCATTTTAGAAACATTTAGAAAACAAGCATAGAATGAATAGGTTAAGGGAAGGATGGTTTCTTAAAAACCCTTTACCTACCACAGGAAGAAAATTTTTATGACAAGAGGTTGAATCCATGCCAAAGTTGTCTAAATTTATGATTTCCAAAAATATTGGAATTTTCAAATAATCTCAATCATCTCCTTCAAGAACTGTAGGATCCGTTGAGAAATCATTAGAAGGAGGAAAAATCGGTAGTTCAACACCAATTTCTCTTGAAAAATCCATACAATTAGGACAATTTAATAGGATTTATAATTATTTTTGGGAACCCATAATGGTAGGCTCACAAGAAAATCCAGGGAGAGCCAGTAATGTGCTCCACCCTAGTGCAACTAGTACACCTACCAAAACTTTTCAAAGCCCTATTCAATTAGATCCTAATAAAAAATCTCCCATGAAAGTCATTTCACCTTATATTTTACCAAATTTTAAGGGAGTTACATCTGAAGACCTTGATTTGTTTCTATTTGAGTTTAATATTGTATGTCAAGATTATGATTACACTAATGACAATCAAAATCTCAAATTATTTCCTTCCACTCTTAAAGAATAAGATCTACGATGGTTCATAACCTTAGCACCTGATTCAATTAGAACTTGGGATGAGATGGAAAATATATTTGTGGAGAGATATTGTCAAGTTAAGAATCAAAATGATGAATTGCTTGGAATGAAACAAGAGGAAAATAAAATTTTGGAGGACTATCTAGACATATTTTCTTTTGTTCATAAGATATGTGGAAGTGTTGAACCTAAAATTTCCAAAATAATATTCTTAAGGGGATTGCAAGATGAATCTAGATGTGTATTGGATATTTTGGGAAGAGGAGATGCACATATAATTGAATTTAAAGAAATCATTAAACTCTGTAAAAATTATTCTCATTCAAGGCATAGAAAACACAAAATTGGTAATAACACAAATGATTTGAAAGAATGCATGAAAGAGTTTGCTAATCTAAAAGCTAATATTTTAGTACATCTTGATAAAACATTCTATGAAAAGAACGAGTCTGCTAAACCTTTAGCCATCTATTGTTAAAAATTTAAGAATAAGCATTCTCTTCATGAATGTCCTTTGAAAAAAATATTTATATTTGCTACATGTAGCATTTGTGAAAAAGGACACCCTACAGATCAATGCAATTTGTTACCAGAACTTAAAAGTGTCTTTGAAAAATAGTCTCAACCTATGAAAGAACTCAATTTTGTAAAACATAGACAAGGGGATTATTTTCTTAAATTTCCATATTAGAATGCTTCTCATATTCCTGCAAATTGGGGAAATAATCCTTGGCATATGCCATGGTCTACTTCAAATTCACTTCAAAAATATTGGAGTAAACCACCATGGGCATATTACCAAGAGTGGTCTCAACATATATGGATGAAACAACAATGGAATCAACAACATCCACCATGGTTGCAACCAAAACTACAGGGACAATAATGGGTACCACAACAAAAATTGTAGAAAGGGCAAAAACAATATCAAAATAATAACCAAATTTGTTGCCTATTCGTACCCATAATATCTCTCAAGGAAAACCATAAAAAAAAACAAAACAACCTCCACTTTTAGTTCAACCTGTGGCCAATCCAAATCATGTTAAATAGGTAACCCTTGTCTCTATGGTTGAATCAGAAAATACAACCATAATAAATGTTAGTGATTGCGATAACACTAAGTTTTATTTAGGAAAACCACTTCTTGAACCTATTCCACTTATCAATGTAGAAATGGGACTTGAAGAAAAGAAACATGAAAACCCATCTACATTGAAACATCAAAGAGAAAAAGAAAATCTCCCACAAGATGACTCATCAAAGAAAGTATCATATCTTGAACAATTTCAAATATCAAAACTAACATCTTTGAAATCAGATTTGATAAAGGAATTAAAACATTTAATTGTTACAATCCCTTTACTTCAAGTTATTAAAGATGTACCAATCATTAATAATATTGTTCAAGAAATGTGTTTTAAGAAATCAAGAAAAAATAAGAAAATATATCATGGAACCATACAAGTAGGTGGAAATTAGTAGACTTGCTTACAGGAAAACTTACTCCACCTAAGTATGATTGTCTAGGAAGCCCATGGTTTCTTGAATCACATAAGAAAAATGAAAAGAACATTTCAACTTTGGCCTCCATAGTTGTAAAGAATAATGTAGAAGGGTTGGATTCATCCAAAAGGTTTATTTTTGATGAAAATGTTAAAGATGAACCAATTATTGTTCAACAATTACTATGGAATGATGAAAAACAAAATCCTGAACATTTGTCACCCATTCCAATACAAAATAGTTTCATTCATTTAACACATTGATGACATCATCATTTTTTCTCATCTTTTCATTGTCATGTATCAAATTTAATTCCTTAAAGAATTGTTTTTGATAAGGATACACAAATTTTCCATTCTTTTCTACCACACCATTTCTCTCTTAAATCATTAATGCATAATTTTCCAAGAATCAATTCAGGATAATTTAATAGAATTTATAATTATTTTTGGGAACCCATAATGGTAGGCTCACAAGAAAATCCAAGGAGAGCTAGTAATGTGCTCCACCCTAGTGCAACTAGTACACCTGCCATAACTTTTCAAAGCCCTATTCAATTAGATCCTTATCAAAAATCTTCCATGAAACTCATTTCACCTTATGTTTTACCAACTTTTTAAGGGAGTTACATCTAAAGACCTTGATTTGTTTCTATTTGAGTTTAAGATTTTATGTCAATCTTATGATTACACTAATGACAATCAGAAGCTCAAATTGTTTCCTTCCACTCTTTTTTTTAATTGAAAAACCCCTTGCAAGGACGTCTTGGTATGAGAGACCACAAACAGGGGGTTCTACACCATCAAAGTCACCCAGGAGTCGCACCCAGCCCTGTCCCTACACCAACATTATCAATTGGATTTTGGGTACCCAATTCAGCTTTTCGGTAGGGTGGAGATTCGAACCTGGGACCTCCCTTGGAGGATTGCCCTCTCCTCTCCAACTCACCTACAACACCTAAGTAAAACTAATTTATAGTGGAAAACACCCCTTTAGAGGTGCCACTTTCAACAGGTTGGGCATAGGAGGAATGGAGCCTTGTCGGCCTCTACCAGCACATAGGAAATTCCTAACTATACCATATATCTACAGGATGGAGACAAGGGGAATGGAACCTGGGTTGGCCTCTACCAGCACCCAGGGCATTTACCACTGCACCACAACAAGCAGGTAAAATTAATTTATAGTGGAAAACACCCCTTTTGGGGTGCCACTTTTAACAGGTTGGGTATAGGAGGAATGGAGCCTTGTCGACCTCTACCAACACATAGGATATTCCTAACTATACCATATATCTACAGGATGGAGACAAGGGGAATGGAACCTGGGTCAGCCTCTACCAACACCCAAGGCATTTACCACTGCACCACAACAAGCAGATTTCCTTCCACTCTTAAAGAATAAGCTCTACGATGGTTCATACCTTAGCACCTAATTCAATTAGAACCTGGGATGAGATGAAAAATATATTTTTGGAGAGATATTTTCAAGTTAAGAATCAAAATGATGAATTTCTTGGAATGAAACAAGAGGAACATAAAATTTTAGAATACTATCTAGACAAATTTTCTTTTGTTCATAAGAGACGTGGAAGTGTTGAACCTAAAATTTGCAAAATAATATTCTTAAGAGGACTACAAGATGAATATAGATATGTATTGCATATTTTGGGAAGAGGAGATGCACATATGCTTGAATTTAAGGAAATCATTAAACTCTGTAAAAATTATTCTCATTCAAGGCATAGAAAACACAAAACTAGTAATAACACAAATGATTTGAAAGAATGCATGAAAGAGTTTGCTAATCTAAAAGCTAATATTTTAGTACATCTTGATAAAAAATTAGATGAAAAGAATGAATCCGCTAAACCATTAGCCATATTTTGTTCAAAATGTAAGAAGAAGCATTCTCTTTATGAATGTCCTTTGAACAAAACATTTATATTTGCTACATGTAGCATTTGTGAAAAAGGACACCCTATAGATCAATGCAATTTGTTACCAGAACTTAAAAGTGTCTTTGAAAAACAGTCTCAACCTATGAAAGAACTCAATTTTGTAAAACATAGACAAGGGGATGGTTTTATTAAATTTCCATATCAGAATGCTTCTCAATTTTCTACAAATTGAAGAAATAATCCCTGGCATATGCCATGGTTTACTTCAAATTCACTTCAACAATATTGGAGTAAACAACCATGGGCATATTCCCAAGAGTGGTCTCAACATAGATGGATGAAACAACAATGGAATCAACAACATCCACCATGGTTGCAACCAAAATTACAGGGACAATAATGGGTACAACAACAAAATTTTTACGAAGGGCAAAAACAATATCAAAATAATAACCAAATTTGTTGCCTACTCGTACCCATAATATCTCTGAAGGACAACCATAAAAAAACAAAACAACCTCCACTTTTAGTTCAACCTGTGGCCAATCTAAATCATGTTAAACAGGTAACCCCTGTCTCTATGGTTGAATCAGAAAATACAACCATAATAAATGTTAGTGACTGTGATAACACTCAGTTGTATTTAGGAAAACCACTTCTTGAACCTATTCCACTTATCAATGTAGAAATGGAACTTGAAGAAAAGAAACATGAAAACCCATCTACACTAAAACATCAAATAGAAAAAAAAATCTCCCACAAGATGACTCATCAAAGAAAGTATCATATCTTGAACAGTTTGAAATATCAAAACTAACATCTTTGAAATCAGATTTGATAAAGGAATTAAAACATTTAATTGTTAAAATTCATTTACTTCAAGTTATTAAAGATGTACCAATAATTAATAATATTGTTCAAGAAATGTGATTTATCAAGAAAAAATAAGAAAATATATCATGGAACCATACAAGTAGATGAAAATTAGTAGACTTGCTTACAAGAAAACTTACTCCACGTAAGTATGATTGTCTAGGAAGCCCATGGTTTCTTGAATCACATAAAAAAATGAAAAGAACATTTCAACTTTGGCCTCCATAGTTGTAAAGAATAATGTAGAAGGGTTGGATTCATCCAAAAGGTTTATTTTTGATGAAAATGTTAAAGATGAACCAATTATTGTTCAACAATTACTATGGAATGATGAAAAACAAAATCTTGAACATTTGTCACCCATTCCAATACAAAACAGTTTCCTTCATTTACCACATGGATGGCATCATCATTTTTTCTCATATTTTCATTGTCATTTATCAAATTTAATTCCTTCAAGAATTGTTTTTGATAAGGATACACAAATTTTCCATTATTTTCTACCATGCCATTTATTTCTTAAATCATAAATGCATAATTTTCCAAAAATCAATTCAGGACAATTTAATAGGATTTATAATTATTTTTGGGAACCCATAATGGTAGGATCACAAGAAAATCTAGGGAGATCCAGTAATGTGCTCCACCCTAGTGCAACTAGTACACCTGCCAAAACTTTTCAAAGCCCTATTCAATTAGATGCTAATAAAAAATCTCCCATGAAACTCATTTCACCTTATGTTTTACCAACTTTTAAGGGAGTTCCATCCGAAGACCTTGATTTGTTTCTATTTGAGTTTAAGATTGTATTTCAAGCTTATGATTACACTAATGACAATCAAAAGCTCAAATTGTTTCCTTCCACTCTTAAAGAATAAGATCTACGATGGTTCATAACCTTAGCACATGATTCAATTAGAACTTGGGATGAGATGGAAAACATATTTTTAGAGAGATATTGTCAAGTTAAGAATCAAAATGATGATTTTCTTGGAAACAAGAGGAAAATAAAATTTTAGAAGACTATCTAGACATATTTTCTTTTCTTCATAAGAGATGTGGAAGTGTTGAAAATAAAATTTGCAAAATAATATTCTTAAGGGGACTGCAAGATGAATCTAGAGATGTATTGGATATTTTGGGAAGAGGAGATGCACATATACTTGAATTTAAGGAAATCATTAAACTTTGTAAAAATTATACTCATTCAAGGCATAGAAAACACAAAACTGGTAATAACACAAATGATTTGAAAGAATGCATGAAAGAGTTTGCTAATATAAAAGCTAATATTTTAGTACATCTTGATAAAAAATTAGATGAAAAGAATGAATCCGCTAAACCTTTAGCCATCTATTGTTCAAAATGTAAGAAGAAACATTCTCTTCATGAATGTCCTTTGAACAAAACATTTATATTTGCTACATGTAGCATTTGTGAAAAAGGACACCCTACAGATCAATGCAATTTGTTACCAGAACTTAAAAGTGTCTTTGAAAAATAGTCTCAACCTATGAAAGAATTCAATTTTGTAAAACATAGACAAGGGGATGGTTTTATTAAATTTCCATATCAGAATGCTTCTCAGTTTCCTACAAATTGGGGAAATAATCCTTGGCATATGCCATGGTATACTTCAAATTTACTTCAAAAATATTGGAGTAAACCACCCTGGGTATATTCCCAAGAGTGGTATCAACATAGATGGATGAAACAACAATGGAATCAACATCCACCATGGTTGCAACCAAAACTATAGGGACAATAATGGGTACAACAACAAAAATTGTAGAAAGGGCAAAAAAAAATATCAAAATAATAACCAAATTTGTTGCCTACTCATACCCATAATATCTCTGAAGGACAACCATAAAAAAATAAAACAACCTGCACTTTTAGTTCAACCTATGGCCAATCCAAATCATGTTAAATAGGTAACCCCTATCTCTATGGTTGAATCAGAAAATACAACCATAATAAATGTTAGTGACTATGATAACACTTAGTTGTGTTTAGGAAAACCACTTCTTGAACCTATTCCACTTATCAATGTAGAAATGGGACTTAAAGAAACATGAAAACCCATGTACACTGAAACATCAAAGAGAAAAAGAAAATCTCCCACAAGATGAATCATCAAAGAAAGTATCATATATTGAACAAATTTCAAATATCAAAACTAACATCTTTGAAATCAGATTTGATAAAGGATTTAAAATATTTAATTGTTACAATCCCTTTACTTCAAGTTATTAAAGATGTACCAGTCATTAATAATATTGTTCAAGAAATGTGTTTTAAGAAATCAAGAAAAAATAAAAAATATATATCATGGAACCATACAAGTAGGTGAAAATTAGTAGACTTGCTTACATGAAAACTTACTCCACCGAAGTATGATTGTCTAAGAAGCCCATGGTTTCTTGAATCACATAAAAAAATGAAAAGAACATTTCAAATTTGGCCTCCATAGTTGTAAAGAATAATGTAGAAGGGTTGGATTCATCCAAAAGGTTTATTTTTGATGAAAATGTTAAAGATGAACCAATTATTGTTCAAAAATTACTATGGAATGATGAAAAACAAAATCCTGTACATTTGTCACTCATTCCAATACAAAACAGTTTCCTTCATTACACATGGATGGCATCATCATTTTTTCTCATCTTTTCATTGTCATTTATCAAATTTAATTCCTTCAAGAATTGTTTTTGATAAGGATACACAATTTTTTCATTCTTTTCTACCACACCATTTCTCTCTTAAATAATTAATGCATAATTTTCCAAGAATCAATTCAATACATCCTGGTATAAAACAAATTGAAACACAACCAAAACAACCTTTGAATATCAATAGTTGGTTGACTAAAAACTAGGAAGCAAAATTGTTGGCATTGAGTTGTTGCATTAACACTTTATATATCTTTATAATTTGGCATTGAGCTGTTGTAGGTAAAAAACAAGAGAATTTTATAGTTGAATGCATTGGATGAATTTTGGTTGGAGGCACTTCACCAAATAGAGTTCATTCAAAAAAAATAGAAAATATGGCATGATGATAACATTAGGAGTAGCAAGGATGAACCAAAAGTGTTTGAGAATGGAGTTGTTCAACTTTCTTCGGTTGATGATTTAAGGAGGACATTATTGGTGAATGGACATCATTTACAGTTGTACCATAAGCCACTAACAAAGGTGGAATTTGCTCGATATTTCACATAGTCAAACTTGCATATGATAGAAGAGGCTTCCTATTATGACAGAGATTCCAAATGATCATATCTTTGAATCATGAAAGAAAAGAAAAAAGAAAAGAAAAAAGAGATAAAAAAAAGAAGATAAAAAGAGAGAAAATAAAAAAGGAAAAGAGAAAAAAGAGAGAGAAAAGAAAAAAATAAAAAAAGAGATAGAAAAGAAAAAATTGCAGCATAAGGCATGTTCCAAAAAATGAAGATGCATGAGGACATGCATCAAGTTTAGTAGGGGGAGGAACAATGGAGTCAATATTTCATTTCCAGTAATAATGATGCCATGATGACATAAGAATATTCTTACTACTCATCTGGAAAGAAAGGTTGCATTATTATTGCTACTTTCAGGCAGAAAAAATATTTTCATACGAAAAAGATCGATGTGCTTTTTGCAGAATAAGAATTATTATTATCCAAATAAAAATGAGAGACATTATCTCTCATTGAAGCCTCATGACAAACATTATATCTCATTGAATCACTTGAAAAAAAAGGAGATAGAAGTTGGTTGAAAACCAAAAATGGTAGCCTCTTCTAATAAAAAAAAGAAAAAAATGAGAGGATAAAAAAATATGAAAAATTCAGTAGTGAAAACCTTTTTGTATTGAGTTGATGAAAACCAGACTTTATTAACACTTTATATATCTTTAGAAGTTGGCATTGAGTTGTTGCATGTACAAAACAAGAGAATTTTATAGTTGAATGCATTGGATGAACTTTGGTTGGAGGCACTTCACCAAACAGAGTTTATTCAATAAAAATGGAAAATATGGCATGATGATCACATTAGGAGTAGCAAGGATGAACCAAAAGTGTTTGAGAATGGAGTTGTTCAAATTTCTTCGATTGATGATTTAAGGACATTATTGGTGAATGGACATCATTTACAGTTGTACCATAAGCCACTAACAAAGGTGGAATTTGCTCGATATTTCACATAGTCAAACTTGCATATGATAGAAGAGGCTTCCTCTTCTGAAAAATATTCCAAATGATCATATATTTGAATCATGAAAAAGAAAAAAAAAAAAAAAAGAGAGAAAAACAAAGAAAAAAAATAGAGAAAAGAAAAAAAAGAGGGAAAAGAGAAAAGAGAGAAAAGAAAAAAAGAAAAAAAAGAGATAGAAAAGAAAAAGTTGCAGCATAAGGCATGTTCCACAAAATGCAGATGCATGAGGACATGCATCAATTTCAGCAGGGGGAGGAACAATAGAGTCAATACTTCATTTCCAGTAATAAGGAGTCAATGATGACATAAGAATATTCTTACTACTCATATGGAAAGAAAGGTTGCATCATTATTGCTACTTTCAGGCAGAAAAGATGTTTTCATATTGAAAATATCGATGTGCTTTTTGCAGAATAAGAATTATTCTTATCCAAATAAAAATGAGAGACATTATCTCTCATTGAAGCCTCATGAGAGACATTCTATATCATTGAAGCACTTGAAAAAAAGGAGATAGAATTTGGTTGAAAACCATAAATGGCAACCTCTTCTAATGAAAAAAAGATGAAAAAAATGAGGATAAAAAAAGATGAAAAAAAATATGAAAAAAATAAATAAGTAAGTAGTGAAAAACTTTTCGGAGGTGATGATGAATTAAGGCTTACATGAAAACCAATTTTTGGTATTTTTGCCTTCTTGATCTATCCATCACTATTTCACCATTGTACAAATCTCACCTAGTGCACATGTGTTATGTTTTTGGTTTCAGACAATATGCTAACAATCATTGAAAGCAACGATTGTAAGGTGTATGATCAATTTCTAGGACAGTAAGGTATATGTTTCTTGCATTTAGTCATAGTAAGCATTCAGCATGTAATGTATGATAATCGGTATTTGGCATAAATTGTTTATAAAATATTGGTAAATTAAAAAAAAAGAACATGTTAAAAATGTCAAGAAACACCCTATCTTGTCATTGGTTGCATGGAAAGTTTAGTTTGGTAGCATAAAAAAAGAGTTGTAGGTAAAGGAAGTAGTTGCAGATAGGACAGGGACCCCTAAAGACAATGCTAATGAGAGGGTTATTATGAAAATTTAAGAAACCCCTAATCCCCCCATGGTCCACCAGTTGCTAGAACAAGGGCACAAAGAAAAAGGAAATATGAAAGTAGCCTTGCAAAACACCTAAAAAAAACCCATTTTAGTGATAAGGTTACTAATATTGTTGCTCAGGAAAGAATATTTGTACAATTAGAACCTTAAAATTCTATAACAACTGGGTCACTGGCTGAAACAACAAACTCATCAAAAAAAATAAAACTGGTTGTACAATTAGGTTTGTAGAAAAAAAATAAAGTACAACTGCAAAAACAAAGAAAAGATTGCAAGAATAAAGCAAACTAGTGAAGAAATAGGTACACAGTAGCTGAGAAGATCCACCAGGTTAAAAATAAATTCTATTGCAAAGAAGTTGATTGAAAAAAAAGTACATTCATTAGTTGTTGTAAGAAAAGAATGAATTAAAAGCGAAAATGGCACAAACTGCAAAATCTGCCTACAAATCCTAATTATAGGAAGGAGATAACAGAAATTTTGTTTGAATTAGCAAATTAATTTTTAGAAGGGACAACACAAGAACACATTCCATAGTTTTCTCATCAAATTAAGCAAGCCACTCTGGAGCAAGAGCCTGATATTTTTGGTTCTGCCTTGGTTACTACTGCAACTAAACAACATGTAGAAAAAGAGAGTACACCTCTAAAATAAATTTATGGGGATTATGGATACTATAGGGATTCTACATCAGAGAGAGAATACTCTGAAAATGGGCCAAAAATAGTGTTTTCACAAAAAAAATGAAAAAAATAAGTCATTTCTACACTTTTGGAGACAACTTCGGAATGAACAGAGACAACTTCGGAATGAACAGAGACAACTCTGGAATGAAACAAATTGTGCCAAAAATCCTAGATATAGTGTTAGAGTGAAAAAAGGGTAAAGCACATCAAAAAGTGAGGTCCCTAAAGCTCAAGCAACCCCAATACAAGTAAACACATCCCCTCAAGCAAATTCAAAATCAAAATTTTATTAGTTTTGTTACAAAGGTGCAAATAGCAGAAATAGGCATTCAGGTTAAAATGTTATAAGAACATAAAATTACACTAGTAGTAGTGCATCTTCTAGATATGGTCCCATTAGAAAAACATAATGATACTATTGCAGGACGAATCACATTCTACCAAGCCTTTAAGTTATGCCTTGCAACACTAAAAACTCTGAAAGTGTAGAAAAAGAGAAAAATGCAAGAATTGTAGAAACTGCTACATTAAAGGATGAAAGTGCAGAAAATTGAAGAATTGCAAGTTGGTAGTGCAAAATTGAAAAAAATTGCAATAATTCTCAAACTTTCATCAATTTCAAGGTTTTTAGCAGTTTTTAGAAAATTACAACAAAACTCAAAATTTCCAGAAATAACAACAAATTCAAAATTTGCAGCATTTTTCAAAAATTGCAGTACTTTTAGATTTTTAGCAATTTATACATTTTTGAATATTTTTCAAAAATTGCAACAATTTCTCAAAAATTGTAGCAATTTCCACACTTTCAACATTTTTTACAAATTGCAGCAATTTTGGCATTTCAACCATGATTAGCAATTTCAACATCTTTCATATGGTTGACAAAGGATGTTGTTTAGATGGTTGGCCCTAATTACTGCTAGGGTACATGAGGGCATGCATCATGTTAAGTTGGGGAGGAATGATGAGGCCAAATAATACCTCATTTTTACAATATTTTTACATAAAAACCTGCCATATCACAAAAAATAACATAGTTAATTTCTAAATAGTTGATTAAAATATGTTATTTGTTGATGTTTGCATGATTTTATGTTTAGGAACACTATACCCCTGTTTTGACTATTTTTCTACATTTTATGATTGTTTTTGCATGATTAGTTAGTGAAAAATGCATAATAAAAATAGTAGCTGATAAGGAGTGCTATGGTTTATAATTACATCATGCTATTTGAACATTTTCCCACCTTAAAAATGGTTTGTATGAAGAATTAGCACCAAATTTCAAGTTCTACTAGAAAACTAGACAGTGCAGCTGCAACCCATACATTTTCTAGCCACCTATCATTATAAAGGAGGGCATGGAATTTGTCAACCAAAGATGAGGAAAACGCTTGGAAATAGTTGAGGAAGATCATGGGAGATAACCTATCCACTTGGCAGAGTTTCCAAGCAATCCAAATGAATGCAACAAGACATAAGAGCAAAACTACAAGTACAGTTGGAAAACAACATATAAAAAATAAAATTGTTCAATTATTAAGGAGGTCACACACCAAGGCAAGGGAGACATGCAAATGGTTGGATTATGTCTAAAAAGGTAAGAAAATACCAAGTGCACATTTGAACATGCTCCTACTCCATCGAAATTGGTGGCAATAGTTCAAAGCTATTACTCTACCTTATATTCTAGAGTTGCTCTGGAATGAAGGTAGATTTGAAATTTTTAGACAAAAAAGGTACAGTTGCATCCAATTCATGTGGAGGAAGGTGCATGGAGATAAGGACAAGTGTGAAAAGCATTTTCCAACCAATCCCAGCTCATTTCCACCATTTTAAATGCACAAAGAAACCAATGGACAGTTGTTGCAGCAGATTCTATCTTGAAATAGACTAAGTCTGCTGTAGCCTAGGAAGCAAATCATGGGTAACCATCATGGCAATTGAAATTGTAAACACATCACCTATGTAATAAATATTATAAATAGGAATATCCCTCATTGGTTGAGCTAAGTAGGAGTTGACATAGTGAAAAGTAGTCAATAGAATAATGGACGTTGAAAAGTGTTTTCTGTAATAGTTTAGTATGACTTGACAATCAAATAAAGTGCAATTTTTTTCATATTTGTCTTGTGATTTGAGTGATTAGTTTTAGTATCTAGGAGGTGTTTTTCACCCTCTTCCATATTGGAGAGCAAGTACCACTCTCAGACTTGGAGGTAGGGGCTATTTAAACAGGTTTTTGACAACTTTTGTTGCAAAAATTTATTGCCAGATTTCTTGTTAATTTGTTGTTTATTGCTAATTAGACTAACCCCTATTTTAGTTCATGTGATATTTTATGCTCTCAAGTGTGGTTTATGCAAAGTGTGTTTGGTCAGCTGATAGTAGTTATAGATTTGAATTCCCCTATTTTCTATTTTCTACCAACTGTCAAATTCAACAATTTTATTTCTTGTCAGTTCCTACAACAAAAATCTGACAAACTTCTATAGCAGTGCATTGACATCTATTTGCAACTTTTATTTAACATTAATTAGACTATAATATTTCCAATTCAAGCATCTTTTTCATTCTAGTTGTTTCAATTCTGCAATTGTAATTTAGGTTTCAATTTAACAAAATTTGATTCCTATAATTTCACCTACAAATTGTAGTTAATTGTCCTAGTAGTATTTTTTAATTTTTGCAAGTTAAATAGTTTACATTCTACAAATTAGGTCTAGTGTGATACTAAAAAGGCTAAACCAATATCTGTTTCATCGAATAAATTCTTGTGAACTAATTGCCTGAACTGTGACTTGCCAAAGCCTTCTATCATAGATAGCCTTGGACACCACCCTAGATTTGAAAAATATTGAAAATTAAATGATGACAATAATGACACTCATCAACCACTTCCTACACTTGTTCTTATATACTTAAAATATACTCTGTAGGAAATCATAATAAGATAATTGAATGCATTATAAAACTATATATACATGAATGTGACTCATTTAGGGGGTTGGCTGTTTATCGTTCACAATTGCATAATTATATGATGACTATGATATACAACTTTTGAATGAAGATTATATTCTGGTCTCTTTCTCAAATTTTTGCAAGATATGTATGTACACCAACTGAATAATTAAACATTTTTATTGAAGCCATATGAATGGTTTATTTTTTTATGATTATTCTAATTTCTAGATTTCTCGTTGGATTCTTTGTTCATTAGTTCTTGAAATGCTTGATAATGCTTAGTGTAGATACCAAAATCTAGGCATTTTAATTACACATCATAATTTTGCATAATAATATATGCCTAGGTCTAAACTTAGGCATATAATTCCTGCACATTATTCATTGGCATTGCACATCACAATTTTGCATAATAATATAGGCCTAAGTCTAAACTTAAGCATATAATTCCTACACATTATTCATTCACATTGCACATTTCAATTCTGCATAACATTATGTGTCTAAGTTTTGACTTAGGCATAAAATCCTGCACATAATTATATTTTCTAGATTTTATTAAATCTAGGAAATATCCTCCTAGGATACCCTCTCTCCTCACTAGATATGTATCTTGGTCACATTACCATCACCCCTTTGCCACCTCTCACAAACCCTTGTCCCCTTTGTACCTTCACATGGGGCAACCCTCCATAATTCACTTCACTTTCACCTACCCACTTGCCACATATCACACCTCACTCCACACTTCACTCCACTTCCATCTACCCACTTGCCACATCTCACACCTCACTCCACACTTCACTCCACTTCCACCTACCCACTTGCCACATCTCACACCTCACTCCACACTTCACTCCACTTACACCTACCCACTTGCCACATCTCACACCTCACTCCACACTTCACTCCACTTCCACCTACCCACTTGCCACATCTCACACCTCACTCCACACTTCACTCCACTTCCACCTACCCACTTGCCACATCTCACACCTCACTCCACACTTAAATCCACTTACAACTACCCATTTGCCACATCTCCCTAGTTAAGTGAGACACTTCTAGTTACTTACTACAACTACCCAAGATAGGTGGCTACCCAGTCCTTGACACTTGGTAGCCCTGACTTGCCACCTATCCTTCCCTCCAAAACCCTCAAAGGCCTATAAAGACACCATAGCATGGAAAAAAGGAGGAAGAGGAGGGAATGCTAATTTTATGCTGCCCAAATTGTGCTATATAAGCCATACTCATTATTCATCTTCTTCTATATTCATTTTACATTTATATTTTATCATTATCATTGTGACAGGTGCTACTAAACCCTTATCCATTTTCATGTGTGCAAATTGTAGGTTCAACTTCAACAAGCTTGAAGCTCATCATGGTGGTCATGACAAACCCACCTTCCACATTATTGTAGCATAAAGATACGAAGACACTATCCTTGATCTATAAAAGGGATTCCCCTTTGGCATATCTCTTTGTAAAATGCACCCTAAAAGGGTCAAAGTGTATCAAAAGGGACTTTCTCGAATTTAATAAAATGTGTCATTTTTATTGCAATGGTGTTGTGTTTTTATGTATACAAATTGACGATCACGGTGGGACACCCAAAGGAAACTAACCCCTTTGATCAAATTTCATTTCATTTTGCTCTAAGGGGGGACACCCCTTTGGTCAACTCAATTCAAAATGCTCCAAATGGGGACACCCCTTTGGTAAAATAAAATCAAAGGCTCCAAAGGAACCACCCCTTTCGTCAAATCAATAAAAAATGCTCCAAAGGAACAAACTCCTTTGGTCAATTCAATCCAAAAGGCTCCAAAGGGAACACCCCTTTGGTCAAATCAATCGAAAAGGCCCCAAATGGGACACCCCTTTGGTCAACTCAATTCAAAAAGCTCCAAAGAAGACATCCCTTTGGTAAAATCAATCAAAAAGGCTCCAAAGGGGACACCCCTTTGGTCAAATCAATAAAAAATACTCCAAAGGAACCAAACCCCTTTGGTCAATTCAAAATCCAAAAGGCTCCAAAGGGGACACCCCTTTGGTCAAATCAATAAAAAATGCTCCAAAGGAACCAAACCCCTTTGGTCAATTCAAAATCCAAAAGGCTCCAAAGGGGACACCCCTTTGGTCAAATCAATCAAAAAATATCCAAAGGGAACACCCCTTTGGTCAAATAAATTCAAAAGACCCCAAAGAAACCTAACCCCTTGGTCAAATCTCATTCAAAATGCTCCAATGGAGGCACTCCTTTGGTCATTTTCCATTCAAAAGGCTCCAAGGGAACCAAAACTCCTTTGGTCACATAAAATTCAAAAAGCTCCAAAGGAACCAAAACCCTTTGGTCACATTTCATCTCAAAAACATCAAAAGATAAAATAAAAAATAATAAATATAAAACACAAAAACATTTTCATGCACATCACATTTTTAATAAATCACCTTCACAATCCATCTTCCATTGCATTCACACATTCCAACTTTCATAGCATTTACACATTCATACCATTCGTATTCATTAAAATCAATAATAATTGATAGTGCACTATGTCTTGTTGCCTTAATCAGGGGCACCTCACATCGAACATCACCAAAATCATCAACATAATAATCCATTGCTTCTTAAGAAAAATCCTAATGTTTTCAATCACTCAGCCACTCCTAGTGTTTTAAGCAACCTTCAAAAAATATGTCGAATTCATTTAGGACCATTGCACATATATACACTAAGCAAATCTTGAGTATTGGGAATTGATCTCAAAATTATTCTCAAACCAAACACAATTTCACATCTTAAAAACATCTTGTGTCAAATAGGGATAACACCATACTTGGTAGGAACCTTGAGGTGAAAAGGGTAATCCTTGCTTGTCCCATTATGCAACATAGTCCATGACAACAGTGGTTTTCACTACTATCACAGTTACTTCAAATTCAAAATATAGAGTAGTAAGGATAGGGTACAATTTTGATCACACTTAGGTTGAGAATCTGATTCCCCAAAGCTCTAAATATTTTGCATCGCACACCATTGATTAATTGGGTTGTAAGGATCGTACTACATTTCCAGTTAGACGGTTAAGTCGTCATCCCCAAAATTCAAGAAATAAAAATAAAAATCATGGACTATGGAGTTAGCCTCCATTGGAGCTATAGACACTTGAATGGAAGTGGAGTACGCTCATTGTGACGACATGTATCTTTTAAAAAGAGACCTCTGACCGCTCATATGAACAAGCTAGTTTCTAGGTTCAAACCATACTAGGTTTACCCAATTTACTCAAGATGAGTTAATGAACTCAATTGTACACACACTAGTTCTTGATTGTCTTGGATCATTACCATTCTCTTGATTCGGTAAATGAATTCACTACACACACATTTGGTCCTAGAAGAATTAGGCAGTTTGAGAGAGTTTATTCGATATACTAGGATGTTTGAGTCTTTGCAAAACAACTCTAGATCCTTTATCCCTAAGGACAAGAAAGTCATAAGCAAGCCTCCTTTCCATACCACCATCGCATAGTCACAAATATCATAACCATTTCATCCATGTGGTCATACCAATAGTATCATATTGGTGCCCCTGATTAAGCAATAAAGGTAAAGTTTGCTAAAACAATGGTTCAAAACCTATTTGAACAACGATAAATAAAGCAACATCATTCATTCAAACAATTTAAAATCTCATTGAACAAGAACCAATAAAGCACACCATTCATTCAAATGGTTCAAAATCTCTTTGAACAATAATTAAAAACTAAAACCCTTCATTCATTTGCATTCATTCATAACATATTCATTTCATAACATGTACAAAAAAACAATTTGAACAATCAATCATTACACATATACATAAACAATCACAAAACAACTTGGGGGGGTTCAAGGTCTCACACCTTCCCCATCAATCACATCAAAAAATCAATCAAACAACTTGGGGGGATTCAAGGTCTCACACCTACCCCATTAATCACATTAAAACATTCACATTTCAAATAATCAAATTCAAAAATCTCCAATTGGAATCAACCCCTTTGGTTACATTCAATTAAAAAAAAACTCCAAACGTAACACAATTTCTTTAGTCAAATTCAATCTCAACAAGGCTTTCAAAAATCGAAATGCTATAATATCAAATCCCTAAGAAAGCCATGCATCTGGACTACTCCATGGGATAGAGATGCACATTTCCTTCTTTCACTCAGTCTTAAGTGATCCTTGTATCTAGTGATTTACTTTAGCACCCTAGCGGTTGTAGCGATTGTCTATCCATACAATCCGATAGAAGGAGTAGATTACCATAAGGACAATTATCATTAACACAATTCAAAAATCCCCAAAGGCATAAACCCCTTTGGTCAAATAAATCCAAAATGCTCTAAAGGTTCTCAAATTCCTTTGGTCAAAAAAAAAAAAAAAGTCAATCAATCAAAACATTAAAAAACAAAAAAACATCTTGTGTTTTATTTCCATTTCAAAAACATCAAACACCAAAAATATTTCCATACATCTTTTTTCTTACAAAACCATAAAACACAAAAATACTTCCATGAATATTTTTTCATATAAAATATAAAACACCAAAAATATTTCCTTGCATATTTTGTCTTACAAAAACATAAAACACCAAAAAAATTTCATTGCATACTTTGTCATACAAAAAAAAAAAAACACAAAACAATCTACATTCTTCAAAAAAAAAAATTAATAACAAAAGCAAAAGAAAAACAAAAAACTCCAAAGATACCTCAATACCTTTGGTCAAAAACGAATTCAACAGGATCCTGAAAGAATAGAAATGATCTCATCTCAACTCCCTAAGAAGGTCATGCGACTGGACTGGTCCAAGGGATACTGATGTACATTTTCTTCTACCACTTAGCCTCAAGTGATCCTTGTATACAATAACTTATCCTATATACTTAGCGGTTGCAGCGACTGGAAATCCATGCAATACGGTAGGATGGATAAGTTACCATAAGGCCTTTGAAAAGTGATTCACCTCATGCAAGAAATAAATTATTATCATCTCAATTCCCTAAGAAAGCCAAACAACTGGACTGCTCCAAGGGATAAAAGTGAACAATTATCAACAATGGTCAAAATCACAGTTGAAACAAAAACAAAAACATCCATCTCATAAAACCATTATAATTTGTTTCATCACTTTCATCATTTCATATATTCTCCATCGATTCATCGCTTGAAGGTAAAGACGAAATCAACAAATTCAGTTTCATAATCAAAGTCAACATTCAAAATACTCAATCATGCAAATTACACTTACTAAAATGAACATATTTTCCATGATTGGGGTAACACAAATTGAATTTTATTTGTGACCATCTTACACAACTCTCCTTCAAATGCAAATGGCTACAAAAACATTGTAAAACCCTCCAAATCATCATATTACATCATCATCATCATCTTGAGTGAACCTTGTACCTAGTGATTTACTCTAGACACCTAGCGGTTGCAGTGATTGGTTGTCCAGGCAATCCGGTAGGATGAATAAATTACCATAAGGAAACTTATTCAAAATAATTTCACATCATCAAGTTTGAAATTAAATCAGGTTGATCCTTCAATTTTTGAGTGACTTGCGTTCAAGCAGATTTGTCTAAGGTTGGCATTGACGCCTACTCTGTGGGGTTAAAAAATATGGAAAACTTATACTTCATTATTTTGTATTAAGGATTTTCTAACAGCCACTAGGACAACGAGCTCCTAGGGTGATTGGTTCCTTTACTTCATCATCTTGCATGTCAATCAAACCAAAAGGGAAATTTGCAACAACACAGGTCCACCCCAAACTTGGGGCATCCAACTTGATCTTGATTTTCAATATTTGCATACATCAAATCATTCATTTTTACAAACATCATCATCATCATCATCATCACATCATTTAGTGAACCTTGTATCTAGTGGATTACCCTATACACCTAGCGGTGGCAGTGATTAGCAATCCATGCAATCCGGTTGGATGGGTAGATCACCATAAGGAAACTATTTCAAACATTCAAAACCAAATCACTATGACATTAAATCAGCTAGGTACCTAAATATTTGAGCTTAGATGTGTTAAAAATAGATCTGCACAAGGTTATCCTTCAACCCCTTTTGTTGGGTCAAAAGCGAAAAACAACCAAAAATAATTTGGTAATAATAAAAAATCACTCGAGTATCAAATTTCTGAATTATTGGTGCTTTGAACCCATCATTTGGAAGGAATTGATAAAGTCACAGTGGAAAAAAAACTCCAAACGTCATGAAATATTTTACCACACGTTTTGCACATCAACGAAACCAAAGGCAAATCTGCAAAAACACAAATAATCCCAAACTTGGGGTATCAAATTAGTCAAAATAACATACTTTAGCATAAAATCCACATCATTCAATCAACCACCTCCTTTAATCATCCACATTTGGTCAATTGGATCATGAGTTTCATCGTTTACCCATTCACCAATTGAGGGGGTAAGCAAACAAATCAAAAATTTCAAAAAAATTCATTCATTCCTTGCATCGAGAAGATTTGAGTTCATTCCTCCATCAAATAAAACCATGTGTCTTTTGTTTTTGCACCACATTGTGTTTCACACAACACGGTACAAAAAGGGGCATCTGTAGACACCAAAATCTAGGCATTTGCATTACACATCACAATTTTGCATAATAATATATGCCTAGGTCTAAACTTAGGCATATAATTCCTGCACATTATTCATTGGTATAACACATCATAATTCTGCATAATAATATAGGCCTAAGTCTAAAATTAGGTATATAATTCCTACACATTACACATTTCAATTATGTATAACATTATGTGCCTATGTTTTGACTTAGGCATAAAATCCTGCACATAATTATATTTTCTAGATTTTATTAAATCTAGGAAATATCCTCCTAGGATACCCTCTCTCCTCACTAGACATGTGTCTTGGCCACATCACCATCACCCCTTTGCCACCTCTCACACACCCTTGTCCCCTTTGTCCCTTCACATGGGGTAACCCTCCACAATTCACTCCACTTGCACCTACCCACTTGCCACATATCACACCTCACTCCACACTTCACTCCACTTCCACCTACCCACTTGCCACATCTCACACCTCACTCCACACTTCACTCCACTTCCACCTACCCACTTGCCACATCTCACACCTCACTCCACACATCACTCCACTTCCACCTACCCACTTGCCACATCTCACACCTCACTCCACACTTCACTCCACTTCCACCTACCCACTTGCCACATATCACACCTCACTCTACACTTCACTTCACTTCCACCTACCCACTTGCCACATATTACACCTCACTCCACACTTCATTCCACTTCCACCTACCCACTTGCCACATCTCACACCCAAATCCACACCTGACTCCACTTACAACTACCCACTTGCCACATCTCCCTAGTTAAGTGAGACACTTCTAGTGACTCACTGCAACTACCCAGGATAGGTGGCTACCCAGTCCTTGCCACTTGGAAGCCCTAACTTGCCACCTATCCTTCCCTCCAAAATCCTCAAAGGCCTATAAAGGCACCATCACTTGAAAAAAAGGAGGAAGAGGAGGGAATGCTAATGTTATGCTGCCCAAATTATGCTATGTAAGCCATACTCATTATTCATCTTCTTCTATATTCATTTTACATTTATATTTTATCATTATCATTGTGATAGGTGCTACTAAACCCTTGTCCATTTTCATGTGTGCAGATTGCAGGTTCAACTTCAACAAGCTCGCAGCTCATCACGGTGGTCATGACAAAGCTACTTCCATATTGTTGTAGCATGAAGAGACGAAGACACCATCCTTGATTTGTAAAAGGGATTCCCATTTGGCATATCTCTTTGTAAAATGCACCCTAAAAGGGTTAAAGTGTATCAAAAGGTACTTTCCTGAATTTAATAAAATGTATCATTTTTATAAATCCTATTTTAATCACCTATATGACTCAAGATTTTGGTGAATAGTCTAGATCTCACCTGCAGAGAGTGTATATTCACTTGGCAATTCTACAAATTCAAGAATCCAAAGAAATTAGTGACTCTACTGATAAAAAATTTTAGATTTAGATGGTAAAAATATCGAAAAGTCAACATGGATCACTAAATACCAACCAAATGGATTCACCATTATGTTAGTACAAATTTTAGAGCCATGGTTGGAAAATTTTACCTAGCTTGGAATAGTGTCAGACCACTCAACCTCCTATTTCTCCATGAAATTCCATGAACTGCATTGAATATATTTTATCATTTAAGATGGTAATGGGAAAAATACATACAAACATCATCAAGATGTCTCAGCTTTGGCCACCTTTTGCAATATTGTTTTTGAATATATAATGGTGAGGTTGCTTGCTCAATCCTTTCAAGGTATTCTTAGAAGACAATAGCATTAGAGCTTGGGCAAACTTGGCTGAACCCCTCATAACAATATTTGATGATCCAGGAGACCTCTTCTTGTTGCTCACTCAACTATCTTACATCCAAAGACATCCCCAAGAAAGGCCCTTAGAATTTAAGATTTGGTTTAAGAAACACTAGAGAAGGATTCCTTGGGAAGTATGATCGACACAAGCACAAACCTATATGTACTATATCTAAGCATTATATCCAAATTTAGGTCTTCAAGTCTAGCAATACAAGGAAAAAAGATTCCCAAAATTTTTCCAACTAGTTATTATGGCTAATAATATCCTCATTTTCATAGGAAAACATCCTCCTAGGACCGATGTATCTGATGCTCTTTGGATTTATCATAGGAACTCACATATCCCCATCCTAATTGTATCATTCTCAACAAGTAATGTTGCTTAAGAAAATTCCTTCTAGTTATTTTCTAAGCAGTGTTTCATCTATTGGAATAATTAATGAGCCTCAAACAATTGAAGAATTAAGAGATATAATTCAACTCTTTGTAAAAAAGATTAAGCAATAAGACAATGAGGTAAAATGCAGAACACATGATCATAAAGAAATCCTAATGGATGGTTGAGGGATAGAATTGAAAAATGTGAGTGAAACATATCCTAATATAGATAAAAAATAGTCCTAGTATTAAAAGTAGGATATTGGATGGTCTATGCAATAGATCTGAATCACTACATGGTAGCAGAAAGGACTTCTATGTTCAACTTGAAAAAATCAATACATTTTGGGAATTTTTTCCTCCTATAATATGCTAAAGATATCGAGAATAGCTTTGATAGGGAGAAGAGAATTGGGTAAGAAAGAGATGAGACGCCAAAAATGGTGTAAAATATGCTTAAAAAAACCATAGAATGGAATTCTAAGGGAGAAAAAACAAAATCCATATCCATGGGATAAGAACCAACAAAGGAAGGAAGCCTACCAAAAGTTGTATTATTTGATAACGACTTAAGAAAAAAAGACATATACAACTCAATAATACAAAAAACTATTCAAAAAATATCCTAGAAGGCAGAAGACAATATAATTGAAAAAATCAAAGAGCTAAGAAAAGATTTGTTGATCTCAAAATAAGTGGACCTAGTCAAAGTTGCTATAATATGGGCAACAAATAAAAAGATTGCTTGACAGGATAATCATTTGACATCTAAACATTTATTGCTTGGGTGGCATGAAATTTAGCCCCCACGATTCTATTTGTCCTTGTGCCTAGAAGGCTAGATTTTATATAACTGTATAGTAGACCCAACATGCATTGTCACAATTATACCCTAGGTAGTCTGTGAAGCTATGGGTTTGAACTATATCTAGATAGACTCTACAACAATATTTTATAGGGATACTTAGGTTCAAAAAATTGGTATGATAGAAAAGGTCCCAATCCCGTTGCATAAATGCTCAAAATTTACAACAATATAGGATGAAATAGTTGCTGATCTACCACCATCATTTGGAATATGCTTGTCTAAGGAATTTTTGGAGCAGTTGGAGTGCACCTAACCTTGGATCATAGTTACATTGAAATACCATGGGTCAAAGAGTTGACTAAGATTCTCAACCATAAAATCAAGCCATATCATATCAAAAGATATGAAAAGCAACATAAATATATAGAGGAAGAATTTTCCAAAAATATATAAATGGAGATAATTGCTTCCCCCAATAAATAAGGTAAAAATACCTATACCATGAACAATCACTATCATAATATAAGGATCTGGTCAAATGGGAGAGACCAATAAAACCTAGAGGCCATGCACACTTAGGCTTAGGGTCTACAAAGTCACAAAAAATAACATATATGGTAT
Organism: Wollemia nobilis; assembly: GCA_028583015.1. Lineage (NCBI taxonomy): Eukaryota > Viridiplantae > Streptophyta > Pinopsida > Araucariales > Araucariaceae > Wollemia > Wollemia nobilis. The sequence continues at coordinate 358,102 of JAQPPZ010014915.1, forward strand.
AAAGGAGAGAGGTCATCATTGAAAGGTTTAAATATGGAAACAAGATGTGATATGCTAGAACAAAAGTGGACAATAATGGTACTTCTAGAAATTATTCAGATGCATGCTACTGATGTGATCCATAAAATAAAAATATTTATAAGATTACAATTGGATGCACTAGCTCCTAATATGCTATACCAAATATTTCTCAGAAGTGAGGCTATCTGAAGATCACATCAATATCAGGACCAAACTAATGCTAGTTACCTGCCTAAGAGGACTTACTAGAGAAGAAAACTCAAATATGGCATAATATGGTCAGAACACTATAGATTTTAGTAAATAAGTAAAGGTGCTTCAATGGCATGAGATAGCATACCATAATTTTGTGTAAATAGCTAGTACATAAATAAAATTTTTAATTGACAGGTAAAAATAAATAAGAGTAGCTTTCCACACAAGAAAAATTTGAAAAGAGAACAAAAAAAAATTATATTTGTAAGACTTTGGAGACTGGTGTAGATTATGTGAAGTTCTAGGGGGGTTACATAGCATGAGTATTACCATAAAAGGGAAAATAACACAATAACCAATGAAAAGGTAGTTTTGCTCTCATGAAGTCTATAAGAATCTCTCTTCTCTCATAGTGCAACACCACCACTAGCTCCCAATAAGTTTTATAGCAGGTAAAATGAAGTAGTAATGATGGGCTCTCCCTTTTGTTCACCCCATTTCCTTTTTATACTCCTTGTTGTCTAAAGAATATTAGACCATAATAGGGAAGTAAAGTCTAAAAGCATAAGAAGAAGGGAAAAGAGGGGTGATCTTGAGGGATTCTGAGGTTGATCAGTAGAAAATGGTAGATTTTCTAGGCTTAGCTTGAAAAGCATTAAAGAGAATAAAAAATCCACACATTTATATAACATCTCCTTCATCTCACCTTGTTAATGATTTCTTCATGTTTCTTCTCCCATCCTCAAGTAATTCCCTTATTCCACCATTTTCTTAACTTTTTAGCCTAATGGAAAAGCTAGTCCAACCTTTCATTTGCAAATAATTGTAGTCATCTCAAGTAGCTATGAAAGTGTGTGAAAATTAATCTCCTCGTACTAACACCAAAATTCATAGTTACATAAAATTTTTTTGGTAAAAGGTGATACCACAAAATACATTGACACAAGTAATCTAAATGCATCTGGTGCTTAGTAATGAAGTTTGAAGAAATAAACATCATATCAAAATGGCTAGTGATATGGTATAGTAGTTGAATAATAGAAGTAGATACGAGTTGCATTAATGGAAATGCCATGATAGTGAGTTGTGATAGGCTGCATGAAAGGATAAGTAGAGGAGCTAGATCTCCACACAAGCAATAGAATCCATAAAAGTAGTACCCACCCTAACAAAAGTTGATTTAAATTATAATCTAGCTATCATCTACATCAATACTATGCTATAAAAAATTAAAGGGCTACCTAATGCATGATATTTTTCTATGAATAGCCATGCAAATAGTTGAAGTAGCACCTGATTCTGTAGAGCTCTACAAGTTTGAAGACTATTGTCTACTCAGCTTCATAAAAAAGAAGATAACAGAGGAAAGAAAATTTGTGGTGGCCTGTAATATTCACCTAAGGCAATTTGCACAAGTGAACATTCACCTAAAGCTATGGATTTGGGCCTAAAATAATGTTCAGTTATAGCAAAATATACTCATGAAATATTCAATTTTGCAGGATACCTGCTCTTAGGTATCTCTATTTTCTTTGGCCTCTCTTCCATTATCAACCTTTTCCTCCTCTTTTTGTCTATGTTTTTCGTATATTCATATCACTTGTCTCCATAACCATCTTCTTACCTTGTTTTCCTGAGTGCCTCAACATCACCTCCAAAATTCATATACTTTGATATGTTTTCATTTCTTGCATCTTGTAGTTCCCTTACCTTTTAACATGGCCTTCACCTCTCCAATCATCTTCCCTCATACATACTCCTCCATACATAAATTATCTTCCCTACTCTAAAATTCTTTTACTTCTAATGACTATAAGCCTTACCCATTCCCACAAACCTGACCATCAATCAACTTATATTATGGTTCCATTTCCTCTCAAAGTTTTGGTCTTCGATGAAATCCTTTGTAGAGTTTCTCGGAGTGTTGGAACCTTAGAAGCAATGATGTCATAAATAATATTATAAAAACCTGATAAACCAAAATGAATGTTGGATGCAAAATAAATCCAAGGTAAGAAACCCGATGTCTGACACTATGCATGGAAAAATATGGTGCAAGACTCTTCAAGTAATGACATCATCAAGAGAGAATATTTTTAGCACCCGACAAGAGAGAATACATGTTATAGAAATCAACATGTAGATGTGAAATCGAACAACACCAAACAATGTACTTAAATAAATGAATGAATAAAACATAATAAACATAGATGATTGCACATAAATAAACTTTTATTCTTATTACTGGATGGATATCTGATATTACAATAAAGTTTACCCCAGATAGGGATTTTACAATGCTTTATTATCCAATACAACAATTTTAATATGCTAAGGCTCTTAAAAACCCTAGCTAACAATAAGGGTGGTGTCTTCACACTTGACTTGATATCAACAGTAAGTTGAGTGGGCTTCAAATATCCATAGGCCATACCACTCAAGTGCTCAGTATCTTCCAATGAAATTGGTCTCTAAACCTGCAAATAACAAACAACAATAGAAGGTCAATAATATCTACGAGGGCTCCACTATGTGAGACCCTCAATAAGAAAACTACTAACCCTAGTTGTAGAAATGAAGCTATAAATAGATCTAAAGAATACAAATACTTGCAATAAATAAATTATCTTATCACACTAATTTGTTGTTCTCTCTTTTTTGTTGCTGTAGAATTTGGTGCACAGATGCCCTAGTGACACCCGAGGGATTGCTAGACAATAGAACTAGGACTGTGAATGCCTGCGGGTGCTCGGTGAGAGTAGGAGGTACCCAAAGATACTCGATGATGGCATGGGGTATCCACAGGCACTCAGTAATGATAGGAGATACCCAGAGGTGCTCAATAATGATAAGAGGCACCCACAGGTGCTTAGGAAACTTGGAGGAGCATTCTAGAGACTGAAGCAGAATCTGCAAAAGCAGATTTGATTCGAGCGAGGTGGATGGTGACGGATGCATGGAGAGGATGAGCAATAGAAATCAGATTTCAAAAAACTTGAGGTTTAGGAAAGTTTTTGTTAGGGGTTGAGTTATAAAAATTACTCCTCTTTATAATCTCTCATAGGGCACATTAGGGTTTCAATGACACAATTTGTGTGGTCAAGATTAAAATGTGATGGAGGGTGGAGATTAAATTTGTGCATATGGCATGGATTAAGGTGTATGAGTGGATGGGATTAAATCATGATGGATGGTTGGGTTTTAATTCATATATATATATAAATATATATATATATATATATATATATATAATATAAATAAAATATTATTATTTAAATATATATATATATATATATATATATATATATATATATATATATATATATATATATATATATATATATATATATATAAATAATGGATAATTGTGGTGGGAAGCTATGGATGGATGACAAGTGGCTAGATTTTGGTGTCTATAGATGCACCTTTTTGTACCGTGTTGTGTGAAACACAATACGGTACAAAAATACAAGACACTTGGTTTGGCTTGGCATGAAGCAACTTTCTCTTGTTGGAATGCAAATATGAACTTGAAGATAAAAGAATTTTTATTATGTAGCTTACCCCCTCAATTGGTGAATGAGTGATAGATGCATCTCATGATCCAATTGATAGATTTGTGCATATGATTGTGTGAATTGTGGATGATATGAATTATGTAAATGTGATACCGTTTTTTCCCCAACGGTGGAAAGGGGGTTGTTGAAATATGCAAGTGATTGATTCTGTTTTTGCCCTAATAGAGAAAAGGGGTTTTTGCCAAGTGTAGATGCCATGATCATGTAAGATGTATCCCGTTGTGGGAAAATCAAAGTCAAATGTGGTTGCCCCAATTTTGGGGTGATTCCATGTTGTTGAAGAATGTGCCTTTCGACATCATTGATATGCAATGTGATGAGAAATGCAAATGAAAAAGAGTCAAATTCGGAGGGCCAGCTAGTGACTGTTAGATAATTTCTATGATTAGAACCAATCACCCTAACTAAGGCCAGTCACCATGATGATTGTCTTGAAAAGGAATGATGAGTTATAATTTTATCCATGTTTCAAGCCCCATGGACTAGGCCATCAATGTGTTGGAAATAGTAAGTATATTGGTTGTTGTTGATGTCAAAGGTGAAAAGGTTGAGAATTATCTTCAAGGTTCAAATATTAAAGTGCAAGGTAGATATCTTCAAAGGATACATAAGGTAGTGTCAAAGGTACAAAAGTTATCAAGGCAAAAGCATTATCCATGGTTATATTTGCAAGAAAAGGACAAGGTCATTCTCCATGGTTATATTTGCAAGAAAATGACAAGGTCATTCTCCATGGTTATATTTGCAAGAAAAGGACAAGGTCTTACTTGCTTTCAAAAGATTTAAATTTTAGAAGTAGAGGAAAAAGTTTAAAAGTTATTATTATAATATTTTTTAAATATTATAATATAAATAAGGTTAAGGTTTAAAAGATGCTATTGAAAAATCAAATTTTACACCTCCAATGTTTGAAATATGTAATCAAAGTGCATATTTAATGAAGGGCAAAATACCTCATTAAGATGGAGGTTGAATGTTAAGCGCAATCAGTCCATTCGTATTTCATAAAGGGAGCACATGATCAAGATATCACACACATTCATTTCGGGGCAAAAGCAAGAAAATAAATCAAAGGACATGCTCTCGTTGTTCTAAGCATGCGGCTAGCTCAAGTGACAACTTAGGCAAAGCTAAGGTGCTGGCAGATAAGAGGTCAATGGGTAAATTCACGATGGCTCCAATTTTGTTAGCATTTTGATCAAGGAAGAAATTAACCAAAATAATAAGGAATATTTTGCGGGCTTAAATTTTTGTGTGGGTGGCTAGCTCACGCGGTAGCCTAGCTTATGCTAGGGCATGGGCAAGCAAGAGGTGGTAGGTTTGATTCATGGTGGCTGCATTGGTAAGGGCATAATTTTTTTTATTAAATTTCCTATGGTATGCGTTGATTAGGGATTCATAAGGTTGTGTTAAAGGTTTGTTCCTTTTTACATATAGGGAGTCATAAGGATATGTTAAAGGTTTAATTATTTTGCAATTAGGGAATCTTAAGGAAGTGTTAAAAGATTTGTTATCTTGAACACTAGGAGCTATAAGGGTATGTTTTAAAATCTTTTAGTTTGAAAAATATAAGTCATAAGGGTGCATTTATAAAGTATTGCCCTTACAAAAACTATAAAGAGGAAATATAAAGGAAATATTTTTGCATGTGAGAAAAGGAGTTATAAGGTGTAATTTGATTTGTCTTGAAATTGTAATTGTTGTATTTTTAGAAAGGAGACATAACGTGTATTGTGGCTTATTGTTAAATTGTGTGTTGTATGATAAAGAGAAAAATTATCATTTGTTGAAAGATTTATCTTGTGAAACAAGAGGACGTTATAAAGCACTATGTTTTAGCATTATCTTTATGCACATATTTTGAGAGATTTTTTTCATGTGGATGATTTGAAAAAGTGTTATGCTAACTAACCCTTGAAGTGGTATAAGAAGAAAGAATATTTTGAGACAGGTTTTGAGGGAACATCTTCATCAAAGCAAGTTAAGAGATTTGGGACAGAGTTGAGACAGATTTGTGCATGTAATATGTGCATATTTGGGACAAAGTTGAGAAAAATTTGTGCATGAAATATGTGCAGAATTGAGACAAATTTGTGTATGTAATGTGTGTAGATTTGAGACAAATTTGTGCATGAAATGTATGCAGATTTGGGACAGAGTTGAGAAACATTTGTGCATAAAATGTGTAGATTTGGGATAGAGTTGAGACAAATTTGTGCATGAAATGTGTGTATATTTGAGATAGAGTTGAGACAAATTTTTGCATGTAATGTATGCATATTTGAGACAGATTTGTGCATGTAATGTGTGTAGATTTGGGATAGATTTGAGACAAATTTGTGCATGTAATGTGTACAGATTTGGGACAGAGTTGAGATAGATTTGTGCATGTAATGTGTGTAGATTAGGGATAAATTTGAGGTAAATTTGTGCATGTAATGTGTGTAGATTAGGGATAAATTTGAGGTAAATTTGTGCATGTAATGTGTGTAGATTAGGGATAAATTTGAGGTAAATTTGTGCATGTAATGTGTGTATATTTGGGGTAGATTTGAAAGCAAATTTGTGAGTAGACTTGAGTAAGCCTCATGAGTACGCTTTGAATAAAGTTAAGTAGAGGTGTGTACCAACTTTGGAGGTGACCAGAGTAGAGAGGATAGGTGTATCCTATGGATAGAGTTCCACGAACCAGAGCAGAGAGGAGAGGTGTATCCTATGGATAGAGTTCCACGAACCAAAATAGATAGGAGAGGTGTCTCTTGTGGATAGAGTTTGACAAACTAGAGAAAAGGAGAGGAGTCTCCTATGGATAGAGTTCCAAAAACCAGACCATCAAGGGGATATAGTTCTCCCGTGGATATATTTCCACAAACTAGAGTTAAGAAGATAGAGTTTTCGTATGGATAGAGGTCCATGAACTTGAGCATAGGGGATTGAGATCTCCTTTGGATAGAGGTCCATAAAAATTGTAATAGGGAATTGGTTTCTAAGAGATTTGCTGAGAAAATTTAGAAGAAATATTTTCTCTGTGGATGTAACCCACATTGGGTGAACCACATTAAATTTATGTCTCTCATGTGTGTGATGATTTGTGCATTGCCTTGTTACTACTATTGATGAGATTGGTTAACACTGCTATGAAAAGATATTGCAATTGATAACATTGGATAATATTGTTTGAGAAAGAAAAGTAAAATTTTATCTTATTTAGTTCACCCCCCCTCTCAGTATAAGCTTGTGTTCTTAACAATGATAATTGGAGAGCAAATTGGTCATAGCATAGGGTCACTCTAACGATGAAGCACAAAAATTGATTTTTTTGATTAATGATATATCGGATGATGAAAATGGCAGTGTCATTATGGTGATTCATTCGTATTACCAAATTGCATGGATGCAAGTCACTGCAATCGCCAAGGATATAGAATAGACCACTAGATATGAGGTTCACTTAAAATTTGTGAACTTGGAAAATGTACAAATGCAATGATTGGAAGATGATGTGTTAATGAGTGCAATTATGGAATTGAGGATGCAAATGATGAAAATGGTCATTTTATGTAAATTTGGACCGTTTTGGAACATTTTGTAACTTGTACTGTGATTTTACGACTTTTGGTTGCAAGAAAAAATTATGACTCCAAATTAATTTTGGTTTTCACAAAACATGATATTATGATGATTTTGATGTATGGATGCAATTTATATTTATATGGTAAAAATATCAAAAATTCAACATGGATCACTAAATACCAACCAAATGGATTCACCATTATGTTAGTACAAATTTTAGAGCCATGGTTGGAAAATTTTACGTAGCTTGGAATAGTGTCAGACCACTCAACCTCCTATTTCTCCATGAAATTTCATGAAATGAATGGAATATATTTGATCATTTAATATGGTAGTGGGAAAAATACATACAAACATCGTCAAGATGTCTCAGATTTGACCACCTTTTGCAATATTGTTTTTGAATATATAATGGTGAGGTTGCTTGCTCAATCCTTTCAAGGTATTCTTAGAAGACAATAGCATTAGAGCTTGGGCAAACTTGGCTGAACCCCTCATAACAATATTTGATGATCCAGGAGACCTCTTCTTGTTGCTCACTCAACTATCTTACATCCAAAGACATCCCCAAGAAAGACCCTTAGAATTTAAGATTTGGTTTAAGAAACACTAGAGAAGGATTCCTTGGGAAGTATGATCGACACAAGCACAAACCTATATGTACTATATCTGAGCATTATATCCAAATTTAGGTCTTAAAGTCTAGAAATACAAGGAAAAGAGATTCCCAAAAATTTTCCAACTAGTTATTATGGCTAATAATATCCTCATTTTCATAGGAAAACATCCTCCTAGGACCGATGTATCTGATGCTCTTTGGATTTATCATAGGAACTCACATATCCCCATCCTAATTGTATCATTCTCAACAAGTAATGTTGCTTAAAAAAATTCCTCCTAAGTATTTTCTAAGCAGTGTTTCATCTATTGGAATAATTAATGAGCCTCAAACAATTGAAGAATTAAGCTCTTTGTCGAAAAGATTAAGCAATAAGACAATGAGGTAAAATGCAGAACACATGATCAGAAAGAAATCCTAATGGATGGTCGAGGGATAGAATTAAAAAATGTGAGTGAAACATATCCTAATATAGATAAAAAATAGTCCTAGTATTAAAAGTAAGATATTGGATGGTCTATGCAATAGATCTGAATCACTACATGGTAGCAGAAAGGACTTCTATGTTCAACTTGAAAAACTCAATACATTTTGGGAATTTTTTCCTCCTATAATATGCTAAATATATCGAGAATAGCTTTGATAGGGAGAAGAGAATTGGGTAAGAAAGAGATGAGAAGCCAAAAATGGTGTAAAATATGCTTAAAAAAACCATAGAATGGAATGCTAAGGGAGAAAAAACAAAATCCATATCCATGGGATAAGAACCAACAAAGGAAGGAAGCCTACCAAAAGTTGTATTATTTGATAACGACTTAAGAAAAAAAGACATATACAACTCAATAATACAAAAAATTATTCAAAAAAATATCTTAGAAGGCAGAAGACAATATAATTGAAAAAATCAAAGAGCTAAGAAAAGATTTGTTGATCTCAAAATAAGTGGACCTAGTCAAATTTGCTATAATATGGGCAACAAATAAAAATATTGCTTGACAGGATAATCATTTGACATCTAAACATTTATCGCTTGGGTGGCATGAAATTTAGCCCCCACGATTCTATTTGTCCTTGTGCATATAAGGCTATATTTTATATAACTGTATAGTATACCCAACATGCATTGTCACAATTATACCCTAGGTAGTCTGTGAAGCTATGGGTTTGAACTATATCTAGATAGACTCTAAAACACTATTTTATACGGATACTTAGATTCAAAAAATTGGTATGATAGAAAAGGTCCCAATCCCGTTGCATAAATGCTCAAAATTTACAACAATATAAGATGAAATAGTTGCTGATCTACCACCATCATTTGGAATATGCTTGTCTAAGGAATTTTTGGAGCAGTTGGGGTGCACCTAACCTTGGATCATAGTTACATTGAAATACCATGGGTTAAAGAGTTGACTAAGATTCTCAACCATAAAATCAAGCCATATCATATCAAAAGATATGAAAAGCAATAGACATATATAGAGGAATAATTTTCCAAAAATATATAAATGGAGATAATTGCTTCCCCCAATAAAGAAGGTAAAAATATCTATACCATGAACAACCACTATCATAATATAAGGACCTGGTCAAATGGGAGAGACCAATAAAACCTAGAGGCCATGCACACTTAGGCTTAGGGTCTGCAAAGTCACAAAAAATAACATATATGGTATAAAGGAGAGAGGTCATCATTGAAAGGTTTAAATATGGAAACAAGATGTGATATGCTAGAACAAAAGTGGATAATAATGGTACTTCTAGAAATTATTCAGATGCATGCCACTGATGTGATCCATAAAATAAAAATATTTATAAGATTACAATTGGATGCACTAGCTCCTAATATGCTATACCAAATATTTCTTAGAAGTGAGGCTATCTGAAGATCACATCAATATCAGGACCAAACTAATGCTAGTTACATGCCTAAGAGGACTTACTAGAGAAGAAAACTCAAATATGGCATAATATGGTCAGACCACTACATATTTTAGTAAATAAGTAAAGTTGCTCCAATGGCATGAGATAGCATGCCATAATTTTGTGTAAATAACTAGTACATAAATAAAATTTTTAATTGACAAGTAAAAATAAATAAGAGTAGCTTTCCACACAAGAAAATTTTAAAAAGAGAAAAAAAATAAATCATATTTGTAAGACTTTGGAGACTGGTGTAGATTATGTGAAGTACTAGGGGGGTTACATAGAATGAGTATTACCATAAAAGGGAAAATAACACAATAACCAATGAAAAGGTAGTTTTGCTCTCATGAATTCTATAAGAATCTCTCTTCTCTCATGGTGCAACACCACCTCTAGCTCCCAATAAGTTTTACAGCAGGCAAAATGAAGTAGTAATGATGGTCTCTCCCTTTTGGTCACCCCCTTTCCTTTTTATACTCCTTGTTGTCTAAATAATATTAGACCATAATAGGGAAGTAAAGTCTAAAAGCATAAGAAGAAGGGAAAAGAGGGGTTATCTTGAGGGATTCTGAGGTTGATCAGTAGAAAATGGTAGATTTGCTAGGCTTAGCTTGAAAAGCATTAAAGAGAATAAAAATCCACACATTTATATAACATCTCCTTCATCTCACCTTGTTAATGCTTTCTTCATGTTTCTTATCCCATCCTCAAGTAATTCCCTTCTTCCACCATTTTCTTAACTTTTTAACCTAATGGAAAAGCTAGTCCAACCTTTCATTTGCAAACAATTGTAGTCATCTCAAGTAGATATGAAAGTGTGTGAAAATTAATCTCCTCGTACTAACACCAAAATTCATAGTTACATAAAAAATAGCTGGTAAAAGGTAATACCACAAAATACATTGACACAAGTAATCTAAATGCATCTAGTGCTTAGTAATGAAGTTTGAAGAAATAAACATCATATCAAAATGGCTAGTGATATGCTATAGTAGTTGAATAATAGAAGCAAATACGAGTTGCATTAATGGAAATGCCATGATAGTGAGTTGTGATAGGTTGCATGAAAGGATAAGTAGAGGAGCTAGATCTCCACACAAGCAATATAATCCATAAAAGTAGTACCCACCCTAACAAAAGTTGATTTAAATTATAATCTAGCTATCATTTACATCAATACTATGCTATAAAAAATTAATGGGCTACCTAATGCATGATATTTTTCTATGAACAACCATGCAAATAGTTGAAGTAGCACTTGATTCTGTAGAGCTCTACAAGTTTGAAGACTATTGTCTACTCAGCTTCATAAAAAAGAAGATAACAGAGGAAAGAAAATTTGTGGAGGCCTGTAATATTCACCTAAGTCAATTTGCACAAGTGAACATTCACCTAAAGCTATGGATTTGGGCCTAAAATAATGTTCAGTTATAGCAAAATATACTCATGAAATATTCAATTTTGTAGGAGATACCTGCTCTTAGGTATCTCTATTTTATTTTCCCTCTCTTCCATTATCAACCTTTTTCTCCTCTTTTTGTCTATGTTTTTTGTATATTCATATCACTTGTCTCCATAACCATCTTCTTACCTTGTTTTCCTAAGTTCCTCAGCATCGCCTCCAACATTCATATACTTTGATATCTTTTCCTTTCTTGCATCTTGTAGTTCCCTTACCTTTTAATGTGGTCTTCACCTCTCCAATCATCTTCCCTCATACATACTCCTCCATACATAAATTATCTTCCCTACTCTAAAATTATTTTACTTCTAATGACCATAAGCCTTACCCATTCCCACAACCTTGATCGTAAATCAACGTATATTATGGTTCCATTTCCTCTCAAAGTTTTGGTCTTCGATGAAATCCTTTGTAGAGTTTCTAGGAGTGTTGGAACCTTAGAAGCAATGATGTCATAAATAATATTATAAAAACCTGATAAACCAAAATGAATGTTGGATGCAAAAGAAATCCAAGGTAAGAAACCCGATGTCTGACACTATGCATGGAAAAATATGGTTGCAAGACTCTTCAAGCAATGACATCATCAAGAGAGAATATTTTTAGCACCCGACAAGAGAGAATACATGTTATAGAAATCAACATGTAGATGTGAAATCGAACAACACCAACAATGTACTTAAATAAATGAATGAATAAAACATAATAAACATAGATGATTGCACATAAATAAACTTTTATTCTTATTACTGGATGGATCTCTGATATTACAATAAAGTTTACCCCAGATAGAGATTTTACAATGCTTTATTATCCAATACAAAAATTTTAATATGCTAGGGCTCTTCAAAACCCTAGCTAACAAATAAGGGTGGTGTCTTCACACTTGACTTGATATCAACAGTAAGTTGAGTGGGCTTCAAATATCCATAGGCCATACCACTTAAGTGCTCAGTATCTTCCAATGAAATTGGTCTCTAAACCTGCAAATAACAAACAACAATAGAAGGTCAATAATATATGCGAGGGTTCCACTATGTGAGACCCTCAATAAGAAAACTACTAACCCTAGTTGTAGAAATGAAGCTATAAATAGATCTAAAGAATAAAAATACTTGCAATAAATAAATTATCTTATCACACTAATTATTTGTTCTCTATTTTTCGTTGTTGTAGAATTTGGTGCACAGATGCCCTAGTGACACCCAAAGGATTGCTAGACTATAGAACTAGGGCTGTGAATGCCTGCGGGTGCTCGATGAGAGTAGGAGGTACCCAAAGATACTCAATGATGGCATGGGGTATCCACAAGCACTCAGTAATGATAGGAGGTACCCAGAGGTACTCAGTAATGATAAGAGGCACCCACAGGTGCTTAGGAAACTTGGAGGAGCGTTCTAGAGATTGAAGCAGAATCTGCAGAAGCAGATTTGATTCGAGCGAGGTGGACGGTGACGGATGCATGGAGACGACGAGCAATAGAAATCAGATTTCAGAAAACTTGAGGTTTAGGAAAGTTTTTGTTAGGGGTTGAGTCATAAAAATTACTCCTCTTTATAATATCTCCTAGGGCACATTAGGGTTTCAATGACACAATTTGTGTGGTCAAGATTAAAATGTGATGGAGGGTGGAGATTAAATTTGGGCATATGGCATGGATTAAGGTGTATGAGTGGATGGGATTAAATCATGATGGATGGTTGGGATTAATTCATATAAATATATATATATATATATAAATATAAATATAAATATATATATATATATATATATAAATATAAATATATATATATAAATAAATAAATATAAATATATATATATATACTATAAATAAAATATTATTATTTAAATATTTATATATGTATATATATAAAATATATATAAATAATGGATAATTGTCGTGGGAAGTTATGGATGGATGAAAAGTGGCTAGATTTTGGTGTCTATAGATGCTCCTTTTTGTACCGTGTTGTGTGAAACACAATACGGTACAAAAATACAAGACACTTGGTTTGGCTTGGCGCAGAAGCAACTTTCTCTTGTGGGAATGCAAATATGATCTTGAAGATAAAAGAATTTTTATTATGTAGCTTACCCCCTCAATTGGTGAATGAGTGACGGATGCATCTCATGATCCAATTGATAGATTTGTGCAAATGATTGTGTGAATTATGGATGATATGAATTATGTAAATGTGATACCATTTTTGCCCCAACGGTGGAAATGGGGTTGTTGAAATATGCAAGTGATTGATTCTATTTTTTCCCTAATAGAGAAAAGGGGTTTTTGCCAAGTGTAGATGACATGATCATGTAAGATGTATCCCGTTGTGGGAAAATCAAAGTCAAATGTGGTTGCTCCAAGTTTGGGGTGATTCCATGCTGTTGAAGAATGTGCCTTTCAACGTCATTGATATGCAATGTGATGAGAAATGCAAATGAAAAAGAGTCAACTTCGGAGGGCTAGCTTGTGATTGTTAGATAATTTCTATGATTAGATCCAATCACCCTAACTAAGGCCAGTCACCATGATGATTGTCTTGAAAAGGAATGATGAGTTATAATTTTATCCATGTTTCAAGCCCCATGGACTAGGCCATCAATGTGTTGGAAATAGTAAGTATATTGGTTGTTATTGATGTCAAAGGTGAAAAGGTTGAGAATTATCTTCAAGGTTGAAATATTAAAGTGCAAGGTAAATATCTTCAAAGGATACATGAGGTAGTGTCAAAGGTACAAAATTTATCAAGGCAAAAGCATTATCCATGGTTATATTTGCAAGAAAAGGACAAGGTCATTCTCCATGGTTATATTTGCAAGAAAATGACAAGGTAATTCTCCATGATTATATTCACAAGAAAAGGACAAGGTCTTACTTGCTTTAAAAATATTTAATTTTAGAAGTAGAGGCAAAAGTTTAAAAGTTATTACTATAATATTTTTTAAATATTATAATATAAATAAGGTTAAGGTTTAAAAGATGCCATTGAAAAATCAAATTTTACACCTCCAATGTTTGAAATATGTAATCAAAGTGCATATTTAATGAAGGGAAAAATACCTCATTAAGATGGAGGTTGAATGTTAAGCGCAATCAATCCATTCATATTTCGTAAAGGGAGCATAGGAGCAAGATAGCACACACATTCATTTCAGGGTAGAAGCAAGAAAATAAATCGAAGGACGTGCTTTCGTTGTTCTAAGCATGCGGCTAGCTCAGGTGGTAGCTTAGCCGAAGCTAAGGTGCTGGCAGATAAGAGGTCAATGGGTCAATTCGCGGTGGCTCCAATTTTTTTAGAATTTTGATCAAGGAAGAAGTTAACCAAAATAATAAGGAGTATTTTGCAGGCTTAAAGTTTTGTGTGGGTGGCTATCACGCTGTAGCCTAGCTTATGCTAGGACGTGGGCAAGCAAAAGGTGGTAGGTTTGATTCAGGGTGGCTACATTGGTAAGGGCATAATTTTTTTTATTAAATTTCCTATGGTATGCGTTGATTAGGGAGTCATAAGGTTGTGTTAAAGGTTTGTTCCTTTTTGCATATAGGGAGTCATAAGGATATGTTAAAGGTTTAATTATTTGGCAATTAGGGAATCTTAAGGAAGTGTTAAAAGATTTGTTATCTTGAACACTAGGAGCTATAAGGGTATGTTTTAAAATATTTTAGTTTGAAAAATATAAGTCATAAGGGTGCATTTATAAAGTATTGCCTTACAAAAATTATAAAGAGGAAATATAAAGGAAATATTTTTGCATGTGAGAAAAGGAGTTATAAGGTGTAATTTGATTTGTCTTGAAATTGTAATTGTTGTATTTTTAGAAAGGATACATAAGGTGTATTATGGATTATTGTTAAATTGTGTGTTGTATGATAAAGAGAAAAAATGTCATTTGTTGAAAGCTTTATCTTGTGAAACAAGAGGAGGTTATAAAACACTATGTTTTGGCATTATCTTTATGCACATATTTTGAGAGAAGTTTTTCATGTGGATGATTTGAAAAAGTGTTATGCTAACTAACCCTTGAAGTGGTATAAGAAAGAAAGAATATTTTGAGACAGGTTTTGAGGGAACATCTTCATCAAAGCAAGTTAAGAGATTTGGGACAGATTTGGGACAGATTTGAGACATATTTGTGCATGTAATATGTGCATATTTGGGATAGATTTGAGACAAATTTGTGCATGTAATATGTGCAGAGTTGAGACAGATTTGTGTATGTAATGTGTGCAGATTTGAGACAAATTTGTGCATGAAATGTATGCAGATTTGGGACAGAGTTGAGAAACATTTGTGCATGAAATGTGTAGATTTGGGATAGAGTTGAGACAAATTTGTGCATGAAATGTGTGTATATTTGAGATAGAGTTGAGACAGATTTTTACATGTAATGTATGCATATTTGAGACAGATTTGTGCATGTAATGTGTGTAGATTTGGGATAGAGTTGAGACAAATTTGTGCATGTAATGTGTGCAGATTTGGGACAGAGTTGAGATAGATTTGTGCATGTAATGTGTGTAGATTTGGGATAAATTTGAGATAAATTTGTGCATGTACTATGTGTAGATTTGGGGCAGATTTGAAAGCAAATTTGTGAGTAGACCTGAGTAAGCCTCGTGAGTACGCTTTGAATAAAGTTAAGTAGAGGTGTGTACCAACTTTGGAGGTGACCAAAGTAGAGAGGATAGGTGTATCCTATGGATAGATTTCCACGAACCAGAGCATAGAGGAGAGGTGTATCCTATGGATAGAGTTACACGAACCAAAATAGATAGGAGAGGTGTCTCCTGTGGATAGAGTTTGACAAACCAGAGAAAAGGAGAGGAGTCTCCTATGGATAGAGTTCCACAAACCAGACCATCAAGGGGATATAGTTATCCTATGGATAGAGTTCCACAAACTAGATTTAAGAAGATAGAGTTTTCATATGGATAGAGGTCCATGAACTTGAGCATAGGGGATTGAGATCTCATTTGGATAGAGGTCCATAAAAATTGTAATAAGGAATTGGTTTCCAAGAGATTTGCTGAGAAAATTTAGAAGAAATATTTTCTTCGTGGATGTAACCCACATTGGGTGAACCACATTAAATTTATGTCTCTCATGTGTGTGATGATTTGTGCATTGCCTTGTTACTACTATTGATGAGATTGGTTAACACTGCTATGAAAAGATATTGCAATTGATAACATTGAATAATATTTTTTGAGAAATAAAAGTAAAATTTTATCTTATTTAATTCACCCCCCTCTCAGTATAAGCTTGTGTTCTTAACAATGATAATTGGAGAGCAAATTGGTCATAGCATAGGGTCACTCTAACGGTGAAGTACCAAAATCAATTTTTTTGATTAATGATATATCAGATGATGAAAATGGCAAAGTGTCCTTATGGTGATTCATTCGTATTACCAAATTGCATGGATGGAAGTCACTGCAATCACCAAGGATATAGATAGACTACTAGATACGAGGTTCACTTAAAATTTGTGAACTTGGAAAATGTACAAATGCAATGATTGGAAGATGATGTGTTAATGAGTGTAATTATGGAATTGAGGATGCATATGATGAAAATGGTCATTTTATGTAAATTTGGACCGTTTTGGAACATTTTGTAACTTGTACTATGATTTTACGACTTTTGGTTGCAAGAAAAAATTATGACTCCAAATTAATTTTGGTTTTCACAAAACATGATATTATGATGATTTTGATGTATGGATACAATTTGGAATAATTTGGTGGAGGTAAGCTACCTTTTTGGGTCAGTTTGTTATTTTTACCAAAATTGACACCAATCGTCGATGGGTACTTATTTATTGTGCAAACGACCATCAAATTTTGGTTCTTTCCAAATACAAGGAGGTGCCTCAATGCACCAGGAAGTGCCCATGGCCATTTCAGTGTGCTTGAAATGGCTATAAAAGTCTTACAGAGAGGAAAATAAGATCATTTTCGCATCCATAAATTTCAAAAGCTGCGTATGAGGGAGTGGAGTGGAGTGAGGTGAGTTGCAAAAGATATATGGTGGCAGAGGGAGCAAATGATGTAGTAGGAGCAGGTGTGCATTTTTCCAAGATAAATACATTTGAATTTATTTTGTTTATGCTGTGCATTTTTTTTGAAATAATGCAAGATATTTGACTTTAGTGCTTTGTGTTGTGTTGTAGCTGAAGATTTTGGAGGCTCAACATCGGTTCTCACCTCTCATCCCTAGGGTGAGGAAGGTGCTATGGCATGACAAGTGGGATTAGTTAGAGGTAGTTGGGCTAGCTGGGTAGCCAAGACAGATGTGGTGAGGGTGGACGAGGGGTATCTCTCTACCTTGGTAGAGATATGGGATCCAAATAGGGGGACATTTCTACTCCCTATTGGTGAGATGATTGTGACACTTGAGGATGTATACCACATCCTCAAGTTATCGGTGGAGGGTTTGCATGTCAAGGTTGGACACGATAAGAAGTATGAGTTGAACCACATGTTCCAGGATGGATGGTAGGATGTGGAGGTGACTGGTGGAGGGATTACTTACTTGTCCATGTATGTGGACAAGAAGTTGGATGCCCTTCCCACTTTGGTGATGTTTGTGTTGGCCAACATAGTGGCCTCGCTGTCGGTTCTCGTGGAACCTTGTCGGGCTGGTGTGCGATATGATTGCTACACCATATGTGTATGCATAAGCTCCTACTTTATTGATATAGTTGTATCAGGAGCTATATGAGGTGAGGAGGTAGAAGCGTTAAGGAATAGGTTGTAGTTTTCTACTACAACTCTAGGGTTAGGAGCACTTTAGTGTGGCTCGTCCTATTGGTGGTGGAGCGATATGCTATGATAGTAGCTTAGGATACAAAGATAGCTCAGATACGAGGTAAGGATATGGTTTGATAGGTAAATATATCTTGATCATAGATGAAGCTAGAGGTACAAATGATAGTAGGTGGAGGTGAGGATGAGATTGTGATGCTCCAGGTAGAGTTGCTAGAGAGGTATCATAGGTAGAAGCATGATGTACGTCGCCTTCAGGCTCAACATGGATATATCTGGGCATTGGAGGATTATTTATGGAGCATGATATTGGGCTTCCAGAACCACCCTCCTCATCCATATATGGGTCTGTGAGGCATAGTGAGTCTAGGCATAGATCTAGGTCTAGGGCTACTTCAGGATCATAGGGGTCCTCTCATAGGTGTTAGCTAGTGATTAGATGCACTTTTTGTATATGAGCCTTGGTGCTCCATTGTATGTAGCTTTTTTGGAACCCATTGTACATGCAATATTTATATATATACATGGATTTTAATTTTTGTGTTATTCTTTTGTGTGAATTTTTTGTGTGGATGCATGTGTATACGAATGATTAATGCAAGTGATAATGCAAATGTATATGAACGATTAATGTAAGTGATATTCCAAATGTATATGGATGATTAATGCAAGTGATATGTATGTGTGTGGATGATTAATAAAATTTATAAAATGCAAATGTTCTAATGATCATTCATATTTTAGATTTTGCTTGGCCATGTTTAGCATTGTTGTTTAATCAGGGGCACCGATCTAATGGTACGCAGGATAAAAGGACTTATGAAATAGAAGAAGATATGGATGTTGATATGGAAAATTGATTATTTTATAGAGACTCAAACATACTAGTGATATCAAAAAAACTCACTACATACTGCCTAATTTCTCTAAGACCAAATGTGTGTGCAGTGAATTCATTTATTGAATCATGAGCATGGCAATGACTCAAGATAATCAAGAACCGATGTGTGTGCAAGTGAGTTAATTAACTCATCTTGAGTAAATTGGGTTTGACCTTTTATGGATGATATCAAGAAGCTAGCTTGTCCTTATGTGTGGCCAAAGATCTCTTTTAAAAGAGACGTGTCACCATGCATGAGCACACTCCACTGCTAGTCAAGCATTTATAGCTCTGGTGGAGACTAGCTCCATAGTCCAAGGATTTGATATTTAGGCTTTGGGGATGAATACCTAGTAGCACTATCCTTATAGCTTGAGAATCGGTGGTTTGTGATGTAAAATATTTAGAGTTTTAAGGGTTTTGCCCTACTCTTTATTTTATTTTGAAATTGTGATAGTGGTGAAAACCACTATTTTTGTGGACTATGTTGCATTATGGGATAAGAAAGGACTACCCTTTTCACTTTGAGGTTCAAACCAAGTATGGTGTTATCCCTCTTTGACACAAGATGTTTTAAGATGTGAAATTGTGTTTGGTTCAAGAATAATTAGAGTCAATTCTAGAACTCAAGATTTTCTTAGTGAAAATTGTGTCTTGATCCAAAACAAAACTTGACATGTATTAATGGTTTACTTAAAATACTAGGATTGGCTGAGTGACTAAAAATACCTAGGAATTATGGACGTGATTTTTCTAATGACAATTTGACTCTATGGAATGATGCAATGAAATGGATGATGTTTGAAGGTGCCCCTGATTAAGGCAACATGACTTTGTTGGACCAATTAATATTTGAACTGAATAAATGATCCCTAAATATGAAATGGAATGTATGGATGCAATGTATGAAATGCAACTTATGAAATGAAACGTGTTTAATGCAAATTTTGTGAAAATGGAAGTGTGTTAATGAAATGTATGCAAATGAAATATGTGTAATGAAATGTAATGTTGTTGTTGTTTTTGTAATAGCCATATATATATATAAATATATAAATCACATTATGCATATAATGATATCAAATGTATAACATTAAGTGTTTCAGGCTCTTCAACTCCTTCTAGACTAGAAAGCCTATAAGTACCTTTACCCACTTTCTGAGTAACAATGTATGGACCTAACCAATTAGCCACAAATTTATTATGAAGATGTGGTAATGCATTGGTATTTTGTTGAATCTATTTAAGAAAAAGATCTCCTACTTAGAATTCATGTAGATGAACTTTGGCATTGTAAGCACTCTTAAGGTGGTCTTGATATACTCGTAAATAATCTAAAGCATTGACTCACATTTCATCAAGAAGTGTAAGTTGGTCGAGACGTGCTTGTCTAGCAGTGTTGTCATCTATGAATTCCTACAATGAAATTCACAATGAGGGGATCTCAAGTTCAAGAGGCATGATTGCCCCAATAGGCACTCAGATGCTTTTTTGATAAGTCCATAATGCCAAGGGATTTGTGTATACTAATCTCTATGATTTTCTTTAATAAATTTCTTTAGAATAGCAATTAAGGTCTTGTTGTTAGACTTAGCTTGTCCATTTGCTTGTGGGTAATAAGAAGTCAAGAAACTGTGTTGGATATTATATTTCTTGCAAAGTGATCGAACATCCTTGTTCTTAAAAGACTTGCCAGTTTCTGAAATGATTTTTGAGGGGATACCAAAACGTTAAATGATATGATGAAGTATAAAATTCACAATTCTAGGTCCTATCATACTAGTGAGAGGAATTACCTCAACCCACTTTGTGAAGTATTCTATGGCTGTGATGATGAATGTATGTTGTCCCAAGGAAGAAGATGAGATTTTGCCAATTAAATCTAGATTCCATTGTGAAAAGGAACAAAGGCTTTAAATAAGCTATAATGCTTGTGATGGCACATGAGTTAAATTAGTGTGTTCTTGACATTGCTTACAATATTTAACATATGTGCAACAATCTCGTTCCATTGTGGGCCAATAATAACCAATGCATAAAATACGCTTTGCAATGGTGATTCCACTAAAATGACCACTATAAGTACCATAATGAGCTTAATCTATGGCTCTTTGTGTGTCATTAGGCTCAAGACAACAAAGGAGGATTCCATCATAACCACGTCTATACAACATGTATCCCAAGAGAGTAAATAAAACTATCTTTTGCTTAAAAATGCATTTAGCAATTCATGACATATGTTATGGGAGTTTTCCAAACTTGAGAAAGACTATTATTTGGATTGGCCAAGGCTCACATGACTCCAAATGAATAAAGCAAACATCCTTTTCATCCTTAGATTCAACACGAATAATTACAAATTTAGAGATCATTGAAATTGAGGGGTTGTACCTCTCCTAAAGTATCCTTTGGAATCAATTATCCAAGAGAGGACATCACATCTAAAAATATATTAGTCAAACATGGTAAACTATTAATTTCATACCAGTCAAACTTAAAGAGCAATTTCATTGCTAATTCATGGTAAAGTTTAATGGTAGGATATTTGCATTGGTATTCTCCTATTACTTGTTTGACAACAAGCTGAGAATCACCAAATATCCTGATACGCGTAATGCCCATTGCTATAGCTAGTTGAAGACCTAAGATTAAGTCTTCATACTCTGCATTGTTGTTTGTGCATCGAAAGTCAAGTTTAAATGATAAGGGGATAGGTACCCCCTAGGGTGTGTGAAACACAACTCTAGAACCTTGACCTTTCTCTCACTTAGAACCATAAAATAATAGTGTGATATCGACGTATTCCTCTAGAATGACATATTATTATTATTCGGTGATAGTGAATACCAAATCATCTGGGAGCTCAATAATCAAAGGATGATAACTAGGTAGTGGAGCTTTCACAAGCTGATCGACTATAACCTGACCTTTATAGGAACTTTGAATTATGAATTCAATATCAAATTTAGTGAGAAGCATTATCCATTTAGCGGTGCAATTGTTATTATAAGTGCGAGATATCATATAACACAGAGGATTTTCTCTAGCTATGACATATGTGGTGTGACTAAGCATGTAATGTTAAAGTTTCTTAGTGGCAAAGACCACTTCTAAACACAAATTTTCCAAGTAAACATATATGGTTTCATAGCTTACCAATGTTTGACTAATGTAATAGATAGCTTGCTCTTGATTTCTTTCATTCTTTTGTGCAAGCATTATCCCTAAAGAAAAATATTTTGCTGAAATATAAAGATGGAAGGGGACCTCAAAAAAGGAGGAGCTGAGACTGGTGGAGAAGCCAAGTATTTATTAATGTCATCAAAGGCTTTTTGACATTTATCTATCCATGAAAATGGCACTCCATTTTGTAGCAGGTGATTGAATGGCCTGCATTTATCAGAAAGTTGCACAATAAAATGATAGATAGATTGAATATTTCCTTGTAAACTACGTATTTTATTTAAGTTTGTTGGGGGAGGCATATCCATGATGGTCTTGAATTTGTTTGGGTCCACCTCAATGCCTCTTTTGGAGATAATGTACCCTAGTATTTTTCTAGAGGTAACACCAAAGACACATTTCTTGGGGTTCAACCTTACATTATGCTCTAGAAGTCAATCAAAAACTTTTTCCAATACACCAATATGTTCTTGTCGAGTTTTGGATTTTTCCAAGAGATCATCCACATAATATTCGATGATATTATGCATGTAATCATGGAAGATGTATGTCATGGCATGTTGATAAGTGACACCTACATTTTTTAGGCTAAAGGGCATCACATTGTAAAAAAAAGTTCCCCAAGGTGTAGTGAATGTTGTTTTGTGTTGGTCATCAAGATTTATTTGAATTTGGTTGTATCCTGAAAAATCGTCCATGAGAGAAAGTATTTCATGGCTAGTGTAGGTGTCAACAAGAGTATCAATGTTTGGAAGAGAAAAATCATCCTTAGGACACACTTTATTAAGATCTCAAAAATTAGTGCAAAGGCGTATTACCTTGTTAGGCTTGCAAACTGGTACCATGTTTGAGAGCCACTTAGGATAGTCAATGGGTATAATGAAACCCACATCTAATAGTTTTTGAAGCTCTTCTTTGACCAATAGGGCAATGGTAGGATGCATCCTCTTAAGTTTTTGTTTGACCGGATTAACATCAAAGTTTAAGGTAAGATTGTGGAAAACCAAATTAGAGTCAATATAAAACATGTCTTTATAGGACTATGCAAAGATTTCATTCTTCCTCTTGAGGAGAGAAATTAATTTCTCTTGTTAATATTTGGATAAGATTTTACCAAGCTTTACAATTTGGAGATTATCGACGTTTGATCTAAGGTTCCTCAAGTTGATGGGGAGTTGGGATTAGATGAATGTCATTTATGAAGTCATCAAAATATTCTAACTTATCCTCGTTTATGTTTGCATGGAAAACCTCAGGATCTGAAGGTGAAGGTGAAGGTGAAGGTGGGGGTGATGGAGGAATGTATTTGGTTGAAGCCCTTAATAATTCCTCAAATAAGACAAAATCAAAAGAGGAAGGTGGTGAGAAAATCTGATCCATATCAATAAGACTCATGTCAATAGAAATTAGCTTTGCCAAATCATATGGATTACGGATGGGGGCAAATAATTCAATAAGATTTATGTTGACTTAAAGGCAAAATGGATGGGTGGCAAAGGTGAATGGATGAGCGAATCCTTTTGGCTATAACCGATGCTCAAAATCTGGTAATCCTGACAACAACAAGCAACACAAATAAATATCATATATATGAAAAATGTTTTTGTTTGTTTGTGTTTTTTTTTTAAATTTGTTTTTGATTTTTTTTGAGTTTTTGAAATTTATTTTTATGTACATATATTACAAACAAAATGACCGATGATATATTAATGGAATGGAGGTGATGGTTCACCGGCTGGGTCAGCTCGCTCTTATGGAAGAAGAAAGCGATAAATAGGCTGATGGATGAGGAACATTCTAAGGTAAAGCTCATCCTATTCAGTGTGTGGAATGATGGGGTCTGATTCCTCTTCAGATTCATCATAAATTATTGATATCAAGTTGAATTTTTTATAAATATCATCTTCAGAGTCATCTATGAGATGAACATCTTCTCCTAAATTTATATTTAAACTTTGAAATGCTTGTTCAAGAGAAGAGGTGGATGAGAGTGGACGATAACCTAAACCTAAACGGTCATGCATTTCTCGATATGAAACATTGATAATATCATGCATTTCCTATTCATGTCATCCTAGGACATGTCCTTACCAATGAACAATATGGAAATACTAGGATGGAAAACTGGATATATGTTGTGTATTGGCCAGTGTGGGTGATTTAGGTTCATTTGGGGTAACTAGATTGGACGATGAATCAAGTCCTCCATATACAAAATTAATGCTATTAGGCACTAAACCCATGTTATATACCGATCCTATAGATAAGGGTGGATCATGTGGGTGACTGCAGTCCTTAGTAATTTGAATTTTGAGTGGTGTGACTGTGATGTATTGAACCACATATTCACAAATACCAAGATTAGTGAGGTGGACCTCGACTTGGGATGATGTATATGGATTGGATTTGGATGTAAATGACTCATGGTTTGCTGATGGTATCTCACAATTCATCACTTCGACTTGTGAGACATTAGCTAATGTGGATGGAGATGGATTTGGTTGGATGGATTGTTGAATTGGTAATGATGTGGAAGGAGTGGTGGACGATGTTGATGTTGATGATGTGGTTGATATTGAATGAGTTTGACCACATGTGCATGTAGTCAAAGGTGATGAAGATGGGGGTATGGAAGTGGATGCTTGATGTGAATTGGTGATGAGAAGCTCCTCAAGAATAGGGAATTTAGATGATGATGTGGATGGGGTGGTTGATGAAGTGGTTTATGAAGTGAGAAATAGATGAGTGGAAGGTAACATGGGCTCATAGGGATTTGAGATAAATTTGCAATACTTAAATGGTTCAACATCTGCTGGTATGCAATGTACTTGTCCTTCATGTACGTATTTTGAGTATTGATGTAATATGAAAGGGACGCATCTCATTTCCCTCATCGAAGGTCATACAAGGAGTACATTGTACACCATGGACCCTTCCAAGATGTGGAATATAGTATGCAATATTTTGACCCCCACTTTGATGGGAAAAACAATAGTGCCAACTGTGGAACATAGAGCATCATTAAATACTTTCAGGGTGAATGAGGATTTGATGGAAGCTTGAGATGTTGAATGGTAGATGTGGTGATAACATTTATGGAGGATCTAGTATCAATTAAAATTATTTTGAAAGGCTTCCTATCAATTTGAGCCATGATGTGTAATGGAGAACCATTGATTCTGATAATATTGGTTTGATTTCAAAATCATAGAAAGTAATGGACGATTCCATACACATTTGAATATTCTCCATAAAATTATTAAATGCATTAGCATCTTGAGATTGAAATTCAATGGATTTTAGAATATCCATTAATGCTTCACGATGTGGAGGATATTTTTGAATTAGCTCATATATGGACAGTTTGGCTGAAGTCATTTTTAAGCTTATGGTTAACCAACCGTTCAATGAGAGGATTGGCATATATGGATGATTGGAAGGATGAATGGGTTGAGATGGATGGGTTGGAATATGAACTAGCTGAGAGGGATTGATAGAAAATAGGATGAAAGATGATGATGTGGCAGGTTGGGACACACTTGCCTTTGGAGGTATGGATAGATGACTAAACTGTTGTTGAGCATTTTATTGATTGGAATGTTGTTGTTTACCTCAGGTTACCACATGAATAGCACCCAAAAAATCTTGGTACTGTTGAATATGATTAAATTTATTAGGAGTCTTGGTATTTGAATCTCCTATTGTTGGTTGTGCTTCCTCATGATGAGGAAGTGGTGTTTGAAAGATCCCACAATTTTGATTTTGTTGAGCTAGGGGACTGTCAAGCTTGATATCTCCTAACTCAATAAGGTCTTGTATTCTATATTTTAATAGATGGCAGTTATTAATGTCATGTCCATTCTATCTATGATAAGTACAAAAAAAATGTTCCCTATAGTGTTTACCATGTTTAGCGGGATCATTAGGTCTGACCTCAGGCAAGGGAAGTTGATTTGTGTCATATAACCTACAAAAAATATAGGTATAAGATTCAACCAATGGGGAATATTTATGGCGTTATTGAACAGATTGTCGACGTGATCAGTTGTCAACAACTGGCATTGTGTTTGACTTGATTGGATAGTTGGGGGAACCGCATGATATTCAATTTTTCACGGTTGTTGTTGCATGGGTTGTTGTTGAGCCATTATTGGCTAGATCATGACCACTTGATTTGATGCATTTGTCAGATTGGCTTGATTGGATTTTGATTGACCAAAATAATTTCCTCTATATTGGCCCTTGTTTTGCCATTCTTTCTTCTTATGCTTAAGCACTCGGATTTTTATCTCCTCAATTGTGATGGCTTGGGCAAGAGCTTCATCAAATGATCTATGTTGTTGTAATTGCAATAACCAAGATATGGGTTGTAATCAACTCTTAGCAAACAATTGGGTCAACTATTCTGTTGGTAGGAAAAATGGTAATTTTGTGATAACGACCCTCCAACAGTTACCAAAGTCATAGATAGACTCATCATCATATTATTTTAAATCATAGATATCAGATAATGAGACTTTCTTTCTTATATTGAAGGAGAATATTTCAAGAAATTGGTCAACCAATTGCTCAAAAGTATAAATACTATGATTGGTCAAATGGTTATACCATACTACAACATCTCACCCTAATGTTTGATGGAAGGTTCTAAGCATTAGGGCATCATTGCTTTGAATTCTAAAGCAAGAATGAACAAATGAGCTCACGTGCTCTTTAGGATTCTTCGTCCCTTTAAATTTATCAAACTTCGGTATTGTGAAATCTATCGAATATGGTAGTGATGGTACCGAAGGATTAATTGGTTGATTGATTAGTTGATGTAGGGTAGGCTTCTATTTTATCATGCCAGGAGTATGTTGCATCAAACTATCAATTTGTTGCTGCATAACCTAGATTCGAGGGTCCTCCTCAGGAATGTGGAAACCTTGAATCACTTGACGATCTTATGATGGTGAGATGGAAATATGTTGAGGTGTGATGAGGTGATGATGAATTGGCAAAGTAGATTGATGTTAATGATGATGTGGTTGATGAAGAAATGATTGTGAATGAAGATATGAAGATGATGTATGGGCGCTTTGGATAGGTTGGTCAATAGAAATATAATAGGTATGGGTTGTTGGCAGTATTGGAATGGAAACCACATAAGATTGTGGTACCCAAGATGGACCTTGGCTAAATAAAATGGGTTGAGTAGAAATAGGTTGAGGCTTAGGGTTGGTCACTTGAACTTGTTGTTGAGCATTTTATTTCTTCTTAAGCAATTTGTTGAGATATTCCCATGTATCATGTATTTACCTATCAACGGTTGATGGAATTAATGTGGATGAGATTGATGAGGTATGTGGGAGGTAAGTTGTGATGGAAATTGTAACTTGATGGGATACACTAGATGGCATGGATGTGAGCACTTGTGAAGCAACATTAGCGTGCTATTCATACAAGGGGTTACCATAGACTGAGGTATATGAGGATGATATGGATGTGCTTTGGACACATGATGATTGAGATATGGAAAAATATTAGGAAGGTGCAATAGATGCCTCAAAAAGGGGGTTATTGTACACCAGGGTAAATCTTGAAGACTAGGAGGAGACAAGTTCCTGCTATAAAGAAGGATCATGTCTAGGTGAGTTGGGGATTTACTCTAAGACATAGTTAGTGGATGTCTATATGGGTGATATGATGGTTAATGGTTGATGAAGATGATTCTATTTGGGGCATGGCCATAAGAACTGATGTGGATGAAACAGTGTGTGATGGACCTACAAACAAATATGAATGACAAACCTGTATCACACTAGGGGGATTGATCATGGAAGTGGTGGTGGAAGGTGATGATGAACACTCCATTTTTGAAGTGTTTTGGTTGGAAGATATTTGATTCATTATTTTAGCTTGATTTCTTGTTAATACCATAAAATAATGAACCAAATATAAAATGTGCTGAAAATGAAATACGAAATGAAAAATTCACAAAATAAAATAGGTAATCCAATCCTATGTTTATGCAACAAAATGTGTCTTACCTAGTTCCTTGATTATCTCGTGTTAATGTTTCCTTCTTTTTTTTTGGTTTTGTGTGTTTCAATGCTCTAATATGAATTATAATGGGTGAACACTATGGCTAGGATGGACAACGAGATTCTTACTGGTTATGAAATCCAACAAGTTTGCTTGGAGGTAACCTATGGTGTCTAGGGGCAGATATTGGTGGATGGAGATGAAATCCACCATCACTAGATCTCAAGCAATGGTTGGTGATGAAATCCAACCATTACTGTTAAAAATGAAACATGTTGTGTGTGTGATTCCTTTTAAAATTTTTCAATTTATTAAGGTGTACATACAATATCAAAAATGACTGATTTCACTAGTCTAAATTAGAAGCCAACACAAGAAATATTAATTTTCCCAAAAGAAGTAGAGTACACCTCTTAATATCATTCTCTAAACAGAGGAGGGTTAGTCTAATCTTCCACCTTGAATCACCAAATGCGGGGGTAATTTCAATTATTCTAATGTTGTTCCTACTTAGACCATCAAAAAGATAAATTCTTAACCCTAGAATGTAAACTATTTTATGCAATTAATCATTCACATGAAAATAGAAATGTAGGGTTGTAATTTGCAGCACACTAGAAAACGATGAAACATTTAAATAGAAATGTGTGAAATATGAATGCAAAATTATTCTAATGCCTAAAAATGCATATTAAAATATATTTTTAACAGATTATTAATGAGGTTCTTTTTAGTTGTAAATCTGTAAAAAACATGAAACTACGTAAAATAGAGAAGCTAGCGTTTTAATGTAGACTTCTAGGTAAGCCTATGTATTGTTCATGTTCTCTATGAAACACACCTAGGCACCTATGAAACATACCTAGGTGCTTCCTAAATATTCCACGAGCACTGCGGTGTGTCTACACATCTTCTGCAACTTCTACAAATCCTTAGAAACTGGTTCTACGAAATTTGGGTGACATGTTTTTCTAAAAAACCTACAATACAGAAGAAAAAAACAACAAATTAATGACATGATAATTAGCATAAAGAACACATTGTGGGTCCCACCGTGATCATCATTTGTAGATGCAAAATAGAACAACACCAAACAATGCACTTAAATAAATGAATGAATAAAGCAGAATAAACATAGATGATTGCACAAAAATAAAATTTTATTCTTATTATCTGGTGGATATCTGATATTACAACCAAGTGTATCCTAGATAGAGGTTTTAAAATGCTTTATTATCCAATACAACAATTTTAGTATGCTAGGGTTCTCCAAAATCCTAGCTAAGAAATAAGGGTGGTGTCTTCACGCTCGACTTGATCTCAATAGTAAGGTGAGTAGGTTTTAAATATCCATAGGGTGGACCACTCAAGTGCTTCAACAACTTCCAATGAACTTGATATATAAATCTATAAATAATAAACAACAACAGAATATCAATATATGCGAGGGCTCCACTATGTGTGGCCCTAAATAAGAAAACTACTAACCCTAGTTGTAGAGATGAAACTGTAAATAGATCTAAAGAATAAAAATACTTGCAATAAATAAATTACCTTATCACACTAATTCACTGTTCTCTCTTCTTCGTCGTTGCTATAAAATTTGGTGCACAAATGCCCTAGAAACACCTAAGGATCGCTAGACTATAGAACTTGGGCTGTGAACGCCTGTGGGTGCTCAGTAATAGCAGGAGGTGCTCAAAGGTGCTCGATGATGGTAGGGGGTACCCAAAGATATTTGGTAATGATAGGAGGTACCCACATGCACTCGATAATGACAGGAGACACCCAAAGGTGCTCTTATAACTCAGAGGGGCGTTCTGGGGATTGAAGCAAAATATGTAGAAGCAGATCTGATTTAGACAAGGTGGACGGTGACAGATGTAAGCGACGGTGAGTGATAGAACTCAGATTTTAGAAAAACTGAGGTTCAAAAAAGTTTTTGTTAGGGGTTGAGTCATCAAAATGACTCCTCTTTATAATCTCTCCTAGGGCATATTAGGGTTTCAATGACATAATTTGTGTGGTCAAGATTAAAATGTGACAAAGGATGGAGATTAAATCTGGGTATGTGGCATGGATTAAGGTGTATGAGTGGCTGAGATTAATTCATATATATATATATATATATTTATTAAATGTATATAAATAAAATATTTAAAATATTATTATTTAAATATCTATTAAACAAATATATATAAATAGTGGGTAAATGTGGTGGGAAGCTATGGATGGATGATAAGTGGCTAGATTTTGGTGTCTACATAACAATATGCCCTCATGCCTCTACTAGCTATAAAAGACTTCAAAATCATCATAGTTAGCAATATCATGTATGCCAACCAACCACCTAGCATCATTGTTGTCAAAATATCCCAATAGCCAAAGCCTCCTCAATCACACACCTACCCCTACTCAGCTGGCTAAGCATAACAAAAGAAGTGGATAATCATCATATGGTTAGAATCCAACAATGCAAAATACAATCCAAATTTATAAATAAACCCCTATCACACATGTTAACAAGGCATAACTAAAGCAATAAAACATAACTCATCTAAATGTGACAACCACCTCCTAAGCCTATTCTGACAGGTTGACAATATGATCTGTAGTAAATCATGATAAGATAACTAAATGCATTATTAAACTATATATACCTTAATGTAACCCATTCAAATGATCAACTCTTTAGTTTTTACAATTGCATAATTGTATGATGACTATGCTATACAACTTTTGAATGAAGATTGGATTGTTGTCTTGCCTCTTTCTCAACTTTTTGTAAAACTTGTATGTACACCAACTGAGTAATTAAGTATTTTTTGTTAAATCTATATGAATGGTTTATTCTATTACAGTTATTTTGCTTTATGAATTTCTCCTTGGATTCTCTGTTCATTAGTTCCTAGAATACTTGATAATGCTTAGCATTTGTTATGTTTAAATATTTTGTAATAAGAAAATTAAGTTGGTCTATTAGGCAATCTAGTTCAATTCAAATTGTGAGACTCTCATACTTTATGTTTATTGACGTTGCTAAACTTGCACCACTTTCTACTTAGCTTCTACCTTTAGACATCCCTCAATTTAGTCCGTAACCCCATTTTAGTTAGTTTATCTAGTAGCATAGGAGTCACCCTTCTCCGGAGGATGACTTAGAGATCCCTATTTGTGAGTGAACCAATCTTAGCCAAGGTCTTGAGGGTGCAACTCATCCACTTAAGTGAATTTTGGGATCAAGAGTACCCAAAGCTAAGTGGATCTTTAGATCATAGAAATTCTAATCTAAAGTAATAATTTTTCTACCAAGAGGGTTGTCCATGCATTGCATGGTCTAGAGCCTTGGACAATCCTATTTTAACATGAAATAAATCATGCTTCACATAAGGGAAAATGACAACCCACTTCTTGGGAAGACAAAGTCATAAATGTAAAGCATTTCTAGATCAAGGGATCTTTGCCCCTGGTGTGAAACTAATCTACTTGGGGAGAGCTTGCTTCATGCCTAGGCTATAAAAAAATGAATCTCTTTGTGATGGTCTCAACATAGAAAGGTCAATTATTTAGTGGAATAAAAGTGTCCACTTATTTGAGAAAAAATGACCCACACAAGTGCACACTTAAATTCCCAATTTCTACATATAAAATTGGAATCATGAGTTCAAAATTTTGAATTCAAATTTCTAGATTCTTTCTCCAAAAATAGAAGGGTTTTTTTCCTTCAGTTTTTCTCCTTAGACTATAAAAGAAAAATAATTTATTTACATAATTATATGGTGTTGCTTTGTATTAGCTTGGATACCATGTTATATTTAAAAATAAATTTTAAAATAGTTCTAAAGCATACATTCACCATAGATCAATACAAAAGAGAAGAATAGTAGAAAACAAGAAGCAATGAATAAAAGAATATGATGAAAATAATTGAAATAAGAAGTGGGTGTCATTAGGCACCCCATGCATCCCATTATACAAACTAATACAATGGATTAGTGATTGGAGGTATTCATAGCATATATTTAATCCCTAATTATGTCAAAACTTAAGCCGACATAACTAGGATAAATAGTTAATTACAATATATGAAACCCTTAAATAAGGTTACCCATATAGGTGGTTTGACTGATATTACTAAGTGTGAATACATCCATATTGTTTGTAGGCTTACATAGAAAATACCCATATACTTACATCAAAAGCGCCCATAGGCTTATATCATATTACTTGTATTCCAACAATATCACTCAAATTATCCATCTCTACTTATGGTCGAAATGTCATGATTCCAATGGTATGGCTGACATTTTATGGAAATTATGTGTTGTACCCAAAACTAAGGGTGTCTTGGGATCTTAGACATACTAAATAAGTAAAAAAAAGTAATACTTTTGCTACCAATAGGGTTGTTCATGACTTGCATGGTCTAGAACCTTAAAAAATCCTATTTTAACATGAAATCAATTGTGCTTCACATAAGGGCAAATGAGAACTCATTCCTTGGGAAGACAAAGTCTTTAGTGCAAAATATTTCTAGATTAAAGGGTCATTTCCTTTGATGTGAAACTAATCTACCTTGGGAGAGATTGCTTCATCCCTAGCCTAGAAAAATTGATTCTATTTGTGATGGTCTCAACATAAAAATATTGAGTATTTAGTGGAATATAATTATCCTTCATTTATTTGAGGAAGAATAACCCACACAAGTGCACACACAAATGCCCAATATTGATGCACGGAAATTATTATCATGGATTCAATTTTTTTCTTTTCCTTCAAAAAATAGAAAGGATTTTTCCTTCAATTTCGCTCCTTAGACTATCAAATAATAAAATAAAAATAATTGAAATAATAAGAAGTGGGTGCCCATAGGAACCCTAAAACATCACATCGCATAAACTAATGCAATAGATAAATGATTATGGGTATGTATAACATATACCTTTTCATTAATTATATCAAACCTTAAGCCAACATAATGGCTTAAATGTTAAATTATAATCTATTAAACCCTTAAATAAGGTTAACCATATAGGTGGTTTCATTGATACGACTAAGGGTGAATACATTAATATTGTTTGTAAGCTTATATTAACACTATCCATTGCTACCTATGGTCTAAATAACACAATTCCAATGGAATAGTTAGCATTCCATGGAAATTATATGTTGTACTTAAAGCTAAGAGGGTCTTGGGATCTCAGACATTCTAACCCAAAGCAAGAATTTTACTACCAACAATGTTGCCCATGCCTTGCATGGTCTAGAACCTTGGAAAATCCCATACTAACATGAAATCAATTATGTTTTACATAAGGGTAAATTTCAAACCACCCCTCAGGAAGATAGAGTCTTAAGCACAAAATATTTCTAAATCAAGGGTTCCTTGCCTTTGGTGTAGAAAAATGAATCTCTTTGAGATGGTATTAATAGAAAATTATTGAGTATTTAGTGGAATAGAAGTGTCCTTCATAATAAGAAATATTTAGCCTGTCACTCTGACTTTGTAGTATTTTGAAAAAGGGAAGGGATTACTCAACTTGTTACCTATTCTTCATAAAGTTGCACATAATATTTCAACATCTATGGTTTACCTTTAACCACATTTGTGGTCTTATTCCAAATGAAGTTATTATTAAGTTGAGAAACTCCACTTCAAACATATTGCTTGACTGGTGTTGACCTAATGGTTCCCTCATTCAATATTTCAAAATTACTCAATTGACCCTCAATTGCTTATGCATTTTTTATTTCTCACTAAGGCTTAATACCAAATCACAAGTCTCATTTTTTGAGAATGAATGGTCTCACCTTGCTTCCTAGAACCAAAAAGTGAAAGTTGAAATAAAGTGTCAAGTGTTAGGTTAGAGACTCCTTCATTTTAAATAAGCTATGTTCATTGTTCTCACTCCCATTTTAGGTTGTTTTCCCTATCATGCCTTTTGTTTATGCCATGAAGCTATCCCTTAGGTACTATATATTTTTCCAAAGAGTCTGGTCTCCCATAGGTCTAGTCTTCTCCACCATGAAAATTTCTTTCAAATTTGTCGTCCTTGGAAGATCTAAACTTAACATTGATAGTACTAATTATGTTTTCTAGTTTGACTCCTCCATGGGATTTCTCAAGTCGAACTTACTTCCTAACCTACTATTGTAGGTCTTTAAATAACACACTTATGTTCACAATATGACAAAAAATGTTAAGATGACAATTAATAAGCTAAACTATTTGCATCATGAGTTCCACATGAGATTTATGAACATAAGATTTATGAGCAGAATAAGACCAATGCCAGCTAGTTAATCAAATGGCATAACTCTTGACATCAAGACAATAATGAATATCATCAAGCACAAAGTATTTTCTTTTACTATTGGAATTAGGGGCAATACTAATCAAACAATTGTTAAAAAATTTATAAAAAATAATGAAGAATATGAGACATGGTAATTGATAGCAAGCACATACTATGATTGTTGTATTCTAGATATTTAGATACTAAAAAAACTTTAAAGTTTTTATATTTTTTTATAATCAACCTTTGAAATGTTTTACCATACTAATTTAATATTGAAAATATTAATAAAATATTAATATTTTGTTTAAAGGATTTGTTTTCCCCTCTTTGCTATGTAAAGTTTCCTATACTCTAACGGAATGCATAATGATTTTTAAATTCAAGCTTCATTGTGATACTATCGTTGTTAAACTTTTATTGTCTTATTATTATTTATTTACACTTCTTTTAAGGATTTCTTTTTATTTAGTTTGAATCATGTTTTAGCTGATGCACGCTACTATCATCATTGGGATCATAAAATGTCATCCACGGAATAAGAGTGGTGCCCTCCGGGCAACTAATTGCGTAAAATGTCTTGTCTTTGAATATTCTAAATATTTGAATTGTTCTTTCTTTTAAAGTAGAATTATTAGACGTACCTAAATTGAGAAGTAGCTTTGATTCTAAAGAGTATTAGAATTATTGGACGTACCTTATATTTGAATTATTCCTTCTTCTAAAGTAGAATTATGCGGATGCGTTGGGTCTTCATAGATGAAACCTAATCACTTGGTATAATTATTGGACGCACTCAATAAAGTAGAATCATTCGTTTTCAACGTGCAAAACATTTTATTCTCCTATACAAGCTTTTTAAAAGGATCTTATTCCAGACGTCATATAATGACCTCACCTCCTCTGATATTCCATACCTCCACTGAGGTTCAATGCATTAGTTAGTTTATGCTGAGAAATAACAGTGTTTTTAATTTAAAAAAAAGGCTAACATGTGATTATATGAGAGACAAATGTGTTTGTTTTGCAAACCATCTTTCTAGCTTTAAAGCTGATTAAAGAATCATGCACCTGTTCAAGCCTTGGAAAGAGACACGAGGACAATAATCAAACATGATGTTCAGACATTATTTATTTTACAAGATATTTTTGCTAGATGGGAAGCTCTCTAATCAATTGAATCATCTGATTGGCTATAAGATGAAAATATAGAGATTTTATTGCTATTTTGCACTAACGATGAATTCATATGCACGAACCACTCGTCCCATTAAGTTGTGATTCCATGCTCCAACGTTTATCTTTTTACGGATTTAATTTAAAAATGATGTTTTTGTTAAAATGTTTTAGCAGTTGGATTTCTTCTTTCTTTTTTGTAATATTAAGTAATGAGTTTTGATCAAGAATCCCTCAATCTATTACAACTCTACCGGGGAGACACACACCCACCCCCTCACACACTCACCCGCGCCACGGTTTGAAACTTATACCTCCCAAAAAAAAAACCAAAGCCCAAACCGTTGCGCTGCACCCGAGGTGCATTTAAGAAAGTTTCTTTACAATGTATAATTTAATAAGCTAAAATTGCAACACCCATTATATTTAACTTTACTTTAAACAAAAATTTATCTTCTCTTTCTTTATACAAAATAAGCTAAAAAATGTTTACTATTCCTTACTCCCGGGATCATTAAAGCTTTTGAAATTATAGTTTTTTTTTTTTACAATGTGGAGTTGGTTACAACCATTATTTTTAGTAACTGGAAAGAGTAAGGTTCAAATCATAGGGACTGCTTCCAGTTGTTGATCAATCGTGAGATGGAGACCATCAGTTGCTCAACTGCTCAACTGTCATTGACATACACTCAAAGGATTTAGCACGGACTACTACCTTTGCTAAAGCTGACAGCGTGCCTTGTTTGAACCTAGGTCACTTCTTACCAATCAAACCTTTACCAATCTACCTAACCTTTAGAGATAAATTTCTTTTTTTTTAATAAATTTATACATAAAATTTGAGGGGTCATAATCTCTTTATATTAAATGGGATCTAAACCTTACTCTGATATGCCTAGAAAAAGGCAAGCCTTGCATATTGAATATGAAAGAGTCCACATCTTCACCAACTAAAGCGTATTGTAACGTTACTTTTTCTTTTCCGCCTACTATCAATAGTCACTTCACATACGCCACAAATCAGCAAAAAGGAGAAGCCAACATAGTCTATTAAGCGCATTAATGAGGTAGAATGTGAATTTGTCTGTGCAATCAGCGTTGCATTTCATTTTATGTCATCTCAGGCATTCTTCACGTCAGAGATTTCATTCCAAAAGATTCAGATACTAAATCTTATCATCATAATTTCTTTCAACATAATTTAAACTATTATATATCATTTTTAATTTTAATAATATAAATTTTATCTGGTTAATATAATCATATTTTACACAATTTTTTTCATCAACAATTTTCAAATTATTTGTATTATAATTTATATCTTTCCTTTGAACAAGATTACATGTTCACAACATTTATTTGTCATAATAGGCCTCAAATCACCTATATCACAATTCATATTTGTTCATTGAAGAAGATCATTCGTGTTACAACAAATATCTTTCATCAAGGGCTTATCCTTCAACTTCTCAATTATTTCTATATGCATCTCAAGGATGCACATCCTTCTCACTACACCAATAGAGATTATTACACAATTTTCAAAGTATTACTTACCAACCTTTCTAAGTATTGTATGTAAACAAGATCTCAATTTTAAAAATTCTCCACCTTCATGGATGACACATACTTTTGAAATTTACTTTGTTTCTTGGCTTGTTTACTATCTCCTTTATTTTTTGGTTTTGACACTTCCTTGGCCATGAGAACTTTATGTGTTGTTTCACATTCTTCACAATCTAGTTCTAATTCACCCTATGAAATATACCCTTGTTGTTGTGGCCTTTGTTGAGATTTCCCTCTTTGATATTGTCCTTGTCCTTGTTGCACCTTTTGATATTGTCGATTCTTTTGAAAAGGTATTCGAAATTGATTATTTTAATTAAATGAATTGTATTTACAAAAATTAGTGTCAAGTCCTTGTGTAGAGGGGAAAACCATCCTACCGCATACGATTCTTAAGGTTGGATCCGAAAAAGAAAGCTTTGAGGTGAACCGCGGGGGTATGTTGTTCTCTACACTCGGTGTGAAAGAGGGGGGAAGGGTTCACCATGAATGGTTTTAGGACTCACTCGAAGTCCTCTAGTTTTTAAGAATGTTTGATGTATTTGATTCAAGACAATTACTTATGTTTGGCATTTCTAGATCTATGCTATGAAAGATAAAGGATAATGCAGAAATACAGAATACAAGAAGATAAAAGTTAACCCTAGAATGATTCTTTCTTTGAATGCTTTTCTAAACCTAGGTTTCAATATTAAAAACCTTCAAGCAAAGGCTTAAGAGAAGATGCACAAATAATGTTAACCCTAAGTGCACACTATATGTTGTTTATCTTTCAAATCCTAGACAAAAAATAAAGTATATTTCTTTTAAAACAGATCTAAGATTTGTAACATAAATAGAAGGCACTCAAAAAACAACCTAAAGACTAACTATAGCACTTATCTTATCTGGTGGTTGATCCTTGCTTTTTATCCTTTGTCCAATGATGTCAATAATTCTTGTTCTTGCAAGATAACTTAGCAAATACTTGAAAAATATGATTAACATTAGAGGGCTTTCTTAGGTCGCTATATGATAATACTTGGAGGCGCAACAGTCAAGCCCCCTAGGTCCTTTTGGTTGACCTTTAAAAATAGAAGTGAAAGTTGACCTTTGAAATATGAACACACATAGCATAATATAGTAGAACGGAATGATAAAACTCAGAATAAAATGTAGCAATATGTCTTATATGCAGCCTAAAATGCAATCCTAGGGTTTGGGGATAGCAACTTGCCCACATCTCCCTAAATGTGGTCAGGGCGAAATTGCATCCCGTAACAAGTGACCGCAATTTTGTAGATCGATGAAATCACGCCCCATAGAGATCGGGTGTGATTTCACATAAGCTATGCAAAAAATAAAATAATGATGAGAGAAATCGATTACATCATACAAAAAATCAATGCATGCATGAAAGAAAGTGAAAGCACCTAGTAGATAGCGCATAAGCAGATAGAAGGGTTGAGACCTCCCAAATAGTTGATCTCTCCTTAGGGCTCCAACACAAATCCACAAAAGCGAATGATAGCAACATATAATCCAATATAGTAGAAAATAGATCACACTCCACAATTACGAGTTAGCTTGCTTGCAGAAGAAGAAAAACAAATGCAGATCACTTAGAGAGTACTTTAGAAATCACTTGAAGAAAAGAGCTTATGTGAGATTGGTATCACCAAGTTCACTTGTATCGTTACTCTCAAGATGATTTCAAACCCTCCTTATATGGTGAATTTGAAAGCAGAATGGGCAAAAAAAACCAGAGAGAGCCGAAATCAAACACACCAACTTTGAGAATTAGGGTTTCTTTGCAAGAAAGCCCTAAAATACAAAATTGTGCCCCATCAAGGGCGATCATGATTTCGCATAAAGAGAGAAAAATTCAAAAAGAAAGGAAGAGAGACCTAGCCCTTGCCCTAGGCAAGTCTAAGGGGTCTCTTTGAAGGACTCAAGGAAAATTGCCTACTTGGATGGGTCAATTTTTCGTGTCTACACATTGTTTTCACAAATATGACAATACCTCCTTCTCCATTGAGGTTGATTTTATGATGAAGATGGGGTAGAAGGACCTTTTGAACCTTTTTGAGATTTCTTTATTGATATAAGGGCATTATTGGACAACTCATCTCTCAACAAAATTTTCCACTTCATATTGTTGGAGGATGTTTACCAATTCTTCAAATGACACCCTTATATTTGATACTTGAAGAGATGTTACCAATGTTTTGAATGATTCAAGGAAAGTTCTAAGTACAATTGAAACTAAGAGCTTATATTCCATATTTTCTCCCATGGTGTTTAAATTTGATTTAAAGTCTACAATTCTTCAAAGAAATTATTCAACATTCTCACCATCTTGGACCCTTAATGTATGTAGTTATGATTGAAGATGAAGGATTGTAGCTTCATTTTTCCCTTCAAATATGGTATAAAGTCTATCCCATGCATATTTTGATGTTTTTGCTTCACTGATATGTGGTTGTATTTCATAAATTACTCCAAAAATGATGAGCATAAGTGTCCTTGCATATTTTTCATCATACTTTTGCTTATCTTCTATCCTATTGAGGAAAAGTTTCATCACTAGCAACTATATCCCAATTTTTTTACCACTAGCATTGTTCTCATTTTTGTTTTTCATAGTGTAAAATCTAGATCCTTTAGAAACTAACATTATTTGAGAAATATTTTTGATATAGAAATGGAAAAGGTTCCATATTTCTCCCAAAATGTTCCTCTTTTCTATATACCACCAATCTTATATACCAATGCTTTTGATATACCTGTTGGTACATGGAAGAAGCTAGTCCTCTTGATATATACGACCATACATAAGAGAGACCTTAAGGTATGTGAAAGAGATTGATATGTTGGACCAAGGTAGTATTGAAAAGGATTCATTTTGTCAATGACACCTGCTTAAAGAGAAATTCTCAAACATGAGCGTAACTTTCCTATATACTTATATTTTCTCAATTTTAGGATTGAAATGAAACAAAATATCATAAAAAAGGTCTTTATGCCTTCTTGATGATTTATAGGATCGATTACTAGATGTCGTTATGGCAACTATATTAGGATTTAGATGTAGTAACTAAATGTGACAACATTACTTATAAATGCAAGTCAAAGGTATCATTTATACCAAACGTTGCGATTGTACAAAGCACATGTTTTTTTTTTTGTGTACAAAAATATTTTTGATGAAAAACTATATTTAAAAAGATAATAATAAGGTCTCGATTACTACCAAAAATGCATATTTTTACAAAATTGTTATTCTCCTTAAAAATATTTCACTATAGGACTCTAACTTGAAAATAAAAAAATTTCATTTTCTTTCAAATATTTAGTTCCTCTTTTCAAGAAAAACATTGCCCACAAAAAATAAATAATGCACCTATATACCTTTTAATTCCCTAGATGAATTTTTTACTATCTTCTATCTTGTAAGTTTTTTTTTTATAGTTAGTATATTTGAAAGAAATTTTCTTTTTCCTTTCTATTTTTTCTAACGAAAGCTATAACTATAGAAAAATGTTTGTAATATTTCTAATATGACAAATCCCTCTTTCAAATAGGAACTAAGGGAATTGAACTTGTAACCAACTATTCAATTTTTTTAGGCTTTGCTCCAATGACGAACTACCACACTATGAAGATGAGACATTAAGATTTTAAAAGCACCGAACTTCACAACAAAATAAATTGGGCATGATAATAATTACCTATATAGCCTCCAAATTATTTTTCATTGTAAGTAGTGCAACAACCTTTTATCAAATGCATTAATTAACCTCTCAAGCCATCAAAAGTGTTATAAAAAATACAAACATTTTTTGCCTCGAGTAATGTCTCGTTAGTTTCCATACTCTAACCATATTTTCATTGTTTATTTTTAGGAGCTTTGTTATAATCTTCTCCACAAAATACACAATATTACTTCTACTCAAACTCTCTATAAATAGATCATGAAGTGAAAATAAAAATAGAGCATATGCTAAACAAACACATAATAAAAACTACAAGCAAAAATATGAACAACAGATAAAAGGACTCAATAAACATATATTTATTCAGAGGAACTCTACAATGCTATGTTACATACATGCAACTCACTTTTATAATCACAAAATGGAAGGGTTTTCTAATTTTTCCACCCAAACAACCTTATGGAATTTTCTAGGGTTTACTAGTCTTTTGGAATCTTCCAGGTCATACCAAAAATATAGTCTCCAAAAAATGGAGTTTTCGTGAACTTTCCAAAAGATTCTCCAAAAATATAGTCTACAAAAAATGGGGTTTTCATGTTTTTACTCCTCTAGCTCATTGCACCAAAGTGAAGACATGTCCTCCTATTGACTTATGGTTGTACAAGTCACCTACCCAATCTACATCTACATGTCCCTGCAAACAAAAATTTTCATTCTTCTTGGGTTGATAACACAACATGATCTTTAGTACCCTATAAATATTTGAAAATTCTTTTTATAGCAGTCCAATGTTCCTTTCTAGGATTGGACATTTATCTGTTGATCATACCAACAATATGAGCAATATCAAAATGGAAAATACCATTGCATACATTAGTAAGCCCACAACCTCTACATATGGAATTTTCTTCATCCTCTCATTTTATGTAGTTGTGGTTGGACATAGGAGTTTTGGTACGTTTACTATCATAAATTCCAATTTTTTTCAAAATTTGGTTAATGTAATCCTTTTGAGAAATCCATAATTATATGCTCTTGCGATCTCTGACAATATCAATGCCCAAGCAATAGCGTGACTGACCCAAGTCCTTCATATCAAAGTTCTTTGACAATAAATCCTTAGTTTTTAAAATCAACTGTATGTTATTTTCAATCAAGAGGATGTCATCCAAATACAAAACCAAAATTACAAAACTTTTACTTTCTATTTTGTAATACACATATGGATTTGTAGGGTTACAAAAAAATCCAATCTGCTACATATAACTGTTAAAATTTTGGTACCATTCTCTAGGAGACTGCTTCAATCCATAGAGGAATTTCTTTAACCTATAGACAACACCTGCACCTCCTACTTCAAAACCTTTAGGCTACTACATGTATATTTCCTCCTTCAAATATCCATGTAGGAATGCAGTTTTAACATCCATTTGTTCAACTTCTAAATCAAAAGCAACAACATATGCAAGAAAAAGTCTAATAGAAGATAAATTCATAGTGGGAGCATAAGTTTGATGAAAATCAATACTTGGGATCGAAGAGAACCCTTTTGCAATCAATATGGCCTTGTATATTTCCATAGACCCATCAAGTATTAACTTCTTTCTAACACCCATTTGCTGCCTACTATATTTCTCCTAGTAGGTTGTTGAACTAAATCTCATGCATGGTTCTTCTTTATTGAATTCATTTCTTCCTACATGGAATTCTTCTAATGCTCTTTTTTGGACTATCCATGGAGTCTTAAAATGTGAGAGGATCATCACCAGTAGCAGTAAATGCATAGAAATAATCCTGAAGCCTATTGGGAAGATGTTTCTCTCTTCTAGTTCTTCTAGGCCGCTCCACTGATTCTTGGACCTCTTCTCTACAATGTGGAGAATAGGCTGCATAATTTGTTGATCCTCTTGATGCACATATTTAAGCACATAAGAAGGTAAATATTCATCAGGTCATTGTAGGCTAGAAACTCTATCTGAAATGTCAAAATATTTTGTTTCTTGAGGATGATAGGGCTGAGCATGTGCTTCACTTGAAGGTTGACCTGATATAATGCATTCATGCACAATAACCTTATCTTTCAACTGTTGTAATCCCTATTGTTGAATATATTTAGGTATCTTAATTTATTTGAAAATCACATCTCAACTGAAAATACTTCTATGTTCATATAGAATCCATAATTTATATCCTTTTGTTCCAACAAC
Organism: Wollemia nobilis; assembly: GCA_028583015.1. Lineage (NCBI taxonomy): Eukaryota > Viridiplantae > Streptophyta > Pinopsida > Araucariales > Araucariaceae > Wollemia > Wollemia nobilis. The sequence goes on from JAQPPZ010014915.1 coordinate 401,269, forward strand.
TTCTTTGTAACCAACAAGAATGCAATTATTAGAATTTTCATCCAACATTTTCCTCTTTTCAATAGGAATGTGCACAAAGGCCTCATAACCAAAAACCCTCACATGAGAGATAAGTAATTTTATCCCACTCCAAAACTCTTCTGGTGTCTTTTCATTCATGCAGTGCATGGTGATAAATTAACCAAATAGCTGGCAGTTGAAATTGCTTCAGCCCAAAATCATTTATTGAGCTTTGCATCTGACAACATGCTCCTCATATTCTCCAATAATTTTATATTTATTCTATCTACTACTTCATTTTGTTGAGGAGAATAAGGTGTAGTCTTTTGTCTAGAGATGACTTTATACATATAAGAATCTTTGAATTCAGTAGAACAATATTCTCATCCATTATCACTATGCAATATCTTAAGTTGCTTGCCTATTTGCGTTTCTACATTAGCAACAAACATTTTAAAATGATCAAGTATGTGACTCTTTTTATTCAAAAATATAGTCCATACTTTTTTGCTATGACCATCAATAAAAGTGATAAATTACAGAGCACCACCAATAGATAGAGTATCCATAGGACCACAAATGTTTGAATGAAAAATATCCAAAGCAGATTTAGCTCTATGTGGGTGATAAGAGAAGCTTTCATTTTTTTTCCCATAACACATGATTCACAAAAGATGAGAGTGCTGGAGCTGATATCCTTGAGGCCATGCACTATGCCCTTTGTTTACCAAATGATTCAAGCTGATTTCTCCCAAATGGCCAAGTCTTCTATACCAAAGAAGATAATCTCCAACATTGGTTTCATCATTTTTCTCATTTGCATTAGCTTCCTTTATAGAGGAAACCTTGTAATAACTTTTCTCACAAGGGTTGACATCCAATTTGAATAAAGTGCCTTTCTTCTTTCCTTTTGCAAGCACTAGTGCACATCTGGTGAGCTTGCATCCTTCATCTGAGAAGGTAACTGTTACTCCTTTTCAGCCAATTGTCCAACTAAGAGAAGATTTATTCTCAACTGAGAGACATATCTAACTTTTTACAAATACATGACTTTTCCAACTGAATCCTTCATAGGAATTGTACCTTCTCCTTCTACATTACAAAATGTATTATCACCCATATAAAATTTTACACCATTTACCTCTTTATAATTGAAAAACCACTCATGGTGTGGTGTCATGTGGAAAGAAGCTCCTAAATCTATAATCCAGTCTTCAGGACACACTTTAGTTGACAGACAGGAAGAAGCAAGAAATATGGAAAAGTTTTCATCTGCAACTTTATCAGCTATATCTTCTTCTACTACCTTTTCAGTTTTCTTCTGCAACAAGGGACAATGAAACTTGATATACCCCTTTTTGTGATAGTAGTAGCATTCCACATTGCCAAAAAATTTCTTTCTTATGCTGGATGACCTGCCTCTACCTCTAGATTTTCTTCTCCCATAAAATCTATTTTTTCCTCTTTCCTTTGAGCATCCACATGCTAAATAGAAATTTGAAGTGGATGCTTCACCAATATATATCCTTCTTGTCTCATCATTCAACAACGATATAACCATTGAATTCATCTGCAACTTGTTAGAAGTAGCACTTATAACAGTAATAAGATTCTCCCATGAGTTCGACATGCTGATCAACAATGTCAAACATTGATCTTCATCACTCCATTTATCACTGTAGACAAAAAAATCTAACCACTTGTCATCCATCTTGGTTTTCCCACCATTTATTTACATATATTTATTTATGTATATTTAAATATTAATATTTTATATTATTTTTTATATATATTTAATAAATATGTATACATATGTGTAAATAAATCCCAACCATCCATCTTGTTCTAATCTTGGCCATCCATCCACCTTGATCCATACTTCTTGCCAAGCCTTAATCTCCACCCTTCATTATATTTAATCTTGACCACACGATTAGTGTTGTTGAAACCCTAACATACCTAAGGAAAGATTATAAGTAGGAGCTATTTTGATGACACAACCCCTAAGTTTTCCCTAAGTGTTTTTCATAAGCTTGAATCCTGAGTTGAAGTTTACCTCTCGAGTTCCTTGGAGTATTCGAGCACTCTTGCTTTCCATCTTTGCTCGTTATAGCCCACACATCCATAATTACCCTTCTCGCCTAGCCAGATCTACTTCTACATATCCTCACCTTAGCTCTCAAACACCTTTGGGCACTTTCCATCACTTATGAGTGCCTCTGGGTCCCTCCCCCCTCCCCTCTACCGCCAAGTACCTCTGGGTATACTTCACCATTCCTGAGCATCCACGGGCATTTCTTGCTACCATCAAGCGCCTGTGGGTGTTTTACACTAGAGCCCTACAACCCTCCTAGCCCTTGGGTAATGCTAGGGCATCGCTGCACCACTTCCTGCAACAAATCACACTAGATCAAAGAATAGCAAACATCACAAGGTAAATATTTAATTTTGGTTATTATTGTAATATTCTTCATATTTGCATGCAGTTTCATTATTGGATAACTAGGGTTTTATTAATTTTTGAGGATCTCACACAATGGACCTCACAGTTATTACTAACCCTTTGTTATTATTTTTTGTGTGTAGGTTTTGAGATACACGAGCATTATGTAGTTGCTTAAGCTGGAGTGGCCCAGTATTGGATAACACGAAGCCCACTTACCTCTATTGGGAGCAAGAACACATTCTGAAGATACCACTAGCATTGTAGTTAGGATTTCGAAGAACCCTAGCATTGTGTATATTTGTATCAAAAAATTTAATGATTCTTATTATAACAATGGAGTTTTGAAGCTCCCCCATTAATAGAAAATCATTCATTGTGCAATATTGTCTTTTGAGTTTAATTTATATCTTGTTATTTGGTGTTGCATTTTTGTCTCTTCAAATGGTGATCACGGTGGGACCCACTAAGGGTTTCTTTTTATGATTTTCTTTACTATTTTTTGTCTTGTTTTGTAGGATTTTTAGAGGTACAAATCAAGCATTTTTCATTGGTTAGGGTTTCTAAGGAATTGTAGGAAATTGTAGAAGGTGTGCGAACACCCGATGATGATCGAGGGACATCCAAAAATGCCCAAGTGTATTTCAAAAATGCCCAGAGGTGTTTTATAGAGAATTGGAGTAGAAACATAGGCTATTTTGTAAGTCTACTGTTAAAACCCTAACTTTTTTGTTTACGTATTTTGGCAATCTTATGTTTTTTTTTTTTTTTCAGTTTTATAAGCTAAAAATAACATCACTAATTAATCTGGGAAAAATATTCACACTATCTTGCATCTTAGGTTTCAGATTAATCATTTGCATTCATCCACACTTTCTATTTGAAGTTTCTATTTTTTTTTTTGTATTCACAAATCGAAAAATATTGCATTCTAATTTCATGTAAATTGAAAAATTACACAATTAGTTTACATTATAGGGTTAGGGATTCCTATTTTTGTAGGTCTAAGTAAGAACATTATTCAGATACCAAAATCATCCCCATACTTGGGTGATTCCATACAGAGGAGTAGGTGAACCCCCCAACTGTCTAGAGCGGGTCTTAAGCGGTGTACTTTACATCCTTTGGAAAGATGTATTCTAGGTATTGGATTCTAATCGAGACTATCAAAAGTAGTTATATTTCTAAATAGAAAATCAAAATTTTTAAAAAGAATCATACACTGCATGCTTCACATTTAACAGTAGTGGTTGGATTTCATCATCAGCCATTGCTTGAGATTTGGTGATGGTGGCTTTCATCTCCATCCACAAATCTCTACTCTTAGAAACCTTAGGTTACCCCTGAGCAAACTTGTTGGATTTCATCACCATCAAGAATACCATTGCCCCAACTCAGCCATAGTTTTTACTTTTATTTGGTTGATTTAGATTAGCACATTTGAAACACACAAGATCAAAATCTAAAAGAATAAATTCACATTAAAAGGAGATAATCAATGAATAAGGTAAGGCATACGTGTTTGTTAGAATAAATATTTGTTATATTTGTTCTCTTAAGTTCTACTAGGATAGTCTAGCTTGAGTTACCACTCTTCCATGAGTTAGGTGAACTCTTAGTCTAGACTAGTTTAGATGTGTTGAGTTGTTGTAATCCAATGGCTCACATTGATCAACTTTGCTATTTATACAAAGTTGATCTCATGGAATAATCAATCAGTTCTTGATATTTCAGTGATGCTTTGCATATCTAATCGATTGTATTTCAATACTATCCTACAATATTTCTTACATGGTACCAGAGCGAGGCTAGATTTTGCAAGCATTCAAGTTTTCATAGATTTGGTTCACTTATTTTTTGGATAGTTTTAGCTTAGCTTGCTTGAAAGTTATAGTGGAGCCTTTTTTATCCATAAAAGCTTTTGTTGCTCATTAAAAAAAAAAAAAGCAAATTTTCATCTCTTATGCCAGTTTCTTAAAATGTCAGTCTTCTTTAGAAGTATGTCATATTTTTCAAATAATTTAAACTAACATCATAGCATAAGATATTTTTTTAATATTTTAATGGTTCTTTCAATTTGGCCATTTCATGGTTTTTTTTCAAAACCCACTGCACTCTTGAATCCGGCCATTTCAGAGCTATCAAACGTGAGACCCCTTCAATACAACATTACCACGCCAAAGCATTATTCAAGTTAAACTCTAAGATGCCCTCGATAGCTGCATCATTGAAACAACCAAAGAGACATCACTCGAGCTGCAACATTACCACAAACTATGAGTGTATCCCTCGGTAGCTGCGACATTTCCACAGCGAAGATGCACACTACATAGAAGGGCTCTTTTGACCCTGCGTGCCTTTTCAATCATACGCGGGCTGTGAGATGCATTTTACTCGAGGGGAGGACCCCTTGATCATGAGCGCTAATCAACTCCACATGTTCGTGATGTAACTAATATCCTTAAAAAATATTTGATTAATGAGTTGATTAATGAGGTGAACGTTGTAAACTAGTTGCGACTTAAATAAAATCGTCTCATCACGATTTTCTCCGGTGTAATATGGAAGACTCCCACTCTTTCTACTCTATTTGCACCACGTGGATTCCTCCCCAACTCTATCACTCTTCTACAATGGTTAATGAACTAATAAAAAGCCCTCGATCTCTCCCTATCCTCCATAAACAAATTTCTAATCTGTACAGGATAAGAGCTCATAACTTGACTCATTGTGAAGAGTTGGTGCCCCCCCGTTTGCTGGTTATCCTCCATTGCTTTGCTGGTTTATATTGGCTCATTGTTGCTCTACCTGGTTCACTGCTCTACCTGGTTCAAGCTCTATCATGTTTGGGTGTTGTTCAAGCTCTGCCTGATTCGTTGCTACCAAAATCGAGTGTTGTTTGAGCTCTGCCTAGTTCAAATAGTCGTTTCAAGCTCTACCTAGTTTGTTGCTTCCAAAGTGTGGGTGCTGCTACTGGTTCAACCTATCCTTGGTTCAAAGGCATTGACGAGCATTTTTGAAGTGCTACCAAAAAGGATTCATCACTCAAATTTTAGGGCTATCGTCATGTGTAGTGCACTATTCATTGCTTAAGCTTGACGTCGTTGGAGATAATGCACCACTCAAGCTTGTTTTATTTGAATATTTTTAATTTTATTTAAACTCTTCTTTAAGAAAAGGTTTAAATAGAATAACATCTCCACTGTCTTATATATTCAAAAGGTTGCAGGTAGCTTATACAAAGGAACTCATCACAGGGACAAAACCATTAAGGCCATCGCCATTTCATTACATAATTTATTGTTATTTTGTAATATTAGAGGATTGAAGTGAAAACAAAAGGTTTTTTCAAAGATATTTTTTCCAAAAAAAAGATCTCATTTCCTGTTATTTTCTAATTACAGCACAACATAAGTTTTTTCAGAGATATTTTCTTTCAAAAAGATCTCAATTTTTGTAACCTTTCTAATTTGGACTTCTCTCACTTTACTTTTGACTTGTGCCTATTCTATAAAGGCACTCTCAAAGTGACAAGTCCCTTTGTACTTTTCATAATACAAAGTTTTTGGGGGGGTTATTGGTGTTGCACCTTTTGTCTTGGATTGGTCAGGGGAGTCTTGATGTCTATTTCTGGAGTAAAGTATCACTGCTGCATATCTTTCTGGGTACTTATGAAGCAGAGTATTATTCTGCTGCTATATCTTCTTCATGTTATGGTTGTAAACATTTTCATATAAAATCAAGAACACATGATCACGATTCTCAAGAAGCACCTAATATATACAAGCATGCACACATGATCAAGATTCTCATTTCAAGCAAAGCACAAATACATAAGAATATTTTTATACTTATAATATCTCTCATATTATAATCACCTATGTTCCACGTATCATCCTTCTCATATATCTATAGTCCCCCTCTCGTAAGGACGGATTATTGAGAAGAATCTATATAAAGGTCTGGCAGGTTATTATTCCTTCAAACGCCTATGTTCCACGTATCACTCTCCTCATTTACTTATAGTTTCCCTTATGTAAGGTTGGGTAAATGAAGATTTTGGTATAACGGTCTGCCTTCTGCTGCTTTCCCTTCATTCACAAATTTTTTTGTTGGTGTTGATCTTTTGCAGGAGGGGTGCATCATTGTATTCCCTAAGTTCTTGCACTTAAAGGGGAGAATATCGGTTCATTGTAGTTATTGTTATTTGGGTAAAATTAATACAATTGACCCACTCACCCCTCATAAATAACACACATGGAAACCAAAAATATTAAATCTCATTTCTCAAAAAGGGCTCACACACTTTCTAGAAGAGAAGCAACCTGAATTTGAAAAGGAATATGAAATTTTTGTTCATAAAGGAAATATGTATGAAACAATGGGTATTATAAGCACAAATATAAATGAAAGCTTATGGTTTCACATTTCAAAAATATAAAAATCCATTTGAGAGTTGGCAGAAACTAAAGAACTTGTTTGGAAAAGTGAATGAAATAAGGTCAATGCAGCTAGAGGCAGAGGTAACAACATTATCTCCTGAAAACTTCAGCAATATTATTGACTTTCTCACCAAATTTAAAGAAGTACCCACACAATTAAAAGATAGTGGGAAGAATAAAATAGAAGAAGAATACATTTATCTTATTCTTTCTAAGTTAAATGGAGTATTTCAAATTTTTGTAACCACCTTTTTGTCTACAAAAGATGCACTTGGTACAAGCTTTAAAATGCCCTCCTTAGAGGAATTTTGTGATAGGCTAAATAAAGAGGAAACAAAACTTACAAAATATGATATCTCTCCCTCTTCCTAAAAAGCATTAGTAGCATCCACCTCCTCTAAATAAAAATTCAAAAAGAAAGAAAAAGACCCTATAACTTGTACATGTTGCAAAATGGATGGTCATTCTATGAATAAATGTTGGAAAAGACTATAAAAACTAGATGGATCAATGAAGAATCACAAAATAGACATTAAGAAGCAGATAGGAAAAACCTTAAATGTTTAAAGCAAAGATATTAAAACTTCATCAAAATACTGGGTTCTAGATTCAGGAGCAACTCATCATATGAATTCCTCACGAGTCATTCACTTCAATCTCCTCAAGCTCAACTTGTAGCATAGAAGTTGGTGACTCATCCTTTATCCCGGTCAAAGGAAAATATGACATATCCATTGATGGTGGTAGTATCAATAATGTTCTCTATGTCCCAAGTATAGCTACAAATATCCTCTCAATCTATCAGATTTTTACTTCTGCAAAGGGTAAAATAGTTCTATTTTCACAAATAGGAGTTGAGATAAGAGACTTTCAAGAACCACACTCTATCATAGCTCAAGGAGATATTGATCATAACACTCACCTATTTTACTTCAAGGGATTCAAAAATTTATATGGGACCTCCTGTTTTGTTGCACATGGAGATCTTGAAAGCAAAATTTGGCATGAGAGGTTTGGACATCTCAGTTATAGTTATCTAAAGGAGTTGAATACTCATGAAATGGTAACAAGATTGCCAAAAGTTTCTTCTATTGATGAAGTATGTCCTGGATGTGCTCTTGGAAAACAACATCAAGATCCTTTTCACCCAAGAGGTTCTAAAAGAGCCTCATCCCCTCTAGAGTTAATCCCTAGTGACTTGATGGTCTTCCTAGAGCCTTCTTTCAAAGGAGTAAAATATGCCTTAATCTTCATTGATGATTTTTCAAGAAGAACTTGGGTCTACTTTCTAAAATACAAAAGTGATGTTCTATCCCACTTCAAAATCTTCAAGGCCTTAGTTGAAAATCAAGTTACTTGTAAAATAAAGAAAATTTGTACAGATAATGGGGGGGAATACTTCAGTAATGAGTTCGCCATATTTATCTTAACTCATGGCATAATTCATCAAAATTCAGTCTTCCATAATCTGCAACAAAATGACATTGCAGAAAGGAAAAACAGAACTCTAAAATAAATGGCAAACTGTATGCTCCAATCAAGAGAACTTCCAATAGTATTTTGGGCTGAGGCAATAAACTATGCAAATTATATTCAAAACCACACACCTCATAAAGCTCTTGGCCATTTGAATCCTGTAGAAGCATGGACTGGATCAAAACCTGATGTATCCTTTTTCAAAGTTTTTGGGTGTAATGCTTGGGCACATATCCCAAAGAAAAAGAGGAAGGCTCTAGACAAGAAAAGCAAACAAGTCATCTTTATTGGTTATTGTGAGGATATTAAAGCCTACAAGCTCCTTGATCCCATAACTCATGAGGTTTTTTTTCATAGAAATGTTCAATTTGATGAAATATTCCCTTATAAATATCCTCAATCATCTTCTTCCAACATTGATTCTCTCGAGCCATCTCCAATATTTGAACCTCTATAATGAAGATCCCATCCTTGAGTTAGATAACCAAAATGAAGATCCTATATTTCAAACACCAACTCAAAGTCCGACCACACCCATAACTCCTTCTACAATGCCAAAATGGGCCCGCACCATTGTTCAAGAGGCCACAACTTACATCCAAAATATTCCATCATTAGATTAAGCAAATCCATGGGTTCTGGTCTTTTATGTTAGTCCATTTCCATAGATCCTCAATCCTTCAAATAAGAAACTGGTATAAAAGAATGGAATGATGCCATGGAGAAATAATTTTCTTTATTAATCAAAAACAAAACTTGGGATTTAGTTCCTCTACCTAAAGGAAGAAAATTGGTTCGCTGTAAATGGATTTACAGAACTAAGTATGGACCTGATGGAGAAACTGACAAACACAAAGCTCGCTTGGTAGCTAAAGGTTTTTCACAAATTGAAGGCATACATTATTCTAAAATCTTTGCACCAGTTGCAAAGATGGATTCTATTAGGCTGATACTGACACTTGCTGCTTTCCAAAAGTGGCCAGTTTTTCAAGTGGATGTTAAAAGTGCTTTCTTACATGGTGAATTGAAAGAGAAAATATTCATGGAACAACCTGCTAGATTTATTCAAGACTCCTCACTTGTTTGTAGACTAAAGAAATATCTCTACAACAACCATTTGATGCCACCGTTGAGTGTTGTTACTTGAGCACCATATGATAGAGTCTGTTATCTCCATGGTAATACTGTGGAGCAACTCAAAGGAGGTAGTTAAATTCACATCCCAAGTCATTATCAAGAATTATCCTGGATATCTCCACGTGAAGACAGTGCATCAGAACTGACTAGAAACTGGTCGACTATCAACATATCAATGCGGTAGAAATCCAAAAAAAATATTACAAACCATTGTAAAATATTTTATGGCACTGATTACTCGCATGCTCTAGGTATCCATGCGATCGTGAAATGGTGTGTATGGCCTCCGTGTCAAAGACCAACACATATGACTCCATTTTGGTGCAGGTAAAAAAATACATGGTGCCATTCCATAGTTTTGAAATAATGCACTCCCCACGACGATAGCATACATCCTCGATCTGGCACTCTAAGGCCTCCATCCCATCCGCTTCATACAATTATGATTGTCACTTCGGATGCAGATGCCACCAAATCTATAGCATTCACCAAAACAATTTTTTTTAGCAGGCAGGCATGTCCAAATGCTGATGAGGGCATAGTGGTTTGAAGACTTCGACTAAAACACAAGCTACGATTTCAGAGCGGATCTCGAACCACAGTGCACTGCTTAAATTGAACTCGATTTTAAAGAACTAAAAAAACCCTCCAACTGAGTAAACAGGTTCATTGCAGAGCTCTGAAACTATGAGGCTAAAGTGCATATCAGAACTACATCATATTAGACTACGCGTACTCCTAGCTAAATATCATATTTCGAAGATCTTTCTCAGCTTAGAATTCAGCTCAAATCACGGGAAAGCATATGGTAAAACAAACATCACCACCTTCACAAACAGGATGTCATCGAGAGAAAAAAATATCGACATCACCTTTGCAAAGTGGACGTCGTGCTCAGAATGTGCCAAAGGCTGCCTAACGAGTAAAAAAAAAAACTAAATTTTCATCTCCAGTGGTGACATCACGAAAAAAATTATTTGGCCGATTGAAAAATGAGAATGTAACTGATTGTTAACGCCTTCACCAGGTTATGTATTGAGTAGTGAACAGATTATTGAATATGAGTGAGCGTGACTTAAAATATCCACATACACCATCTCCTCCAATAGGTTGAAATGAGAACACCAAATAGTTTAAATAATCTCGTTGGGGCCTGGCGAATAATCAACTGCACACAACCTACAATCAGGCTTCCAGCTCTGCCCCTGCACAACAATATCAATTCAGCCTTTCATTGTGGCTCTGAAACAGTAGATCCACCATGTGCAGGAAGTGAAGGCCTCAAATGATAGTAAAAAAATAGTCATATACAACGGTGATGCTCACACAAAGCGGTCCCACTAGACGTAGGGATAGGCAGCCTTAACCCAACTCGGTACTCTGTCTCAACCAAGCTTGACTTCCTGTAAAGTCAAGATAATATTTATTCTCATGAACACAGTGCACACAAGTAGTCCATCTCTTGATCTCATTGGTAACCATATCTCCTATAAGTAAGTTCATTTTAGATGAGTGGTAGCACAAATATTGTACATGTGTACCTCATCAGGTCTTGTTATCGAAAATCATCTCTTGTTGTTACATTCACCCCTAGTATCACTTAAGGGGGTGTTAGAATAAATATTTGCTATATTTGTTCTTTTAAGTTCTACTAGGATATTCTAACTTGAGTTTCCACTCTTCCATGAGTCAGGTGAACTCTTAGTCTAGACTAGTTCAAATGTGTTGAGTTGTTGTAATCCAATGACTCACATTGGTCAACTTTGCTATTTATACAAAGTTGATCCCATGGAATAATCAATTAGTTCTTGATATTTCAGTGATGCTTTGCATATCTAATCGATTGTATTTTAATACTATCCTATAATATTTTTTACATAGAATAAATCTTTGTTATATTTGTTTTCTTAAGTTCTACTAGGATAGTCTAACTTGAGTTACCACTCTTCCATGAGTCAGGTGAACTCTTAGTCTAGACTAGTTCAGATGTGTTGAGTTGTTGTAATCCAACGACTCACATTGATCAACTTTGCTATTTATACAAAGTTGATCCCATGGAATAATCAATCATTTCTTGATAGTGATACTTTGCATATCTAATCGATTGTCTTTCAATACTATCCTACAGTATTTCTTACAATGTTAAACAAACTTAGCATTGATTGTTTGTTTTTCTTGTTAAAGTTAAATTTTATGTTTTATTTTACTGTATAATCTATATTTTGGTTTAATTTCTTATGATATTAACTAGAAAACAAAAGAAAGCATTAAATTAAGATAATTCAATGGAAACTTTGTCCACCTTCCCCACCACTTCTATGGTAGATTTCCTAAATGTGACACAAGAAGATTTCTCTGCAGGTCCCTCACATTCCCTATCTCCCACAACCTTCCATATGACTGTTCCTCAAGTAGAGTCAACCTCACCAACCATTGATCACCACATTACCCACATAGATATAGCATGAGTAGAAGCTCTCATGAAGTCTTTTAACTATATCTTATAATCAGTACCCAAATCACCTAGACAAGATCCTAATTTACAGTAGGAACTTGTTTATTCCCAACCACCATCCAGCTTTACCCAGGTGTACACTAATCCTCTTTTAGAGGCCTTAGTTGCATCTTCCTATCAAATGCCAATTCCCCAACCCTCATGTGCTCCTAGCACTTCATACACATCCACATACAATAATCCCTTGTATGAAGCACATGTAAATGTTGCTTCACAAGTTTCAACCTCACAAGTTACCATACTAAGTGTAACTTGTTTTCCAACCACCCTTCATTAAGTTTTAATCTTGACCACATGATTAGTGTCATTGAAACCCTAACATACTTGAGGGAATATTATAAGTAGGATCCATTTTGATGGTTCAACCCCTAAGTTTTTCCTAAGTGTTTTTCTTAAGCTTGAATCCTGAGTTGAAGTTTGCCCCCCAAGTTCCCTACAGTATTCAAGCACTCTTGTTTTCCATATTTGATCGCTATAGATCTCGCATCCATCATTACCCTTCTCACCCAGCCAGATATATTTTTGTAGATCCTCACCTTAGCTCTATAATGCCTTTGGGTTCTTCCTATAATTATTGAGCACCTTCACGTGCTTCCCCTCTATCGCCAAGTGCCTCTGGGTGCCATTCACCATTCTCAAGCACCCACGTGTGTTTCATGCTACCATCAAGTGCTCACGGGCATTTTACACCAGAGACCTACAACCCTCCTAGCCCTCGGGCAATGCTAAGATATTATTGCACCAATTCCTAAAATAAATCACACCAGATCAAAGGACAACAAATGTCACAAGGTAAATATTTTATTTTGGTTATTATTGTAATATTATTCATATTTCCATGCAATTCATTATTGGATAGCTAGGGTTTTATTAATTTTTGAGGATCTCACATAGTGGATCCCCAATAGTTATTACTAACCCTTTCTTATTATTTTTGTGTGTAGGTTTTGAGATACACGAGCGTTGTGCAGCTTCTTAAGCTGGAGTGGACCAATATTTGATAACAAGAAATCCACTTGCCTCTATTGGGAGCAAGAACACATTCTGAAGACACCACTAGCATTATAGCTAGGGTTTCAGAGAACCCTAGCATTGTGTATATTTGTATCAAAGAATTCAAAGATTCTTATTGTAACAATGGATTTTGAAGCTCCCCCCATTAATAATAAACTATTCATTATGCAATATTTTATTTTGAGTTCAATTTATATCTTGTTATTTGGTGTTGTATTTTTGAATCTTCAATTACCAATGGATTTTAGTTGCTTTATTACCATATTAAAATTATTCAAGTGGTCTGAAAAATTACCATTCTCCTTCATCTTCATATTTTTTAACTTCTTTCGCAACATTAACTTGTTCACTATTGACTTGGAAGTGTAGATGCTCTCCAACTTTTTCCACATATCTTGAGTAGACTATGCTTCTATCACATTTAAAATCACAATATGCTAAACTCAGTCTAATAAGGGCCATTGCTTTTCTATTCAGCTTATTAAACTCCTCTTGTGCTATCCCAGTGGGATTTCCAGTGATTGCAACCCACAAGTCCCTTTCTAACAGTAAGTCCTCCATTTTGATCTTCTACAATGTGAAGTTCGATCCATTAAAAATCTCAATCTCCAAATTTTTGCTCATTTTGTACGAATCCTTCTCTACTCCTACTCAAAATGTGAACCAATGCACGAGCCCTCAAGAGCACTCCAAAATAAAGACATAGCAACCAATTTTGTAGAGAGGGAGAGAATGATTCACTACCAAAGCATATACAACTGCCTCTCTTATACTATAGCACTCTGATACCATGAAAATAAAATAGAGCATATGCTAAACAAACACAAAATAAAAACTGCAAGAATAAAGATGAATAATATATAAAAGGACTCAATAAACATATATTTATTAAGAGGAACTCTACAATGCTTTAATACATACATGCAACTCACTTTTATAATCATAAAATTGAAGGGTTTTCTAATTTTTCCACCCAAACAACCTTCTGGAATTTTCTAGGGTTTACTAGTCTTCTGGAATCTTCCAGGTCATACCAAAAAACATAAAGTCTCCAAAAAAGGGGTTTTCATGAACTTTCCAAAATATTCTCCAAACAAGAGATTTTTGTGAACTTTTTAGAAGATTCCATCATTAAACAGGAAAGTCATGCAGTAATTGCACAATATAACATGAAGTTCCCTCTACGTAAGCTTCACAAAAAAGGAAACATCACCAAAAGGAAACTACAAAACTTTCACCTAGAAACTCCATCAAAAATAAAATGTGAAATGTTTTTGTTTGACTAAATTAGCTATAAAATTTTCTTCTTTGACTAGATTCTAATATTTTCTTTGGTTATTCTATATAGAAAAAATATCTTTTAAATATCCACACATCCCTTTCAAAATCGAAAATAGATATGAGGGCAACTTCAACTTCTAGAAATAACAATAGGTAATTTTCTTTGTTCTTAGAGAATAGATACGACTATGCCAAGATACAAATAATGACAAGATGCCCTCTATGATATTTTTAAGATTTTGAGTAGGTGGTATGAAAGATACAAGAAAATGATAAGTATGTAACACTGCTGTAACTTACGATTTCAACACTACAATAGAATTTTCTCAAACATCCTTATCATCTTTAGACGCAATAACTCCTTCGAAAATGTCTTGACACCTTTGCACATGGGGCATGTCATTGGATGAAGATGATTGTCCCTACATTAAACAACACTCCTCTTCTGGTTTCTACCTCACACGGACTCTCCATGGATTTGATAACACATGTTGGAATAAGATGAAATAACACAAATAATATTTAAAGAATAGGGAGAATAAACAATATTTTATTCAACAATATATTTCAATATCATGTCACTATTCACCATTATTCATCAATATTCACCAATGTTTGTCAATGTTCACTAGCCAACATTTGAGTACATCAACTATATTTATGGATTATGGTGTCTCTTTGTTTCAAGAGACCGTTTGTGTTTCACCTCTTCATATTTCACCTTCATCAAGACTTTTCATCTCCTCATATTCTCATGGAAGATGTGACTATTCAAATTTCATATGGAATAAATAATTATTAATCCCCCAATAATTACAAACATCAAATATTATGACATCAAATAATGTAATAAAGTCTAACATGTACATTATTGAAAAATATTTAAATATTGGTCTCCAACTTAAAAGACCATATTTTAACTACCTATATCATTTGATAGAAATGTTAAGATTCACCCATAATATTGGAATCTTGTTTTTCATATTTAACCAATTATTCTAGAACCCTAAACGTTTTTAAAATACCTTTACAACTTGCATTTTTAGAAAATTTACACTTTTTAAATTGTGTTATAAAAAAATTACTTCATTAAATAAAAAATTTAGGATTTTTAAATTACACTGCATATTTTACCATCTAATTAATTAGTTTCATATAAAAGCAATTTTCTTTTTAATATTATAAGTATTAACTTTAATAAATAAATTGAAAAAAAGAAAACCAATTTTAAAATAAACCTTAAATCTAAAATGATAATTATTGAAAATAAAAAAAATAATATATTGAACTTTCATAAGTAATTATATTTTAGTTTTCTTCATTCTCTTATTTGAGCATTTTCACCTTCTATATTCCATTTACAGTTCATGTTGTTTTTAATAATATAATTTGATTTAATTCTGAGGTGCATTTCATGTTATTTTAATTGTATATTTTATTTTAATTCCAAGGTGTTTGTGAAGATGAGGATTCATATTCAAGTTTGGAATGTATGTTTGGGTCACTCAACCTAAAACTTGATGGAGTCTTTATGATTGGGTCCTCCACGCACCTCAAAAATTTAGGTTATTTCAATACATCCCATTAGATTTCAAAGTGCTTTAAATATTTAAGTGAACTCAATACATTTTTTGATAAGATAATAGTAAACTAGACTAAAGCAAGAGGTTGTTTAGCAACACAATCCCCTATCTTAGAATATACATGGAAAATGTAAATGCTTGCTTCTATTGTGGTATTTGAGAATGTTGAAAAAGTATGATTCTAAGTCTGTAATATTGAGTCCTCCAAATGAATTGAATATTTAGGCTATTTCAACAAACCTCATTTGATCTCAAAAGTATTTGAATGACCGTGTTAACTTAATACACTTTTTGACAAGATAATAGTAAACTAGAATAAAACAAAAGGTCATTTAGCGACATAGTTCCTACCTTAGAATGTGAATGGAAAATATAAATTCTTGCTTCTACGTTGGGGTTGATCCTAAACCTATAAAATTTTGTAAATGCATTTATAACTAAGTAACATTAAGCTGGTGTTCAAGGATTACATCTATAATGACTATTTCACAGGCATTTGGATGCCTAAAATTACACAATGTGTAGTTGCACATAAAGTAAATATTGTGTATTTGCAATATTTTCTTTATTTGGACTCAACTTGATGCATTGAATATTAGCAGTTCCCAAGTTGATAATCATGTTTGCATGTATTTTTTTGCTAGATAAGATGATGACTTCCATTTAAAAAAAGGTAAAATTGTGCACTCAATCAACATGTTAACTACACATTGTGTACGTCGTCTACGTTAAAAAGTTTACCTGACATAACTAGAGGTTATAGTGGTAGCAAGGAGTAGGATTTGAAGTCATGAAGAGGCATAGAAAATTATAACGAGTTACCGATTCCTCTAGTATAATTAAGAAAAACTACACATTGTGTAATTTCTTTTAATTTTGGGTAGCCTATTTTTATTTGGTTCACCAATTATCTATTTTTCCAAAAAAAAATGTGGGAATGTACATGATTGATAAGTCCTACCAACTACCACTACAACTACAACATACACCCAACTATACCATTGTGTAGGGGATACAAAAGAACCTATGCCTTAAGATCAAGATATATATAATTAGCAAGGTGGACATGGTATGGTTGGGACTCTATTCCATTGTGGGGTTTTAGAGCTACTGGATTAACATCTATGATAACTTGTGCCTAAGGCTTATCAAAGGGGATAAATCCCCTGACACAACATGGTTTGTTGATGGTAGGATGTGTGGGCTCGATGTTAGGTGTAGGATGTGGGCCTTAGTACTTGACACAACTACCTATGATATTAGGTGCACAAAGAAATATGTATGGAAAACAAAATTCAATAATTATAATTAATATGAAAAGATATTTTCCTTATTATTATTAAGGATTTTAATTTTTTTTTTAACTTTAAAAATAATAAAATCATTTACTTAACTAATTGTATGAATAAGTGGAGGATTTTGTTGATCTCCATAGTTCCTTGAGGCAAGGACTAATAACAATGGTATATAAAAATATATATATATATACTACTTGATTATTTTCAAGTAGACCAATAATGCACACTAATAAAAAATACTCTTTTTAAGGGGCTCTAGAGAGTTCTTGGTAAGCAAATCTAGAGAGCAAGGAGTACACAAATCAATGATATAGTCCCTCACCATTAACTTCCATAGGCCACCTTTCAATAATAACACGAGTCTAAATTACTCATCATTTTTATCACTTGAACATTTAATTGAAACCTAATTTTGTAGGCCTCTAATTTTTCCTCCTTGGAATGAAGGGTTCAGTGTGTATGGTACCCAACTTAAGCTCATTTCTAGCTCACAAACGATAATATAATTTGTGTCCTTTGGTGTTTCTTTACTAACTCTAAAAATGATCCTAAATCTATAGAAACTATCATAGAATATCAAAAAATAGATTTTTCATAATTTTTTAGTCTGATTTCCTCTAGCTTGTTTGATCCTTCACTAGGATTTTATTCCCAAACCTTATTTAACCTTAATTCAAATTTATTAAACAAGTGATGAGACTTTTGGATTGTCCTCCACTTTATTAAACGTCTCTCACTCTTTTCCTATTTTGACTACCATTATGTTAATGATCAGTGAATAAGAAGACTTATCTATGTTATCATAGCACATCGTTGGCACATTGCCTAACCCATTTTTCCTTATTTTCTTCATCTAACAATGGAATCATGAAGAAGAATTATGATTAATTTATCAATAATTTGGATAAAAGGACTATTTTTATATCAGTAGCTAAGCATCGACCTATAACATTATTGCTTGAAAAATTAGGTAAGTTGTCTAGTTTTTGTTTGTCAACAACTTTACCACCTTTTCAAATAATTTGTCTAGGAAAATTATAGTACTCTTATTTTATATGATATTCCTATTGACTTTGATTTGTGTAGATGAAGTAAAATCTATTTGAAAAAGGAAAGAGTTTTGCTGATGAAGCCATTTTGGGTTTGGGTAAGGAGTATGTCTCAATTGTTTTTAACCCTCTCAATTGATCCTATATTAAACTTAAGTCATCTATATTCAAAATAGCATATCATTATATTTGGTCAATGGAATTTCACCTAGAAGACTCTTCTTGCTTATAACATCTAGTGTGGGTTGAATTTCTATTTTTTAACCTCTTGGTTAGGCCATTTTTGTTGTCCCTTATCACTTAATTAGGATGAGTCTTCTAGTGTCAAAATGACAAAAAGTTCTTAGGTCTCAAATACCACCATAGGGTTTGTATTGAAATGGATATCTCAAATCCCCTACCTCAATCCATTGATCTTGTTGGCTAAATATTTTTTATCACTTAGCCACAATACTATATGAACCTCTTGAATGCTTTCTTCTACTATCATGAGGTTTATTATATAATTTGTGAATGCTTTGAGAAACTGGCCAAAAGAAAATAAATGGATAAGATGATAACCAAAATTGCATCCATGTACTCAATACCTGTTAACCCCCTTTCACATAAAATTTAGTTAATCCTAGCTCTAAACCCTCTAAACCATGCAAACTCAATGAAAATCAAGAAAATAAGTCATTGGAAGTTGCCACTAATAACACCCTCTTTAACACAAAAAATGTAGCAATTTGGCATATGGTAGGTAAATTGGGCACTCATTACCCAATAACCATATTGAGTGCTAAACTTCATATGGTAAGATGCCTTCTATAATAGAGTTTGCTTGTTTCTTTCACTTTTCTTCCCCTTCATGCTACTTCTTTCCATTTACCTCATGTTGTTCATCATCCTTGTTCTTCTCTTATGCTTAGCATCCCATCTTTTATGGTTATATCCTTAATAACTAGTTCAATATCCTCGAAGGTAGGGTCAAGCAACCCATTTCCTTAGATTTTTCATGAATTTTAAATGCATTTATTGGAATGCATGAGGTTTCACCCTTTCTATGTGAAAATACCATGTTTCAAGGGTCTTGCAAAATAATAAAATTGATATATATTTTCTACAAGAAGTTAAAATGACTAGTATTTTCAATCTCAAGATAAAGTATTTTTTACTAATGATAGGGCCAAAAGGAGGGTGACATTCTTATAATTTCCATCCTTTATTTTATTGAATCTTATTATGATCCTTAGAATAGATGCATTTGGCTAACCATCATATAAAACAATGGACTCTCTAGATTATGTTTAATCTATGCACATAATGACCAAGTTGTATGCATTGCACCTTGAGATTGGATGACCACTTATTTGCCAATTTATAAATGGATTCTAATAGAAAATTTTGTTAATTGCACCTTGAGATTGGATGCATTGCTCTAATAAAATTCTAGTTGGATTCTATGTAGATATTCTCTAGTATATTTTGATACCCTTTTCAATCAACCCCATATGACCACTTTAAGTGATTCACTTGGTGTAACAAATGATCAAATCATGATAGAAAATCTAGTTGTTTGATAGATTTTATACAAGTAAATCCTTGATCTAAATATTATTTCCATAATAATAAGGTTTCCATCATCTCTTACACTATTATGTTGGACCATTATCCTATTTTTTTCTCCTTTCATTCCCTCCAATAGCATTCCAAAACTCCCCTTCAATATCAACACCTCTCACCTACAATCATAAATGTTTTGAATGTTATTCAATAGTTTTGGAACTATTATTAATAGATGGATGGATTTCCTAGTAAGACTATATCTTAAGATAGTTTATTAGCATGCAAATACCATTGATAAGAAAAATATATTTTAAAGAAGAGTTATTGTCTTAGACATTTTTTTTGCACAATATCCTTCCTTGAGTGTTGACACTATTTAACTCATTTTGAGAATGAAATATATAAATTTAACTCTTACAAGGAAAATAGTGCTCTTGTTTGATCATAGTTGAATTTTATGGAGCACCATGATAAATGATATGAGTTCCTTTTAAACTACCTTTGATAGAAATTAACATTAGAGAAAGTTTTGAGACTTAAGTAAGATGATGGGACTATCCTAAGTAACTATAAATATATAGCTAATGATTTTTTATATCACTTTGCTAAGGTATTCTTTGAAGAATCTAATGATGACAAGTAACCTATTTTCACTTTTCATGTTTGTGAATGTATCCAACCCCTTATACTTCTAACCTTGTCTAGATATCTTGATAAGTTACTTTCTATAGAGTATCCTAAAATAGATGGCTTGCCTATAGATTTTTACTAAAAAAATTGAACAATATTTCATAATAATATTTTTTTTAAGTAGGGTTTGAAAGGGTTACCCTTTCCCTTTTACATCGACTTAGTCAAATTGAGCTATTTGGTTCCATTGATATTTGAACCTTGGGGTGGGCTACATCAACTACTTGTCCTAACCATTGAACCAAGGACATGTTGACTTATTTCATAATAATCTATATATGATGTATAAGTAGGCCTTTGTGAAGGGTTCCCTTGAATATTTCACCAACCAAGACTTGATTAAACTAATTTCCAAAAATATAAACAAAGACAACATTTTAAATTGGTGCTATATTACTCTTCTCTATCTTGTATAAAATCATAGTGAAAGCCTTGACCATATGCCTTAAAATTGTTATAGAGAAAATTTCTAGTTTAAAGTAAATCAGGTTCATCAAGAGGTAGTATATACTAGATAATATTATATTGGATTGAGAGGTCTCCCATTGGAATCATGATTCTAACCAAGATGACATTCTTGTTAAATTTTACTTTGATAAATATTATGATAGAATTATATGGTATTTTGATCTACCACCTTGAGTGTGCCTAGAAGAAACCACATTGAGTGAGATAGCTATAGGTAAGGACAATTGTAAAATTAGAGGAAGATAGTAGGAGTTAGAGCTATGAGACACTATTGAGATACATTGAAGAGAAGTGAAAAAATATGATTACACTATGGTAAAATATTATCGAGTTGTAGCGAGGAGACAAAGTGAAGAAGTGAAGAAGAGAGATAATTAATCTATTGCAAAGGAGTGAAGATGAGTGGAGAAGATGCACACCTGGTAAAATATGATCAAGAGAAGCACAAGACTGGTAAAACTTGTAAGTGTAACGTTGAAGGATTAGTAAGGGAACATTATATTAAAAAGGATGAGATATTCAAGAAACACTATAGAAGGAGGATATGTTTGGGAAAAGTTACATTCAAAAGGAGGAATGATGCATTCAAAAGGAGAAGGTATTTGGAAAATATTGAATTAAAAATAAAGAACATTGCACTCGAAAGGAGATGTATAGGAAATGCGATATATGGAAGGAAGAAACATTTGAATGTCAGTTGTATTTAGAGGATATATCATAAATAAAACACCAAAGGTGATTGTAATCCCTACACATGACAATAAATTTTATAAGTACAAGCATACAAGTCAAAAATTGTAACAAATCTATTGTAATGTATGATTGAAGTTAGGATATTATGTAGGAAATAAATTTAGGAATTTTCAAGTCAAAAGGGCCAAAAAATATCTGACCTCTAGTTTATTTGATGAAAAATAGTGGAATAATACAACACATCTAGAATCAGAGTGTGTAGTAATACTTAGGATGAAGCTAAATTTGGAAGATTAAGTAGTGCAAATGGGATGTCCTGATAAGGAGGATAAGAACCATTTATTAAAGGTATATATTGACCTTTTAAATATTTAGGCGCATATTTGATTTGAAGAGAATTTATTTAATTTTGGAAGATATATATAGACACCAAAAATATATCACTTTATATCTCCTAAAAATCCAAGTTTTGATTAATCTTGCAAAATTTCCAAATTCTTCTAATGTCTCCCAATTCCCATCCAATTTCTCCAAATTCTTCTAATTTCCCTTCAATGTCTCCAAATTCATCTAAATTCCTCTAATCCCTCTCAATATCCTCCAAAATCCCTAATACTCCTAAATTCACATAATTCCTCTAATTTCTCCTTAATCTTTCTTAATTCCTTCTAATTCCCTTCTAATACCTCTAGATTATTTTTATCCTCCTTAGTTCCTTCTAATTCCCACATAATTCCTCTAATATATCTAAATTACCTCTAATTTCCTTCTAGTACCCCTAATTTCTTCTAATCCTCTCTAACTTCTTTCTAATCTTTCTAAAATCACTATTCACTATTCACTATTCACTATTTACTAAGTCCCCTCCTATACCTAGCCCCTAGGCACCATGTGACCATCCCCTATTATATGTGCACCCTTAACCATAGTCAACACTTAACCTTGGTCAACCCTTAACCCTAGTTAACCTTAACTCATGCTCCATCTACCCCACTTGCAAATAAGACAAGCACCTTGTATTTCACCAAAATAGTCTAGATTCTCCATTAAGGCATAAGACAAGCACCTTGTCTTTCATCCAAATAGTCTAGATTCTCCACTAAGGCATAAGACAAGCACCTTGTCATTCATCCAAATAGTCTATATTATTCACTCATTGGCATGAGACAAACACCTTGCCTCCAACCAATTATTTTTAATTTTAATTCCTCACCAACCTTTATCCTCATATCAATCCCTCACATGGGCATACAAGACCCATACTCCACTCATCCTATATTATCTCCCACAAAAATTTGTCACCATCCCACATTTATCACATGGGAAAGCAAGACCCATATTCACCCATTTCATCTTTTATCCCACTAATATTTTTTATAATTTTAAATTCCTCACTCTCATTTTTGATCATCCCATATTTCTCACATGGGAAAGCAAGACCCATACTCATATGTCTCATCTTGTCTCTCATCAACCTTTGTCCTCATCTAAATCCCTCACATGGGAAATAAAGGCCCATGTCCCACTCATCTCATATTTTTGCCCAAGTATACTCATATGCCACATCATTCTCATCCCTTCTCCCTTCTAAAATTTTATAAATAGCCCCACATTCCATTCATTGGCAAGAAGGAAGAAAGGGAGCATAGGAGTACTCTACAAGAATTGTGAGATTAATAGATTTTATATTGCTTCATAGTTTTAATGTTTATGTTGTATTTTTTGATTAAGTTTATTTTTATCTTTGATTGACTTGGGCCTAACCAAGCTAGGCCCATTTGGTATTACTAATATTTTGTTGTTGATTATGTGTAGGAATACAAAGGCACATTCAACCAAGGGTGGTCACTAAAACCCACCCAACACTTGTGTGTGATAAGAGGAAGACTTGAAGGCACCATTGGTTTTATTGGTTGTATAAAAGAGACTCTCCTCACCTTGAGGACATCATTTGTAAGCCCCTAGAGGAAATTTTGTAAGAAAGAAAAGTTATAATAAAAGATTCTATTTCATATATCTGCATGGTGCTTTTCTCTTGTTACATAAATGGCATGCCCAATGGGACCCTTCCCTTAAAAACACTTTGACGTTTCCCATTATCTTTTAGGTAATGATATTACTCATGTTATTGTTGCCTTTTATTTTAGCTTATGTCTTATGTGTGTGTTTCTTTTAAAATTTGTATGCTCACCTCATTGATCTTTGTTTATTTTACAGGCCTAATGCATTCTTAGGATCATCTTGCCATAGAATCATATTTGAAGGTATTGATAACATCCAAGATAGCATAGGCCTATGGTTTAGAAGTATTTACCCTTTAGATTAGCCTCTTCTTGTCTTCTTTATTATAGTTGTTTAAATATTTTTAGCATATCTTAGCATCTAATTTCTAAGAATAGTTTACCTTTTCATTTTCATAGATTAGTTTGTCTTTTCATAAATTAGTTGGTCTTTTTATTTCCATAGATTTGTTTATCTTTCCATTTCCTTAAATTATATTAGTTTATATTTTCATTCCTATAAATTAGTTTGTCCTTTCCTTTCCATAGATTAGTTCGTCTTTCATTTTTCCTTAGATTAGATTAGCTTACATTTTCATTTCCATAGAAGTTTGTTTCTTTATTTCCATAGATCAGTTGATCCTTCCACTTTTTTATGTTAGTTTACATTTTAATAGATTGATTTACCTTCCATAAATTAGTTCATATTTCCATTCCCCTATATTAATTTAATTTTTAATTCCCATAGATTAGTTTATCTTTTCAATACCATAACATAGCTTATCTTTTCATTTTCATAACACAACTTGTCTTTTCACTTTCCTAGCCTATTTTTTTAACATAGCTGTTTCATTCCCTAGCATAATTGTTTTTTCATAATAGAATTTTAACATAATTGTTTTCATTGCATAGTGATGCCTTCACCTTTATATCATAAGTGCTTTTATCTTCCTAAATTAATCGTTTTACATTTATTACTATAAATTACTTTAATTTCATAAAATTACGTGCTTTTGGATTCTTTAATATAGTTGTTTTTAGTTCTTTATCATGGGAGTTATCTTTTCATCAGCAGAGGTGCTTTCAATTTACTTAAGCATAGATGTTATAACCTCTTTAATTGTAATGCTTTCTAGCTTTCTTATCATAGTTGTTGCATTTTTCTTAAGTTTCTTTCATTACCTTAGAATAGTTCTTTTCACTTTATTAGCATAGTTACTCTCATTAAAACAAAATAAACTTTGCACACACACTTGCACTTTCATATTCTATAATTTTTTTTACAAGGAAAACCTCCCGGTGAGTTGGATTTCACCAACCATTAGTTGATCCTGTATAAATCTTGGGTAGTATGCATAGTTTCTTGGATTCCATCACCAAGAAGATAATTACCCTTAGGACTAGCCTAGGGTGATCTTGAGGTTAGATTCCCTTTGACCACAAGGCTTAATAATTAGTGGAACCACAACTATCATTCTTGTCCAAGCTTGATCGATAATGAAGCAAAAGCCTAGGTAAGTTGGTAGAAGGATTTAGATGGTATGACCTATTTTGAGAGGCTCATTATCTCCCCTTAGGATACCCAAAAATCCAACCCTCCATCCTAGGAATCCTTTCTATTCATTTATGTATCACTACTCATCATATTGGTGGGCATAAACACACCCTTTTAGATTTCATTCCATCCCTCCCTTTGTAGCTCCTAGGACTAGGATACATCAAATACACAAAACCATAAAAATACCATCACCAAAAATTTCAAAATCATTCTTAGATCCATTCCTTCCCATTTTACCATACCTTCAAGTCTATGGTCCAAACCCGAGTCAAGTGCATGCTCAAGAAAGAATTACTATGGAGCATTCATAGCATATCCCTCCTCATTCATCCCCAAAATTGGATAATACTTACCATCCATCCCATGATGATCCACACCCTCACTATAACCCAAGAAAGAGAACATATGACATTCTCACCCAAATTGTTTCCCTAGAATCCTCTAGTGAAGCTTCTCCTTCACATCCTCAACCTCAAGATCAACATCCCTTCCCTTAAAATTTCCCTTGATTTAACATACCATCACCTAATATTACATAACATTCCATATTTTCCATAGCCTTAGAGTAATAATAAGCCTATTAAGATGTTGCCCATCAAGCCGCTCACAATGTGTTGATGACTACTGATCCTACTTATCCACCCTTATCAAACTATGCTTCTTGATCACAAATTATTCTAACCTCTTATCCTCCTCCGAACCTTAACCAACAAACTAATATCCATTCAAATCCTAACACCTCAATTCCTCTTACCTCTTTCCAATTCCAAAGTCTACAAACCTCACATAATGTTAATAATGCAACACCTTCTTTTCTAATCTTCCCTCCTCAAACACTCTCCCTCTCATTAGTGTGAATATTGCAACTTATTATCCCACTTCTCCTCCTTTTGCATCTTATATCTTAGTTTCTTCTTATCCCTCATATTATTATCCTTCATAATATCAACCTCCTCTTACTATTTCCTCTAATTATTCCTCCTTGCAGCAGGGACCTACCAATGTCACTCCTTAATATTATCATCCTGTATGCAATGTTACTATTCATCAACACTCTCTTCCAATACTTCACTAATTGATCATAATAATTTCTTCACCCAACCTCTTACATGGTATTCTTTTCCACCCACTATGCAAGCACTCTTGCATCCACAAAATTTGCAATAGTGGTCATCAACACAACCCCCTAACCAAAATACACCACCTCCTAACCAATATTAGCAATATCCCCCCAAACCAAACTCAAGTACCTTCCACTTTCACCCAACCCTCACCAGGCTATAAAATTACCACTCAACCTCCTCTAATTCTTCAACACACCCCTATCCTTCATTACCAAGATACTTCAAACCCTAATCAACACCTACCTGAACTTACCAAACTCAACCTACTAATCCTCAACCCCATCCCACTCCTCACTCTCAACCATTCTAATGCCAATAACAATAACCTAACCAAGACAAAAATTTAACCCCCACTAAGCCGCCACTAGGACATTATCAGTCATTTCCTGTTAATACCTAATCACCTTCACAACATCAAAAACAAAATCCAACACCCAACCAATATCAAACAACTAATCCATCACATATACCACCCACTTATCAACCTATGCCCATTGTTCCCAACACCCATAATCCTTATAAAAAACCATCCTTACAATCTCATAAAATCCCTTAAAACCATCCTATTATTGAACCACATATTCTTATGTCCCTCCTCCTCCATATTACCCTTCTCCATATTCTTCCTAGAGGTTCCATATTTTCCCCATCAACCAAACCAATTCAAACTCCATAGAATCCGCAGGATGAGATTCAAAAATTGGTTAATCATATGAACTGCTTATAATTGCAAACAGTGGGTTTTGACTACCAAAAAACCACTCTTAGCCAAATCCACACCCAACCTATTCATCCTTCAGTGCCCTCACCGATTTATCCTTACCATTTTATGTTACCAAAACTAGATAAATTAAAGGGGAGAGAAGATCTAAGGGATTTTGTAAGTAATTTTATTAATGTTTGTTTCCTTATTAGTGGAAGTGATCATATCATGCTCCACATCCTCCCCCTATATATTGAAGGATTTGCCATGGAGTGGTATAATAGATTACCTCAACACAGTCTCTATACTTTTGAACAATTAACCAACCTCTTTTTAGAATGATTCACTCTTAATGTCAAGAAGAAATCCACTCTAATAGATCTTTATAATATTTGACAATTCAATGATGAGCTGATCTTAGATTATGGTGCTCAATGGTGGGTAGTGATCAATGAATTACCTTTTTCTTTTCCCATTACTGATATTACATACCTCTTCACTCGAAGTTTCTCAAAACATATTTCTTTATTGTTACAATTACAACAATATCAAACTTTTGAAGAGGTATTGGCTCAAGCTAAGGTCATCAAAGTTATCAAAGTACAATATGGTGAGATTAAGCTCAAGAAGAAAGAATGAATACCAACCAATCCAAATATTCTCAAGTAAATCGGGTGGTTTTGAGTAGCTTGAACTCTCAATGCCCTCGATATCAACCATATTCTCATCCACTACACCAACCAAATTAACAAACTCAACTTTATCCTCTCCACCACCAAAAACCCTCTTCATCCTAACAACCCACTGGTCATCCTCGTTGGACACCTAGGCCTACTCTAAACTTCACACGTTTACCCGAGTCCTTATCCAATATTTTTAACAAATTTTATGAGGTTGCCTTACCAAAAATTAGGCTTGAAGATGCTAACAAACCCAAACCAAAATCTTATAGGGCACATCTATCCTATGTCTATCATCAACAATAGGACCATGACATTAATGATTGCTCTATATTTAAACTTCTAGTACAAGACATAATTGACAAATGGGATATCCAAATCGATAATCCTCTTGCTCCTCCCAACCAATTTCTTAGCATATACCAACATACTCTACCACAAAATTGGACCCCACAACCCTCCACCACATTTCCAAAATAGGTTAATCATGTGAATAATATTCCATATCACCAAGGTTTTATTGGAATGATTCACATAATCACTAGAAATAAATGCTATCATGATAGGCACCCATAATCAGTTGGCTCTCCCAACACCCCAACCCACCCCCATGACACAACCACCAATGTAATCCTCATAGCCATAGTCGTTTATCCATTTGAAGCATCAACTTGACCATAGTATTAAAATAACATCAACCAAATTATTCATATATGACCTTATTCAAAAGTTACCCCCACATCAGGAGGCACTCATGGATATCCTCAAATCGATTGAACTCCAAACTCAAGACCCTACTACTTTTACAACTTTCTCAACAATATAAACACCTATATAGAGCTTATTATCATATTTTATGATCATGAAATTAAGATCATGCCAATAGGAGCTCTAGATCAACCTATGTATATTATGACATCTATGGATGACATCACCTTTAAATGAGTCTTGGTTGATACAAGCTCATCCATCAATATCATAACCTCAACTGCTCTTAAACATCTTAATCTTTCCCCTTACCATATAGCCACTTCTATCTTTACTCTACAGGCCTTCATTGATGCTTTGTGTTCGACACTTGGGGTAGTCATTCTCCCTATCCAAGTGGAGGAAAAGACTATCCATACCTTATGTTACATCCTTGAAGGTGAAATGAAATATAACCTACTTCTAGGATGGCCATAGATTCAATATATGTGATGCATCCCATAGATATTACACCATTGTCTTAAATATGTGCATGAGGAATGCATTTATTGCATCCCTGTTGATGATAAACCTTTTAAATATTGCAATATGGTCATTAATCCACATGATTTTCCTTTGCCATCCCCTAATATTTCCCTTACTCCTCCCCAACATACTCAATTAATCCTTGCTACTTTATCCTCATCCACCCCATCCATCCCCCATTCACCACCTTTTTTCATAAATCACTCCCCCTCAATCCACTAGCCCTTCCTCATCGATCACCCCCATTACAACCCCATACATTAATCTCCATTTGTTACCTACTCCACCTTATCATCTCATTCACCCATTTTACCCTTCTACCACTTTTTACTTATGCAACCCAAGACCAACCCCTTCATGACTTCCTCTCACTTCTACATGCACTACTCCACCCACTTCCTATCATACCAATTTTCTCCCTCTACTTCCTCTTCTATTATAGCTCCTTTTTTGATAATAACCCACACATCTACTCCTTCCATTTCAACCATTTCTACCTCCACAGCTCCCATGCTTACACCTCCTATTTCCATTTCCAACTAACTTCCAACTATTGCATCCTATACCTCACAAATTGATACCTCTTCTCTCATGGATAATTTAAACACCTCTTTCACTGTTCTTGAGCTAAGACTCAAAACGCACATCTCGACCTTTCATATCCCTCTATTTCTTTAGAAGAATTCTCTACGTCGTCCTCCTCACTGCTTCCTTATATTAATATGCATATGTCTAATCCTAGTATAGGAGAATACCTTATACATAATGTGGCATTCACTCCCCTTATTGCACTTGAGTTAGTCAAGGATTTTGGTCACCCTCATGACCCCCCCTCATTGTTGGCACCATTTTCCCTCTAGATTATTTCTAAAATTATATCAATTTTTTATATGGGGGACTCAATACATATTCTAAACTATCCCCCCTTTGATAATTTGAGGCACCATTTTGTGTCAATTTATACTATTTGTCCAATATATCATTTTCCATGTAATAATTTTAATAGCATCACTAGCAAGGATATGGTATAAGAAGATATGAGTAGGGTGCATGAACCATCATTGAGCCCAAGTATCAGTTTCCATGAGATAAGTTAGTTTTAGGATATGCCAATCACCTTGAGGATGGTATTCAACATATGAATCCCACCCCCCAAGAGGATGATAATGAGGATAAATATGCTGACCCTAATTCTGACCATCTCATTTATGATTACTTTCTTTCTGCTACCTTGAGGAATGAACTTGATGCACTCCTTTCTTGTGAAGTGTAAAATACCAATCCCTCCTCTAGCACTCATATTTCTAAATATCTACAAGTCAACATGATTTCCATCCACCTCTTTTTAGCCCTTCATCATCCAATTCATCCATATTGACTTATCCATATTAACCTTGATAGTATTGACTTTGACAATATTTCTTCCCCTTCTACTCCTCATGATTTCTTTCTCACTGAACAATTGCTTCACAAATACAATGCTTACCTTCCTCCATCTTATATTTCCTCTTCTTCTATCTACCAGGTTGAAGTCCATGATATTGAATCCCCTCTTCCTACAAAAATTGTTGATGATATCCATATCATTCCCACACCTCACCATTTAGAGGATGGTTCCCACATGCTCATGAAGAAGACCATTCATATCAATCTTAGTTCTAAACTCGATAATCCATAAATTATAAAATTGGAAAAAAGTCTCTCACCTAAAGAACATGAACAATTCACTGCCTTATTACAAGAATACAAGCTAGTTTTCACATGGTCCTATAAGGATATGTCTGGCCTTAACCCTAATCTCATTATCCACAATTTAATTTTAAATCCTAATGCTAATCTGGTTAAGAAATAACTCTGGAAGCTTCATCGTAATCAAAACCTTTGCATATACTAGCATTCTCTACCACAACATGGGACCCCACAACCCTCCACCATCCTACCAAAATAGGTTAACCATGAAAATAATATTCCATATCACCAAAGTTTTGTTGGAATGATTTATATTATCACTAGAAACTAACACTATCCTAAGAGGCAATCACAACCAATTATCCCTTCTAACGTGCCTCCATATTCAACAACACTGTATTCGCCAGCGTAATTCGCACCATCGTAGCCATGGTCGGTCCTCCATTTGAAAAGTCAACACACCCATAGTCTTAAAATGGCATCAACTAAACTCTCCATTTATGAGCTTATACAACAATTTCCCCCACATAGGGAGGCATTAATGGATATTCTCAAATCCATTGAACTTCAAGCTCAAGATCCTAATACTTTTGCCAATTTTATGGGCAATATATGGACTTGTGTGGAGCCTACTATTACATTCTATGATCACAAAATTAAAACACTACCTATAGAGGCTCTAGAAACACCTATGCATATTATGGAATCTATGGATTACATCAACTTTAAATGAGTCTTGGTTGATATGGGTTCATCCATCAATTTTATTACCTCAATTGCTCTTAAAATTTTTAATCTTCCCCCTTCCCATATAGTCACTTATATCTTTACTTTGTGGGCCTTCAATGATGCTTTATGTTCGACACTTGGAACAGTTGTTCTCCCTATCCAAGTGGGGGTAACAACTATCCATACCTTATGTTACATCCTTGAAGGTGAAATGTAATATAACCTACTTCTAGGATGACCATGGATTTGAGATATGCGGTGCGTCCCCTCAAGATTACACCATTATATTAAATATGTGCATGAGAGACATGTTCATTGCATCCCTATTGATGATAAACCTTTTAAATATTTCAATATGGTCATTAACCTACATGAGCCTCCTTTTTCATCTCCTCATTTTTCCATTATTCCTCCCCAACATACTTAACCAATTCTTGCTACTTCATCCTCATCCACCCATCCTTACCCTATTCAATACCTTCTTCACAAATCACTCCCCCTCACTCCATTAGACCTTCCTTATCAATTGAACCCATTACAACCCCATATATTAATCCCCTTTGTTACCTACTCCACCTTATCATCCCATTCACCCATTTTACCTTTCTACCACTCTTCCCTTATGCAACCTGAGACAAACCCCTTCACAACTTTCTCTCACTTATACATGTGCTACTCCTTCACCCTCTTCCTCTCATACCAATTTTTATCCGTCTAATTTATCTTCTACTCTACCTCATTTTTTGAAAACAACCCACATATTTACTCCTATTTCAACCATTTATACCTCCACAACTTCCATGCTTACACCTCCTATTTTCGCTTCCAACCAAATTCCACCTATTGCATCCTCTACCTCACAAATTGATACCTCTACTCTCATGGATATTTCAAACACCTCCTCCACTATTCCTCAGCTCAAAATCAAAACCCCTGCCTCAACCATTCATCCGCCCTCTATTTCTTTAGAAGCATTATCTACATCCTCATCCTCACCATTTCCTTATGTTAATGTGCATATGTTCAATCCTAGTATAGTAGAATACCTTTTACATAATGTGACATTCACTCCCCTTCTTGCACTTGAGTTGGTCAAGGATTTTGGTTGCTCTCATGATTGTTAGCACATAGGCTATGTTAGCTATGTTATTACATTATTTGACAAAATAGTGCTATGCGCTCTCCAGTTAGTTAGGTGGTTTCTTGGTAGTTCATAAACTACCTTACCTATGTATTTAATCAAACCTCATATCAATTCAAATGTTTCTTGTTTCATTCATCATTATGGTATTAGAGCTTACGGTTGGGTAAGGTGGTTTGATGGCGGTTGGACAAGGTAGTTCCTAAACTACTCCATCCATCCAAGAACTCAATATGACATGGGCGAATACGTACAAGGCTTGGTAGAGAAGGACAAAGATTGGTAGAGGTAGAAAGAGCTTGGTAGAGGCGGTAGAACTCTTTGTTTTTAATTAGGGATACACGACATGATGACACATTTTTTCGATCCTAACGTAGGATGCATGACCCAAATCGACATGGACATAGACCGAACGCGACGTGACTGACACAGATCAACAAGACCATATGTGATGTGACTGATACAGACCAGTAAGATCAGAGACACATAGACCACCAGCAAGATCAAAGACATGCATACCGAGATAGTGGATGATATGGCACATGTAAATCGAGACCATGTGACACTTGGTAGTTGCTGACTGGATGTCTGACTTGGCAACATTCAGTTGGTCGGGCTGAGAGGTGATGTGGCGGTTATCTATTGGTTGTCACAAGGGCAAAATATCAATCATGATTACCTGAAGGTAATCGAAACCTTTCCTACAATGAATGGTTTTTCAACTGCCCTATTGCTTTCCCACAGTGCATGTGAGACAAAGAAAATTCATTTTTTTTATTTTTCTAGTTGGGCGAATGAAAGAAAGTTGTCCTGGTTTCTTCCTATCCTCATCGAGCCACATAGATTTACTGGTGAGCATGGTCCTTGCTAGGTTGGTGGTCGCCAGTTCAAATCCCATGGAGGGATTGCGCTTGATAATTTTTTGTTGTGTGTGACAATTATTTTTTGCATGATATTTTTTAGCGCTATGACAACTTTTGCGCTATGACAATTTTTTTTTGTTGCTAACAAAAATTGCTTTTTGATATTTTTGTTCCAAGAAGAGCATTTTTTTCTTGTTTTTTTTCACCCACTTCCGAAGACAAAAGGAAGCACTCTTTAAGAGGTATTTTTTAATACTTTGTTTATTCCTTTCAAGAATTTTTTTGGAGGGATAAGTATTTTTTTTGGCACTTGAAAGGGTATATCACAAATTTTCATCCTTTTTTATTTTACAACACAAAGAGGGGATCAAAAGCATTTAATTTTGCAAAATTCTAAGACAAAGGGGGAAGAAAATTGTTGATTTGAAAAGAACATTTGGATTTGAATATCATCATTGTAACAAAACTGACATTGTAATAGGTGCATTTTTGGTGGAAACCGACACCTAAAGTGTTTAAATTTGTGGGCACTTGTGATTGTTTTTGCATTTAAATTTCCTATTTTTTTGCATTTCAATCATAAAGTAAAATATACAAAGCAAATAAAAGACCCCAAATTTTACACCTATTTATGTAATTTATTGCACAACAACGTTTGATATATGCGGTACCTCTAGTCCACACTTATACGTAATGTTGTCGTGCTTGGACTACTGTATCTAATGCCTAATATAGCTGCAACAATGATGTCTGAGATATTGTTCTCTATAAATCATCGGGGAGAAATAAGATAAACTAGTTTTGATATTCACTCCATTTAATACCCTAATTCTTTTTTATTGTTTGGATTAAACTCCTCCAACTCATCAACCTTCTTCGGAAGGGTTTTGAGGCAAGTGCCATTAATTTGATTGAATTCCCTTTAATGTAATATTTGCAAGTAATAAGAAAGGGGGACCATTTGGTGTTATAAGGAACCTTCACAAAGGCTACTGTTCACAAATATTTGTTAGATTCATAGTTGCTCAAAGGTTCTAATTTTGCACCATGGAAGACAAAGATGAGAGCTATCCTTCAGGTTGAATATTTGTGGGTTGTAGTGTCTGGCACTACAAAATGTCCTACAACAGCAGGGCTCAATCAGGAGGATTTTGATAATAAGGATAGAAGATGTATCATATTTATTTTGCTTGCTACTACAGATGAGATCCAACCTCATATCTATGATGCCAAATCTGGTAAGGAAGCTTCAGATGCTTTGATTACCATTTATGAAGGAAAGAATCAATCTACTATTCTAAACCTTCAAAATCAACTACATACACTCAGTATGAAATATGGTGAGACAGTTGACATTTTCCTATGCAGAGTGGCGGAATTGAAAGTCAAATTGAATTCTATGGGAGAGACAGTTGTAGATACTCTCTTGACCTCAGTCATCTTGAGAGCATTGCCAGAATCCTACAACGTGTTGATTACTTCTCTCAATGTATCTGGTAGATAAGTTCCCTTTATGGAATTGGTGAATTTTCTTTAAACTGAGGAGGCAAATTAGTTTCAAAAAGATGAAGTGCCAGATAATACCCTCTACTCCAAACAAGGGGTAAGAAATAAGGTAATTTTCAGAAGGGAGGATATTCATAAAAAGGAAAAGAGAAACAAACTCAACAAAAAGACAAGCAATATTACAAAATCTGTTATATGAATAACCATGACACCAATAGGTGTTGGTTTAAGAATAAACAACAAAATGACCAAGATCACAAGAAGAAGGGAAAAGAGAAATACAAACCACAAAAGAAGAATAAGCAACCCAAGGAGAATGTTGCTTATACCAAATCAAACTTAGACTCAAATTTTTAGTGAGCACACAAGGTGCTCATGACTCACACATCTTCAGAGCAGAAATATGTAGTGTGATATATTGATTTTGGTACTAGTAAGCACTTGATTGGAGATAGATCATGGTTTAAGATATTTGAGGTAAAGGAAGGTAAGACAATGATAATAGTTGATGATAATACCTACCGAGTCTAGGGTGAAGGAGATGTTTTCATCACTCTTCCATATGGAAAATATTATATTGAGAAGGTTCTCTATGTTCCTGGATTGACCAAAAATTTGTTGTATCCCTAAGATCTTGGATAGAGACATGGATGTTTTTTTCAGTATTATGGAGGGCAGAAAGAGATGTTTTATCACCAAACAGGGAAATCATGTAGCAATAGGATCATACAAGCATGGTTTGTTCATTTTAGATGTCATTTTAATACCTCATGTTACCATATCAGTAACTACAAAGGAGGCTAGTTCTATTTGGCACAAGAGCTATGGGCATCTAAGTTCAGGATATTTGCTCGAATTGAGAAAATATGAGATGGTGAAAGGTCTTCCCAACCTTTCATCCTATAGACAACTAAAACACATCATGTTGAGGGTGACTACTCATATGGACATGCTACAAGACCATATGGAAGATCTTGGATAGATTCCAAGATAGAGCAATGGTTCTAACCACTCAATTTGGGCTCCTTGGCCTAATCAGTTTGAACCACAGCCTAAACCTATATTTTATAGCTGAACCATGGCCGAGACCTACGATTTACAATCTAGATCGTAGTTGTGACCTGCAATAATAACTGGAGTTTAGTTGACCTTCAATATGAGCCAAATCGGTTGGAACAACCATTTGATCTAGAAGAAGGTGGTTAATGGATGAAATATTCTAGAGGATTCCATTCCAACTATCCTAACCACCTCTTCTTGATCTTAGATTCTCTAGGAAGCCATACCCAGTCCTAGGGCATGCTATAAATACCCCCTAAAAATGGGGAGAAGATATAGATGATTTGTAAAACGAAGCGCTGATGAATTATCGAGAGAGAGTGAATTGATCAAGTGATCAGTGAAGCCCTATCAAATTGCAAACTAAATTCATGCATTTGAGAAGGCCACTTTGCTATTCATCCAAAGGTCAATTTACCATGGAAGTTCTAGGAGCCTATAAGAACCAAGAAACACAAATCCAGGTAAATGAAGGCCCATCATAGTGATTCAAACGCCAAACTTGTCAGAAGGACACCAAAGGTGACCCTTGAACATCAATTGGACAAGGAGGTCAAGCCCACTTTCCTTGGGATTGAGGGTAAGCATATCAGAGTGCTAACCATGGATTTCAGTCACGGTTTACAGTGTAGATCGCTCACTAGAGCTACAGTTTGCAGCAGAGGTATAACCACATTTCTCTTTTCATTTCTATATGCTTAGTTATAAATTTTGTCGAATTTTCCATATGAAATTCAAAAATCATCGAATTTAAAACCTTGAATAAATTTGGCAAACAAACCCTAAATTCAGCCAAAAAAATTGGGTGAAAAACAAGCATTAAAAACCCTAAAAACAATTTTCAATTTGCAATTTAAAATCATTATAAACACAACAACTATGAACAAACCCTCCTGCAATCTCCCTCCTGCAACGTGCAATTTGGAAGCTTGAAATTTTCCGAAGCAACAATTTTCAATCTATTGGGATGCTATTTTCTTTATTTCTTTATCATCATTTGAGAGAATGGATAGCTCTGAAAGTGCAGTTGACAAACAAATATCCCATTTGGAGGCTTCATTAAAATGCTCCTTATCTCAAATAATCTATAAGTTCTTCAAAATAAAAGAAAGAAAAAACATTGCTCTTTAACTCTAAAATAAAAGAAAAAAACATTGCTCTTTAACGCTAAAAAAAAAAAAAAAAACACTGCTCTTTAAAAAAAACATTGCTCCTTTAACCCTAAAATAAAAGAAAAAAACATTGCTCTTTAAAAAAAACATTGCTCCTTTAACCCTAAAATAAATGAAAAACACTCTACTCTTTAACCCTAGATTCTAATGAAACCTAAAATTAAACTTATTTTAAGTGCTTTATTTTATGAATGTTTTAACATTTTTTTAATTTTTTATGTTTTTTATTATATTGATAGAAAATTTATAATTTATATTTCAAAAAAATTATTGATTTAACCTTTAAGAATATTTGTTAAAAAATTATTATATTTATATAAAATTATAAAAATGTTTATATATATATATATATATATATATATATATATATATATATATATATATATTTTGTATATTTGATTTTTAGTAAAAAAATAATTATATGAATATATATACGTTTATTATATATCGAATTTTATGTCAAATTTTATTACGAATTTTTAAACATGTCGAATTTCTTTCGAACTTGAAAAGTATCGAATTCGAATACAAAATCGAACTTGATAACTTAGTCTGTATGGTTAACTAGCTTAGATTAGTTGTTTTCACAATTTAAATATAGTTTAGTAGACTTCTGACCGTAGAATTAGGTTAGTTTAGCTTCTTTATGTTTATTCTTCAATTAGGATATTAATGGTTCTTTATGCACCTTTATTCCTTGTTTTACACATTTAATCCATGCATAGTGTAGCTGCTACTTATCTTTATGCTATTATATGAATCTTGATTCGATTTGCATAGCTTAGAAGCACTTTTCATGTTTTCTTGATTATGCATGTTTAATGGTGTCATTATGCAATTTACCTAAAAGGGCCTCATCATGAGAGGCTACCTATATTTTTGACATTCTTGTGTTGTTTCTTGACCGCAAGGAACGGTTTCAAAGGAGAACCAACTATCAAGTTCCTTCCCCATCGTGAAGAAGAGGGCATCTCCACCCTAGAGCAGTTTGTGTCATCCTAAAAGGCATTTGAAAATCACACCTACCCTTGAGAGGGAAAAAAATTGTGCACTCCTATTGTAATATTGTATCAAAATGATTATCCCTAAGAGGGATGTACCTGTAATTTGATTTTGACTTCGAATACAATGGAATAAAGCATTTTTCTTCTTGATTCATTTGTTGTCAATTTCTTGTTCTTGTATGCATGTTATACTTTTATCATTTATTGAAATAGGATGCCATTTGGTGTGAGCATTTTTGGTGGTTATAGTAGATGATCACGGTGGAACCCCACATTTATAGGACATGACTATGTTTTATTATTTTTTGTACTTGTAGGTACATACTGTAGCTATCAGCTACAACCCAACAACTAAACCGCAGGTACAGAGCACGGTTTACAGTCAAAACCATAGGTTAGACCTACGGTTTCCTACTGACAACACAGATAGTCAGAGTCAGAATATCAGACAATGTAGGACTTGAGATAGGTCCTATTTTCAAACCTGGATTACTTTTCTTCTCTCTGTGTTTTTATAGTAAGGTTAATTTGAATGCAAATTATGAAAATAATTAAGAAAAGGGTAAATCAATCATCCTATTTTGCTTTCGTGTTTGCTTCCAATAGAAAGGCACTGCTAGAAACAACAAACCTCTGATTATAGTCCACCCTAGGCTAAAATGTGCTTGATAGAGATGTGTGGATGGTTTGCATGTGTGAGGCCCAATTAGTGGCCATTTAGCATCATAATGTGCATAGTCTTAAAGAGCATCTAGAATAGCTTGCATTTTTTGAATTTGAAACATCTTTCATTTGCATAGCATTTAGAAAATGAGCATGTATGCTATATGATGCATTTATTTTATGTACATTAAAAGGAACCACACACACCACTTGGCACTTAAATTCTAGTGAGTTGGGCTTGACATCAAACCACTAGTAGGGTTCAACGAAGGTGGGTGTAACTTCCATCTGTTGGCCCAAATCCTACGAACCCTTGATATATAGACCAATACCAGATCCAAGAACCTTTTGTTCCCTGTAAAATTTACATGTATTCTCTTCGAAGGGTATAAAACTAATTGGGGGAAAATGGGTGAGTATCTGGGAGGACCTATGCTCCTTATATGGGTGTGGGATTCATTACCACACACGGGAGATTTATGCGACTTGGAGTTCATAGCCAAGTTGTCGAGCTACGAGCGTATAGGTGAAATCCATTAAATTGAGAATAAAATCCAACAAGTTTTGCAAAACATGATAAGAGTTTCTACACTGATACAACAAATCTTGAAAACACATCAAACAGTTTAGGACTCACTTTTAAAATTTAAAACGAGATAATCATTATTGTATCTTGTTTGCTTAATAATAATACATTTAGACACTAGGTACACAATGGTGGATACACAAGGTGGTTGGTAAAGGTCCAAAGTGAACGTCGATGATCAACCCCTAACCAATTCACAATAGTACGTGTCAACTCCTCAACCACATGAGCGAATCGAACGTCGTTTGGATAGCATTTGAGGAGATAACTCGACACGAGGGGAGATAGTAGAGCAAACCCTAGATAGAGGAGCTTCAATACACTCCTCTAGGCACATGATAGAATAGGAAACCTTCCAACATGAGGGTGTTCCACTTGAGAGCCATTACCGAGACCACAATGCATGTGCATTGATGGGATCGGCCAAAGAGTTTATTGTGAAGGGGACCAGGTTGGTGCTCCTACGTACTAAGTCCACTAGAGGATCTATGGCTCCACCTTATAAGCATAGAAGGACTACACACTCCCATGCGTGGTCCACCATGCAAGATCACCATTGATATATCAAAGGTGGAGATAATGGCACACCGCCACATGAGCAATGGTGGTCTAGGCAGCTAGAGGGTCTAGGTAGTGTTCTAGAGTAGCTGGACTGCAAGCCTTTTGATCCACCCACCCGAGCCTCGAGTGAGCATAGCGTGAGTGTCATTCGCACTACTAGAGAACATGGGGAGGCTTCTAAACGCCCTCATATCACACATCCACTATCTACGCATGGTGGTTCACAGTATAGGATACAATAGGAGGCCAATGCCATCTTCATATATAGAGGCAAAGGTACAACACATTAGTCTGATGGGTACATAACCCACAAGGTCACTTGTACAGAGTAGGGATACCAGAGGCCTCCCACGGCTGACCAAATCAATAGATCACATTGACTAGCATCAGAGCAGAAATGCCAACTCCTCCAAGATCAATTGGAGGACGCTTGCCTAGAGAGGTAGTGCATCGAAGATGAAAATATTCAAGCACAGAGGCTCATGCAATAGAGGTTATATGAGCATTGCATGAGCAAAGAGCATATCCTTACCCAGAAGGAACGCGTGGAGCAGGAGGATAGGTTAGCTAGGGCTGGTCTATATCCTCAAGATGAGCATAGAGAGCGTGTATATAGGAAGGCTTTATCTCAAGCTAATATGCATCAATAGCATAGAGATACTCATACTCATGCTAGTGCCAAACAGAGGGAGAGGCCACCGTCACTTGATAATCAAAGGTAGAGGCAGAATGAAGCAACAATGGGATATGGATATAAGAAAGAATATCCTAAGAGCTCTCGAGCTGAAGAGGAGGAAGAGCAATGACCTCCATCTCATACAAGGAAGATAGTACCTCCTAAACCACCTACACATCAACTTAGGTAGGAGGAATTTCTGTCTTTGGAGGCCTATAAATCCTTAGTTGAGAAGATTAAAGTCATTGAGAGACAAGGCACGACTATTCAAAAGCTAGCATTGAATGCATCCATGGGATCGGCCGAAGAGTTTGTTGTGTAGGGGACCAGGTTGGTGCCCCTACGTACTAAGTCCACTAGAGGATCTATGGCTCCACCTTCTGAGTATAGAAGGACTAGAGACCCACCCATTTAGGGGTAGGCAGACAGGCTCGCTACCGAGCATAGGTCTAACCATACTCCCATGCGTGGTCCACCACGCAAGATCACCATTGATATATCAAAGGTGGGAGATAATGGCACACCGTCGCATGAGTGATGGTGGTCTAGGTAGCTAGAGGGTCTAGGTAGTGTTTTAGAGTAGCTAGGCTGCAAGCCTTCCGCTCCACCCACTCGAGCCTCGAGTGAGCATAGCGTGAGTGTCATCCGCACTACTAGAGAACATGGGGAGGCTTCTAAGCACCCTCATGTCACACACCCACTATCTGCGCATGGTGGTTCATAGTATAGGACACAGCAGGAGGCCAATGCCATCTTCACAGATAGAGGCAAAGGCACAA
Organism: Wollemia nobilis; assembly: GCA_028583015.1. NCBI lineage: Eukaryota > Viridiplantae > Streptophyta > Pinopsida > Araucariales > Araucariaceae > Wollemia > Wollemia nobilis. Next base: position 442,632 of record JAQPPZ010014915.1, read on the forward strand.
CACATCAGTTCGATGGGTACAGAACCCACAAGGTCGCTCGTACAGAGCAGGGATACCAGAGGCCTCCCACGGTCGACTAGATCGATAGATCACATCGACTGGCATCAGAGAAGAAATGCCAACTCCTCCAAGATCAATTGGAGGATGCTCGCCTAGAGAGGCAGCGCATTGAAGATGAAAATATTCAAGCGCAAAGGCTCATGCGACAGAGGTTATATGAGCAGTGCATGCATGAAGAGCGTATCCTTACCCAGAAGGAACGCATGGAGCAGGAGGATAGGTTAGCTAGGGTTGGCCTATATCCTCAAGATGAGCATAGAGAGCATGTATATAGGAAGGCTTTATCTCAAGATGATATGCATCAAGAGCATAGAGATGCTCGTACTCATGCTAGTGTCGAACAGAGGGAGTAGCCATCGCCACTCGATAATCAAAGGTAGAGGCAGCATGAAGAAGCAACGGGAGATGGATACGAGCAAGAATATCCTGAGAGCTCCCGAGCTGAAGAGGAGGAAGAGCAATGACCTCCATCTCATACAAGGAAGATAGTACCTCCTAAGCCACCTACACATCAACTTAGGGAGGAGGAATTTCTATCTTCAAAGGCCTATAAGGCCTTAGCCGAGAAGATTAAAGCCATTGAGAGACAAGGCATGACTATTCAAAAGTTGACATTGAGGAAAATCCATAACGAGCCTTTGGATCCTTTGGTGCCTACTCTGGCTTACCCTGAGCATTTTGATATGCCTAGGTTGGACAAGTTTAAGGGTGATGAAGATGCACAGGAACATGTCACGAGCTTTCTGGATGCTTGTTTTTAGATAGCAAGCAATGATGCATTATTGTTGTGTACGTTCATCATGACACTTTTAGGGCCGGCCCGAGAGTGGTTTAATCAGCTAAAGAAACATAGCATAACAAGTTTTGAGCAATTAGCTGATACCTTTCTTGAATGCTATTCCTTTGGCATCAAGAAATAGGCCAATATTTTTGATCTGGCTGTGCTAGCTCAGTGCGACGATGAGCCAATAGAGCAATACAAAAAGAGATGGAGGAGACTAATGGCGAAGTTGCCATTCCCTATTCCTACCATAGAGTTAACCCGAATGTTTATGAAGAGTTGTGCCAAGCACATCTCATTACTGATGTAGCTGCAATAGTATCCTACATTCGAAGAGGCTTTGGCGCAAGCCAAGGTGATTGAGGACATCAAGTTGTAGGAAGGCAACTTGAAGCTCAAAAATAGGAGAGAGGGAAAAAAGAAGAGTGCCACAAAACAATAGGGCAAGCAGGCCCATGTAAATCAAGTGGTACTGAATCTCCAACGGGAGGACAAGGGGCAACAGAAATAGAATTATCAAGCCCAACCTCCCCCTGCGCAATATGACAAGTGCAACAACAATTATAAGGGCAAGAACAAAGATCAACGCCCACCTCGCCAGTTCACACCATTGAAAGAATCATTGACATCGATTTTCCATCAGTTATGTGAGGCCAAGGCAATCAGATTGCCCGAAGTCAAGATGATAGACCCCAATCAACCCAAACCAAAGGGGTTCCAAGATGATCTATTTTGCATTTTTCATCGAATGAAAGGCCATGACATCGAGGTGTGTTGGTATTTCAAACACCTGGTGCAAAATATGATTGACAAGGGTGAGCTTGTAGTGCCACACAACCCGTAGGTGCCCGATAATCAGAATATGGGGATTTACAAGAACCCCTTACCAAATCATGAGGTGCCTCGAAACAACGTTGGTCAAGTTAACCAGGTGCGAGTCGAACCACCTACCCAAGGGTTCATAGGCATGGTCAACATTGTCACTAGGCATGGGAGATATGAACAATAGAATCAACCTCATGCTCCCATTCAAATACAAGCCACGCCGAATCAATGATCGACACAGAATATTCCAGGCCCACCGACAAGACCGGTGGTGACCATAAGGAGTAGGTTGGTCCAAAACCTACAGACAACTCCTATGAAGTTGTCAATATATGAATTAATACAGTAGTCCTCGAGGCACAGGGAGACTCTTATGGATATTTTGAGGTCCATTGAAGTACAAGCCCAGGATGCGTAGGCATTTACTAATTTCGTGGGACATGTACAATAGTGTTAGGAACCGATGATCCAATTTTACGATCATGAGATAAGGATAGTTTCTACAACTACGGCCGACCCACCATTGCACATAATCGCATGTGTGAATCACATGCCATTTAAAAGGGTCTTGATCGATACTAGCTCATCGATCAACATAATAATGACCAAGGCGCTGAGTCATTTGAAGCTACCTAAATCACACATTGTGCCAACTACATTTACATTGAGAGCGTTTAACGATGCACTATGTTTGACTATCGGCACAATTATCCTACCCATGTAGGTAGGTCTGAAGACCATTTCAATAATGTGTCATGTGATAGAAGGGGCCATGCAGTACAACATTTTACTCGGTAGGCCTTGGATTCATGAAATGCGTTGTGTCCCCTCGATATTGCATCAGTGCATGAAATATATTCATGAGGGACTGGTTCACGTAGTGGCATCGGATGAAGAGCCATTTAAGTTTGTGAACCTAGCAGATTTTCTGGGGGTTTCATACTCCCATCAATGCACCTGGATGTTCGATCATCATCACCAATAAAGAAACCAGGAGGTAAACCGGTAGTGCATGCTCAACCAATGCCATATGTGTCACATAGATCGGAGCACACCACTACCACTTCCTTGAAACCATCGACATCAATCATGCATCGGGATGATAGGAAGTTGAAGGTGAATATGGGTGAGAAAGAGAAAGAGCGTGAGCCCGAGCCAATCATCGAGGAGGTTCCCATTCCCATGGAAGTTGAGGAACCCCAAGACAAAGCCGAGGAGGCACCTCAACCTGCCTCACCTGCATCTTCAGTAGGGTCATCCACACCATGGGTGATGGTACATCTCGCTAATACCAGATTAGGTGAGTACCTTGTGCAAAATGTGACCTTCGGACCAATTCTGAAGACTGCGCAAGAGATGGGCAGACCATCCGCTCATCGTTATCCGGTTGGATCGATGGTTCCATTGGGAGAGCCACCTAACCAAACTAACTTCATCTATGTGGGGCTAGATCAGCTTCCAACGTGAGAGCCCATGGATGAAGATGACGAGGAACCTTTCATGGTAAACGTTCATTATTTGTCTAATCCAGAGTATGCCATGCATATTTTTGAGCTATATCATTGGCATGGATACGACCTTGGTCTCTTTGAACAAGGAAGGAGGACTCCATTGGAACCTCATTATCAGTTAGTCACTGATAGATTCGGTCTAGGGTTATAGATACGAGGGTAGGATGATTTGCTCATAGCATCCCTAGATCATCTGTACCTCAGTATGGTGGATGATGTGGATTTTAATCCATATCATCCAGATCCTTCCAAATTCTGGAGGAATCACCCTATGATATCTGTCATCACCATTGAGCCACTCGAAGATCATCATGAAGGGCTCCTTGAGCAGATTGAGATAGAAATGAACCCTAGAGATCAACTAGGACACCAAACCCATGATGCAGTCGATGACACAGACATGTAGGGGTGTAACCCCATTACTGCAAGTGATCTCAAGCTAGGAGATCTTTGTAATGAAGATGGAGTGGAGTCCACCTCCGATATGAGTGGACCAGGCTATGATGCAGATGAGGAATCCTCAAACGATGATGAATCTGAGGATGAAGTCGAAGGTGCTTATGTAAGGCCTTTATATGCACATCATCTATTGCCTATTGAGTCGGTACAAGATACCGAAGAGATCCTTCCCAACGTTGATCATTCAAGGGAAGAGATCGAGCCAGTTTTCTTGGTAGCATCGTACATGAGGTATAATTATCCAATTTTTTTGGATAGCGATGATAGCATGCAAGAAGTAAGATTCATGGGGCCTCATTTGGAGGAGCGCCCTCCAGGAGTGGGGGTAAATGAAGGATTCTATTATGATAGTGATGAAGAAGATGAGTTAGAGAGGGCCTACCTTGGTCCTCCTTATTTGCGTTACCATCATCAACCCATCGACATCGATGAGGTCTATAGGTAGCTACATGTTGGTCCATATCTGAAAGCAAGATGGTTAAACTTGGATCAAATCCATCGGTTGGTTAATCCCCTTCCATCGACCTACATGCAGCTCCATGAGCCAAATGATCCTATTTTACATTCAATGCATAGGGAGGATCTAGTTATTCATAGTCCTCATAGGGAAGACCCTTTTGTGCCTGTGCCATTAGAGCCAGATCGTGGGTATGAGGACTATGCAGATTTCATAGAGGTCAGTCCATGTGGTCCTGGAGATCAATTCCATTCCATAAACATGGTCTCCATTGATTTGACCACTCCACTCCGTAATCCAGTAGATCCATCTAAACCATTGTATCTTAACAAAGATGCTATCGACTGGGATCATGTTGATTCACCCGTTGAGCCTGAGGATTTCTTCCCCAATGAAGAAATGTTGCAACCTTTCCATTTTGCACCAGGCTATGCATATGATGTTTATCATGCCAAAAATGCTTCCAACATGGAACCAATCAACCCGGATGATGACATCCATCTGATTCCTACGCCTCACCAACTTGAGGAGGGATCGCATATGTCGATAGAGGAAACCTTTGAGGTGGATATCAGTGATGATCCCGCCAATGCAAAGAAGGTTAAATTTGGAGAGAGTCTCACTCCAGATGAGTGGGCCACCCTCATCCCTCTACTGAAAGAGAGACCAAATTTGTTTGCTTGGTCGTATAAGGATATGCCAGGTCTAGACCCAAAATTGGTTACGCATAACCTTTCGCTAGATCTGACGAAGAAGCCGATCAAGCAAAAGCTTAGGAAAATGCACCCAACAGTAGCCTTGATGGTGAAATATGAGCTACAAAAGTTGTTGGATGTGGAATTTGTGATTTCCATCGATTATCCAGAATGGGTGTCCAATATGGTACCCATGGGAAAACCCGATGGAAGAATCCGTATTTGCATGGATTTTAGAGACCTAAACAAGGCAACACCCAAAGATTCATTTCTATTGCCCAATATTGATGCTCTCGTAGATGCAACTATAGGTCATGAAATGCTCTCCTTAATGGATGGTTTTTCTGGTTACAATCAAATTTGGATTAAACCCGAAGACCAACATAAAACCATGTTTATAATGCCATGGGGAACATTTTGCTATAAAGTTATGCCATTCGGCCTCAAAAATGTTGGTGCCACATATCAACGGGCCATGACATACATTTTTCATGACTATATGCACAAAATTCTTGAATATTATATCGATGACTTGTTAGCCAAGTCATTGCTATGAGAAGAGCATGCAGAGGTCTTAAGGAAAGTCTTCGATCACCTGATAGAGCACAATGTCAGGCTGAATCCTAAGAAGTGCGTATTTGGCGTAACTTCTAGAAAATTACTAGGGTTCATCATCTCCAAGAGAGGCATCGAAGTAGACCCAATGAAGGTCAAGGCCATTTTGGAAATGCGTCCTCCCACCAATATTAAGGAATTAAGGAGCCTTCAGGGCAAGGTAGCCTCGATAAAGTGATTTATCACCCAACTATCGGATAAATGTTGACCCATGAATCGACTGCTACATAAGGGGGTCCCATTCAATTGGGATGAGGACTGCAAGGTAGCCTTCACTGAGATAAAGCAATACCTGGTGACGCCACTAGTGCTAGCTCCACCAAGGCCAGAGGTGCCTTTTCTACTATATATATCGGCAACTGACTTTGCACTGGGAACCATGTTAGCCCAAAAGAACGTGCAAGGCAAAGAACAGGCCATATATTATATTAGTCGAACTTTGGTGAGCTATGAGCTTGGGTATGCATACGTGGAAAAATTGTGTTTAGCAATAGTGTTCGCTACAAAGAAATTGTGACATTATATGTTAAGTCATACGACGTATGTTATATCCAAACAGAATCCTTTGTAGTACATGATGAGTAAGACTTATCACAATACACGTACTACAAAGTGGATCATGCTTTTGATGGAATTCGATCTAGAATTCATAAGCCAGAAGTCCATTAAGGGATAGGTCATAGCAGATCAATTAGCTGAGGTGCCACTGTCAAATAGTAGGCCTCTAACAATTGAGCTTTCGGATGATGCAGTCTTCATCATATCTGAAGCTCCCAAACCCGAAGAACCAGAGAACAATGCTGATATGACTCTGTTCTTCGATGGTTCAAAGTGCGAACAAGGGGGTGGTGCCAGAATAGTGTTCTTCACGCCGCAAGGAGCTCCAATGCCCTTGTCGTTCAAGTTGGATTTTTCGTGCACCAACAACAATGCTGAGTATGAAGCCCTACTATTGGGCCTCCACATAGCTGTCGCCATGAATATTAAGAGATTGAACATCTTTGGTGACTCCTTGCTCATAGTAAATCAAGTCAAGGGGCTTTTTTAGTGTCGATGTCCCGTACTGAAAGCCTATAAAGATCTAGTTGACACATATTTGGCCAAACTTGAATGGTATGACATTGAGGCAATCCCTCGATCATCAAATAGGTTTGCAGATACCATGGCTTCTTTGGGATCTTTAATCCCTCAGAATCCATCTACTGATTTCACTACCATCCATGTCAAGATGCTCTCGCATCCAGCAATAGAGCGTGCAACCTATGATAACAGAGAATCGGTCAACATGATCAGTGTAGAACCACAAGCTGAATGGTTCTGCAAAGCTGAAGACTTTCTTAAGAAGGCACCCTAGGGGTCATTAACCTCTCAGAGTCCCATGGGGAGTGGTACTACCATTCACCATAGGGTTGTTTCTGAGTCTGCATTTGCAAAAGTAAATACGTAGGGGGAGCAAGTCATCTTAGCAGTCAAAGCTGAGATTTATCAAAATTGGATGTCATAAATTAAAGACTTCCTAAAGCTTAGTATAATCCCAGAGGGATTTCCATGTGCCATGAAGCGCACATTTAAATAGAAAGTGGCCAAATATGTCTTAATAGGAGACATCTTGTACCGAAGAAGCTACGATGGAGTTCTCCTTCATTGCTTAGAGCCCCAAGAGGCATCATGGGCAATTTTGCAAGCCCATGATGGTACGTGCGATGGCCATTTCAACGGCATGGCCATCATCAAGTGCATCCTTCGAATGGGTTACTATTGGCCCACTATGGAGAAGGAGTGCAATGTGTATGTCAAGAAATGTATTAAATGCTAGCATCATGCTAATCTTACGCACTTGCCATCATAGGCCTTACAACCCATTCAAGCGGCTTGGCCATTTGCTCAGTGGGGATTGGATCTTATAGGCAAGATCTCTCCTCCATCATCGGGCTGACATACATTCATAATCATGGCTACTGAGTATTTTACAAAGTGGGTGGAAGCAATACCCTTAACAATGACAACTGGAGCTCGTATAGCGAGTTTATACTAGAGCATATCATAAGTCATTTTGGGATTCCATCCAAAATAATATCGGATAATGGAACATCTTTCAAGAACAAAACTATGAGAGCTTTGACATCTAAATATAGAATCAAACATAATTTTGTGACTCCATACTATCCGCAAGCAAACGGGTAGGCTGAAGCTTCAAATAAGATAGTGGTGGCCATCTTGAAAAATATGGTACAAGAAAACCATAAATACTGGCACATCCAACTGCCCCTTGCGCTATGGGCTTACAGGACTAGTATTCGGATGCCCACTAGGGCAACACCATTCTCACTAGTATATGGCGTTGAGGCCATTATGCCCTTGGAATTAGAAATTCCAATGTTGCGCATCGCATTGAAAGAGTTCATCGATGATGACACTGCATGGCAAGCTCGACTGGATCAACTGATGCTACTCGATGAACATCGCATGAATGCCCTGGAGCATCTCCACGTTTATCAAGAGTGACTAAAATGAGCTTACAATGTCAAAGTCCACCAGAGAGACTTTGAAGTTGGGGATCTTGTCTTGAAAGAAAACCAACAGAACTCTAATTTACCACTAGATATGCGAGACAAATTCATGGCTAATTGGCTAGGACCCTACATCATATCTAAAAATATTGGTCCGGGTACCTATCGCCTAACATCGCTAGGGGGTGTTGAAGAGCCTGAACCTCTCAACATCATCCATATTAAGGCGTTTTATGCTTGAAGAGCATAGTAAAAGGCTCCAAGAGTTGCTTGTAACTGCTCGATCATCCTAAAAAGCTCCAAACACTCTCATCAATGGTTTGGTCAATCAAAAAGCTCCAAAGGCATCTATAAGCCCTTTGGTCAACCTCAAAAGCTCTGAGGGTTTGGTCAAAACCACTCGATCATCCCAAAAGGCTCCAAGGGTCCCTAAAACCGCTTGGTCATGTCAGTTAAAAGCCTCGAGGATTTGCTTATAATCACTCGATCATCCTAAAAAGCTCCAAAGGCATCTATAAGCCCTTTGGTCAAATCCAAAAGGCACCAAGAGTTTCTGAAAAACTGCTTGGTCAACCCCAAAGGCTCCAAGGATTCTCAAAATTGCTTGGTCATCCCAAAATGCCCCAAAGGTACACATAATCCCTTTGGTCAATCCTAAAAGCTCCAAGGATTCTTAAAAATTGCTTGGTCAATCTAAAGGCTCCAGAGGCATGTACTCATCGTTTGGTCAATTATGAGGCTCAAAACCCATAAAAATTATAAAATCAATAAAATCCAAAAAAATTGGTAAAGCATAAAATCCAAAAACATTTGCATTTGCATTTGAATTTTGCATTTTCATTTTGCATTTACACATGCATTCATTACATTACTGCATTGCATATAGGCATTCATCATCCATTGCATTCCATAATAGAAGGCATTGTGTTTGTCAGTCTTACAAATGATGCCACGTTTGTGTTTAAATCATGCATCTCTGCATTTATCATAATCCATCATTCATGTGAGTAATTGTGTTTTTCAACACAACCTATAATGTTGCTATGGAGATATACTAGGGTTTTTCGGTCACTCAGCCATACCTAGTGGTCTTATCAAGAGTTGGTAGAAAGCTTGCTTTGCTTTTGTAGCTAAGGTTCAGTTAGTATAGCCCTTAGCATATCAGAAGCCTATCACTAATCAACAAATTTAAACAATCCTAACAAGGACTAGGGGAAGATGAAAGCCGCGAAGCAGGACCGGGTATCCTGAAGCGAAAAGAGTTATTCTTGCTTATCCCTCTGTGTGGACGGTATGGGAAATGTTGGCAGTTGGCAAAAGGACAGGTTAGTTCCCTATTCAGAATCCCTTGCTTACGATAAAATGAGCAATATCCCAAAGAGATATCCCACATCAATCCTCATGATTGATACCCTAGATCGATATCATAGATCGACTCCCTAGAGTGATATCCCATATTGATATCATAAGATCGATATTCTCAATCGATATACCAGAAATAATTTTTCCAAGTAAATCCCCCAAAGGAAAGTTTTTGAAGAAAATTATCAAATGTATAATGCCGAAAAGTGAAGATCAAGTGAAGATCAAAAAATAGGCTTAAATCAAAGTTCAAAGTGAAGTTCAAAAGTGAAGATCAAATGAAGATCATAAATCAAAAGTTCGAGCGGAGATCAAATGAAGATCCAAAATCCAGTTCGAAGAGAGATCAAATGAAGATCCAAAGATAGTTCAAAAAGAAGATGGAATCGACTCCCTTGCTTCACTACATATGAGCAAGTATCCCAAAAATTGAAGGATAGAAAGGAATGAGCCTGAATCCCTGGAATTGTCAGCACTACTATACCTTACGCATGATGATATGTCTGATGCATTAGCACCTCGCTTATGAACAAGACCAATGTTTGAATGTGGAAGAGCTAGCTTCAGGTGTCCTGCATTGCCTAGTGGCTTAGTCCAACTAAAATCTAAACTTGAGATTGGATAAGACATTTGTGGAACCCCTATCTTAGCAATGGGCTGAAAGAATCCCGCCTGACATCGGGGAACGCTCGTGTCTTATCTTAAAATAATCATGTGCACACACAGGGATAATGAACAGTTAGGGTCTATCCTAGCAAAAGCCTTTTATCTCAGAAGTCTAGTGTGGTTAGTATGCAACTTTTGATAAGTCTATTAGGGTGTTTGAGTCTCATGGAAAACCTCAAAAATTTTCTCCCATAGCAACAAAATGTCAAATATTGCAACCATATAAATCATCAAATTGCAAAGTATCGAATCCATGATACATCATTATATAAAGCACAATCAACATATAGGATAGATACCAGATGGATATTAGAAATAATATTTAGATGACCACTGACTATATCATGCATATTTTCCAAATTTGCAAAAGAAAATTGAATGACACATTATATCATTCGCATCATAAACATCGCATACCATTGCATTTCATATATGGGTGATTAATTGATTAAATTCTTATCTTAAGGATTTTCAATTACATTCATGATTTTTATACATTCTGTGGTGTCATCCATTAGATTGATAAACATATTTGCATTCATTCCTTATGTTTTAAGTGATTAAAGCATACAGGTTCATTTACATTAGATTAGCATCATGTAAATAAATCATTACATACATTAATGCATACAAGAAAGCAATATCAAATATGCGTTAAGAAAAGAACATCGCATCCATATGCATCCATCACAAAAAGCACATCTAAGCATCTAGATCACTGCATATCATCATCATAAATCAAATAGCTATCTAGTGCATGTCATCCATACATCACATCATATAGCATCAACATAACATAAGCATTGCATCCATGTGCATCACATAAACATAAAATAAAAAATAAATGAGTACACAATAATGAGCCATAAAATAATGATCAGTCATATCATATATAAATATGTGTCTCAGAGTACATCGAGAGTACAAAAATGCCCGTAGGCTACAAATGTGTAGGTCCTCGACCTTACACCAAAAATGATATGTATCAAAAATGTATCCTACAATAGTAGAGCTCTAGCTCTGATCTGCTCCCCTGTACCGGAGCTCTCACCGCCTCCCTCAGTACTATGCTCAGGAGCCTGCTCTGCCTACTACCCTACTGTCTACTGTGGACCCTGCTGAGAGCCCTGAGTACCACCTAGCCCGAAGAGGCCTAGCACTCATCCAACCACCACCTATGCAATGGGCACCTCTATGCATCGGGACCTATGGTTGGATGCTATAGTAGACTACCCTACCTCCCTAGTCCTGGTATGACTACTGCCACCATGTGTACTAGAGGACCTATGTGTCCTCTCACTTCGATGGGTGTGATGGCTCGAGCTAGTAGTAGACTATACTGTAGTCCTAGATCTAGTCCGTTGGGACTCTAGAGCATATGGATCCTCAGGAACCTCTGCACCTAACATCTATATATATCCAACTAGCTGGTCCACCCGAGCAACCCTGGATGCGTGCCTATCATTGGTACTCATCAACAAACCCTGCAAGCACTAGATCTCTACCATAGGATCCTGACCACCTGGTAGTGCTGCTATTGGTGCCGTCGAAGGCCCCATAATCACCTGAGAGGGTGGAGGATCCCCCTCTATGCCCTAAGTAGATCTTGCTCTACTACTATTGCATCCCTCTATGCTAGTGCCAAGTCATGAGCATTAGTGAGCTCACCAACCTGGGTCTCTACTATTGTAGCCCATGCTATCAGGCTAGCAATCTACTACTCTACCTACATTAGTCGATGATCTCTATCAATCAACTATGCCTGTAGAGTAGCGATAGTAGTGTCTCGCTCCCTCTGCTATATCTAGAATCACCCTAGATGACTCTATAGGTCAGCCACCTATGCCAAGAGTAGTCCCTCTACACTATCAGGAGGGACCTCACCCTCCTCGAGAGCCTCCTCATCAGGGTCAACCTCAGGAGCCTCCTCAATTGTAGCCTCTATGCCCTAGCCACCCTCTATCCATTGGTGCACATTGCACCCATCAGGATCCACCTCTACCCCTACCTGATCTGCAGCTCGGCCTAGAGGCCCTATCCCATACCAACGAAACATAGACCACCATCCATCATACTCTAGAGTGGTCATAGCTCTATCAACTCTAGTCTCTTAGAAGTCATCTGGAGCATCCCCTAGAGCCAGAGGCTGGATCCATGGTAGATCCCTCTCCAAATCTAGGCGCCTATAGGCAAATGGGATCTCCGGGATGTCCTGCACCATGCCAAACTGATGCAAGATATGAGAGAAAAATTGGTACTCTCTAATCTCGACCTTCTTGATCGAGTAACCATCTATCCCGATGAGCCTATCGAAGCCGCTCATCGGCCTCAGGCCAGTCAGGACACTCCATGTAGGGCCGCCACTCGACATCATCTGGCCCGAGTCCTACAAACCATGTAATATAATGTTGGACATCACCAACATGGGTCCTACTCTAGAAGCCCTCCTCCTCCCGAGGCCAGCAGGTAGCATAGCACTGATGTGCATCATCAATCTCTATAATATGTAGTGGCAGCTCCCCAGGATGCTCTATCCTGATATGCTGCCAACCCCAAATCTAAAGAAGTAGACTATAACTGATCCCCCGATGGCTCCTATCAGTAATCTGATAGAGCTCTCGATACAACTAACATAGTAGAGTACTCCCCTAGGCTAGGAGTAGTGGCTATCAGATAGAGCTCTGAACAACTCTACGCATAGTAGCTAAAAGGTTCCAAGGAATCCTCATACCCGAGGAGTCTAGAAGCACAACTTGCACCACCAGGTGCATAAAAATAGCCTCACGCATGGAGAAGACATTCTTCCCCTACCAATAGCCGATGTGGACCCCTCCATGGTCAATGGCACGCTGAGCCTCCTCGCTCCGAGCATCGAAGATGGCATCAAATATGGACTCCTTAGCGCCAGAAGTCAAAGAGATGATGGCCTCACCATCAATGGGGATCCTAAAGATCCTGTATACATCCTCTAAGGTAACTATCATTTCACCTATAGGTAGGTGAAATGTGTTGGTCCATGCATTCCAGCATCAAGCCAACGTAGTCAAATAGGCTTGATCTACCCGGATAGTGGGTAGATCTAGTACATAGCCAAAGCCGACAACTCCGAACCACTCTCGCTCACCAGCAGTGAGCTCTCCATGGAGAGCCTTAAGAATGTCAGGCTCTCGAGCTCTAGAGGTCAACCTCTAAAATAAACAGCATGATATAAGGAAAAAGCTAACTAAAACAAGCAAAAACATTTAAAAATGATCTAAAAATCATCAAAAATAGTTAAAAACTGATAAAATTGCAAAAACATGTCATCATGCAGGCCTACAAATCAAATTTGTCAATCAGACAGGTCAAAAATGCATTAAATGATATTAATTGCCTTTTAAAACTTAGAAAAATTAAAAAATTTACAATTTTTTCTAAAGTTGGCGAACCGCGGGTCAACCCTACGGTCCGCATGCGGTCAAAAATTGACCATTGGGATTTTGAATGTTGACCATAGCTAGTAGCTATGGTCCCCAATTGACCAATTGGGAACCATAGCTAGTACCTACGGTCTCCAATTGAGATCCCATCGGGTGCGATACCACGGCCAAAAATAAAAAAAAATTAAATCCTAAGCTACCCTAGCCTAAGATGAGGTTCATTGCCAACAATTTAGTGAGATTGATTTACCAATTACTTAATTGGGTTCATTTTTAGTGGTAATGGATGCGAGGTCTTGGTTTTTGAGTTACCTTGCCCTCGCCTCATCCGCCGCAGCTCGAAGAAGCTTGTCCGCGCTCTGCCATCATGTTGTGAGTAGGTGTGCGGGTAAAGTTTGGTAGATTTCAGGTGAGTTCTCAGTTGTCACTATTAGAGCTCCAGATTTGCAAGTCGCTATCAGGGAATAATGAGAGACATTTGAAAATTGGACTTTTTATAGGCCTCTCATGTTTCGCGTGGACCGTAGGCCCTAGCCACGGTTCCCAAAATTGCAAATGGGAACCGTAGACCCTAGCCATGGTTTGCAATTGGCAAGCAATTTAGAAAAATCCCACCATGGGAAGGGCCAAAAAGATAAATTAATGCCTCCCATTGGGTCAGAACTCAATAAAAGCAAATTAATTTGGAAATTTGGTGATAATCAAGCATCGAGATCCAATTAAAAATCAAAAATCTGGCTAAGATTATAAAGTACATTCAATCGAGGTCATCGCTATGACAATCCTTTCATGGAGTGATGCACCTCCCAACCAAATAAATAAACTCAATTCATAATTCAAAACATTCAAAAAAATCAAATAATTAAAAACACCAAATGCGCCTCGTATTCAGTAATTTACCCTATACACTTGGCGGTTGCAACGACTTGCGATCCATGCAATCCGATAAGATGAGTAAATTACCATAAGGACATTTGGGGTAAAATTATCATCATTGATCTGATATGCTTCTTTTCAATCCCTAAGAAGGCCTTCATGGTCAGATTGCTCCATGGGAACGAGGCATTGCATGTCATTTCTTCTATGACATCTTTTCAGCAAATCATCAATAATTTGATTCAACACAAATCTGATTGGATTTGTATCAATTTGATTCCCTAAGATGGCTATTGTAGCCCGACTACTCCATGGGATAGAAATGTGCAAATACTATTAACAGTTGGAATCAAAAGTTGAACTAGGCCTAGCCAATGCATTAATATGCTCAAATCTAAATTTGTTCAGATCATCCATGGTGGTCAAGTGACATCATCGCTTTATTCATTGTCATTACCCTCATCGACTCATCGCTTGAGGGGGTAGTCATAATATCAAATCATAATCAAAATCAATAGAAGATCCCTGAAATCGTAGATCCCTTGATCTTGTCAAAATTGTGTTCATCCTTGCGAATCATTGTCAACAACTATCATAAGCTTACCCCTTTGCTTGGGGAAAATAGCAAATATGATAATTTGTTTGTAACTCTCATCCTTTCGGTTATATAGGCCTAACTCCTATTGTAGCACCAAAGCTACTCGAATGACTGATGATGAGTGCAAACTCTTTCAAGTTTAAGCCTCCAAAGAGTTGGAAGCAATGATTCCAGGATGCACATCCTTTTGTTGGACCTGGGGCATCTAATGTTGATCTGACTAATGATCATCATAGAACCTTCGACATCATTTTAGGAGGTCTATTTTTGCTCAGCGTTGTTCGATCTCATAATGCATCTCAAAAGGGGCATCTGTAGACACCTAAAATGCGTCATGTCGAGGGTGACTACTCATATGGACATGCTACAAGACCATATGGAAGATCTTGGATAGACTCCAAGATAGAGCAGTGGTTCTAACCACTCAATTTGGGCTCCTTGGCCTAATCAGTCTGAACCATAGCCCAGACCTATGGTTTACAGCTGAACCATGGCTGAGACCTACGGTTTATAGTCTAGACCATAGTTGTGACCTACGGTCTTAACTGGAGTTCAGTTGGCCTTCAATCCGAGCCAAATCGGTTGGAATGACCATTTGATCTAGAAGAAGGTGGTTAATGGATGGAATATTCCAGAGGCTTCCATTCCAACTATCCTAACCACCTCTTCTTGATCTTGGCTTCTCTAGGAAGCCACCCCTAATCCTAGGGCATCCTATAAATACCCCCTCCAAATGGGGAGAAGATATAGATGATTTGTATAGCGAAGCACTGATGAATTATCGAGAGAGAGTGAATTGATCAAGCGAGCAACGAAGCCCTATCGAATTGCATACTAAATTCATGCATTTGAGAAGGCCACTTTGCTATTCACCCAAAGATCAATTTGCCATGGAAGTTCTAGGAGCCTAGAAGAACCAAGAAATGCAAATCCGAGCAAATGAAGGCCCATCACAGTGATTCAACCACCAAACCTATTAGAAGGACACCGAAGGTGACCCTTGAACATCAATTGGACAAGGAGGTCAAGCCCACTACCCTTGGAATTGAGGGTAAGCCTATCAGAGTGCTAACCATAGCTTTCAGCCATGGTTTATAGTGTAGACCGCTCACTAGAGCTATGGTTTGCAGTAGAGGTATAACCACCTTCCTCTTTTCATTTATGTATGGTTAACTAGCTTAGATTAGTTGTTTTCATGGTTTAAATACATTTTAGCAGACTTATGACCGTAGAATTAGGTTAGTTTAGCTTCTTTATGTTTATGCTTCAATTAGGATATTAATGGTTCTTTATGCACCTTTATTCCTTGTTTTACACATTTAATCCATGCATAGTGTAGCTGCTACTTATCTTTACGCTATTATATGAATCTTGATTCGATTTGCATAGCTTAGAAGCACTTTTCATGTTTTCTTGATTATGCATGTTTAATGGTGTCATTATGCAATTTACCTAAAAGGGCCTCATCATGAGAGGTTGCCTATATTTTTGACATTCTTGTGTTGTTTCTTGACCGTAGGGAACAGTTTCAAAGGAGAACCAACTATCAAGTTCCTTCCCCATCGCGAAGAAGAGGGCACCTCCACCCTAGAGCAGTTCGTGTCATCCTGAAAGGCATTTGGAAATCACACCTACCCTTAAGAGGGAAACAATTGTGCACTCCTATTGTAATATTGTATCAAAATGATTATCCCTAAGAGGGATGTACCTGTAATTTGATTTTGACTTCGAATACAATGGAATAAAGCATTTTTCTTCTTGATTCATTTGTTGTCAATTTCTTGTTCTTGTATGCATGTTATACTTTTATCATTTATTGCAATAGGACGCCATCGGGTGTGAGCCTTTTTGGTGGTTACACATCCACATTACCAATATGATCTAATTTCTTAGTAGGGAAGCTACATCGGTACCATTTGAGGTTAGCTCTTCAAGAGCTAAGAAACATTTAGAGTTGGTACACACCAATCTATGCGGTCCTATGCCAACCAACTATGGTGGAAAGAGGCATTTTCAATTGTTTGTTGATGATTACTCATAGAAGATGTGGGTTTTCTTTCTCCAATTGAAGCTAGAGGTATTTTTGTACTTTTAGTAGTTCAAGAAGCTTGTTGAGGAGTCAGGATGTTCCATCAAAATCCTCCACTTAGATCAAGGGGGAATATACCTCCAAGGAATTTTCATCATTTCTAAATGCACATGGGATTAAGAGATAGATGAAAACCATCTATACTCCATAGCAAAATGGAGTTGCTGAAAGGAGGAATTGTTCCATTGTGGAAATGATTCAATGTATGCTTAAGGGGGCACATCTTGAGCATGAGTATTGGGTAGAAGTAGTAAGTACAACATCATACCTCATGAATAGAGCACCCACAAAAGCTCTACAGGGTATGAATCTACAAGAATTATGGAGTGGTAAGAAACCCTCCATTTCTCATATAAGGATTTTTGGATGTAAGGCATTCATGCACATACCAAAACAGAAGAGGAAGAAGTTAGATGAGAAAACCTTGTAATGTATTTTTCTTGGTTACGATGAGCATTCAAAGGGATATTGGTTGATAGATCCTATGACCAAGAAAACACACATTAGTAGAGATGTGGTATTTGATGAAGCTTTCACATCAGATAACACATCTACAGTTGTATACCTGAAGGAAGAGGATCCTAAGAAAGAGGTTCCACCCCCACAAAACAAGGTTCCAAAATGGTATACTAGCACATTGAGAGATTCAAAGTTGACTTCACTTCCAAATCTAACTCTAGATCAACCTTGTACTCATAGCATGACTCAACAAATGAGAGAAGAGGCATCAAATTTAGAGGTTGACGAGCTTTACCAACAGTTTGATGAACTATCTATAGATGTAGAGGAAGATAGAGAAATAGATATGGATGATGAATGGGTTTATATGTCAACATTGGATGAGAATGAACCCACAATAGTTCAAGATGCACTTAGTGAGCCTCAATGGAAGGCTTCTATGGAACCTGAACATACATCTCTCATGAAAAATTATACATGGAAGCTAGTTAATCTACCTTTAGGAAAGAAGCCCATTGGCTACAAATGGGTGTTCAAAGTGAAATATAAGGCAGATGGTACTATTGATAAGCATAAGTCCCATATTGTTGCAAAGGGCTATGCTAAAAAAGAAGGCATAGATTATGAAGAGACTTTTGCCCCTACTATAAAAATGACTACCATTCGAGTACTTTGTGCCATGGCAGCTCAGTTTGGGTGGAAGTTACATTATATGGATGGTGACCTACAAGAATAAGTGTACATGACCCAACCTAAAGGATTTGTGGTTGAAGGGCAAGAACATAAAGTTTACTAGTTGGTCAAATCCTTGTATGGGCTAAAATAAGCTCCACAATCTTAGTACATCAAAATAGACTGTCACCTAGGGCAACATGGATTCAAAATAATTCCTTCAGATGCAGATATCTATATCAAGAACAATGGTTCTGACATAGAGATTTTGGTACTATATGTGGATGACCTGATCATAACAGGCAATTCAAAGAACATGATTTATATAGTGAAAGATGATCTGAAATAATATTTTGAAATGATAGATCTAGGACTTCTTCACTATTGTCTTGGTTTGGAAGTGACTCAGAAAAAGAATCATATCAAAGTAACATAGAAGAAGTATTCCAAGACATTGGTTGAAAAATATCATATGACTGACTGCAAGTCTAAAGTGACTCCAATGGAACTAGGACTTAAGTTATCATGATATGATAAATCACCATAGGTAGATGGTACTCTCTATTACCAACTGATTGGGAATCTCATATATCTGACAAATACCAGGTCAGATCTTAGTTTTAATGTGGGTTATCTTTCAAGGTTCATGCAGGAACCTAAGGTGAGTCATTGGAAAGTAGCAAAGAGAGTTCTTCATTATGTTCATGGTAGTACAAACTATGGCTTGGAGTACAAGAAGAATGATAAGTTCTTCTTATAGGGATACACGGACTCAAACTATACCAAATTCATTGATGATTGCAAGTCGACTTCTAGATACATTTTCCATATTGGATCTAGACCTGTCTCTTGGCATAGTAAGAAGTAGAAGGTGGTTGCTTTATCTTCTATAGAGGTAGAATATCATGCAGTAAGTGGAGCGGTCTATGAGATAATGTGGTTAAGTCACATTCTTACAAACATGGGTCTTCCAAAGAATATTCCACTTTATTAGTTTTGTGACAATCAAGGTGTTTTGAATATTATCAAGAATCCATTCTTTCATGAGCGTACCAAACACATTGACACTCGATGCCATTTAATTTGAGATTAAGTTCTAAAGCACCACATACAACTCCAGTACATTCCCACTGATGAGCAAGTTGTATATATTTTCAACAAGGCACTTTCACGTGTCAAATTTGAATTATTTTGTAATGCTCTTTGTATTTACAAATAATGTACTAAGGGGGGATGTTAGCACATAGGCTATGTTAGCTATGTTATTACATTATTTGAAAAAATAACGCTATGTGCTCTCCAATTAGTTAGGTGGTCTCTTAGTAGTTCATCAACTACCTTACCTATGTATTTAATTAAACCTCATATCAATTCAAATGTTGCTCGTTGCATTCATCATTAATGATCCCCCATAATTTTTGGCATCGCTATCCCTCTAGGTTATTCCTCAAATTATACCAATTTTGTATATGGTGGACTCGAAATGTCTTATAAGACTTTGAGACACCATTTTGTGTTAATTTATACTATTTGTCTAATCTATCCTTTACCATGCAATACTTTCAATGCCATCACTAGAAAGGATATGGTCTAGGAATATATGAGCAGGGTACGTAAACCCTCATCGATCCCAAGTATCATCTACCAAGAGGTAATTTAGGTTTAGGATATGTCAATCACCTTGAGGATGATCTCCAATGTATGACTCTCACCCCACTAGAGGATGATAATGAGGATGAATATGCCTACCTTTATTTTGACCATCTCATATATGATTACTTTCCCTCTGTTACCTCAAGGAATAAACCCAATGCACTCCTTCCTTGTGAAGAGTAAACCACCAATCCCTCATCTAGCACTCATCTTTCTACATATCTACAAGTCAACATGATTACTCGTAATGTACTTTGTTTTATGAGTAATAAAATCATTGTGTTATTTTGCTTATATATGTTTATGTGCTAGTTTACTATACTCTATTATTTTTTAGTTGCATTCTTTCTTGATCTTCCTTAACTAAAAATTTTAAGGCTCAAAATAGTAAAAATTCTAAGTTTTAGAATAGTCAAAATTCTAAGTTTTAGATTAGTGGTATCAAAGTGGTCTTCCTTTTGAGTGTATGTCCATAAACATGAGATCATGATTTCAAAAGTTTAGATATCAGATGCAAGATTCTTTTGCTTACATCCCTTGTTGTCCAAATGATCGTAGGATAGCACTAAAATGAACAACACCAATATATTCAATCCTTTCAAGGAGATGTTGAATGAGGCCCTTATGAAATAGAGGAATGAAATATTGAATCAATTTGCTCAAATTATTTAATGAATACCTACTATAAATTTTGTAAGTTTCTCCACACAACCTCTCACTACCCTAGCACCATTCAATACTCCCACACCTTTTAAGGTGTAGATTAAATTTGATATTTCTACTTTTGAAGGAAAATTAAGGGATATGCCCTAGAAAATTGGTTGGATTAGTTATCTTCATACTTCTCTATAAATAAATTCATTGATAGTGAGAAAATCATTTTTGTACTCTTGAAAGATTCATTACCTACCAGGGTTATGCATAACGGTTATTTATTGCCAAATTGGCTAAAATTAGGATTTTTGAAATTTGGAATTGGCTAATATTTGGGACCCTTGACCAGGGCCCATTAGCCAAAAAAATTTGGGTGCAATTTTTTTTGGGTCGATTCGCCCCAATTTTATAATAATTTGACCATTTTAAGTTTAAATTTCTAACATTACCCCTAATAATAGTGAACCTTCTACATGCGTTTGGACACTATTTGCCTGAATTTCAAAATTGATTCGCCAAATCTTTATAAATATATTTTGGGGCCGAATCCTTACGCATAACCCTATTACCTACTCAAAATTGGTGTGAAGCATATTATAATAGGATTATAGAAGTGAATAAAAATGAAGTAGTGTTCACATGGGATTATTTCATGGATGTCATCAATGAAGAATTACTTTTTTGGAGCCTATCAATATAATTAAATGCAATGACAATAATTGCATTAAGATAAAAATCAATCTATTAAGATTATATTGATGCTTTCCATTATATGGAATCAAAACTAGGTATTTAAGATAATGAGAGGCATCAAATCCTTAAGTACTATAATGGGGTACAATGGTATATTCAAGAGGACATGAAACTCTTCAAATTCGAGATATTGGGAGAGGTATATAAACTTGTTAAATTAGAGCAAAAACACAAGAAGAAATATAGAAAAGGAGAAGCAACAAATAATAAAATGATAAGACTAAGTACCAATCAAAGAAAGAGAAGAGTGACTCTCTAAAGAATCAAGACAAAGGCATTCAAACCCCAAAAAAATAGAAGTAGGGAAAAGACTCTCAATAAAATAATACCTCAAGGCCAAGACTAGAAAATGGTTTTATTATCATAAGCACAACCAACAAGGTAGAAGTGTTGAGTAGTTAACTCATTATTTCCTAAGTCATATTTCTCTAGATCTACCACACCACTACCTCCAGGGGAAGTAGATCATGGAAATTGAACCAAATATGACAATTTCCACCACACATGTTGCACCAAAGGATTCACAAGAGGAGAAATATCCATAGAGCCCACTGACATATAGAAGAATATATTTAAATCCAAGAAGTGTTTATTTGAGTGTCTAGTTATATTTTTTGGCTTGACTAATGCACCTACCACAATCATGAGGATAATGAAGTACATACTATGTCTCTACACCAACTCATTTGTGGTAGTCTACTTAGATGATATCTTCATCTATAGTAAGAAATGGGAGAAATATCTACATTATGTTTGACATGTGCTTCAAATTCTTTGAAGATGTAAATTATATGCTAAGTTGGAGCAGTGTTGATTTGGCATGATGAATATTTAGTAACTTTGATATATGGTTGAAAAAGAGGGAGTCCATGTTGATCTTGAGAAGATTCAGGTAATTAGAGATTGGCCTACCCCCAATGACTCTAATAAAGGCTTATAGCATTTTAGGTCTTGTCAATTTCTATTGAAAAATATATTGGGGTTCCTACACATTGCATGGCCACCATACCAAGTGACCAAAGAAAGTTTCAAATCCAAGTTCCATTAGGGGTATACACAAAAAATATAATTTGAGAGGTTGAGAGATCAATTATGTTCAACTCCTACACTTTCCATACTTGATCTGTATCAAACTTTTGCAATAATAACTAATGCATTAAATTATACATTGGAAATTGTATTAATACAACATAGGCATACAATTACTTATTATAGTAAAATATTAAATTAAGCAATTCAAGAATACTCCACATACAAAAAAAATCTCTATGTCATTGTCCAAGCACATAAACATTGTTGGAATTCACAATAATTTCTAGAAATGAATAGAAGTAAACCATCCACTCAAATATTATACAAAACATAAAAGAATAACAAAAAGGAGAGATTTTGTGGACACTCATAGGCACCATAAATAATCACTATATTTGTAGATAATATTACCTAACACTTTGATAATCAAATGAGGAGTGGAAGGGGTAGTTATACCAATACCAAAACCCCAATTACATAATTAAGTTTAACATAAGCCAACATAATAAGAGGGATTTAGATTAATTACAAGTTATAAAGATAACTTAATGATAACAAGGTTAACCACATGCTATAGGGATTACTTAATAAAATATTACAAATAATTAATACATTGTTCAACAAAATACCCTAAGACCTATCCAATGCATCATACAATATCTCTCTTGCCATGAATTAGATTATAATTTTAACATCCCTCGTAATATAAACTAAGGGACCAAAGAGATGAGACAATAGAAATAATATTACCACCCCTATAATGGATGCTCTAATAGGCCTTTACATTTTGAGGTAGACTTATATGAATCCCTCATAATATGAAATATGCTACTACAAATATGTTTCCTGCACAAGATTCATCTTAGGCTAGACCATAGTCACCATTGCCACTATTAGACACTCCCACACACATCAACAAAAACACTTCTACTAGGATTTCAAATGAAGAAGAGAAATCAAGATCACCACCTCCTTTAAATATAAGTTCATTCAATATTCCATTGTTGTATAAGGTATGTCTTGAAGGTATAATATTTTCTCTTACAACATACATCACCCTTTTTGAAGATATCCTCTTTTCCTTGGGCCACTAATTCCAATCATAAAAGAGGCTTTGTACGAACCTGCATGAAAGAAGTGTCGTAACAAAATTCTAAGAGTAAAATAAAAAATAGAAGAAAGAGTTAATGAAAGATTAGATTTTCATGAATACATTGTATCAATCCCTAAAATGTGAAGAGGTATTGACTAAAGGAATTTTTGAATCCTTTTTCTACAAACCTCTAAAAGACTCAAAAACTACTATAACTATCACAAATCCATCTTACATATCCCAAAAAATTAAGCCAATTATTTTGATCACAAAGAAAAAAGTAAAACCACCCTTTCAAAATAGGAAAATAGGATTTGAGGACTAGCTCACACACTTGGGCCCCAAACATAGGAACAAGTCCATAAACTAATATCACCAATGCATAGAGCTTGAAATTATAAGCAATTTGAAAAAATGGGCTCAAAATGCTTTTGTATGTAAAAGTTATGGCCTTTGAAAAATTTTCCCAATGGCCTTCAAAAAATTAAAAAATAAATGCTCAAACCATAAGGTTGCAAGAGCCAATCCCAACCTGCCACTTGGAAAATTTTGATTCACTATTGTGCTCCAATAATGTTTTTCCACTTCAAATTCTCTAGTTTACCTAATTTTTAACACTTGCAAGAATTTGATTGGTTGAAACATTTTAAACATAGAAAACATTATTTTTTGTGGTGAGAGAAAGCATCATGTTGACATCCATATTGGTCAAGTTATTTTTCTTATCCAAAATCCTAAAAAGTTCCCTAAGTGGGATTCTAACTAAAGTCTCACAAGGCCAAAGCACATTCCACTAGCTAATATAGTAGTGTATCCTTTGGGATGCTTGTTTAAAATACACAATGGAACAAGAATATCAACCACACTTACTACATTTAAAATTCTTGACCCAAAGACTCAAGAAAATGACCTTCTATCTCTAGGTATCTTCATGAGCATGACAACTAATCTACCAAAGAAAAATGATATGGCTTGATTGGTGATGCCCTTATAGGTAACATCTCCCAACCTTACCACTATTAGTAAAATATCTTTATTTGAATTTGTTGTGAGACCTATTCCCACAAGTACCCAATCCATGACTCCTTTGGTCAATATGACATTTCTACAATTTAAAGGAGTTGTTAGTGGATTGAATCACACTTGCAAAAATTAACAATCTTGTAAAAATAAAAGATGACATCACAAAACCATGACCAATGAAAAATTTGACAAAGAATTATGTCCCTTTGTCCAATTTAGTAGCTCTTATAAATAGATACCCAATCATGTTGCTTTCATAGAATACAACAATGCATCTCTGCCAATGAAACATTAATTCTTTGCAAGAAAATGCATGTATGGGGTCATTTTCCAATTATAAAAAATAGAATAAAAACCTTCTCATACATCCAATAAAGCTATAGTTATTTTATAGAAGTAAAAACATATTGATCCATTCTAAATTAAAAAGAGCATAAAAAATATCAAGTAAACCTTGATGACAAAAAGGAAGAAACTCGAGTAGGCAAGAAATCTCCAAAAGCCTTAAAAAGATGAATGAGTAAAAATATGGAAAAACCTTCTTGACTATTTTGGAAAATATCCTTATGAAAAAATGAGATAAGCTTTGCCCTAATTTTTGGAAGAAAAAATAGAGGCTTCAAATGGTCTTCTATGAGGCAAAACAATACCCTCCACACTTGCTCTGATACCATGTTGCAATTCACAATATTTTCCAAAAACAAACAAAAACAAACCATCCACTCAAATATTATAGAAAAAGTAAAAAAGAAGGGTAAAAATAGATATTCAATGGGCACCCATAGACACCATAAATAATTACTATATTCATAAATAATATTACACAACACTAATATTCAAATGAGTAGGAGGGAACATTTATACCAATACCAAAACCCCAATTACATAATAAAGTTTAACCTAAGCTAACATAAAAAGAGGGATTTAGATTATTATAAGTTACAAAAAGGGTTTAACCATAACAATGTTAAGAATGCCCCACAAGGATTACATAATAAAACATTACAATTAATTAATACATTGTAAAATAAAATTCCCTTAGGCCTATCCAATACGTCATACATCGTTTGCTTTGGCCATGAATCAAATTACAATTTCAACAAATAATATAAGCACTACATATTGAAAAATGAAACCATCATCCATATAGATCATAAACCTCTAGAGTTCATTCAAATGTAGAGTAATCTAAGGAATTAAATACATCAAAAGTGGGATACACATATACAACAATTTAATTTGATCATCAAACACAAAAAAAAGGGAGTGTCAATTTAAAAGCATATTATTTGAGTTGATCTCTAATCATAGCACTCAACATGGATTTCCTCCTAGGATTTACCACATCTAATCATGGTAATAATTATGTTTTTGTAGTAGTTGATTGTTTTTCAAAAATGACTATCATGATTCCTTGTAAATAATATTGTTTAGTTGAGACAACTACTGAGCATTCTAGTCATGTGTGACTCAATTTTGGTTTGTTAAAGTCCATTGTATCTAATAGGGTTAATATTTTTTTAGCATTTTTTGGTCCATCCTATGGAGCATGATGGATTTCAAGTTGACCATGTCCATAGTCTTCTCTCCTCATAATCATGATCAAATAAAAGTCGTGAATGAATTGATTGTACATATTTTTTGAATATACAATTCTAAGAATCCATGCACATTGGATGAGAACCTTCCCTATATTTAGCATAGGAATCATCAAACATTGTACAAATATACCAAACACAATCTATTTCATGTCTTTTTTAGGTTCCAACCCTTGGCACCCACTAATGTATCTCTCCCTATGAAACCAATGGAGGGATCCCCTCATGGATAGTAAGAAGCACAAAATGCAACAAAATTTATGGAATATATTTGACATATCCAACAACATGTCCATGATCTTTTGGAAAAGATAAATTAGAAATACAAGCAACTTCATGACCAACATCAAATCCCACATCAATTTAAGATTGGAGACATGATATAGATATGTCTTCAAAAATAAAAACTTCTAGGATCCCATAGGAAAATCATACCTCTTTGCAATGGACCATACACCATCACTAAGAAGGTTGGGGAGAATACCTTTAACTGAATCTTTCATCTTATGTTGGTTTGCATCCAATCAGGGTTATGCACAATGGCGAATATTCATAAATTGGGTGAATATTAGGATTTTCAAAATTAGAAATCGACAAATATGTGGACCCTCGATGTCGGCCTATTCGCCTAAATTTTTTGGGATCAAATTTTTCTTAGGGTCAATTCATCACATTATATATCCAAACATAGGCATATTTGTACTCATTGGAAAGCTCTTTTTGCACCTAATATAATGGTGGTGTTTTTATGAAGTTATATGGTGATTTAATAGGTCAAAATTTATCCCAAATATGACCTTACTTTTTAGGGCTTCAAATACCCCAAATTTTGGTGTGAATATGATTGATTTTATTTTCTTAGGATTCACCATGATTCACCTTGATTTTGATTAGGATTCACCATTTTTTTACAAGTACATTTTGAGTCCAACCCCTTATGCATAACCTTGCATCCAATTTTCAATGTTGAACTTCTCAAGCCCTATAACCGATCTATGTTGGATACTTCTATAATAGCACAATAGTTTAACATTAAAGAACATAATTTAGATAGTTTAGCACTAGTGGAGGAGGATCAAATCATTGACACATGGACTAAGACCACCAAAAAGTATTCCATTTAGATGTATAGAGTGGTCAAGGTAGGACAACTTGGTTAGCAAGGGGAATGCCTCACAAAAAGTCAGATAAAGAAATAATTTTTGCACCTAATATCAAAAGTTAATGTAATGGGGACGACTGCTTTTTAAGAGGTGATGAATGATATAAACATGTGATCTTTTTGGGGCATGGCTTTATGCCCAAA
Source organism: Wollemia nobilis (assembly GCA_028583015.1). Lineage (NCBI taxonomy): Eukaryota > Viridiplantae > Streptophyta > Pinopsida > Araucariales > Araucariaceae > Wollemia > Wollemia nobilis. Next base: position 469,798 of record JAQPPZ010014915.1, read on the forward strand.
AATCTATTTTTTTTTATACTAACTACATTGTTAGGGGCATAACTATGTGCTTCAAAATTCATTTTGATCCATTCAATAAGTGTTGGAAAAATTAGAAGGAGAATGACAATTTTAGTTGCCAACAATGGAAAAATAATCTAGAGGCTTAAAAAATGTAAAACAAACTATTTAATAAAAATATTAATTTTCTATTTTTTAGATTTTCATAGCCAAAATGCATCTCTTGCTAGGTTGACACAATAGTGGAAGACAAAATACAAAAGGACAAGTCATATGTATATAATTTTAATTTTATATGCAATTTGTAACTCATGAAAGGTGAATCACCACATTTCCATATAGGTGACCTTCTAAATCATGGAAGATGAACCACCACATTTCCATATGGATGACTTTCCATATTCCAATACAATGTATTTCAATATACCAATTGTTGTATAAAGAGATGCACTTAAGAACATAAAATCCCTACCTTTTACTTTTCCTATGACCCATTAAATAGTTTTGATAGTTGAAGTTATTTATTTTTACTAAAAGCCAATAGTTGGGATGAAATAATGAAAAATTGAAACAAAATAATAAATTTTTTGATAGTTTTCTCGATATACATATCAATTACTGCTATATTTTTTTTTTGATTTTCTAACTTTTTAAAATATCACATGTCTACTTAATTATTTTATAAAACTACTATCTTAATATATTAGAACATGTATATATATTTATATATAAAAAAGAATAAAATAACCTTAAATGATGTTATTAATATTTTCAACATACGTGGTTATCAACATAACAAGTTAAAAAAAATCGTTTTAAAAAAAAAAAAAATATATATTTAAATACGTTTACTATTTTGGAAAAATATTAGACAATGAATTTTAATTTTAAATATATTATATAATTTAATCATAATTATACTTTAGAATTTAAATTTTATTTATTTAAAATGTTATAAACAATTTATTTTTAAAGAAAATTAGTTTTTAGGGATAAAAATAAAACTTTCCTAAAATTTTATTTAAAAATTAATGACAAACAAGTTTAAAAGCGTTTCCAATTATTTTATCTCACAAAAACAAAGTGGTATTGTCTCTGCTAAACAAATTCTCTTCATTTCATAGAAAATCTATGTATGCTTATGAAATTAAATATGAAAAAAATAAATTTTAAGGTTTGTTGGAGTCTTTTCCATAATATTCTCAAAAAACTTACTTTTGACTAGGATTGGTATGAATGGATTAAATATTGTTATAACACTTCCATATATTCTATTTTGATCAATGATCTCTTGTTGATTAGTTTAAATCATCTAGAGGATTTTGTCAAGATGATCCACTATCTCCTAGTGTATTTATTATTTTTGTGGAGTTATTAGGGAGAGTTTTTTAAAGATAAAAATGAAAGGAAAAAACAAAGGTATTAGGCTTGCAAAATATGGCCTCTTCAAATCTTATATTGAATTTGTTGATATAATTTTTTTTTGTCCATCCCTTAGTTAGTGAGGCCATGGACTTTAAATCAATATTCTCATGTTGTGAGAAGGTTATTGGACTCTTAATTATTATTAAAAAATTTAATATTTTTTATTAACATTGCCCTAGATTTACAATGAATAAATGTGGATATTTTAAGGTTTAAAATTAAAAAAATCCCATCATCCTACTTGGATATTCCTTTGTCTTATAAAGGAAATAAAAAGGACCTTTAGGTCTCTTGTTTGGATAGAATGAAAGCTTGTTTGGCATGTTGGAAAGGTAATTTATTATCTATGATGGGAAGGCTACAACTCACAAAGACTACATTGTAATCCATCCATATTTATACAATGTTACTTTCAATACTGCTAATAGATATAGCATCATAAATTGATAAAATTCGGAGAGATTTTCTTTGGAAAGGATGTGAGAAAAATTTAGTTTTCCTCTTTGTAAGTGTGATAAGGTTTGTAAAGGAAAGAACAATGGAGGAGTAAACTTGAAGAATTACAAATTAAAAAATTTGGCCTTAGGAAAAAAAATTATGGAATTACAGACTTATAAGTTTGGCCTTAGGGGAAAAGCTTGTGAAAATAGTTGGGCAAAAATGTTACTTCAAAAATATATAGTTTCTTTTAATGGAATAATTTTTTTTAGGAAAATACCCCTACATAAAGGATTGCCAACATAAAACATCATATAAGATAGTTTACAATTGATCAAAAAATATATCAGATGGTCAATGAATGAGTGGAATAATGTTGGAATCAGGGGAAATCAATCAATGATTTCAAAATAGCAGGGGACACAACCAATAGTTAACACAATATTATAAGACATTTCATCACACTTTATTAGTATTCTTTCTATATAATTTGCTATCCAACATCTATGTACCTCAATCATATTTATGGTTTATTGTGTCTCTTAGTTTCAAGAGGCCTTTGGTGTTTCATATTTAACTTTATATTTTTATCTCCTCATATTCTCACTAGAGATATGACTATTTGAACTTCTTATAGAAAAAATAATTATCAATACCCCAATAATTACAAACATCAAATAATTATATTTTTTTAAAAACAATTAATGTAAAAAGTCTAACACCAACTTATTACATTATTTGTTATAAAGATAATTACCCACAATGATTTCAAGAGTGGTATACTAGATGTATGCTTTATCTCTACTAGATCTAAGTAATCTCCACTAGGCATGCCTCTAGGTTAATGCCTATTGGTCTCTACATTAGGATCATCATTATCTCTAGGTTGCCTTTGGATCCTTGTCTCTAGGTTGACTCTAGGTTATCATTACCTCTAGGTCTAAATATTTACCTCTAAGTTCCCTATGGGTCATCAATGTCTCAGGTGCCTTCACCTCTAGGTTGTCATTATCTCTAAATCTTCTATTAGGCCATCACCTCTAGGAAATTACAATTGAAATATATAATTGAAATCTTCCACATCTTTGGAATCCTCCACATAATGTTTCATTGCAGGTCTTCCAAACATTGTTTGGGTAATATTATTTTTGATATTAAAATTATTTATCTCAAGTTTCCCAAGACATTTTTGCATGGTAAAACTTATATTCTTCACATTGATTTTTAACCACCAATCTTGGTCTCCTTCTATAGAACCATTCAACACTTCTCTCATTTTATCCCATTTTGACACATGTGTTCATCCATAATTCATTTGTATTTTATTGATCACTTTCTTTTTGTGCCAACACTTTATTTTGGAGTTATTATTACCTCCATAAATTTTACAAGAATGCAAGTTCCAACATTTTGTTGTCACATGATTGTGTCTTCCACAATGGCTACAACAACCCACCTTAGGAACTTCTACATATGATTCTTTCTTCACAAAATTTGTGTTATTGCTACTTGTTACAAATTCTGTCTCACTACTTTCTATTGGACCATCATAACCAAGGAATCCAGTCTTTGGTATTATACCTGGTATTAAGGACAGTTTCACACCTTACCCATATCTTCCCAAACTTGTACCATGTATTCTATTTTCCTCATTATTTTTGAACTAATAGCTTTGGTATACTTTTTAAATTAAACAATGTTCAAACACCCAATTTCCTCTTTCCACTATGATTTCTAGCACCAACTACAGTCAAATACCACACATCATCACCACAATAACTTTCAACATTATATAAATTATCATTATCATTATCAACTTTAAAAAATGACCTTTATCATGACCACCACAACCATCTTGTACACAAATCCTATTCTCATCAACAATCTTTAAATCAATTGTATTATAAGCTATATCTTCTATTTGAACAAAATCACATGTATCACAACACACATTAGCCATTATAGGCTCCAAATCACCTATAACACAACTAAAATCTATCCTTTGAATATGTCACAATAAATAATTTTTATCATGGGCTTATCTTTCAAATTTTTAATTATTTCAATTTGCTTTCTACATTGTACCTCAGGGATGTATAGGGTGAATAATGCCATGCACATTCTTTTCACTACACCAATAGAGTTTGTCACACCATTTTGAAAGTATCCTTCACCAAATTTTTTGAGTATTACTTGTAAACAAGACCTTAGTTTTAAAAACTCATCATATTCACTATATTTTGATGGCACACACTTTTGAATTTCATCTTGTTTCTTGTCTTGTTTACTATCACCTTTATTTCTTGGTTTTGACACTTCTTTGGCCATGAGGACCTTATGTGTTGTTTCACACTTTTCTTCACATTTTTATTTTGGTTCATCCTATGAAATATACCCTTGTTGTTGTGGCCTTTATTGGGATTACCCTATTTGATATTGCTCTTATCCTTGTCTCTATTAATGTTGTTGATTCCTTTGAGGAGATATTCAAAATTGATTTCTTTAAACAAATGAATTATGTTTACAAAACTTGGTATCGTGTCCTTCTTTCTCAAAAATATGACAATACTTCATTTTCAATTGATGCTAATTTTATGATGAAGATGAAGTAGAAGGACCCTTTAAACCTTTCTGAGATGTCTTGGTTGAAATAAGGGCATTATTGGAAAACTCATTTCTCAATTGATTCTCAACTTCATATTGTTGAAGTATGTTTACCAATTCTTAAAATAACACAACTCTATTTGATACTTGTAGAGACGTGACCAATGCTTTGAATGATTTAGGGAGAGCTTTAAGTACAATTGAAACTAAAATCTCATCTTCAACCTTTTCTCCCATGGTGTTCAACTTTGATTTCAAATCTATAATTCTTTGAAGAAATTATTCAATACTTTCACCATCTTGGACCCTTAGTGTATGAATTTGTGACTAAATATGAAGGATTGTGGCTTCATTTCTTCCTTCAAATATGATACAAAGTTTATCTCATGCATATTTTGATGTTTCTGCTTCACTTATATGTGATTGTATTTTATGAGTCACCCCAATCATGATGAGCATAAGTGTTCTTGCATCTCCATCATACTTTCATCTAGTTGTAACCTCTTTAAGATGATTTTCATCACAAGTAACTATATCCTAGAGATTTTTGACCACAAGTATTATCTTCATTTTTATTTTAGATGGTGCAAAATTTAGACCTTTTAGCAACTGAGATTCTATGAGAGATTTTTGATCTAGACATGCCGAAGGTTCCTTATAACTTCCAAAATGGTCTCCTTTTCCATATACCACCAATCTTATGTACCAATATTTTTATATGCCCACATTTTCAATATACCCCTTTGTACATAGAGGAAGTTAGTCATATCAATATACATGGTCATATGCAAGAGAGAGCTTAAGGTACATGAAAGAGATTGATATGTGGTACCAAGGTAGTACTAAAAATAATTTGTTCTATCAATAACACCTACTTATATATAAATCCTTAAACATGGGTATACATTCCCTATATTCTTGGATTTTCTAAATTTTGGGATTTATGTCTAATGGTAATAATGAATGAGATAAAAATGGAGTGAAACAAAATATCATAAAAAATTGTCCTTATTCCTCCCTAATTATGTTTAGGGTTGGTGTCTAGATGTTGTTATGGCAACTATATTAGGTGTTAGACATAGTAAATTTATGTGATAACATTACCTATAGGCCTATATACCAATATTTTCGATAATTTTTTTTTAATGATATACCCCTCTATGCATGGAAGAAGTTAGTCCTCTCGATATGTATTATCGTATGTGATAGAGACCTTAAAGTACATGAAAGAGATTGATACATGGTACGAAGGTAGTACTAAAAATGATTCATTGTATCAATGACACATGCTTAAAGAAAAATCCTCATATGTAGGCATAACTTCCCTATATACTTGGATTTTATCAATTTTAGGATCTACGTCTAATGATAGTAATGAATGGGGTAAAAATAGAGTGAAACAAAATATCACAAAAAAAATGTGTTTTTGGTCCTATTCGAAAATTTATAGGATCAATGCCTAGATGTCGTTATTGCAACTTTATTAGGAATTAGACACAATAACTTTAAGTGATAGCATTACCTATAAATGCAAGTAAGAGGTATCATTTATAATGAATGTTGTGATTGTGCAAAACACATGTTTTCATTTTTGTGTATAAAATTATTTTTATTGCAAAATTTATTTTGAAAAAATAAGCTGTCAGTCACTGCCAAAAGTGCACCTTTTACAAAAAATTATAATTCTCATTAAAAAAAATTACTAAAGAACTCTAGCTTCAAAAATTCAAAACTTTCAATTTTCTTTTAAAAAAATATTCCCTACTTTTTTTTTAAATATCAACTTCTTAATTTTCATAAAAATTTACCCACTTAAAAAAATAAACCCACCTTTACATTTTTTTTTGTTACATAGGGAAATCAGTAACATCCTTTCATTTTCTCTTACTAGACCAAGGTTCAAATCTTGAAGCTACCTCTATAAACCCTACCCCAAATTGTTGATCATGATCAAGCATTAGGGAGACCATCGGTGGCTCAGGATTGGAGCCATCGTCATCAACCTAATGTGCACTCAATGAAATCAAGTCAATCTACGATCTTTACCCCAAACAAGACTTGCCTCCAAGGTTTGGACCTAGATATCCCCTTGATAAGCACCTATAACTTACTAATCCACCCAACCCTTGGAACTCACCTTTACACCTTTTAACTCCTTAAATAATTTTCTTTAAAAAAATCTCCTATTTCCTATATATATATATATATATTCAAACACTAAATCTCTACCATCACTGAACTCATAACCTATCTTTTACTTCAAAATATTTAGTTTTTCTTGCAAACACTAAACCCTTTCAACTCCCCAAATATTTTTCTTTAAAAAAATAAAACTTAGAAAAAATCTCCTGTAACCTTTTCCTTTAAAATATTTAAATTAATCCCTACCATTATTATACTCATAACCTATCTTTTAACAAAATCCTAATGCTTATTTCAAATGCCAATCCGTCCACTATGCAACTTATGATATGAATTTGAATTTGAATTTGTATTAATGTCCATGGGTGACCAAAAGAGGTCAATAGGACTGTAAAGTAAGATATATACAAAGCAACGGGAGTGCCTAATGCAGCTCGAGAGAAAATAAAGTAAGAAAAATAGTAAACATAATGACATATGATATACAAGATGTGGATCAAGGATTACTCCCAACATTCAAGGCTGAAGAGAAGTGAATGATATAAGAGTTGGATGTCATCGTAGATGTTCTCTATTGGAGTTCGATGATGAGTTGATATTGTTGTATCTCTGTGATGACCCTCGCGCTTCCTAGTCATGGCCTATGGAGGTTGGAAGAATGAAGTGATAAATCGGGATCATGTTATCTTTTGCAAACTGTTACTAAGTAGTTCTTTCCTGATTGAATAATTCACGGATGAAAAGGGCAATACATCTCTTATCTTCATAATTAATCCAAGATTTTAATGTATGGTTGTCTCTAAATAAACAATAATATCTACCTCATATCCCGTAATAAATAGGTGAAATATTTTATTTGAAAGCATAGTACCTCAAAAATACACACCACAAGCCTTTAGAATGCTCATCGATAGAGGTAGCACACTCTGTCAATTGTATTAATCTAAATCTATTTGCCAAGCCTTTCGAAAAAAATTCGTTACCCATCATATTTTTTCCCATCTTGGAATTCTTGCCATCGTCCAAACATTTCACTACAAATATCTTTTGAAAAACCAATGTTTCTTTGTATTTGGGCATTAGATACTTCTTGGGCACAATTAAATTTTGTCAAATGTCAAAGGACCATGCAACATTCTTTGTAATATAGAAACCTTTCCAGTAGAGAAACACTATAAATATATTGTATTTCTCACATCAAGCATTTAGATCTTAATTTGTTGTAATTAAATAACAAAATGTTTCATGTCCATGACTCTATTTGCGAGCCTGCTATCCACTGACACTAAAAAAATATTTGATATATCTGTTGATTTCAGTTCGTTACAAGAGCGGTTAATGACATTCCACATGAAGTGAAGAGAAAGAACTTCATATCAAAGATTAAGCGGTAAAAACTGTAGGTATGTTTTTTTAATTTATAAAAAAATTCGAATGAGTTATCCCTATAAATTCTAAATCTGTTCGGTTAAACACAATTAACGGGTAACTTACGATGGCCACTACCATCCAACCTATTCTCTTAAATATAATTATTATAAATCCTTACCCGCATATCAAATCTACTTTTTAGCCCAGACCAATTATTTTTTACTTCACGTCTAGTGATATTTAGTGTTTTAGTGATATTTAGTGTTTTAAGTTGGGACCTGGCTCCTCATACTTACACTAAAATGTCTTCTCTAACTTCTCTTAGACTCTCTTGGTGAATTTTACTGCACCTTCTAACACACATAGGGCATGTCGTTGAATAACAACGGTTGTCCCTTTTCAAACTCTTTGTCTGCTTTGGTATAAAATATTGGAATCAGGAGAAATCACATAACAACTTCAAAAGAACAAGAGGCACAAATAATATTAAACACAATATTCCACCACAATTCATTAGTATTCTTTTTATAAAAATAAGTCAGCCAGTATTACATTTATTATGTCAAAGTGACCTTTAGTGTTTTATTTCTTAATGTTTTACTTTTAATGTTTTACTTTTTAACTTTGTTTTTTCATTTTCCTATATTTATGATTATTTAAATTTTATTTGGAAAAAATAATTATTAATCTTTCTTATATTTATATTTATGATTATTTAAAATTTATATGGAAGAAATAATTATTAATCCTTCAAGCATCAAATAATATTAAAATATAACCCAACACAAAAACTATTATATTAGAAGAAATAATTATTAATCCTTGGAGCATCAAATAATTATATTTTCATAACAATAATTAATGTAATAAATTCTAATAAATTATACAAATTTTTGGAATGATGCTTGGTTAAATCCTTATTCTCTTATCTCTTATTTAAAATAGAAATTATTGGCTTGGGTATGTCTAGTTTGTAAAGGTCTAAAGGTTAAAGATTATATTAATGTGAGCAACAACTCCAGTTAATGGATTTCTATTAGTAACTTGGTTGAAGGAGAGGAACTCAAACAAATTGTAGATGAGCTTCAAAATATGCTTCAAGAGTTTTATTTTTCTATTTTAACATGAAAGGATGGTTTGGTTTGAAATCTATTACAAGATGATGGATACTCAATCAAGTTGGAATATGAGAATTAAGAGCAATCAAATTTCTTATTCCTAAAGATTTTTCTTGGAAGAATGTTTAGTCACCGGAGGCTAAGGCCTCAACATTTCTTTGATTAGCATTCAAAATAAGATTCTACAAAAAAGAGGATGTCAAGGGCATTTTAGATGTGTTTTATGTGAGAAGGATTTAAAAACATTGAACCATTTAATTCTTCATTGTTTTTTGTTCACACCTTTTGAGATTATTACTCAAAAACATGTGAATATAACGAATAATTGTATAAACATGGAAAGAGATGAACAAATGTTGAATTAATTATTTTAAAGCTAATGCATTATTTATTAATTATTTGTTGAAATTTATAACTTAAAAGAAATATTAGAATTTTTAAAAATAAATTGCAAAATCTTGTTCATGTTTAAAAAAGTATTATTATCTCTTTTATAGATTATTTATAAATATGATAAGTTTCAAATGTAGAAAGAATAAATGTTAACCACTTCAATATAAAATTTAAATATACATAACAAAAAAATTTACACCAATCTAAAATAAAATAAAATGTTCAGAAAATTGAGTGTATTAAAATAAATTTATAATTTCAATTTACACTGGCGAGACGTCCGCATCATACAGTTGTCGCATCGATTAGTACGAAGCAAAATATCAGGCATCTGCAGGTCAAGGTTCGCGTCCATTAACAATTCCTTGAGGTTTGAATTCAGTAACTACTGTGATCTTAAAGTCCCTGTATGATAATCTTCATAAAAAATTAGACAAGAAATCACCCGAACTGCTGGACAAGCTTCTTGGAATGAATCTGTGCATTGCAGTCGAAATAACTCCATGTAGTTATTTTTTTTTTTCGTTTTTTACGAGGATCGACGGTTACAAGCGGTGATGTGAAGCTCCTCTATCATATCATCCAAGTCCCGAGTAGACGAACCTTTCTTGTTTTCGTCGTCTTCGCCCTCGCTCACTGCTTTCCTGGCCGCATCTCTTATCTTCATCGCTTTCTCCATCATCACCATGCCTTGTTCTTCCCTCATCAACATCCTCACCGTCTTCTCCACCTTTTCCTTGCTCAGTTCCCCCTCCTTCCCTCTCCACATCTCCACACACACACCCACCTCCTCCTCCAACAACTTGGAGTTATAGAATTGTTCCGCCGCCATGGGCCATCCGATGATGGGGACTCCCTGGCTCATGCTCTCCAGCACCGAATTCCATCCGCAGTGACTCAGAAATCCCCCCGTGGAAGGGTGCGAGAGGATCATAAGTTGAGGCGCCCAACCCATTACAAGCAATCCTTGATTTTTCTTCCTAATTCTTTCTTCAAACCCATTTGGAAGAAATTCTGGGGAGAAATCAGAATTCAACGGCACGCCCAGTGGCGGCCTTACCACCCACACGAAAGGTACCCCGCTGGATTCCAGTCCCAGCGCCAGCTCTCTCATGTGCGACACAGAAATCGTGTTCTGCGTGCCGAAGGAAACGTAGAGCACAGAAATCGAGAAAGCGTAAGCACGCAACGACATCGCTGTCTGCTTAAGCCCACACGGGTCTGCCGGTGGATTTTCTCATATGTTCCAGGCTGTTGTGCTCCAGGTCTTCGAAAGTATTGTAAATGTAACCCCAGCTGCGCATGTTCCGGGATATTTGGCGGATATGAAACGAGGCCCAGCGATCGGATCCCGTGGCCGTTTTCAGTGATTCGTTAATTTGAGATCGATGCAGCAAAACGTTGGGCATGTCTGGGAGAACAAACTCGTCGGAGTCGGTCTTGGTATGGGGCAAATGAATCCAGAGAGAATAGAAGATCAACAGGCCGTAGACGCCGCAGGTGGAGAAGAGGAGCTTCGGAATCCCGAACATGTCGGCGACGTAGAGGGTCCAGCCGAGGAACATGTCGCTGATGATGCAGAGTGGAGGGCGGCCGTCCTCTTGGCAGATTTGGTGAATGAGGCGCTCGAAATGGGGTTGCAGATGCTCCGAGGCTTCCAGGAGAGTGAGGACGAGAGGGTAGGGGAGGGATTCGGTGTTTTCGCAGCAGGGCGGCAAGCCGTGGTCGGGGCCGGAGAAGGGCAGCTCCGCTAAGCGTATGTCGAGAGCGGGGTTCGCTTGGCGCGCGGATTCGATCTTGGGCCGCAGGCTGTGAATGTTGAGCGGCGTGTTGACGATGGTGATGGTGAATCCGCTGCGAGTGGCGATGATCTTGGAGAGATGGAGGAAGGGGATGATGTGGCCCTGCGCCATGTAAGGGAACATGACCACATGCTGCTTCCTTTCAGCAGGGACATTTTGGGGGCCGGAGGATGGCATCGTGGATGGGATTCCAACGAGGTTCTGCGGAATGCCTGCTCTATGTCGTCGAGGGGAGGGAGGAGGATACAAAGTGGAGAGGGAAGGTTGCACACGACTATTCATTTGCGCAGAGAAAGGCTAATAGTATGTTAAAATATATGTGGTGATAATAGTACTTTCAGCGCTTTTTTTTTTTTAGTTTTAGTTTTATTAAAAAAAAATTAGGTGATGATGAGAGTTGTGTTTAACTGTGCTGAAAATTGTATTTAGTCTATATTATCAAAATAGGTTTAAATTTTAAGGTATGTTTTTTTTTTGGTTATATAGGATTAAATAATAATGAGATGTAAAAATTTTAGTATATTTTTTTAATTATATTCAATTAAATAACAATAAAATGATAAAATAAATATTATAAAAAATAACACTCAAATTTAAATTTTAGTTAATAGTAAGAGTACATCGAAAGAAAAAGAGAGATAAGAGTTGAGTTTAGTGGCAGACGGGAGTTGAATTCAGTGACAGAAAGGACCGTCAGATAGGGGTTGGCAAACTCGACAGGTGAACGCGTTCATTACTGCTCTCCTTACAATAATTGAAATTTAAATTGAATTTTAGGTAACGCGGAGACCAGAGTCAAACAGCTCTGGAACCCAGGAAAGCATTAAGAGAACCGTGATCCCTTTCTTACCATGGTAAAAGCACTCACGCATTAAACTGAGGTTAGTGAGGCTTGTGTCCCTCTAATGTTCTAGGCCTTATGGTGACGGCGCAAAAAGGTCCAACATCATTTATCACTTCAACCAAGGGTTATTGTAATCTATATCAGGCATTTGCTATTCTTATTATCACTCGTCTATATCAGGCATTTGCTATTCTTAAAGTTTTTAACTTTGTGTTTTCTTTACTTATACATAAGCATTTAGTTATTTACTTTTTTTTTTAAATTGATATAGTGAAATCTACAGCAGCCACGACTCTGAGTAGGTAGTTTGGTTTTTATGACTATCACAGTATTCTGCGATGTTCGTCTCAGAAGTTATCACATAGATCTTCGCACAGTCCATCCTTGTAATCATCATGTCACAATCATTTTAAACCTTTTAAGTTGTTGTTTTAAACCTTTTACGTCGCCGCAAGTAGTAGTACTAATGAAACGTTTTACAAGGATTTAAGATTAAACTTAAAAGTATTATTTTTTAATTGACATGGTGGAATCGGTAATCGTTACGAATTCGAGCAGGTTGTCCAGCAGGTTGTTCAATTTTTATGGTCACCACAGTGTTCTGCGTTGTCCGCCCCGAGAATTGCGACAAAAATCTTTGCGCAGTTCGCCCCTATAACCACCATACCACAATCATTTTAAACCTTTTACGCTGCTAAAAACAATATTAATGAAGTGTTTTATAAGGATTAAACTAGTGTATTTAGTAAAGTGAATTGGTTAAGTTATGATGTTTTTAAGTTTAAAGGTAATGTGATATATTTTATGATAAAAACTTTATAATAATAATAATAGACTATAAGGTTTTGATGGATTGATAAGTAGGAACATTTGTTATAAAGAGGTCAAGAGTTGGAGGTTTTAAGGGTGCCAACCTTCTTAACATTTATTAATATTAATCAATAGTTTTATATCTCTATATGGGTGTCTAACAACTTTATTTAAAAATAATGTCATTAAAATAAATAACTTAAAATTTAAACTTTTAAAAAAATAACTTTTAAATGAGATTAATAAACATTTGTAGTGGTCGTTTCAATCACTCAAACTTAACTTCTTAATTTTTTCAATAATTTTATGTTATTGCAGTTCTTTGAAAATTTTAACTCAATTTTAGGAATTATTTTTTACCAACATTTTTTAAAATGTTCATCTTATCATAGATTAATGCAACTTCTTTATTTCAATGCAAGTGGTTAGCAATTCTTTTTTTTTTAACTTGAGACTTTCCATGATAAGCACCATATTTTTAAACATTTTACAAGAGAAACATAAATATAGGTTCAAACCTAGGCATAATTTTGAGATTTATTTTTAAAAATTGTATTATTCCTTTCAAGCCATAAATTCCAACAAATAATAATAGGACCAATATTCAATAGAATACATAATCATTTAGCTTTGAAATAATTAATCCAAAAATTCATTAACTCTTTCAATGTTGATGGATCTACCTAGGATTTTCTTATATTTTTTAAAAAAGCAACCTAAAATGGTATGAACAAAGGGACAATGAAGAAGTAAATAGTCTAGTGTTCTTAAATCGTTCTCACATAAGGCACATATAAAAAATCATGATATGCTCTTCTTTGTAGACTCTTTCTTATAAGAATCCTACTTTGGACTCCTTACTAAAGGAATGTTGAGGACATAGGGAGATCCTCCAATAACCAAACATTATTATGAGAGAAATATTTGAGTAGGAAATTTTGATTGCTTTAAATCCTTATATTCTAATTTGATTGAGTATCTACCATTTTTGAAAGGTTGATTAAAGCGTAGAGGTACCAAGCATGAAACACCGTCTCAAGTGACCAAGAGTTGTTAGTCGCAGGAATCCCTAGTCAAGAAGCAATATTGAACAAGGTATGGGGTATACTCAATAACGAGCAAGTCGTGCAAGAATGTAAAGCCTATATGCATGTTCTGGTAATAACAATCACTGACCTATGGAGTCACATAAACTCCCTGATCCAAGAGGATCTGCTCTCCTCACCTTGCTCAACTCAAAGAAACACTTATGCAAAAATGGGACCAATGAAAAAGAAGGTCAAGAGGCACCTCCCACCCAAGCATAAGGGTGGGTGCTAGCTATGTAGCATGGGAAAAGATAGATGAGCATCCGACCGTACCAGCCATCAAATTTTTCATCTACAGTTGGCACTCTTTCGCATTCAAAGCAAGTGGTTGAGGGTCAATAAAGTTGCATGGACCCTCAATTTATCATCTTATGGCCTACACTTCTCTCATTAATGAATGTCAACACAAGGAGAAAACCCCTAATCGTAACCAGGATATAGATACATAGAAATTGGTCATGGATGAAAAGGTGACACAAAGAAGCAATCAAAAAATACCCACCATTGGCCAAAAAGGGTTGCCAAAGTTGACTAACATAGACAATCCCATTGTAGCTACTCATGTGGTAACTAAACTGACCATCCACCGCATGAGTGATCCTACCCTGCTAACCTACACCAATCAAAAGTAGAAGCTCCACTAATTGTCCAATCAAAGGAAGTGATGCTAGCAACGACAACATTCAAATAGGTTCATTGTCTCCCTCTATATTTTACCTCAAAAAATACCTCAACTCATGTAAGTGATATTATTTCAAGTGTGTCACCCTAGGAAAATTAGGTGATGGCCAAGAAAAGTTTTGGTTTCTAAAGACTCAAACCAGGAAAAGACTTAATTATGGAAGATCCCTTGCATGCTACCCAAAGGGAATCCCTAGCAAACATAATGGGTGACGATAGCAACAACTACCAATTTGAGGGCTCAAAAGCTTTCAATATTAATGGTCCTAGATCTAGAGACCTCAAAGTGGCCAACTAATAAAGGTAGAAGGATCTTAACTATGAATGGAAGATAGCACTTTGGATCTCTTGAGTGGATTTTTGGAGGGAAGCCTCCTTGAACTTACCTATAAATATTCATGCAATATTCATTGTAAGGCATTGAAAATTGTATGTTTATGCTTAATACTTGGGCTCTTATGCTCTTCCTTTCACCCCTTCCTCTTTTTGTATAAGCAAGACTTGAACCTTAAGTCACATGGCTAAGGAGCATCAAATCTCTTTTAGCATCATGCCTATGTAAATTTCAATATATATATGGGAGCTATGTCTAATTTCATTCTATCATACTTTTGTTATGTGTCTTTGAATGCTCGGGTATGAATAGAATCAATGTTTAAATTCTAGCTATTTCTCTGTGATAAATGTGTTAGTTTAAGTTATTATACATAAAGGTGGTTTTATATATTCTTTTGCGCAGAGAAAGGCTAATAGCATGCTAAAATATATGTGGTGATAATAGTACTTTCAGCCATTTTTTTTTCAGTGGATGGATAAGTTTTAGTTTTATTAAAAAAAGATTTAGTGGTGATGAGAGTTGTGTTTAACTGTGATGAGAATTGTGTTCAGTCTTTTTCAGAGGTTAATAAATTGGTATGTTTTAGACTTATCAAAATAAGTTTAAATTTTAAAGTATATATTTTTGGTTATGTGAGATCAAATAATAATGAGATGGTAAAAATTTTAGGTATATTTTTTTTTGTTATATTCAATTAAATAATAATAAAATGGTAAAATAAATATTATAAAAAATAACTCTAAAATTTAAATTTTGAGTCAGTAAAAAAGTACATCAAAAGAAAAAGAGAGATAAGAGTTGAGTTCAATGGCAGACAGGACCGTCAGATAGGGGTTGGCAAACTCGACAGGTGAACGCGTTTGTTACTGCTCTCCTTACAATAATTGAATTTTAGGTTACGCGGAGACCAGAGTACAGCTCTGGAACCCAGGAAAGCATTGAGAAAACCGTGATCCCCTTCTTACCATGGTAAAAGCACTCACGCATTAAACTGAGGTTAGTGAGGCTTGTGTCCCTCTAATGTTTTAGGTCTTATGGTGACGGCGCAAGAAGGTCCAACATCATTTATCACTTCAACCAAGGGTTATTGTAATCTATATCAGGCATTTGCTATTCTTATTATCACTTCAACCAGGGGTTATTGTAGTCTATATCAGGCATTTGCTATTCTTAAAGTTTTTAACTTTGTGTTTTCTTTACTTATACATAAGCATTTAGTTATTTACTTTTTTTAAAATTGATATAGTGAAATCTACAGCAGCCACGATTATGAGTAGGTAGTTCGGTTTTTATGACTATCATAGTATTCTGCGATGTTCGTCTCAGAAGTTACCACATAGATCTTCGCGCAGTCCATCCTTATAACCATCATGTCACAATCATTTTAAACCTTTTAAGTCGTTGTTTTAAACCTTTTACGTCGCCGAAAGCAGTAGTACTAATGAAACGTTTTACAAGGATTTAAGATTAAACTTAAAAGTATTATTTTTTAATTGACATGGTGGAATCGGTAACCGTTACAAATTCGAGCAGGTTGTCCAGTTTTTATGGTCGCCACAGTGTTCTGCATTGTCCGCCTCGAGAGCTGCCACAAAAATCTCTGCGCAGTCCGCCCCTATAACCACCATACCACAATCATTTTAAACCTTTTACGCTGCTAAAAACAATATATATATTTTTTTGAAAAAATTGAAAAAACTTGTATTAAAACATTGATCAGTTACAATTGGGATAAGATACATCCCAGTCGAAAACAATGAAAGCACATGATTACAAGAGAAGAGGAAGATTTGCATTGGATCCAAATCTCTTGAACCAATACCAAGCTAGCTGAGAGAGCTGATAGGTCAGTTACAACAACTTATCGCGAAAACACGCAGCAAACACCAACTTCACCTCTGTCTGCGAAAAAGCTACAAGTCGCGAAATCGCGACACAAGACACCTCTGACCGCAAAAAAGTCAACCTGGCGCGAAATCGCGACATGTCGCGAAATCGCGACAAAAATCCAGCAGCAGCCACAACGACGCAACACGTCGCGAAATCGCGACAACTTTCCTCCAGCGGTCGCGACGGCGTAACATGTCGCGAAATCGTGACAACTTTCCTCCCTTGGCCGCGACGGCGCAACATGTCGCGAAATCGCGACAATTTTCCTCCCTTGGCCGCGCCGGCGCAACATGTCGCGAAATCGCGACAACTTTCCCTCGACGGCAGCGACGGCGCAACATGTCGCGAAATCGTGACAACTTTCCATCCTTGGCCGCGACGGCGCAACATGTCGCGAAATCGCGACAACTTCCCCTCGACGGCAGCGACGGCGCAACATGTCGCGATATCGCGACAGTTTTCCTCCAATGGCCGCGATGGCGCAACAGGTCGCGAAATCGCGACAAAAATCATACTTAGCTTTTTCATTGATCATTTGTCTTGAGGATCTTTCAACGACAACTTCCCCTCGGTGGCAGCGACGGTGCAACATGTCGCGATATCGCGACAACTTTCCCACATCGGCCGCAACAGCGCAACATGTCGCGATATCGCGACAACTTTCCCTCGGCGGCAGCGACGGTGCAACATGTCGCGATATCGCGACCACTTTCCTCCCTTGGCAGCGACGGCGCAACATGTCGCGATATCGCGACAGTTTTCCTCCAATGGCCGCGATGGCGCAACAGGTCGCGAAATCGTGACAAAAATTATACTTAGCTTTTTCATTGATCATTTGTCTTGAGGATCTTTCAACGACAACTTCCCCTCGACGGCGGCGGTGCAACATGTCGCGATATCGCGACAACTTTCCCACATCGGCGCAACAGCGCAACATGTCGCGATATCGCGACAACTTTCCCTCGGCGACGACGGTGCAACATGTCGCGATATCGCGACCACTTTCCTCCCTTGGCAGCGACGGTGCAACATGTCGCGATATCGCGACGGTTTTCCTCCAATGGCCGCGATGGCGCAACAGGTCACGAAATCGTGACAAAAATTATACTTAGCTTTTTCATTGATCATTTGTCTTAAGGATCTTTCAACGACAACTTCCCCTCCACGGCGACGGCGCAACATGTCGCGAAATCGCGACAACTTTCCCACATCGGCCGCAACAGCGCAACATGTCGCGATATCGCGACAACTTTCCCTCGACGGCATCGACGGTGCAACATGTCGCGATATCGCGACCACTTTCCTCCCTTGGCCGCGACGGCGCAACATGTCGCGAAATCGCGACAATTTTCCTCCAATGGCCGCGATGGCGCAACAGGTCACGAAATCGTGACAAAAATCATACTTAGCTTTTTCATTGATCATTTGTCTTGAGGATCTTTCAACGACAACTTCCCCTCGGCAGCGACGGCGCAACATGTCGCGATATCGCGACAACTTTCTCACATCGGCCGCAACAGCGCAACATGTCGCGATATCGCGACAACTTTCCCTCGATGGCAGCGACGGTGCAACATGTCGCGATATCGCGACAACATTTCTCCAGCAGCCGCGACGACACAACATGTCGCGATATCGCGACAGCTTTTCGCCAATGGCCGCGATGGCGCAACAGGTCACGAAATCGTGACAAAAACCATACTTAGCTTTTTCATTGATCATTGTCTCAAGGATCTTTCAAGGCCCTGCCTAATCACCTCATCTGCAATAGGCATGTCACTGTGTAGCTGCACCCCTACCTCTTTCGCAGCACCCATCTTAGCCAGGAAATCGGTCGCTTTGTTGAAATCTCTGCTCACATATACGGGAATCACATCATCTAATTCCCTCCATAATTTCTTGATTTGAGAGACCAGAATCCTCAACCTCCAAGCGTTCAATGAAAAGTTCCTCATGCAGTCTAGAGCTCCAACCAGAATTTGAGAATCAGATTCAAGAATTATCCTCCTGTGACCCTGAGTAACTGCCCAAATAGAGGCAGATTTGATAGCAATGGCTTTTGCTTCATTATTTGTGGCTCTACCCAAACCCTGCAATTCCCAATAAAGCATTGATCCCTCATGATTTCGACAGACAACGCCAATACCGGCTCTACCCGGATTGCCCTTTGCAGCTCCATCAGTATTGATTTTAATCCAGCCTTCTAGGGGTGATTTCCAACTGATTATGTTCTGTCCCTCTCTCTGGTCAACTCCCTCTGCCATTGGTCCAGGAACAACCTGAGTTTCCTCTTTAGCGTAGACGGCAACAGTTTCGGTGACTTTGCTCCAGATGACCTGCCAAACTCCATCTAACGAGGAAAAGGTTTCTCAAAAAATTCTAGCGTTTCTCTCCAACCACACTTGCCACCAAATGAAGTTTAAACCAAGCTCCCACCCAATTTGAAGAGCTTTGGATGTAAATCTACCCCGCTTCCATCTTTCCCAAATATTAGTCCGATTCATGTCACCATGAACCTGGATTTTATAATGAGAGAACCAGCGCTTCCAAATCGACGCGTGAAAGGGCACTCAAACATCAGGTGATCAAGCTGTTTCTTCGTTCTTATGGCATAAAACACATTGAGAAGGGCCGATGATTCCTCTACATCTGAGATTGTCAAAAGTGAGAATACCATTGTGCATAAACTGCCAAGCAAAAAAGTTTACTTTCGGCCAGCCCTTAGAGTGCCAAATCTTTCGCCAATCCTCAACCGAAAAGAAATGGGGGGGAGGGTCTGGGAGGATCTTGTCATACCCGTCCTTCACTGTATAAACACCAAGGCTCCCATAGCCCCAAGCTAATTCATCCTCCTCGTCTCTCCCAGTGAGAAACCTTTCTGTCAAGATTTTGGATAAGATGGGTGCCAACTCGGGGGGGATAGGAATTGGCCACTCCTCCAACCTCTTAAACTTCTTAAACCTATACTCCCCCAGCTGAGAAGTGTTGAAATAACTTTCAATATGGACCCAACCCATGATTTCTATGGCAGATTTTATTGGAAGTAACTCGGGGAACTCAACAATGATGGGTGGATACTGATCCCAAGAATCAGTCCAGAAACGGGCCTTCTCCCCTCTCCCCACTTTCCAAAATAGCTGATCTTTAATAACCTGAGATCCTAGCTTGAGAGCCTGCCACACTAAGGATCCAGTACCACCCAGAGGGAAACGGCCCACCTCATTGGGGTTAACTTGACCCAAATATTTACTCGTGAGAATTCTACTGAATAAGGAAGTTGGTTGGGAAATCCACCTCCAGTACAACTTTCCAGCCAAGGCTTGATTATTTAACTTGGATCCTCTCAGTCCCAGTCCACCTTTTACCTTAGGCTGAGTGACTTTATCCCAACCCACTAAGGCCCACTTTCTTTTTCCGTTAGCTCCTTCCCACAAAAACTTC
Organism: Wollemia nobilis; assembly: GCA_028583015.1. Classification (NCBI taxonomy): domain Eukaryota; kingdom Viridiplantae; phylum Streptophyta; class Pinopsida; order Araucariales; family Araucariaceae; genus Wollemia; species Wollemia nobilis. The sequence goes on from JAQPPZ010014915.1 coordinate 490,182, forward strand.
CTAGCCATCCTGTCCAACTCTTTCCAAATTGTAAGCGGGGCAACCAGGATAGAAAATTTGTAGATTGGCATGGCTTGAATGACAGACTGTAAGAACGTTAATCTGCCACCATAACTTAACCACTTGTGAGACCAGTGATTAATTCTGTCCTTGATACACTCCAACATATTCCTCCAAGTGTCTAATTTCAGCCTCTTGAAGTGCAAGGGGATACCCAAGTAAACCACAGGGAGAGAAGTCCTAGTGAATCCCGGGATTTCTAAAATTCTGTTACGAAGCTCGTGCTCCAGTTAAAAAAGACCACTTTGGATTTCTTGTCATTAATGACCTGTTGAGTAGCCCCGAGATAGACATTAAGAGTATCTCTAATCGTTCTAGCTTCCACGATGCTTGGCTACTCCCATCAAACCAGTGTCATCCACAAACTGCAGGTGCGATACAACTTCATCCCCCACCCTAATACCCATTAATCTGCCTTGTTGTCTTCTCCTCGTTAAAATTCTGCCAAGACCTTCAGCCAGAATGAGAAAAAGATAAGGGGAACAGGGATCCCCCTAGCGCAGACCCCGAGAAGCTCCAAAAGGTTGCGAAGGAAGGCCCTTGATAAGCACAGAGTAAGTCGGAGAAGAGACACAGCTCATAATCCACTCAATCCAGCCACGAGAGAAGCCGAAGGCTGCCATCATTCTAGCCAGGAGGCTCCATTCAACCCTATCATAAGCCTTTGACATATCCAATTTAATGAACATCCCTTTATTACCGAAAGTGTGCATTGAATGGATTGCTTCCTGGGCCACAACCACCCCATCCAGAATCTGTCGTCCCTCAACAAAGCCTCCTTGCTCAGAGGAGATAATGTTGTGAAGAAGAGGTTTTAGGCGCTCAGCCATTACCTTTGTGAGTATTTTGTATACCACATTACATAAGGCAATAGGCCTATAATCTGAAATATGAACCCCCTCCTCCCCTTTTGGAATCAAGGTAATGAACGTGTGGTTTATAGCTTTAAGCATTCTCTTATTTTCTCTGGATTCTTCAACAACAGCCCTTACATCTTCCCCTAAGCAGTCCCAGAAAGCCTGAAAGAACTCAATTGGGAAGCCATCTGGACCAGGAGTTTTACCGGTGCTCATTCCAAAGACCACGGTTTTCAATTCATCCCTATCAATGGGTTTAAGGAGGGCCTGATTTTCATCCTCCGAAATAATAGCAGGTATGATAGAAATAACTTCATTTTGGGCCTCTACATCTTGAACCACACTTTCCTTAAAAAGCTTTGAAAAATAATCCATAGCATGGGAGTGAATACCTGGAAGAGTATCAAAGGAATGACCGTTCTCATCTTGAAGGGCCTCCATCTTATTCATCTGTCTTCGAGCACAAGCAGTCCGATGAAAGAATTTTGTATTTCTATCCCCTTCTAATAACCAGGAAGTTCTTGCTCTCTGTTTCCAATAGATCTCCTCCTGGTTGTCAATGTCCTCAACCGCAGAACGCAAGGCATCATCCTCAACTTTGAGCTGATCAGTTATTACTCCTTCTCTAAACTATTTTTGGACCTCATCCCAGTGGGCCACCAACGGAGCTCTTTGGGTCTGGAAGTCAGATTTATTAGAACGCCTCCAATACTTCAACTGAGATTTGACATATTGAAGTTGTTTGTGGATTCTAAACATAGCTCTCCCATAAGCTGGGCGACCCTCTTCCCACCACTGTGGAATTTTCTCCCGAAGTTCTTCTTTTTGAAGCCAAAAATTCTCAAATCTGAACGGTTTGTGATGGATCCCCATCCTAGTCCCGCTTTCCAACAGAATAGGACAGTGATCAGAAACAGGGCTTGCCAAAATCTGAAAATTGATATTCCATTTTACAAACACCTCCTCTGAAAGCAAAAAGCGATCAAGCTTCACCTTCCTACTATGGGGCTCCCGCCTTTTATTAGTCCAAGTGAAGTTATTGCCAGGACATTTAATGTCCACTAAGTGCAAAGCCTGGACTTGAGCAATCATGAACCGGTCCCCTGGATCCAAAAGAGGTGATCCCCCTTCCTGGTCTCTAGAAGATAATTTAGCGTTAAAGTCCCCCGCTATAATCCAGTCTATATCTTCCCTTGATGCTCGCATGTCATGCACAACCTTCCACTGTTGCCGCTGACCCTCTAGAGTTTGAGAACCATAAAAGTTAGTGACAAGAATGAGTTCTACGGAGACATTATTCCTAAACGGGGAAGTGAGAACACCCCTCCAGGCAAGGTGTTCTATTGCAGACCATTCCAGAGAGTTCCACAGAGTAACAATCCCCCTCGAGGCACCTTGGGCAGCCACATCCATATGACCAGCACCCCTCCAAATTCTGTGGACTGTTTTAGACATAAGATCCAAAGACATCTTGGTCTCTTGTAAAAGCAAAAAATCAGTATTGCTATGCTCTAATAATCTTTGAACAGCAGATTGATGGGTTCTGCTGTTTAAACCCCTCACATTCCAAGATTGTATAATCATGGGTTACCCTAGGAGCAGTAAGAGTCAATTGTCCTCACCAATCCTCCCATGATCAATTTGTCTCCCTGGGCAGCTAGCAGCTCCTTATTGGATCTTCTTCCAGCTCCCTGAGAATTACTATTTTTGGATCTTTTTTCTATCTGGGTTATCCCCAAAGATGGCCTTTCCCTATTTTTCTCTGCCATCCCCATGCGAACATCCTGAGAAACTGTCTGCTCCTGGTTATGGACTACTAAGGCACCAGAACACACTGGCTGTGATACCTCAGAGGGATCAACTATCTGCTGAATGATAGGAGAAGATGAGAGGGGGATTTGCCCAGGAACAACAGAGGATTCTCTGAAACCCTCCAAGCCCTCCATAGAGTGATCCTCATCATCAACCAATGACTTAAAAATCTCATACCTATTAGCAGGCCTGAGATGAGATTGCTCCTTTCCCTTCTCTTTCTTTGTCCGTATTTTTCTTTTGGGCTGTTCAAAACCCTCTCTCTGAACTTCCTGGCCCTGACTGGTGCTAATAGGATCTTTATTGGGTGCAGCCTTATCCTCTTTAGGCGAGTTTGGCACTCCTGAGGAGGCCTCCATATTGGCATTCATATTAAGAGGACAGAAACGGGCCAAATGTCCATGCTTGTGGCAAACCCGACATCTAAAGGGTAGGGCCTCGTAGTCCAACTGTTGAATCCAGGAAAGACCTGCCAGTTCAATTTCCAACTCTGCCGACAAAGGCTGGCTCAGATTCATCTCCACACATATGCAAGCATACACCGCCATGCTCCCTTCAATAGTGTCTCTGGCAACACCCAGATGTCTACCAATCGAATTGCCAATCATTGCCAGTACCTGCTCACCCCAGAATTCCATTGGAAGAGCATATAATCGAATCCACACTGGGACAGCAGTAGGTTCAACACGAGGATCGAAACCTACCCTCCAGGGTTGAACAAAAAGCCCTGTCGGGCCATGGTTTTTCCTCTCCGACTCAAAAGCCTTATTTCTATCGGCCAGAGCCGAGAAGCTAACAATAAAATAACCATTACTAATAAACCACAATGAAAACTCATCGTGGGGCTCCCAGTTACGGCGAATCCAAGAATACGAAAGCTCAGGGAAGGACGAATACCCATGAACTTGCAGATTAAATCATGTCTAGCTCTATAGAGGACAGACTCCTCCACCATGCTGGGATCAATGACGATTTTTGGCCTGGAATCGGCCTGCGGTAAACAACCATTCACACGCCGTGCTGAAGACCTATTCCCAGCAGTCGTGAAGAGCTTTCTATATGCCATATTTTGGGCTTCGGCATTCTTCGGAGGAGAATCTTCTTTAAACAAATCAGCATAAGAGCTAGTACTTCCTGGAGGAGTCCCCATTGGACCCTCCTGGGGCACCGATCGAACCTTCAGAACCACCGTACCCCAAAGACACCTCTGCAAGCCAGCAGAAGCCAAAAATTTTTCGAAAAACCAGAAACCCTAGTTCAGATTCAAAAATCGCCAGAGCTCATTTTCCCGCTCCTAACCGTTTCTGCTAAAAACAATATTAATGAAGTGTTTTATAAGGATTAAACTAGTGTATTTAGTAAAGTGAATTGGTTAAGTTATGATGTTTTTAAGTTTAAAGGTAATGTGATATATTTTATGATAAAAACTTTATAATAATAATAATAGACTATAAGGTTTTGATGGATTGATAAGTAGGAACATTTGTTATAAAGAGGTCAAGAGTTGGAGGTTTTAAGGGTGCCAACCTTCTTAACATTTATTAATATTAATCAATAGTTTTATATCTCTATATGGGTGTCTAACAACTTTATTTAAAAATAATGTCATTAAAATAAATAACTTAAAATTTAAACTTAAAAAAAAATAACTTTTAAATGAGATTAATAAACATTTGTAGTGGTCGTTTCAATCACTCAAACTTAACTTCTTAATTTTTTCAACAATTTTATGTTATTGCAGTTCTTTGAAAATTTTAACTCAATTTTAGGAATTATTTTTTACCAACATTTTTTAAAATGTTCATCTTATCATAGATTAATGCAACTTCTTTATTTCAATGTCATTGTCCTTTTGTGTATATTCAAATTATGCAACCAAGTGGTTAGCAATTCTTTTTTTTTTAACTTGAGACTTTCCATGATAAGCACCATATTTTTAAACATTTTACAAGAGAAACATAAATATAGGTTTAAACCTAGGCATAATTTTGAGATTTATTTTTAAAAATTGTATTATTCCTTTCAAGCCATAAATTCCAACAAATAATAATAGGACCAATATTCAATAGAATACATAATCATTTAGCTTTGAAATAATTAATCCAACAATTCATTAACTCTTTCAATGTTGATGGATCTACCTAGGATTTTCTTATATTTTTTAAAAAAGCAACCTAAAATTGTATGAACAAAGGGACAATGAAGAAGTAAATAGTCTAATGTTCTTAAATCGTTCTCACATAAGGCACATATAAAAAATCATGATATTCTCTTCTTTGTAGACTCTCTCTTATAAGAATCCTACTTTGGACTCCTTACTAAAGGAATGTTGAGGACATAGGGAGATCCTCCAATAACCAAAAATTATTATGAGAGAAATCTTTGAGAGTAGGAAATTTTGATTGCTTTAAATCCTTATATTCTAACTTGATTGAGTATCTACCATTTTTGAAATGTTGATTAAAGCGTAGAGGTACCAAGCATGAATCACCGTCTCAAGTGACCAAGAGTTGTTAGTCGTAGGAATCCCTAGTCGAGAAGCAATATTGAACAAGGTATGGGGTATACTCAATAACGAGCAAGTCGTGCAAGAATGTAAAGCCTATATGCATGCTCTGGTAATAACAATCACTGACCTAAGGAGCCACATAAAATCCTTGATCCAAGAGGATCTGCTCTCCTCACCTTGCTCAACTCAAAGAAACACTTATGCAAAAATGGGACCAATGAAAAAGAAGGTCAGGAGGCACCTCCCACCCAAGCATAAGGGTGGGTGCTAGCTATGTAGCATGGGAAAAGATAGATGAGCATTCGATCGTACCAGCCATCAAATTTTTCATCTACAGTTGGCACTCTTTCGCATTCAAAGCAAGTGGTTGAGGGTCAATAAAGTTGCATGGACCCTCAATTTATCATCTGATGGCCTACACTTCTCTCATTAATGAAAGTCAACACAAGGAGAAAACCCCTAATCGTAACCAGGATATAGATACATAGAAATTGGTCATGGATGAAAAGGTGACACAAAGAAGCAATCAAAAAACACCCACCATTGGCCAAAAAGGGTTGCCAAAGTTGACTAACATAGACAATCCCATTGTAGCTACTCATGTGGTAACTAAACTGACCATCCACCGCATGAGTGATCCTACCCTGCTAACCTACACCAATCAAAAGTAGAAGCTCCACTAATTGTCCAATCAAAGGAAGTGATGCTAGCAACGACAACATTCAAATAGGTTCATTGTCTCCCTCTATATTTTACCTCAAAAAATACCTCAACTCATGTAAGTGATATTATTTCAAGTGTGTCACCCTAGGAAAATTAGGTGATGGCCAAGAGAAGTTTTGGTTTCTAAAGACTCAAACCAGGAAAAGACTTAATTATGGAAGATCCCTTGCATGCTACCCAAAGGGAATCCCTAGCAAACATAATGGGTGACGATAGCAACAACTACCAATTTGAGGGCTCAAAAGCTTTCAATATTAATGGTCCTAGATCTAGAGACCTCAAAGTGGCCAACTAATAAAGGTAGAAGAATCTTAACTATGAATGGAAGATAACACTTTGGATCTCTTGAGTGGATTTTTGGAGGGAAGCCTCCTTGATCTTACCTATAAATATTCATGCAATATTCATTGTAAGGCATTGAAAATTGTATGTTTATGCTTAATGCTTGGGCTCTTATGCTCTTCCTTTCACCCCTTCCCCTTTTTGTATAAGCAAGACTTGAACCTTAAGTCACATGGCTAAGGAGCATCAAATCTCTTTTAGCATCATGCCTATGTAAATTTCAATATATACCTCGGAGCTATGTCTAATTTCATTCTATCATACTTTTGTTATGTGTCTTTGAATGTTCGGGTATGAATAGAATCAATGTTTAAATTCTAGTTATTTCTCTGTGATAAATGTGTTAGTTTAAGTTATTTTACATAAAGGGGGTTTTATATATTCTTTTGCGCAGAGAAAGGCTAATAGTATGCTAAAATATATGTGGTGATAATAGTACTTTCAGCCATTTTTTTTTCAGTGGATGGATAAGTTTTAGTTTTATTAAAAAAAGATTTAGTGGTGATGAGAGTTGTGTTTAACTGTGATGAGAATTGTGTTCAGTCTTTTTCAGAGGTTAATAAATTAGTATGTTTTAGACTTATCAAAATAAGTTTAAATTTTAAAATATATTTTTTTGGTTATGTGAGATTAAATAATAATAAGATGATAAAAATTTTAGGTATATTTTTTTTGTTATATTCAATTAAATAACAATAAAATGGTAAAATAAATATTATAAAAAATAACTCTAAAATTTAAATTTTGCGTCATAATAAAAAAGTACATCGAAAGAAAAAGAGAGATAAGAGTTGAGTTCAGTGTCAGACAGGACCGTCAGATAGGGGTTGGCAAACTCGACAGGTGAACGCGTTTGTTACTGCTCTCCTTACAATAATTGAAATTTAAATTGAATTTTAGGTAACGCGGAGACCAGAGTCAAACAGCTCTGGAACCCAGGAAAGCATTGAGAGAACCGTGATCCCCTTCTTACCATGGTAAAAGCACTCACGCATTAAACTGAGGTTAGTGAGGCTTGTGTCCCTCTAATGTTCTAGGTCTTATGGTGACGGCGCAAGAAGGTCCAACATCATTTATCACTTCAACCAAGGGTTATTGTAATCTATATCAGGCATTTGCTATTCTTATTATCACTTCAACCAGGGGTTATTGTAGTCTATATCAGGCATTTGCTATTCTTAAAGTTTTTAACTTTGTCTTTTCTTTAAAAAACACTTATATATAAGCATTTATTTATTTACTTTTTTTAATTGATATGTGGAATCGCCAGCTGCCACGAATCTGAGTAGGTAGTTCGATTTTTATGACTGTCACAGTATTCTGCGATGTTTGCCTCGGAAATTACTCCACAGATCTTCGTGCAGTCCATCCCTATAACCATCATACCACAATCATTTTAAACCTTTTACGTTGCTGAAAGCAGTAGTACTAATGAAACGTTTTGCAAGGATTAAACTAGTGTATTTAGTAAGATTAAACTAGTCTATTATTATTATTTTAAAGTTTTTATCATAAAATATATCACATGACCTTTAAACTTAAAAATATTATTTTTTGATTGATATGGTGGAATCGGTAGGGGCCACGAATTCAGGCAGGTTTTCCAGCTTTTATGGTCGTCACAGTGTTCTGCGTTGTCCGTCCTGGAAGCTGCCACACAAATCTTCGCGCAATCCGCCCCTATAACCACCATACCACAATCATTTTAAACCTTATACGCTGCTAAAAACAATATTAATAAAGTGTTTTATAAGAATTAAACTAGTGTATTTAGTAAGGATTAAACTATTGTATTTAGTAAAGTGAATTGGTTAAGTTAGGATGTTTTTAAGTTTAAAGGTAATGTGATATATTTTATGATAAAAACTTTAAAATAATAATAATAGACTATAAGGTTTTGATGGATTGATAAGTAGGAACATTTGTTATAAAGAGGTCAAGAGTTGGAGGTTTTAAGGGTGCCAACCTTCTTAACATTTATTAATATTGATCAAATAGTTTTATATCTCTATATGGGTGTCTAACAACTTTATTTAAAAATAATGTCATTAAAATAAATAACTTAAAATTTAAACCTTTAAAAAAATAACTTTTAAATGAGATTAATAAACATTTGTAGTGGTCGTTTCAATCACTCAAACTTAACTTCTTAATTTTTTCAACAATTTTATGTTATTGCAGTTCTTTGAAAATTTTAACTCAATTTTAGGAATTATTTTTTACCAACATTTTTTTAAAATGTTCATCTTATCATAGATTAATGCAAGTTCTTTATTTCAATGTCATTGTCCTTTTGTGTATATTCAAATTATGCAACCAAGTGGTTAGCAATTTTTTTTTTTTTTTTAACTTATACTTTCCATGATAAGCACCATATTTTTAAACATTTTACAAGAGAAGCATAAATATAGGCCCAAACCTAGGCATAATTTTGAGATTTATTTTTAAAAATTGTATTATTCCTTTCAAGCCATAAATTCCAACAAATAATAATAGGACCAATATTCAATAGAATACATAATCCTTTAGCTTTGAAATAATTAATCCAACAATTCATTAACTCTTTCAATGTTGATGGATCTACCTAGGATTTTCTTATATTTTTTTAAAAAGCAACCTAAAATGGTATGAGCAAAGGGACAATGAAGAAGTAAATAGTCTAATGTTCTTAAATCATTCTCACATAAGGCACATATAAAAAATCATGATATCCTCTTCTTTGTAGACTCTCTCTTATAAGAACCCTACTTTGGACTCCTTACTAAAGGAATGTTGAGGACATAAGGAGATCCTCCAATAACCAAACATTATTATGAGATAAATATTTGAGAGTAGAAAATTTTGATTGCTTTAAATCCTTATATTCCAACTTGATTGAGTATCTACCATTTTTGAAAGGTTGATTAAAGCGTAGAGGTACCAAGCATGGATCACTGTCTCAAGTGACCAAGAGTTGTTAGTCGCGGGAATCCCTAGTTGAGAAGCAATATTGAACAAGGTATGGGGTATACTCAATATCGAGCAAGTCGTGCAAGAATGTAAAGCCTATATGCATGCTATGGTAATAACAATCACTGACCTAAGGAGTCACATAAACTCCCTGATCCAAGAGGATCTGCTCTCCCCTTGGGCAACTAACTATAAGCTCCTATTAGAGCAGAATATGCATGGTTGATGTAGCTATAAATGGAAAATAGGCTAGACTTTAAGAAGCAACTAGAGCTCCTCATTGCAAAAGATGTAATAAGTCCATTAGACCCTTGGCAGAGCTCAAGTTGCAAGCATAAGAGGCCATGTGTGGGGTAATAAGATTCTCACACAGTGATCAGGTGAAGCTCCAAAGATGCTATTATCAATATCTAAAAGCGAAACTACCCTCTAAAAATAAATGGGAAGAAGTCAAAGCCCTAATGAGAAAGCTTTCCTCGTAATAGCTCCCCTACCCCTCTCAACATCCATTGCAATTCCCCCCATTTTCTTTTGCTTTCCTTTTCTATTTTTGTATTCTTATGTATTTCTAGGCATTTGATTTTCCCCCTTTTTTCACTCTCCTATTTTTTAATCTATTCCCATAGATGAGGCATTAATATTCTAAGATTCCTCATCTTCAGTAGGTTGAAGATCCCCTAAAAACCACCAATACTATAGGGAAATTTCCTTACACCTTGCTCAACTCAAAGAAACACTTATGCAAAAATGGGACCAATAAAAAAGAAGGTCAGGAGGCACCTCCCACCCAAGCATAAGGGTGGGTGCTAGCTATATAGCATGGGAAAATATAGATGAGCATCAGACCGTACCAGCCATCAAAAATTTCATCTATAGTTGGCACTCTTTCGCATTCAAAGCAAGTGGTTAAGGGTCAATAAAGCTGCATGGACCCTCAATTTATCATCGGATGGCCTACACTTCTCTCATTAATGAAAGTCAACACAAGGAGAAAACCCATAATCGTAACCAGGATATAGATACATAGAAATTGGTCATGGATGAAAAGGTGACACAAAGAAGCAATCAAAATACACCCACCATTGGCCAAAAAGGGTTGCCAAGGTTGACTAACATAGACAAGCCCATTGTAGTTACTCATGTGATAACTAAACTGACCATCCACCGCATGGGTGATCTACCCTGCTAACCTACACCAATCAAAAGTAGAAGCTCCACTAATTGTCCAATCACAGGAAGTGATGCTAGCAACGACAACATTCAAATAGGTTCATTGTCTCCCTCTATATTTTACCTCAAAAAATACCTCAACTTATGTAAGTGATATTCTTGCAAGTGTCTCACCCTAGGAAAAGTAAGTGATGGCCAAGACAAGTTTTGGTTTCTAAAGACTCAAACCAGGAAAAGACTTAATTATGGAAGATTCCTTGCATGCTACCCAGAGAGAATCCCTAGAAAACATAATGGGTGACGATAGCAACAACTACCCATTTGAGGGCTCAAAAGATTTCAATATTAATGGTCCTAGATCTAGAGACCTCAAAGTGGCCAACTAATAGAGGTAGAAGGATCTTAACTATGAATGGAATATAGCACTTTGGATCTCTTGAGTGGAATTTTGGAGGGAAGCCTCCTCGACCTTACCTATAAATATTCATGCAATATTCATTGTAAGGCATTGAGAATTGTATGTTTATGCTTAATACCTGGCATCTTATGCTCTTCCTTTCACCCCTTCCCCTTTTTGTATAAGCAAGACTTGAACCTTAAGTCACATGGCTAAGGAGCATCAAATCTCTTTTATAATCATGCCTATGTAATTTTTAATTTATACATGGGAGCTATGTCTAATTTCATTCTATCGTACTTTTGTTATGTGTCTTTGAATGCTCGGGTATGAATAGAATCAATGTTTAAATTCTAGCTATTTCTCTGTGATAAATGTGTTAATTTAAGTTATTATACATAAAGGGGGTTTTATATATTGGTGCATTGCCTCTATAGCTTAGGATTTTATTTCGTACAAGTTTTAGTTTTGTTTTTATTTTTCCTTTTTCTTATCATAGCATAGGCGAGATTGCAAGAGAAAGTTGAAAGGGCTAAAAATATCACATCCGATGAGGGATCGGTCTCTAAAAAAAATCCGAGAGGTTTCCTATATAGGCGGTTTTACTACCTATGGAGTTTTCCACTATGTTTCTTAAAGTGAGGTGTAGGTGCCCAAGCATGTTGGGCCACTATTGCAGATGGTCGAGACAATATGAGATGACAACAACTACTAAGGATATATACATCAATATTGTTTGTAGTCTTACATAGATAATTCCCATAGGTTTACATCAAGTGCACCCATAGGCCTATATCAAATTATTGGTATTCCAACAAGATCACTCAAACTATACATTTCCACTTATGGTTTAATGACATGACTCCAATGATATGGTTGGCATTTCATGGAAATTGTGTATTGTGCCTAAATCTAAGGGTATATTAGGATCATAAGTATTCTAATGCAAAGTAAGAAAAGTAATACTTTTGTTACCAATAAGGTTTTCCATGCCTTGCATAGTCTAGAACCTTAGAAAATCCTATTTTGACATGAAATCAATTGTGATTCACGTAAGAGAAAATGAGAACCCACTCCTTGGGAAGACAAAGTCTTAAATGTAAAACATTTCTGGATTAAGGGGTCATTACCTTCAATATGGAACTAGTCTGCCTGGGGAGAGATTACTTCATCTCTAGCCTAGAAAATTGAATTTCTTTGGTCTCAACATAGAAAGATCGAGTATTTAGTGGAATAGAAGTGTCCATTTATTTGAGTAAGAATAACCCACACAAGTGCACATACAAATGCCCAATTTTGATAAGTAAAAGTTAACATCATGAATTCAATTTTTTTATAATTTCCTCCAAAATAATTAAAGTGATTTTCCTTCATTTTTTTTTGGTTAGACTATTGAATAAGAATTATTTTACATAATCAGATGATATTTCTTTGTATTGACTTGGATACCATGTCAAATTTTAAAATACTTTCTACAAATATTCTAAAGAATATATTCATCTTAGATATATTGCAAAAGAGTAGAATAGTTGAAATGAGGAGCAATCCACAAAAGAATAATATAAAAATAATTGAAATAATAAGTGGGTGCCCATAGACACTATGCGACATCACATCATATAAACTAATATACATTAGTGACTGGGGGTATTTATATCATATACCTAATCCCTAATTATGTCAAACCTTAAGCTAACATAACTGACTTAAGGATTAAATTACAATATATTAAACCCTTAATAAGGTTACCTATGTAGGTGGTTTGACTAATACTACTAAGGGTGAATACATCATTGTTTTTTGTAGGATTACATAGAGAATGCTCATAGACTTACATCAAGAGTACCTCTAGGCTTATATCAAATCACTAGTATTCCAACAAGACCACTCAAACTATCTATCACTATTTAGGGTCTAAATGGTATAATACCAATGGTATGTTTGGAATTTCATGGAAACTGTGTATTTTACCCAAAGCTAAGGAGGTCTTGGTATCACAAAAATTCTAACCTAAAGTAAGAAAAGTAATACTTTTGCTACCAACAGGGTTGCCCATGACTTGCATGGAGCCTTGGACAATCCCATTGTGACATGAAATCAATTATGCTTCACATAAGGGAAAATGACAACCCACTTCTTGGGAAAACAAAGTATTAAATGTAAAAAATTTCTAGATCAAGGTTCTTTGCCTCTAGTGTGGAACTAATCTTCTTTGGAAGATCTTGCTTCATCCCTAGGCTAGAAAAAATGAATATTTTTGTGATGATCTCAAAATAGAAAGGTCGGTTATTTAGTGGAATAAAAGTGTCCATTTATTTGAGAAAACATGATCCACACAAATGCACACATGGATACCTAATTTTGGCATATAAATTGGAATCATGAATTCATATATTTAAATTCAAATTTTTATATTTTTCTCCAAAAGATAGAAGGGATTTTTCCCTCAATTTTGCTCCTTAGACTATAAAAGAATATTTCTCTTACATAATTAGATGGTGTTGCTTTGTATTAGCTTGGATACCATGTTAGATTTTAAAATACTTAAAAAAAAGTTCTAAAGCATACATTCACCATAAATCATATTATAAAAGAAAAGAATAGTAGAAATAAGGAGCAATAAATAAAAGAATATGATAAAAACAATTGATATAGGAAGTGGGCGTCATTTGGCATCCCATGACATCACATTGTACAAAATAGTACAATGGATTAATGTGAGTATTCATAGCATATATTTAGTCCCTAATTATGTCAAACCTTAAGCCAACATAACTAGGATAAATATTAAATTACAGTATATGAAACCCTCTAATAAGGTTATCCATATAGGTGGTTTGATTGATACTGCTAAGGGTGAATACATCAATATTGTTTATATGCTTACATATAAAATGCCCATATGCTTACATCAAGAGTTTCCATAGGCTTATATCAGATTACTTGTATTCCAACAATATCACTCAAACTATCCATCTCTACTTATGGTCAAAATGGCATGATTTCAATGGTATGGTTGGCATTTTATGGAAATTGCGTGTTGTGCCCAAAAACTAAGGGGGTCTTGGGATATTAGACATTTTAACCCAAAGCAAGAAAAGTGATACTTTTACTACCAATAGTGTTGTCCATGACTTGCATGGTATAGAACCTTAGAAAATCCTATTCTGATATGAAATCATTGTGTTTCACATAAGGGCAAATGAGAACCCATTCCTTGGGAATACAAAGTCTTAAGTGCAAAGCATTTCTAGATTAAGGGGTCCTTACCTTTGATGTGAAACTAAACTACCTTGGAAGAGTGATAAGTTAGAAAATAGACTAGGATTTTAGATTATTTAGCCTTAATTACATACCTCAAGCCGATCATTTCGAAGAACTTTTATGGATATTTTTAATAGTTTTTCTTAAATAGAATGTTTTATATTTGGATCATAATGGATTAGATGTGAAAGGTAAATGTGATGTTTATTGATATATTTCCATGCATTTTTTCATTTTAGTGTTGTTATTTCAAACAAATCACTACCAATTTGTTACTACGGATGACACTGCGCAAGGAACCTACAACTATAGGCCTGTTATAGAAAAATATGGACTCCTATAAATCCAGACATGCATGAAACTGGCTCAAAATTCTGGTATTTGCTTCCTAAAAAATTAGAACTAAATATTTCTAAAGTTTAGGGAATTATTGTTGAAATTAGGGAGGCTATACAAGTTAAGCAACTCAACCAAAGGTGACCTGTTAAAATTTGTAATAAGACATCAAGATAAGATCGATGTAATGACAACGTGACTTAGCCTAATTGGATAGGAAATGGTGAGAAATTGTTAGACAACTCACATATCCTATTGAATAGAAATATATAATAGGAGATGTTTTGCCTCTCTTATTGGCTAGCAATTATCACAATCGTCTTTCTAATTTTGACTACAGTAGGACCTTTTTTCTTGCTTCAATATATAATCCAGTTTTCTAAATTAGTAGATTTTATTCTAAAATAAAGATCTTGGTACAGTATAAATACCAGCTCAAGTATTATATTCAAAAATCTAAGAATGTTAATCAAAATAATTATTTTTTTATTCTGATTTTAGTTTTGTGTTCAATTCACAATCCTTGATTATCATGACTATATACACTATGTATTTCTAGCAATGGCAAGATCTAATTTTTAAATTTATAAAATATATTTAATTTTCCATTTGATGTCTTCAATTTTGTGTTATTATGTTTCATTAATGCGAATGCTTTGAGATAGACTTAGAAACTGTTGAGGAGGAGATTTTATACTATTTTAGGTTTAGAAAGGGCCCACTAAACCTGAATAGTCCATAGAACCTCTCTTATGTTAGATTTAGATTAAAAATAGGTAGTTACGAGTTAGTTTATTTTCTTTTCAGCCCTTAGTTAGAAGTTAGTTTATCTTATTTTCATCTATTAGTTAGGAGTAACTTTGAATAATTCACCCTAGTGAATTAGGATTGTCATTTTTATCTTTTGATTTTGTTTGTAGTATAGGATTGTTATCTATTTTTTCAAGTTTTATTTAAGTTTTTTTGCTTTCTTAGGAAGGAACCCCTTAGTATTTGCAAAGAATAATGTTGGCTTATAGAGATCAATACCCATTTTAAATTGTATTATAATTGAAAATAAAAAGTGCGTAGTGCTAACTCATCATTTTTTGGCATCGTTGTTGGGGAAGGTTGTGAAAACAATATTAGATCTTGCAAAAAGCTAAGGACTTTCTATGCTAAAATACTTGGAGGGGTTGTTTGGTCTTAATTTTGAGAAGATAGAAAGATCTCGTGTCATTATCCATGAAGCAACAAGCAATTATCAAGTGGAAAAAGGTATTGAAAGTTAGGTTCTATAGTACATTTATTATTTTTTAGATTAAGTTTTGATTTAGTTCCTATATTGTTCTTGTTTTTGTTTATGTGATTTTTCTAAAAGGGAGAAGAAAAAACGTATGAATAGTCCATGAGATAAATGTGGAAGAATCATCCCTCATCCACCCCCAAGCAATAGTTTTTGGGAACTGAGCAGCAAGAAGATAGTTTATAAAGCCAACAGACTGTCATTTCCTCTATAGTTGAGAAATAGTCCTCAATTGGTAAACATCAACCTAAATAAAGGAAATAACCCAAAATATTGAAGAAGAAAGAGAACAAGTTGACCAGAATTCATATACTCTTGCAATTCCTAAGGCTATAGACGAAGAAAGAGGACAAGAAGAGCAAAGAGAATCATAAAAGCTTAGTCCATTTATTGCTCTAAGGTGATCTTACACTCAATGTTTATGGACTCCTTGGGCTTACCACAAGGCTGATGAAGAACCAAGACAACCAAAAATACTTTTAAGTTCCCCATACACCTTCCAAGGGTAGAATCTAATAATAATGATGGGCAGATGAAGAATATCTCCCCATCAACCTTCCTCACTTTCAAATAACTAGTAACTGGAGATCCTAACACTTTCACCTCTTCCATGGATCTACTACAAGGGAAGACTAAAGTGGAGGTAGTCTATTATCATCGTTATAAAATCAAGTATGCATTATATGACTATCCTTTGGATAAAACTATATTTTGCAGCATCTATGATCAATGACACTCAACAAAATATTATCGATATTTACCTACAATGAAGATAACATTAAAGAAACCAGATCTTTAAGAAATATATATTTTCTTCATTGCATAAAGGAGGCCATTCTAAGGAGACAATTAAGGTCATTATCCAGGTATGCCTAATCCCTATGCTCGTTCTATTTTTTCGTATTCTAATCAAAATTGGTCAAATCCATAATGGTTCCAATGGTCTCAATGGTCTAATAATGTCCCACCTTGGCCACAACTATATTAGCACAATCAACATTAGCTATAACAAGGCTGGAAAGCCTAGCAATGACCACCTCAACAATGATATTAGTACAATCCATCACAATTTTGAGGACATACTCCTCAACAACCTCAACACCAATGATTGTTACTTCCTCCATAGGGGAATAATAATAACACTCCATCTAAACAACATCCTCTTCCTGCTTAGTTGGTGCCTAAACCTAATAACAGACTTGCCTAACAACCAATTTATGAAGTTGAAGGTACCTATTCAATAAATCTCTTATCTTGTAGTGAAATCCAACTCAGGTTCGGGAAAGTTTCACCTAACCCTATGTCTCCTATCATAATTGAAGAGGAAATTGAGCCTTAGTCTATAGCAAAACCTATGACACATTCTACTACTACAAAATGAATTGTAGACCAACCTATTGCGTCTAAAGAACAACCTGTAGGTGTAACTAAGCCAACTGTAATGCCTAAACAATTAGCAACTTAAGATCCTAAAAATGTAAAAGAGCCTCATTTCCCTCAAAGGTTGATGATCCCAAAAGAAACACCCAAAACAAATTTTGATCTAATGGCAAAATTGCATAACATTAATGTGAAAATTCCACTTTTACAAGCTATAAAATATGTTCCAATATATGCTAAGGCCATTAGAGAGTTGTGTGTTAAACATCTAGGGATAAAATAAAAGGAACCTAAGATACAAGTCATGGGTTAGATTTCTTATTTAATGGTTGGGAAACTTATCTTACCCAAATATATGGATCTTTAAGTACCTGTTATCATAATATACATAAGATAAACCAACCTCCATAATATTTTGATTGACCTAGGTGTAACAATTAATGTGATGACAATGACACCATGATGAAGTTAGGGCTACAAGATCCAAGACCAACCTTCACTGTCTTGCAATTGGCAGATAGGTCAAAAATGAAATTGAAAAGTAGTTTCCTTCTAGAAATATTTTATAGATTTTATAGTACTACAAACCAAATCATCACTTGGTGGTCACCCCTTAATATTTGGTAGACCATGGCTAGCAACAATATATGCTTGCATTAGTTGTAAAATAGGAAGTATGACCATTCTGATGGAATATATAATAAGACTTTAACACTTTATCCACCTGCAACTCCAAGTTTTTATGATGAGCATCCATGGATTGATGAACCAAATGATGGAGAAATCATCCAATCATTGGCCATGATAATTGCCCAAAAGCACAACCTTGAGGAAGAAGTGTATGATAAAAATTCCACAGATAATAACACTTCTATCAGTGAATAAATTATGCCGGTAGAACCTAGTACCTAACAACCACCTTATCTTCTAGATTGTGCTTTCATTAATTTTCCCTCTCAAACTTCATAGTATATTACAAAATTCTTACGACATATATGCCTTCTAAATCGCTTTTTGAAAGATATATTAGGAATATGTGCCAATAGTAAAGACTACAAAAAGATACAAGTTTCTCCTAGGGAGACTTTGAACGTTAATAGAATTTGCAAGAATTCCAAGAATAACAATTGGTGTAATTGTTAACATAATATCAACAAGCCTTTGCTTGGGATTATAATGAGATGAAGGGCATACACCCATCTATTTGCACACATAGAATATTTATAAAAGATGAATGTGACCCTATAAGACAACCTCAAAGGTGATTCAACCCAATTTTGAAGGAAGTAGTGAAGGAAAAAATTAAAAAAATGATTAGATGCTAGTTTTATCTTTCCCATCTCAGACAGTCAATGGGTTTCCCCATTAGTAATAGTAACCAAGAAGAATGGAAATTGGTGATTCCGCATAGATTATCAAGAACATAACAAGGATAACAAAAAGATTATTTTCCTTTACCTTTTATTGATCAAGTTCTTGATACTCTTGCAGGGAAGAAGTATTTTTTCTTATTATATTGTTTTAGTGGTTACAATCAAATAAAGGCGACTGAAGAAGATAAGGAGAAAACCATCTTTACATTCCATTAGGGAACATATGCATATCATGTCTTACCTTTTGGTCTATGTAATGCACCTGCTACATTTCAAAGAGCTATAATTTATATTTTTACTAATCTTAATCATGGTTGTTTAGAGATTTATATGGATTATTTTATTGTGTATGGTGATACATTTGAACAAACTCTAAGTAAGTTGAAGTAGGTCCTTGAAATATGCCAGGAAAATAATCTATCTCTTAGCCACAAAAATGCTACTTAATGATGACTAAAGGAGTTGTCTTAGGTCACTATATCTCATCAGATGGCATTAAGGTAGATCCAACCAAAATTCAGGTTATAAACTCCCTTCCACCTCCCAAAATTCAAACAAAGGTTAGAAGCTTCTTAGGACATGCAGGCTACTATAGAAGGTTCATCCAAGACTTCAACAAGATTGTTGCTCCATTATTTCAATTGTTAACCAAAACTAACAAATTTTATTGGAATGATGATTGTCCAAATATTTTTGAAAAACTTAAGTTAAAGCTTACCACACCCCAATATTGAGAGGACCAAACTAGGATTTACCTTTTCAAATTCACATTGACGAATTAGAGCAGGCATTTGGTGTAATTCTCACATAAAATAAAGAAAAATAACCCGATACCATCTATTATGTTAGCAAGAACTAAAATGGAGCTGAATTAAACTACACTGTTACTAAAAAATAGTTTCTTGTTGTTTATACCATAAATAAGTTTAGATATTATATTAATGGGTATATATTTTTGTCCATACTAATCATTCTGCCATTAAATAGCTTATGAACAAAGTTATAGTAAGTGGTAGGATTATTTGATGGTTGTTACTTTTACAAGAAATTGATATTACTATTTTGGATAAACCTAGTAAGGAGAATGTAGTGGCTGACCATATTTCCATATTATAGTTGGAAGATGATCTAGAACCTATGCAAGATTCCTTTCTTGATGAGCATTTGTTTTCCATTTTAGTACACTCACCTTGGTATGCAAATATTGCTAACTATTTGATGATAGGAAAAGTACCAACTCACTTTTCATTACATGAAAAATGAAATCTCATCCGAGAAAGTGCTCCATACACTTGGATAGATGGTATTTTGTTTATGTTATGCCCTGACCATGTAATTCGAATGTGTGTGGGAAGAAGACACCTTTGATATCTTGCGTGCAACTCATGATGAACCATGTGGAGGACATAATGCTACCAAAAGAACCATTTGTAAAATATTGCAAATAGGCTACTATTGGCCTAAAATACACCATGATGCTAGGGTATGTCTCTCAATGTGATCCATGCCAAAGAATGAGAAAACCAACTCCTTCAATAGAGATACCCCTTCATCCTCAAGTAGTTTTAAAACCATTTGAGAAGTGGGGATTAGACTTTGTTGGAACTATTATCCCTCTAAGTGAAGCTAATGAGTACATCTTGGTGTGCATGGATTGTGTCACCAAGTGGGCAAAAGTGAAGGCATTACAACATGCACAAAAAGAGATAGTTGTTGATTTCTTGTATGATAGTATATTTCAGTGATTTGGAGCACCAAGGGAGTTTGTATTAGATCAAGGACCACAATTCATGTTTGATGTCATAGCTACCTTCGTGCAAAAATATCAAGTGAACCATAAAAAATATTTACCATACCATCCTTAGAACAATGGTCAGGTGGAAGTTACCAACATAGAGCTTGAGAAAATCTTGATCAAGACAGTTGCTTCACATAAGGTAGATTGTGTGCATAGGCTTAAGGAGGTAGTGTGGGCCTATACCACTAAGTTGGAAATTAACAAAAAGAATTACACCATATGAAATGTTCTATGGAAATACAACTATCATGCTAATTGAGTTTGAGGTTGGAATTGACCTCATCGTTGCTAAATAAGAATGGCTCCTACAAGTAAATGCATTGGATGAAATTCTTTGTGATGCCCTTCAGCATACAAAAATATTGCAACCATGGCTAAAGCAATAGCATGATAAATATATCATTCCAATGAATTTTAAAATAGGTGATTGGACCTTACTTTATGACTTCAAGTTTCAAAAATCTAGAAGAAAATTGCATACATGATGGTTAGGCCCTTTTGAGATTGAAGCATTCTATGGTAACAGTACAATTATGTTAAAAACCATTGATAAATCCTCTCTTGGCTTTCTTATTGTAGCAATGGAAAAACGGTGCACCTTAACTGAAGCAATATAATGTATGTGCTTTATAAGTCCTACGGAAGCATAAATCAAAGCATGAAAGCAAGAGACAATGTATAATAAGTAATAAATTAAATGGGGCGTTCTTCTTATTAGATAACTTTAAATTGAATTAAAATGCCTCCCTTTGAGGAATTGAATTAGCTTGATACAATCTGTTACAATACAGGGGTGCCAAGAGATATCAATCTCTCAAAGAACATGGTGCACATCCACTGTTCTTATGCATGCCCACACTCAAAGTGTCAGGGCCAAATATTGCCACTGCTTATGTCGATGTGATCCTCATCCTATGATAGTACTTGTCACATTTTGGCACCTGAATATACACATAGGAAAGCAAAATAGAGTCAAAAGCATATGCGTGTGATATTAAAACATGTAATCCCCACAACCTGAAAAGGTGCATGTGAGGTATAGATAGCAAGTGGCTTCCAAACAAGACAAAAATCAAGAGTGATATAAAGGAAATGGTTTTGGTATAATATCACCTAGTTTTGTAAAATAATTGCGCCTGATCGTTGCGTTAGGTCCCGCCGCACGTAGTGAACCTACAAAAGGTAAACAAACGATTATCCTACATAAACATGTCAAAAACATACAAAATTTGGTGAGTAAGCATAAAATGATGTTTGGGAAGAACCCATATGATCAGATTCCAGATATTCTGCCCATATCCTCATGCATGCAAAAGTGGGACCCACATGCATACAAAATCGTAAAATAACTATATCTCAGTAAATACATGTCAAAAAGCAATGAAATTTGAAATGCAACATCATATAGGCATATAAAAAATAGTTAATTGAAAACAGTCCAAAAATTGTGCATGAATTTCTATTCATACGAGGGTGGGACGAATTCGATTGTCACAAATTGGGGAGTGCTCAGGGGTGGGACGCCCACCAATATCTCCTAAATTTTGACACCAATCCTATGAAGATCAATGAAAAACCATAGGGGAAGTGTTTTAGGTAAATTTGGTGTGGATATTCGAACTATGAACTCATTTTAGGGGTCAAATTATGCCTTCTTGTACCACTCGATAACCTCTCTTGCTAAGGAGAAATTATGGATGAAAAATGAGCAATAAATGTGAGGTAATAACTCGGTAGCATTTCATCACAAATCCTAGAAAAAACATGTCTCTCTTGGATGATAATGTCATCCATTTTATAGATCTAGGAGGTCAAATGTGCAAAGGGCATGCAAGGCCCAAGGGGCCACTTGTCCACCAGGGCGACATGCACGGGAGGGGGAAGAGAATCTCCCCAAAATGGCCTCATTGATGAGG
This sequence comes from Wollemia nobilis, assembly GCA_028583015.1. Classification (NCBI taxonomy): domain Eukaryota; kingdom Viridiplantae; phylum Streptophyta; class Pinopsida; order Araucariales; family Araucariaceae; genus Wollemia; species Wollemia nobilis. The sequence continues at coordinate 512,353 of JAQPPZ010014915.1, forward strand.
GCTATCATAGGAATACCTTGGGTTATGACATGCATGCTTCGAAGAGTAGGGCAAGTGGTATTTTGTGGTAGCCACTTGTCCATATTTGACATTTTGCTAGTCAAACCTGCTATTCGCTCCACCTCAGGATGAATGCTGCTATTCACTCTAGGGTGGGACGAATAGAATTGCTATTCATCCTAGGGTGGTACGAATAGGAATTAGGCCTCAAAAAGTCCCCAAATGATCTAGGAACCTTCCAAAACTACTTTGGGAGTGGTTAGAACCACTACTTGACCTCTGAGGGTTGCCCTAAGGGATTTGTGCATCAATTTTGTCAATGCCTTGGTAGCATAATCATATTGATGCTATTTTGGTGTCTACAGATGCCCCTTTTTGAGAAGCTCTATGTGCAGCACAACGCTGAGAAAAAATAGATGAAAAAAGCACGCAATGATTAAGGTTATTCGGTAACCTAACCAACTTTAGATGCCCCAATCATGGAAAGAGCATGTGTTATTGAATCCTCACTTTTTTATGAGCTAAGGGATCTGCTTTATCTTGGATGTCGTTCAGTCATGAAGCGGGTGCTCCTCGGAGTTACACATGCTTACTAGATGCCAAGCATTTTAATTTGATACTTTGTGCTTTTGTGCTTATTTGTTGCCTCAAGCAGGAGTGTGATTGTCTTTATCAAAGATTCGTTGGACGAACACAATTTGCATGATTGAGTGTTTAATTATTGATTATGATTATGAGTATGACTACCCCCTCAAGCAACGAGTCGATGAGGGAATTACCTACGAGAAAAGCGATGAGTCACTTGAACTAGATGAATTTTGTTGGGTTGCCTTGAGGTGTACTCATGAAGATTATGGCAATTTTGGAAGGATATTGCCGATCCGATAGATGCCACATGGAGGAGAGAGAGTCAAAAAATTCAGTCCCGTGGAGCAGTCCAGCAATTTAAGAATTTCTTAGGGACTTAAGGAGTAACTCTCGGACCTCTATTTCACTTTTGAATTCTATCTTGAGCTCGAATGAATTCCATCAAATTTGAATTGTTTTTGGTGGGTTTTAAACCATTTTTTGGTGCCTTTTGGAGTGAGAGAGAGAAAAAAACCTCATTCTCGTGGAGTGGTTTGGCTATTATAACCTTCTTAGGGAGTGAATCAGAGTCTCTCAATGCCCTTGGTGGTGGTTTATTATGTTGTTATGCTTGGGCACAAACTCGACCTTTAGGCAAATTTATGCTATTTTTGTAGCCCATTTGGAGTTGTCTTGGCTGTTTTGAAAATTTTGAGCTGGGTGGGGCGAATGCAAATTTTGAATTTTTCTGAGGGTGGGATTATTGCAAAATAATGTGCTCATCCCACACTAGGATGAGTACAGCCCATAATAGCCTATAAAGCCCCTAAAATTTGGTGTGGGGCAATTATTGCAAGTTTTCTTTGGTGATTCAAGTGGTGAGAAGGAGGAGAGTGATTGTGTGCAGCGAAGCACTGCCGAACTTGATCCAGGATACCATGAGACAAAAAAGTAGAGCATCGAGTAGAGAAGCTGGTGCCACGCAGGTACGTAGTGACTCCTCAATCGTACTTAGTGTTATTTTTATATTTTGCTTTATTGGTTTTTGTTTTTATTTGGTATATCTCATTTAGTAAATGGGTAATTTAAACCCATTAAAATGATCTAGACTAGTTAAGATGTTTATTTTGCATTTTTGTGTGCAATTGTGAGTTGCTTTTTGTTGTTTTAATATTTTTGAGGCCTTTGAAAGGCCGTTTGTGAAGCATGGGAGTGCTTACTTATCCTTGTTTTTGTTTTTTATTTTTAGGTGGTGAGAGGTTGGTATCATAAACTAAATATTTTTGAGACCACCAGGGATGCCTTGAGTGATGCGAATTGGGAGTGATTGGAGGCCTTGGGCCTTAAGTAAGTGACACGGTTGGATCCTATGATAGGTGATCGTGCCTACTTGACTGCCCTGATTAATCTTTGGGATCCTCATACCAATACCTTTCACCTCTCGACATGGGAGATGACAGTGATATTATAATATTTTTATCGGATTTTGAGGATTTCAATAGAGGGATGACCAATCAGGACTACGCACCACGACCTGAGAGGTGTAGTGTTGGCTCGATATTTTGGTGGTCGAGTGAGGGAGACAGAGGATAACTGTATGAAGGGAGGGATATTGGTTGGATATTGGTATAAGGAGGAGGTATTGGAGGTGAGGCGTGCATCACTCATGAGCCTCATATTGAATATGCTTTTGCTTGACTCCTTAGGAGTGAGGTTCCCATGGAACCTGCTTGAGCTAGTGTTTGCCTTGGAGGCAAGCACTAAGGAGGACCCATTGGTGATGGCATGGGGGATGACACTATTGGCATAGCTCTACGACAAGCTGTATGAGATCTACTATCATAGGCAAAAGGGGATAGGGTGCAACTATCTATTACAATGCTGGGCATGGGAGCACATAGCTATGGAGCAGCTATAGGGACTACCGTGGACAACCAAGGGTCAGTTGGCAGATCAAGAGATAGGGTATGCTATCCTCTGGTAGAGGACACATGATTTTGGGTAGAGTAGGCATTGGGCAGGTGACGTAGGTCACTACTCCAAGGCTTTTATAGGGCTCACACCCAAAGATGTGAGGTGGCAGACTTATAGAGACTATTTGACATGGCCTAAGGATGGGGAGTGGTTGCGTAGGAGCAGGCAAGGCAGGTGGTTCATAGGGAGGCATGGCATAGAGAAGGAGTTCTTCCCCTATGAGCGGTGACATGGTAGTTCAAGATATGTTTAGGGACTACCTAGGATGCCCATGATCTATAGGCACCGTGGATATGAGAGGGCCCTAACTTGACTGACCGTGGTGGATACGGATGAGGTGGTAGAATTAGTTGTGGTGATCCCCAATGTGGATGACATAGAGATGATAGTTGAGTATGATACATGGTGGGTGATGTGGTGATGGTAGGGTTAGGAGACCCTGGAGGTGTTGCAATGATGAAAGTTGAGGATATGCCTCAGGAGGCACCTAAGGAGGGTCAGGCAGAGGCTCCCTACTAGATGGATGAGCAAGTGGACCTCCTGATTGTGGATGATCAGGGTGATGATGGATATGATGATGTGAAGGATCAAGGGTTGCCTGAGTAGTAGGATGTGCTAGAGGATCGATACTCCAGGCTATAGATAGAGCTGGCCATGGTTAGGTAGGAGAGGGATCTCCTACGAGCACAGGTGCATGGACAAGGTGACCTAGCAAAGGTTAGGACTCTACAAGCATGAGTGGAGGAGTTGGATGTTGAGGTGAGGTCATTATAGGATTAGGTGTTGTATGTGATGGATATGTACCAAACACAGGAGGCTTAGGCTCATCTCTACAAGAGTGATCTAGAGAGGGAGGTGATTCAGCTTGGAGGGCAGCTACCAAAGTTTGATAAGGATAGTACCTCACACCAGACCCAATGGAGTGATATGGAGCAGTCTGCTTCATCTAGGTGGAATATTGAGGTAGCTAGGGGGAGCCAACAGGATGCCAGGGTGGGCAGAAGCTGACCGAAGAGGTCTTAGTGGACGTGCACCACAGGGGGTAGTACTAGTCACAGATCTGATCCTACATGATCATGGTGGCCAACATGGGTAGGGCTTTTTGGTATCGATGAGGTTGAAGGACCCACCTTATTGTAGCCAAAGAGAATTTTGGAAACTATGATGTACATATTTTTACCCCAGATATATATGGGATTTTATTTTATTGCCATCATGTGTTTCGCTTATGACTATGATATGAATGCAATGTGTATGTTGATTTATGCTTATATGCTAGATGCTTTAGGATGTATGCATATAGATGCAATGAAATGTTGATAGATAGATATCATGTATGCATGTGTATTTGCTTTGATTTGATGCTATCTATATGCGTGGATGCATAATGAGATGAACTATTTGGATGATTAAAAAAATAAATGTGGTTAATGATTTGATCTACCATGTATTAGCACTATGGACTGTAAAACACATTAACATTCTTTTCTTGTTGCTTCATTTTATTTGTTTGTGTAATGAAACTATTATTGTGATGTAGTGAACATGGAGTTCATGAAATGGTATGTTTTAAATAATGTAGATGATGTTTTTATGAGACTCAAACATTCTAGCTGATGTGATCAAAGGTTATATACTGGCTATGCGAGACTTTTTGATAAGGTATGAATCTGCTACGATGACCAAGATACTTCATATCCCTATGTGTGCAAGTGAGTTCATTCCTATGATATGTATAAGGATACCGCCAGTGCAAGCAGGCTCTCAACCAAACATGTACTAAGGAACACCAAATGAATGCCACCATCTTAGGTTTTGTACTAAGTATGACTAGACCAATAGGTAATCTAGGTTACCAAAGCTAGCTCATCCACATGCAAGCATTGGTCTGCACACATGCCAAAGGCTAATGTGACAGATATATAATTATGCGGGAGGCTACCACCATTGACAAGTAGGCTATCCACCAAACCTGTAATGAGGATCATCGAATGGTTTTACAAATGCTGAGAGTTCCATGGATTCAAGGTCGACTCCCTTATTTTCTTTAATTTATTGGGATACTTGCTCTCATATATAATGATAAACATCACTATTTATTTTTCTCTTTTTAGTGACTATAATCACTGTTTATTTTGAGTTATTCCTTTTTCTCTTGAGCAAGGGATTTGAGTTTTGAGTTATGGGGATCACTGTTTCTTATGATTTTTTTATGTATGCACTTTTTTATTTTGTACTTTGGCATTTGTAATTTGAATTTTTGCTTTGTGGGGGTTTGCAAATTTAGATTGTTTCAAAGATGTGAAAATTTGGGATTTTGATGACAAAAAAGGGGGGAAAACCACTTGTCCTTTTACCAAAATTGGGTAGGGGAGAACTTGTACTTTTACCAACTCTCAACATTCTTGAACCATTCGCATAGGGGGATGAGCAAGATGACATTTTCGTGTAAGGTAACCTAGACCACTTCATGGATTTCATCTGTATTTGTACAAATATTGGATTATTAATGTTAAAATGTGTTGGGGATATGATGTATGCAAGGCATAATCTAAGAAAGACTCTACCTCCTAAAAATAAAGATAGCTTTCTACGATATTTGAAGAGAAGCTAGAAATGGTTGAGTGACAAAAACCCCTAATGATATTCTAAAACCAATGATTAAGTGAAGGAGTGGAAACAAATATGGAATGTGGAAAATATGGGTGAAAAATGACAAGTGCAACATTGAATGATGTTTATTTTCACAACTGAAGAACACAAGCTTATACTGAGAGGGGGGGTGAACAGTATAAGACCTCTTTTTACTTTCTCTATTTAACTTCAACTTCGCAAAGCAATGAACCAATAGCAATATCAAAGCAATGCATAAAGAAACACACAATGAGACACCAATTTTAACGTGGTTCACCCAACATGGGCTACATCCACAAAAAATTTCTCTAAAAAGTTTTCTCAAAGTTCTTTGGGAATCCTTCCCAATTACAATGTTTATGAGCCTCAGCCCAAAGGATAAACCTTCACCTACTCAAGTATTTATGAGCCTCTACCCAAAGGAGAATCCTTCCCATCCTCAATAATTTATGAGCCTCCTGCCCAAAGGAGAATCCTTCCCCTCCTCACGAATTTATGAGCCTCCTACCCAAAGGAGAATCCTTCCCCTCAGCATGAATTTATGAGCCTCCTGCCCAAAGGAGAATCCTTCCCCTCAGCTCTCGAAATGATACTTTAGAAGATCACCTGCCTCTTATTCCGCTAGCACGTGGAACTCCTTTCCACATAATACCTCTTGTCCTCAATGCTCAGCCTGAAGAGACCTCTGTCCTCACTAATCACCTCCATAGCAACTCATCAACCTGTACTAAACACAGTCAGTCATTCCAGCACAAGTATTCCTCACTCTGTCATATCTGTCCCAAGCTCAGCTCATAAAGTTTGAACAAATCAACCTCTGTTACACACAAGCCTTCTCAAAGACTTGTCAAAAATGTCCTCAGGTTCTTCTCAAAGAACCACTTCAACTCTGTCCTCAAGTCCTCTGCTAGGACCTATCCAAATCAGCTCACAAGTCCTCCCTAGAACTTGTCCAAATCAGCTCACAAGTCCTCACTAGAACCTGTCCAAATCAACTCACAAGTACTCACTAGAACCTGTCCAAATCAGCTCACAAGTCCTCACTAGAACCTGTCCAAATAAGCTCACAAGTCTTCACTAGAACCTATCCAAATAAGCTCACAAGTTCATCAAGAAAAACTTGCTTAGCATGAACCCACAAAGAGAATTGTTAGAGACCCAATGTGATTCATCAACCTCATAGAAGCATAAAGAGAATTGTTAGAGACTCAATATGTTCTATACTTAACTCTCAATCTCAATCTCAAATCTCATAGAAACATAAAGAGAATTGTTAGAGACTCAATATGTTCTATACTTAACTCCCAGTCTCAATCTCAACTCAATCTCAATCTCAAAAGAATAAGATAGATGTAGTATGCTTTTCTCAAGAACATGAAACACAACCCAATAATTGCCAACCATGCAATATCTCATATAACAATGATACTCATGTTCTTTCCACAACCAATATATTTTCTCAACCAATTAGGGCTTTAACAACAATGCTTATAGACAAGGTTTAACCAACATCATTCAACTCAACATTAACCTTGAAGCATTCAACCAATCACTACATGAAAAGGAAACTAGTAGACATCCTTTTCCATCCAAAGGTATTTGAACAAAAAAACCACCAACATAAATCACCAATGCAAAGAACAACTTGCTCAAATCAATCTCAATGGAGTAAGCCCAAATCATGTATCAAGTAAAGCATTAACTTGATCAAAACAACCTCTATGGAAGCAACTCAACCATCAATCTCAAAACAGCCAACTAAGGGTTTCACAAACTCAATGCAAGTAGCAAGACTTACTAACATAAACCCTAGTGCAAAAATGCTTCCTCTTCGTCAACCATAATTATGCATTCACCCAAAAAACTCATCAATGATTTTAATGCATAAACAATCTTCAATATCCAGAAAATGGGATTTACACCAATAAGAATACCTAGTAGACAACCTTTTCACTCCAAAATCAATTTCAAAAAATACACCATCAACAATATACATGGAAGAAGTTTCCCATACCTTTGTTTGAGGAAGAATTGAATAGTTCTTCAACCTGTTACCAACACCACCCTTAACTTTGCCACCAAGTTAGGGTTAGAACATAAAAGTAACCACAAAAATATTTATTCCATAAAACACCTTATGACTCCAATCCTTAGAAGTCAACTACCAAAAAATATAAAGCATACAAACAATATATCCTTTTACACATTATTTCTCCAAATTAATTAAACCATGCTCAAGGAATAATAGCTTCTAAGCAAATCTCACTCAACAATCAAGCCAAAAATCTGAACCACACACTATCAACCTTATATCTCCAAAGAAGCATTTAACCTGAAAAATAATTTTAAATAAATCTGCCCAACCACTTCTTCTTTAAAAAAATGCATATTTTATTTAAAAAACCTTACCAAAAAAAAATGCTTCCGAAAATTGTGGGTCAACAGTGCCTCCAAAAAAATCGAAGCACAAAAACTCTTCTCATACTCCACGGCGGGAGTCGAACGCTTGACCTCCCTTCAAGCGCCTTCGCAGAACAATCGTTGCCACTAGGCCAACGATGCTAGCTTGAAGGCTAGCAAGAGTCTCCTTCTCCTTAACCCTTTGGCAATGGATAAACATGGCGAAAAAATGATAGCCGTAGCTTTTACTTCCCAAATTTTGCGCAATTCGAATTTCTTTCACACCATGCTTTGGACTATAGGTTATGGCTTATATAGCCAAACTTCCATGCTATGCACGACGTCGACGAGAGGATAATTCAAACTTTTCGAATTAATATTATTTTGGCGCCTTCGAAACAACTTTAGGGTTTATGAAACCCTTTTGATTATTTAAAAAATAATCAAAGGTGTTTTAGACCTTAGACCTTAGGTGGAGAACCCATTAAATTATTAAAATAATTTAATCACTAAATCAAATAAATAATTAATTAAAAAACCTTTAAAAAGGTTTTATTAATTAAGTTATTTAATTAATAAGTGTCTCCAACCTTTGCATTAAGCTGAGAGTGGTTTTGAGAAAAACCCTTAATGCATCCACCTGGTTTTAATAAAAACCCTTAAACCTGCCATGGTTTTGATAAAAACCTTTTCATCTTCCACATGGAATATCTCTAGAATCTTCTAGAAAAAACTCTTTGGAATCTTCAACCTTTGAAGCCAATAAATCCTCTTGACATTAATGCCAGTTCCTTTTGACATCAATGACAACTCATAGACAAGAAGCTAGGATATCAAACCCAAAATTGCCAACAATCTCCCCCTTTGTCATTGATGGCAAACCGTGCTTCTCAACAACACTGAAACTCAAAAATGCTGTATAGAAATTAGATCCCCCTGACTTGAGGCTCTCCCCCTTACTCATATCTCTCCCCCTTTGTCATCAATGGCAAAGGGTCACCTTTGGGGCTTGGTACTAAGAATGAGCCTCTTAGCTTAGTCCCTCCCCCACCTCCTGTTGAGGTGATTAATTCCGGGGTGGGAGTAAAACTCCCATTAGGCATTGATCTTCATCAGTGTCTATAGCTACCTTACCATGTCTTCTCTTGTTCTCCTTGTCCATATTCCTGTTCCTGTTCATGTCACTGTTGTCGTTCTTGTTATCATTCCTGTTCTTATCCATGTCTTGATTCTTGTGCCTGTTCATACCCATGTTCCTATTCCTGTACCTTGGAATTTTAGCTCTACACTGTCTAGCTATGTGACCTTCATTGTTGCACTTATAACAACTAACAATGTTATTTCTTTGAGGCATACCTGATCTTTGACTCCATCTTGTTCGACCAACCCCTGTTCCTATTATTAGCCTTGCAATAAACAACCTTGTGCCCAAACTGTTTACAAGAGTAGCAATACCCTTGAAAGAAATTACCACCTCTGAATCTATCATTTACCTTCCTCACTTGAGTCATGCAATGTGAAGCCATGTGACCAAACTTGTGACAAGCAAAACATCTGCCATTAAACTTCCCTTGATTTGACCTCTTAGGTCCTGTAAACTTTCTCCCCTTTTTTTGATTCCTGTTTTCTGATTCTGTGCATCTATCACTCAAGGACTCTTTTTTCTGAAGTACTTTCATCATCAGAACTCTCTTCCTTTCAAAATATCTTACTAGTTTCCCCAGTAGAGTCACCAACCTGTTCCATGTGTTTCTTACCAAAACCAAGACCTATTTTATCTGTTGTCCTTCTTTGATCTTTGATGATTGACTTTACCTTTTTGGTGCTATCTTCAAACTTGTAAAGCTTATCCTTGTACTCTTTAGTTTCCTCTTTTAAGGAAGCCACTTTCTGTTCCAACTCTCTACACTCAAGAACCTTAGACTCTAACTTATTCTTAAGTTTATGTGTCTCAGCTATAGAGAAGTCAAGACTTTCTATAAGCTCATCTCTCTCAATACAACATTCATCCAATTTATCATTGAGTCTAGCATTCTTCTTTCTTTCCTTTTTCAAAGCACTAAGAGCACTAACAAGTTCAGCTTCAATATCTGCTTCACCATCCTCTATAACTTCCTCTATTTGTTTTCCTTTTGAAACATCAATGACTTTTTCAGATTTCTTATCACTAGAGGTGCTACCCTTTTCTAAAGCCATACAAAGATCTTCCTTACAATTTTTTGAAGCATCCTCATACATAGTATAACTAGAAATCAATCCATAATTTGTGCAATCATCCTCAAGATGTCCAAAATTTCCACATCTAAAACATTTCATAAGGACAAATCTATGTTTCTTTTCTTGTTTTTCTGTTAGGAACAACATCTCATTTTCGACATCACTTGAAGAACTTTCACTATCACTACTAGAACACTTACTTGCCTTGTCTAGGTAGAAACTTTTCTTGTGTTTGTGAGAGTACCTCTTTCCTTGATTGCTTTGCTCATATTTATTCTTCCTTTGATGCCTGTGCCTTTCAAAATCCTTGCTCTTATAATCCTGTTTATCTTCATCACTTTCATCCTTGGCAGTAGTACAATTAGTAGCATAATGACCAAACTTTCCACAATTGAAACACTTGAAATATTTCATACCTTGGTGCTTTCTTGATAACTTGCCCTTCTTGCTGTAATATGCCTCTTCATCACTAGAAGACTCATCACTATCTTGAAGCTCTTTACCCTTGGATTTCTTGGTAGCCTTAAAAGCTGCATCCTTCTTAACATCAACCTTCACTTGAGTTATCAACTCAAAAGCTGCAAGTATACTATGAAGCTCATACTTTTCAACTTATCCAAATCCTTAGCTTCCTCAATAGCAGAAATATTTTCACTAAATATATTTGGAAGAGACCTCAAAATATTATCACAAATATCATTTTCAGCAAGCTCAAGACCTAGTTCCTTCATAGAGTTAACAATCTCATCCATACGAAGCATATAGTCACTAATATTTTCTTCATCATTCATCTTGAGTTGTTAAAACATACCTTTGAAGTGTCTCAAATTGGCCTTTCGGACATTTGCATCACTTGTAAGAACCACCTTCAACTGTTTCCATATTTCACTAGTTGTCTTGTAGTGAATCACCTTGGTAAGATCTGCCTTCTGTAAACCCTTCAGGATGGCATTCATTTCCTTTGAATTGCTATGATGTAGGAGCCTCTCTTCCTTAGTAGAAGGTCCATGCTCAGGAATGGTATACTCATCCTCAATCACTTCCCAAACTTCATTTCCAAGAGCCATAAGATGAACCTTCATCCTAGCACTCCAAAGCCCAAAATCTGACCCATCAAGAATAGGTGCTGCATTACCACTTGTAGATTCCATTGTGTTCTTTACAATCTTTTCCTTCAAGCTGTTAAAATTTCTAAAGGAACCCACTCTGATACCAATTGAAGAACACAAGCTTATACTGAGAGGGGGGGTGAAGAGTATAAGACCTCTTTTTACTTTCTCTATTTAACTTCAACTTCGCAAAGAAATGAACCAATAGCAATATCAAAGCAATGCATAAAGCAACACACAATGAGACACCAATTTTAACATGGTTCACCCAACATGGGCTACATCCACAAAACTTTTCTCTAAAAAGCTTTCTCAAAGTTCTTTGGGAATCCTTCCCAATTACAATGTTTATGAGCCTCAGCCCAAAGGAGAAACCTTCCCCTACTCAAGAATTTATGAGACTCTACCCAAAGGAGAATCCTTCCCCTCCTCATGAATTTGTGAGCCTCCTGCCCAAAGGAGAATCCTTCCCCTCCTCACGAATTTATGAGCCTCCTGCCCAAAGGAGAATCCTTCCCCTCAGCACGAATTTATGAGCGTCCTGCCCAAAGGAGAATCCTTCCCCTTAACTCTGGAAATGATACTTTAGAAGATCACCTGCCTCTTATTATGCTAGCACGTGGAACTCCTTTCCATAGAAGACCTCCTATCCTCAATGCTCAGCCTCAAGAGACCTTTGTCCTCACTGATCACCTCCACAGCAACTCATCGACCTATACTAAACACAGTCAGTTAGTCCAGCACAAGTCTTCCTCACTCTGTCAGATCTGTCCCAAGCTCAAGTCATAAAGCTTGAACAAATCAATCTCTACTACACACAAGCCTTCTCAAAGACTTGTCAAAATTGTCCTCAGGTTCTTCTCAAAGAACCACTTCAACTCTGTCCTCAAGTCCTCTGCTAGGACCTGTCTGGGCTCCCAAGTCTACCTCGATCACATCCTGTTGAGGGCTCTACACCTGCATCACTTACCAACTGATCATGCTCATCCCGGTGCGGACGTACATTCCTAACCAGTCGATCCATATCCTCCCCATACTCCTAACTCGACTTAGGTGATCCCGTATCCTCCTCCTCCTCCACATCCCGTACTGGCGATCCTAATCTCACCCCATATGGTAGACCTACGTAGTGCAAATCTCCTACTACATCCACCCACCCATCCACCATGCCCCGTCTGGGCTCCCAAGTCTACCTCGATCACCACACCTCATACTCCGTGGTTGTCCTTGCATTATCCACATCTGGGACATCAATCACCTCATCCAAAATCAAATCCAAGGGTGGCACTATAGGTTGTGGCCCCCTATCTCCCCTCACCCTATAAATCTCCATGGGCGGCTCAGGTTGCCCCTGCACCAACCCAAATTGTTGTTGCACCCAAGAAAATGGAAAGTACTCCACCTCTGTGGTGTACTTCCCCACCATCCACCTACCATGTTGAATGTATGCCAAGTGCACAACATACTAACCCTAACTAGGCCCTCCTCGCCATGGCCTCCACCTGATATGTTCCATCATCAACCACCCCAACTCCCTTCGATGGAATATCAAATCACCAGCACACTCCCACCTCTTCTTCTTCATGTATACCCGTCATCTCCTAGCATAAGTTATCTCACACCCCTCACAAGCATGTGCATCATATGTCAATTTTGTAGGCCTCAAGATCATGATGTGCTCCCATGCCCATATCTGAAATAATGGTAGAACACTCAGGCCCGTCCTATCCATCCTCACCATCCCGTGTAACTCCTAGTATACCTGTGTCAATAATGTCGGTGCCCATGCATATAACACCCCGAGCTCCACCATATCATGCACAATCCCCATCATGTTCCAATGGAATCTTACCCCTGAATCATCTGGTAGGGTGTGGCTCGCTACTAGTAACATCGTCATCGCATGACGCAATGAGAGCCACATCTCCCTCTTCCTCCAATAGTACATATAGTCCACTCCCTTCTTCACCTCTATCGGCATCCACCTCTCCCCAAAGGCCCTCTCAAGAATCCCATTCTACGCCTCCTTCCCCACCACTATCACCGTCACACCATCAATCAAAAATTGGTATATCTAATAGATGTCCTCCAACGTCACTATCATATCTCCAGTCGGTAAATGAAAGGTGTTCCTGTCAAGATCCCACCTCTCACATTGTGCGGCCATATATGTGTGGTTCACATGAACCTCATACATCATCCATAGTCCATAAAGCCCCACTGTCCTCAACCACTCTACATCTGCCTCCCTCCATTGAGCCTCCAACTCCTTCCTACAAGTCCGAAGCCAATGACAGGTAAAAAATTTCTTCACCTGCCATAACACACACCACATGTTAGAAATTACTCATATTTTTGTACATAATTTGTATGCATAAACATGTAAAATAAATTCATACATTTTTTTTATAATATTTAATTATGACTATATAGAAATTGCATCGATGTACATATACACTTAATTCAGTTTCTCATTCACATATTGCATTCCATCACATTTTGCATTCACACGCAAATCGAAAAAACATGAAAAATTCCACAAAAAAATGCAAAAAAATAACAAAAAAAAAATCCAAATTATGCCAAACCCAGATCCTAAAAATAAAAATAAAAATTAGAAAAATTTGGTTCGCATCCCACATGTGCGAACCATATGGTTCGCACCCCACATGTACGAACCTTCGAAACCTGACAAAAATTGCATGACTGGGTGCAAAATTTTATGTTGATTCCAATCGTACCAAACACTTATGCGAAAAATGACAAAACACATGTCAAAAATGCAAAAAATGACGTTCAAACCCTCCCCATTGGCACACAAAATGAAATAGTCAAAACGAGGTCAAAATAGAAAAATAAAGGCAAATCGGGATATCCATTTGGCCCGTTAGCATGTCCTCTCACTCATTTTTCATCTACATGTCCACCCACATGCACTTTTTCCCACCCATCTTTCACATCACATCCCATGCACACTTCCCGGTGCACCAAAAACAAAAAATGAAAAACTAAATGCAGATCGGGATACCCATTTGGCCATTTTTCACGTTGTATACAAATTTTAATCATTTTCTACCCTCGTCCTCATTTAACGATGTTTAAAGCAAAATTTTATTTTTAAAACCCTCCCCAAATTCACACATGTTGAACAGTTGAAAAACACCTACCTTGGGCATCCCTGCCCCTGTGCTGGCACTGCCCGATGCACTCTCCATCCCGCCTCGTTCGATTCAAAACATGGCAGCACTCTATTACATTTTTTATTCTCTCCTCCACCTCTCCAGCTTTGTTTGCGCACGAAAAATAACTTCAAAATTGAAAATTTTCCCTTAAATAATCGATTTTTAGAGGGTTCGCACCCCATGTGTGCGAACCGACAGGTTCACACCCCTAGGGTGTGAATCGTACGGTTCACACATGTGTCGTGCAAACCAATTGTACGACCCCAAAATTTCACCACTCACCTCAAATTTCACCTTAAATGCCATTCAATCCATCATTTCATCGATTTTTGTGCCAATTTTTTCCACATTTGTCCCACATATTCATCAACCGTCGCATCGTCGCTTTCCCTCACCGTGATCACCAATTTACCGCTTGAGGGGGTTATCATCAATCATACCAAAAGCTACCTTGAACATTATCAAACAATCAAAAACATTCCAATCATGGATACAACAAATGCCTACAAAATTTTTTGCTAAACAATTATTCCAAAGATAAAAATCCCAATTCAAAACAAAACGATGATTACCAAATCTTAAAATGCCATTGAGTGTTTGGTGAGTGTGAAACATATTGATTCTCTAACCATTCTCTATATGTTTCTATTAGGCTAAAAAATATTTTGTGTGAAACTTGTTTGTGTGATTAAAAATAGTTTTTGTGATAGATTGAGTTGAGTTGAATAAGCTTTTGTGAAAGCTTTTGAACAAATTTGAGACAAGTCTTAGTGAAGACTTGTGGACATAATAGTGTGAGCTTTTGTGGAAGCTTACAATCATATTTGACGTAAGTCTTGGTGAGGACTTGTTGAACAAATTGGACAAGTTTACTAAGGACTTGTTATGCAGATTTGATATAGAGACAGATTAAATTTGTGTTGGAATGAAGGACTATGTTTAGTATAGATTTAAGACAGAGATAAAACAAATTTGTGTTGGACCTAAGGACTGTGTTTAGTACAAATTTGAGACAAATATTAGGAATATTTGTGCTAGACCGAAGGACTATTTTTAGTGCATATTTGAGAATAAATATTGAGAAGATTTGTGCTAGACCGAAGGATTGTGTTTAGTACAAATTTGAGATAAAGTTTAGATCAAGCTTTAGAGGTGATAGAGTAGAGGACAGTTGTCTCCAATAGATAGAGATCCATTAGCCAAGGCAGTGAGGACATAGGTCTTCTGAGTGAGGATAGGAGTCTTCAGTGGAGAGAGATCCATATGCCAATGTAGTGGAGGCAGTAGTCTTCTAGAGGATCACTAGCTAGAGTTGAGAGGATTAGTTTCTCCTATGGATAAAGATCCACGAACTTGATTAGGGTATTGGTGTATCCTTTGGACAGAGATCTATAAATATTGTAATAAGGAAGGATTCCCAAGATATTTGTTGAGAAAATTTTAGTGAAATATTTTCTCCGTGGAGTAGCCCACATTGGATGAACCATGTTAAATCATGTCTCTCATGTGTGTGATGCTTTGTGTAATATTTGCTACTTTAATATTGTTGATGTTATCATATGGATTGAAAAGTAAAAATTCTATCTTATACTGTTCACCCCCTCTCTCAGTATAAGCACATGTTCTTCACGAGTGTGTGATGGATGGGTGTGCGTTAAAATCCCTATTGATAAGCATAGCTTAAATTCCCTATTGATAAGCATAGCTCCTAGATTTACAAGGGGTCATGGTTGGGAGGAGACTACTCATCCTTGTGCATTGGTCGTAGAGGTTTCTCATAATAACCAAATTTAAAAAAAAAACTTTTAAAAAGCTATTAACAAAATGAAAACTAATCTCTTAATAAAAATAATATTAATAAATTAAGTAAAAAATAAAAATATTAAAAAATGAAACACTTGGGGATGCAGCGCAACAATTCGGGCTTTGGCTCTTCTTCAAGAGGTCCAAGATTCAAACGGGCGTGGGCGAGTGTGTGAGGGGTGGGTGTGTGGTGGCTTTGTGTTAAATTCTCTATTGATAAGAAAGTATAGCTGTTGGCTTTATAAGAAATCATGGTTAAAAGGAGACTGCTAAGCCCTATACATCGACTATAAAGATTTCTCACAATAACCAAATTAAAATATATATTAAAAAATAATAAAATATAAAATAAAATGATTTAATTTTAATTATAATATTTTAAAAATTAAATAATAATAATTTTAATAAAAATTAAATAATAACAATCACACTTTCATCATTAAAATAAATAAACAAATAAATTTATAATTTCAAAATGCACTCGCGAGACGCGCGCATCAGAAAGTAGTCGCCGATGATTAGTAGGAAGCAAAATATCAGGCATATGCAGGTCAAGGTTTTCATGAGTGTTTGTGTTTTTATTTTAAAAGATTGGTAGGTTGTTAAGTTTTGATATTTATTAAGAAGAGATTTAGGTTTAAAAATTTTGATATATGCTTGTTTACAAAGATAATAGTCTAATGTAAAAACTAGTGGATTAATAAGTTCTAGGATATGCCATGTTTACAAAGATAATAGTCTAAATTGAATATGTTGAATTTATACCTCTATAATTAAACAAATACGCGGGAGAATAAAAATTAAAAAACAATCCCACAAAAATAATTGTTTTCGTCGTCTTCGCCCTTGCTCACTGCTTTCCTGGCCGCATCTCTTATCTTCATCGCTTTCTCCCTCATCACCCTGCCTTTTTCTTCCCTCATCGACATCCTCACCGTCTTCTCCACCTTTTCCTTGCTCAGTTCCCCTTCCTTCCCTCTCCACATCTCCACACACACATCCACCTCCTCCTCTAACAACTTGGAGTTATAGAATTGTTCCGCTGCCATGGGCCATCCGATGATGGGAACTCCCAGGCTCATGCTCTCCAGCACCGAATTCCATCCGCAGTGACTCAGAAATCCTCCCGTGGAAGGGTGCGAGAGAATCATCAGCTGGGGCGCCCAACCCATTAAAACCAATCCTTGATTTTTCTTCATAATTCTTTCTTCAAACCCATTTGGAAGAAATTCTGGGGAGAAATCAGAATTCAACGGCACACCCAGTGGCGGCCTTACCACCCACACGATTTGCAAGTTCTTTATTTCAATGCAAGTGGTTAGCAATTCTTTTTTTTTAACTTGAGACTTTCCATGATAAGCACCATATTTTTAAACATTTTACAAGAGAAACATAAATATAGGTTCAAACCTAGGCATAATTTTGAGTTTTATTTTTAAAAATTGTATTATTCCTTTCAAGCCATAAATTCCAACAAATAATAATAGACCAATATTCAATAGAATACATAATCATTTAGCTTTGAAATAATTAATCCAACAATTCATTAACTCTTTCAATGTTGATGGATCTACCTAGGATTTTCTTATATTTTTTTAAAAAGCAACCTAAAATGGTATGAACAAAAGGACAATGAAGAAGTAAATAGTCTAATGTTCTTAAATCGTTCTCACGTAAGGCACATATAAAAAATCATGATATGCTCTTCTTTGTAGACTCTCTCTTATAAGAATCCTACTTTGGACTCTTTACTAAAGGAATGTTGAGGACATAGGGAGATCCTCCAATAACCAAACATTATTATGAGAGAAATATTTGTGAGTAGGAAATTTTGATTGCTTTAAATCCTTATATTCTAACTTGATTGAGTATCTACCATTTTTGAAAGGTTGATTAAAGCGTAGAGGTACCAAGCATGAATCACTGTCTCAAGTGACCAAGAGTTGTTAGTCGCAGGAATCCCTAGTCGAGAAGCAATATTGAACAAGGTATGGGGTATACTCAATAACGAGCAAGTCGTGCAAGAATGTAAAGCCTATATGTATGCTCTGGTAATAACAATAACTGACCTAAGGAGTCACATAAACTCCCTGATCCAAGAGGATATGCTCTCCTCACCTTGCTCAACTCAAAGAAACACTTATGCAAAAATGGGACCAATGAAAAAGAAGGTCAGGAGGCACCTCCCACCCAAGCATAAGGGTGGGTGCTAGCTATGTAGCATGGGAAAAGATAGATGAGCATCCGACCGTACTAGCCATCAAATTTTTCATCTACAGTTGGCACTGTTTCGCATTCAAAGCAAGTGGTTGAGGGTCAATAAAGTTGCATGGACCCTCAATTTATCATCTGATGGCCTACACTTCTCTCATTAATGAAATTCAACACAAGGAGAAAACCCCTAATCATAACCAGGATATAGATACATAGAAATTGGTCATGGATGAAAAGGTGACACAAAGAAGCAATCAAAAAACACCCACCATTGGCCAAAAAGGGTTGCCAAAGTTGACTAACATAGACAATCCCATTGTAGCTACTCATGTGGTAACTAAACTGACCATCCACCGCATGAGTGATCCTACCCTGCTAACCTACACCAATCAAAAGTAGAAGCTCCACTAATTGTCCAATCAAAGGAAGTGATGCTAGCAACGACAACATTCAAATAGGTTCATTGTCTCCCTCTATATTTTACCTCAAAAAATACCTCAACTCATGTATGTGATATTATTTCAAGTGTGTCACCCTAGGAAAATTAGGTGATGGCCAAGAGAAGTTTTGGTTTCTAAAGACTCAAACCAGGAAAAGACTTAATTATGGAAGATCCCTTGCATGCTACCCAAAGGGAATCCCTAGCAAACATAATGGGTGACCATAGCAACAACTACCAATTTGAGGGCTCAAAAGCTTTCAATATTAATGGTCCTAGATCTGGAGACCTCAAAGTGGCCAACTGATAAAGGTAGAAGGATCTTAACTATGAATGGAAGATAGCACTTTGGATCTCTTGAGTGGATTTTTGGAGGGAAGCGTCCTTGATCTTACCTATAAATATTCATGCAATATTCATTGTAAGGCATTGAAAATTGTATGTTTATGCTTAATACTTGGGCTCTTATGCTCTTCCTTTCACCCCTTTCCCTTTTTGTATAAGCAAGACTTGAACCTTAGTCACATGGCTAAGGAGCATCAAATCTCTTTTAGCATCATGCCTATGTAAATTTCAATATATACCTGGGAGCTATGTCTAATTTCATTCTATCATACTTTTGTTATGTGTCTTTGAATGCTTGGGTATGAATAGAATCAATGTTTAAATTCTAGCTATTTCTCTGTGATAAATGTGTTAGTTTAAGTTATTATACATAAAGGGGGTTTTATACATTCTTTTGCGCAGAGAAAGGCTAATAGTATGCTAAAATATATATATATGTGGTGATAATAGTACTTTCAGCCATTTTTTTTTCAGTGGATGGATAAGTTTTAGTTTTATTAAAAAAAGATTTAGTGGTGATGAGAGTTGTGTTTAACTGTGATGAGAATTGTGTTCAGTCTTTTTCAAAAGTTAATAAATTGGTATGATTTACACTTATCAAAATAAGTTTAAATTTTAAAATATATTTTTAGGTTATGTGAGATTAAATAATAATGAGATGGTAAAAATTGTAGGTATATATATATTTTTTATATTCAATTAAATAACAATAAAATGGTAAAATAAATATTATAAAAAATAACTCTAAAATTTAAATTTTAGAGTCATAGTAAAAAAGTACATCAAAAGAAAAAGAGAGATAAGAGTTGAGTTCAGTGGCAGACAGGACCGTCAGATAGGGGTTGGCAAACTCGACAGGTGAATGCGTTTGTTACTGCTCTCCTTACAATAATTGAATTTTAGGTTACGCGGAGACCAGAGTACAGCTCTGGAACCCAGGAAAGCATTGAGAGAACCGTGATCCCCTTCTTACCATGGTAAAAGCACTCACGCATTAAACTGAGGTTAGTGAGGCTTGTGTCCCTCTAATGTTCTAGGTCTTATGGTGACGGCGCAAGAAGGTCCAACATCATTTATCACTTCAACCAAGGGTTATTGTAATCTATATCAGGCATTTGCTATTCTTATTATCACTTCAACCAGGGGTTATTGTAGTCTATATCAGGCATTTGCTATTCTTAAAGTTTTTAACTTTGTCTTTTCTTTAAAAAACACTTATATAAGCATTTATTTATTTACTTTTTTTAATTGATATGGAATTGGCAGCCGCCACGAATCTGAGTAGGTAGTTCGGTTTTTATGACTGTCACAGTATTCTGCGATGTTTGTCTCGGAAATTACTCCACAGATCTTCGTGCAGTCCATCCCTGTAACCATCATGCCACAATCATTTTAAACCTTTTACGTTGCTGAAAGCAGTAGTACTAATGAAACGTTTTGCAAGGATTAAACTAGTGTATTTAGTAAGATTAAACTAGTATATTATTATTATTTTAAAGTTTTTATCATAAAATATATCACATGACCTTTAAACTTAAAAATATTATTTTTTGATTGATATGGTGGAATCGGTAGGGCCACGAATTCGGGCAGGGTTTTCCAGCTTTTATGGTCGCCACAGTGTTCTGCGTTGTCCGCCCCGAAAGCTGCCACACAAATCTTCGCTTTCCAGCTTTTATGGTCGCCACATGTTCTGCGTTGTCCGCCCCGAAAGCTGCCACACAAATCTTCGCGCAATCTGCCCCTATAACCACCATACCACAATCATTTTAAACCTTATACGCTACAATCATTTTAAACCTTATACGCTGCTAAAAACAATATTAATGAAGTGTTTTATAAGAATTAAACTAGTGTATTTAGTAAGGATTAAACTATTGTATTTAGTAAAGTGAATTGGTTAAGTTATGATGTTTTTAAGTTTAAAGGTAATGTGATATATTTAATGATAAAAACTTTAAAATAATAATAATATACTATAAGGTTTTGATGGATTGATAAGTAGGAACATTTGTTATAAAGAGGTCAAGAGTTGGAGGTTTTAAGGGTGCCAACCTTCTTAACATTTATTAATATTGATCAATAGTTTTATATCTCTATATGAATGTCTAACAACTTTATTTAAAAATAATGTCATTAAAATAAATAACTTAAAATTTAAACCTTTAAAAAAATAACTTTTAAATGAGATTAATAAACATTTGTAGTGGTCGTTTCAACCACTCAAACTTAACTTTTTAATTTTTTCAATAATTTTATGTTATTGCAGCTCTTTGAAAATTTTAACTCAATTTTAGGAGTTATTTTTTACCAACAAAATGTTCATCTTATCATAGATTAATGCAAGTTCTTTATTTCAATGTCATTGCCCTTTTGTGTATATTCAAATTATGCAACCAAGTGGTTAGCAATTCTTTTTTTTTTTTAACTTGAGACTTTCCATGATAAGCACCATATTTTTAAACATTTTACAAGAGAAGCATATATATAGGCCCAAACCTAGGCATAATTTTCAGATTTATTTTTAAAAATTGTATTATTCCTTTCAAGCCATAAATTCCAACAAATAATAATAGGGCCAATATTCAATAGAATACATAATCCTATAGCTTTGAAATAATTAATCCAACAATTTATTAACTCTTTCAATGTTGATGGATCTACCTAGGATTTTCTTATATTTTTTAAAAAAGCAACCTAAAATGGTATGAGCAAAGGGACAATGAATAAGTAAATAGTCTAATGTTCTTAAATCATTCTCACATAAGGCACATATAAAAAATCATGATATCCTCTTCTTTGTAGACTCTCTCTTATAAGAACCCTACTTTGGACTCCTTACTAAAGGAATGTTGAGGACATAAGGAGATCCTCCAATAACCAAACATTATTATGAGATAAATCTTTGAGAGTAGAAAATTTTGATTGCTTTAAATCCTTATATTCCAACTTGATTGAGTATCTACCATTTTTTAAAGGTTGACTAAAGCGTAGAGGTACCAAGCATGGATCACCGTCTCAAGTGACCAAGAGTTGTTAGTCGCAATAATACCTAGTTGAGAAGCAATATTGAACAAGGTATGGGGTATACTCAATATCGAGCAAGTCGTGCAAGAATGTAAAGCCTATATGCATGCTATGGTAATAACAATCACTGACCCAAGGAGTCACATAAACTCCCTGATCCAAGAGGATCTGCTCTCCCCTTGGGCAACTAACTATAAGCTCCTATTAGAGCAGAATATGCATGGTTGATGTAGCTATAAATGGAAAATAAGCTAGACTTTAAGAAGCAACTAGAGCTCCTCATTGCAAAAGATGTAATAAGTCCATTAGACCCTTGGCAGAGCTCAAGTTGCAAGCATAAGAGACCATGTGTGGGGTAATAAGATTCTCACACAGTGATCAAGTGAAGCTCCAAAGATGCTATTCTCAATATCTAAAAGCGAAACTACCCTCTAAAAATAAATGGGAAGAAGTCAAAGCCCTAATGAGAAAGCTTTCCTTGTAATAGCTCCCCTACCCCTCTCAATATCCATTTCAATTCCCCCCATTTTCTTTTGATTTCCTTTTCTATTTTTGTATTCTTATGTATTTCTAGGCATTTGATTTTCCCCCTTTTTTCACTCTCCTATTTTTGAATCTATTCCCATAGATGAGGCATTAATCTTCTAAGATTCCTTATCTTCAGTAGGTTGAAGATCCCCTAAAAACCACCAATACTATAGGGAAATTTCCTTACACCTTGCTCAACTCAAAGAAACACTAATGCAAAAATGGGACCAATAAAAAAGAAGGTCAGGAGGCACCTCCCACCCAAGCATAAGGGTGGGTGCTAGCTATGTAGCATGGGAAAATATAGATGAGCATCAGACCGTACCAGCCATCAAAATTTTCATCTATAGTTGGCACTCTTTCGCATTCAAAGCAAGTGGTTGAGGGTCAATAAAGCTGCATGGACCCTCAATTTATCATCGGATGGCCTACACTTCTCTCATTAATGAAATTCAACACAAGGAGAAAACCCATAATCGTAACCAGGATATAGATACATAGAAATTTGTCATGGATGAAAAGGTGACACAAAGAAGCAATCAAAATACACCCACCATTGGCCAAAAAGGGTTGCCAAGGTTGACTAACATAGACAAGCCCATTGTAGTTACTCATGTGGTAACTAAACTGACCATCCATCGCATGGGTGATCTACCCTGCTAACCTACACCAATCAAAAGTAGAAGCTCCACTAATTGTCCAATCACAGGAAGCAACAACAACAATAGGTTCATTGTCTCCCTCTATATTTTACCTCAAAAAATACCTCAACTCATGTAAGTGATATTATTGCAAGTGTGTCACCCTAGGAAAAGTAAGTAATGGCCAAGAGAAGTTTTGGTTTCTAAAGACTCAAACCAGGAAAAGACTTAATTATGGAAGATTCCTTACATGCTACCCAGAGAGAATCCCTAGAAAACATAATGGGTGACGATAGCAACAACTACCCATTTGAGGGCTCAAAACCTTTCAACATTAATGGTCCTAGATCTAGAGACCTCAAAGTGGCCAACTAATAGAGGTAGAAGGATCTTAACTATGAATGGAATATAGCACTTTGGATCTCTTGAGTGGAATTTTGGAGGGAAGCCTCCTCGACCTTACCTATAAATATTCATGCAATATTCATTGTAAGGCATTGAGAATTGTATGTTTATGCTTAATACCTGGCATCTTATGCTCTTCCTTTCACCCCTTCCCCTTTTTGTATAAGCAAGACTTGAACCTTAAGTCACATGGCTAAGGAGCATCAAATCTCTTTTATAATCATGCCTATGTAATTTTCAATTTATACATGGGAGCTATGTCTAATTTCATTCTATCGTACTTTTGTCATGTGTCTTTGAATGCTCGGGTGTGAATAGAATCAATGTTTAAATTCTAGCTATTTCTCTGTGATAAATGTGTTAGTTTAAGTTATTATACATAAAGGGGGTTTTATATATTGGTGCATTGCCTCTATAGCTTAGGATTTTATTTCGTACAAGTTTTAGTTTTGTTTTTATTTTTCCTTTTTCTTAGCATAGCATAGGCGAGATTGCAAGAGAAAGTTGAAAGGGCTAAAAATATCACATCCGATGAGGGATCGGTCTCTAAAAAAAATCCGAGAGGTTTCCTATATAGGCGGTTTTACTACCTATGGAGTTTTCCACTATGTTTCTTAAAGTGAGGTGTAGGTGCCCAAGCATGTTGGGCCACTATTGCAGATGGTCAAGACAATATGAGATGACAACAACTACTAAGGATATATACATCAATATTGTTTGTAGTCTTACATAGATAATTCCCATAGGTTTACATCAAGTGCACCCATAGGCCTATATCAAATTATTGGTATTCCATATTAAATGTAAAACATTTCCAGATTAAGGGGTCATTACCTTCAATATGGAACTAGTCTACCTGGGGAGAGATTACTTCATCTCTAGCCTAGAAAATTGAATTTCTTTGGTCTCAACATAGAAATATCGAGTATTTAGTGGAATAGAAGTGTCCATTTATTTGAGTAAGAATAACCCACACAAGTGCACATACAAATGCCCAATTTTGATAAGTAAAATTTATCATCATGAATTCAATTTTTTTATAATTTCCTCCAAAAATATTAAAGTGATTTTCCTTCATTTTTTTTGGTTAGACTATTGAATAAGAATTATTTTACATAATCAGATGATATTTCTTTGTATTGACTTGGATACCATGTCAAAATTTAAAATACTCTACAAATATTCTAAAGAATATATTCATCTTAGATATATTGCAAAAGAGTAGAATAGTTGAAATGAGGAGCAATCCACAAAAGAATAATATAAAAATAATTGAAATAATAAGTGGGTGCCCATAGACACTATGCGACATCACATCATATAAACTAATATAAATTAGTGACTGGGGGGTATTTATAGCATATACTTAATCCATAATTATGTCAAACCTTAAGCTAACATAACCCACTTAAAGGTTAAATTACAATATATTAAACCCTTAATAAGGTTACCTATGTAGGTGGTTTGACTAATACTACTAAGGGTGAATACATCATTGTTTTTTGTAGGATTACATAGAGAATGCTCATAGACTTACATCAAGAGTACCTCTAGGCTTATATCAAATCACTAGTATTCCAACAAGACCACTCAAACTATCTATCACTATTTAGGGTCTAAATGGTATAATACCAATGGTATGTTTGGCATTTCATGGAAACTGTGTATTTTACCCAAAGCTAAGGAGGTCTTGGTATCACAAAAATTCTAACCTAAAGTAAGAAAAGTAATAGTTTTGCTACCAACAGGGTTGCCCATGACTTGCATGGAGCCTTGGACAATCCCATTTTGACATGAAATCAATTATGCTTCACATAAGGGAAAATGACAACCCACTTCTTGGGAAAACAAAGTATTAAATGTAAAAAATTTCTAGATCAAGGTTCTTTGCCTCTAGTGTGGAACTAATCTTCTTTGGAAGATCTTGCTTCATCCCTAGGCTAGAAAAAATGAATATTTTTGTGATGATCTCAAAATAGAAAGGTCGGTTATTTAGTGGAATAAAAGTGTCCATTTATTTGAGAAAACATGATCCACACAAGTGCACACATGGATACCTAATTTTGACATATAAATTGGAATCATGAATTCAAATATTTAAATTCAAATTTTTATATTTTTCTCCAAAAGATAGAAGGGATTTTTCCCTCAATTTTGCTCCTTAGACTATAAAAAAATATTTCTCTTACATAATTAGATGGTGTTGCTTTGTATTAGCTTGGATACCATGTTAGATTTTAAAATACTTAAAAAAAAGTTCTAAAGCATACATTCACCATAAATCATATTATAAAAGAAAAGAATAGTAGAAATAAGGAGCAATAAATAAAAGAATATGATAAAAACAATTGATATAGGAAGTGGGCATCATTTGGAATCCCATGACATCACATTGTACAAAATAGTACAACGGATTAATGTGAGTATTCATAGCATATATTTAATCCCTAATTATGTCAAACCTTAAGCCAACATAACTAGGATAAATATTAAATTACAGTATATGAAACCCTCTAATAAGGTTATCCATATAGGTGGTTTGATTGATACTGCTAAGGGTGAATACATCAATATTGTTTATATGCTTACATATAAAATGCCCATATGCTTACATCAAGAGTTTCCATAGGCTTATATCAGATTACTTGTATTCCAACAATATCACTCAAACTATCCATCTCTACTTATGGTCAAAATGGCATGATTTCAATGGTATGGTTGGCATTTTATGGAAATTGCGTGTTGTGCCCAAAAACTAAGGGGGTCTTGGGATATTAGACATTTTAACCCAAAGCAAGAAAAGTGATACTTTTACTACCAATAGTGTTGTCCATGACTTGCATGGTATAGAACCTTAGAAAATCCTATTCTGATATGAAATCATTGTGTTTCACATAAGGGCAAATGAGAACCCATTCCTTGGGAATACAAAGTATTAAGTGCAAACCATTTCTAGATTAAGGGGTCCTTACCTTTGATGTGAAACTAAACTACCTTGGAAGAGTGATAAGTTAGAAAATAGGCTAGGATTTTAGAGTCTTTAGCCTTAATTACATACCTCAAACTGATCATTTTGAAGAACTTTTATGGATATTTTTAATAGTTTTGCTTAAATGGAATGTTTTATATTTGGATGATAATGGATTAGATGTGAAAGGTAAATGTGATGTTTATTGATATATTTCCATGCATTTTTTCATTTTAGTGTTGTTATTTCAAACAAATCACTTCCAATTTGTTACTACGGATGACACTGCGCAAGGAACCTACAACTATAGGCCTGTTCTAGAAAAATATGGACTCCTATAAATCTAGACATGCATGAAACCGGCTCAAAATTCTGGTATATGCTTCCTAAAAAATTAGAACTAAATATTCCTAAAGTTTAGGGAATTATTCTTGAAATTAGGGAGGCTATACAAGTTAAGCAACTCAACCAAAGGTGACCTATTAAAATTTGTAATAAGACATCAAGATAAGATCGATGTAATGACAACGCGACTTAGCCTAATTGGATAGGAAATGGTGAGAAATTGTTAGACAACTCAAATATCCTATTGAATAGAAATATATAATAGGAGATGTTTTTCCTCTCCTATTGGCTAGCAATTATCACAATCGTCTTTCTAATTTTGACTACAGTAGGACCTTTTTTCTTGCTTCAATATATAATCCAGTTTTCTAAATTAGTAGATTTTATTCTAAAATAAAGATCTTGGTACAGTATAAATACCAGCTCAAGTATTATATTCAAAAATCTAAGAATGTTAATCAAAATAATTATTTTTTTATTCTGATTTTAGTTTTGTGTTCAATTCACAATCCTTGATTATCATGACTATATACACTATGTATTTCTAGTAATGGCAAGATCTAATTTTTAAATTTATAAAATATATTTAATTTTCCATTTGATGTCTTCAATTTTGTGTTATTATGTTTCATTAATGCGAATGCTTTGAGATAGACTTAGAAACTGTTGAGGAGGAGATTTTATACTATTTTAGGTTTAGAAAGGGCCCACTAAACCTGAATAGTCCATAGAACTTCTCTTATGTTAGATTTAGATTAAAAATAGGTAGTTAAGAGTTAGTTTATTTTCTTTTCAGCCCTTAGTTAGAAGTTAGTTTATCTTATTTTCATCTATTAGTTGGGAGTAACTTTGAATAATTCACCCTAGTGAATTAGGATTGTCATTTTTATCTTTTGATTTTGTTTGTAGTATAGGATTGTTATCTATTTTTTCAAGTTTTATTTAAGTTTTTTTGCCTTCTTAGGAAGGAACCCCTTAGTATTTGCAAAGAATAATGTTGGCTTATACAGATCAATACCCATTTTAAATTGTATTATAATTGAAAATAAAAAGTGCATAGTGCTAGCTCATCATTTTTTGGCATCGTTGTTGGGGAAGGTTGTGAAAACAATATTAGATATTGCAAAAAGCTAAGGACTTTCTATGCTAAAATACTTGGAGGGATTGTTTGGTCTCAATTTTGATAAGATAGAAAGATCTCATGTCATTATCCATGAAGAAAAAAGCGATTTTCAAGTGGAAAAAGGTATTGAAAGTTAGGTTCTATAGTACATTTATTATTTTTTAGATTAAGTTTTGATTTAGTTCCTATATTGTTCTTGTTTTTGTTTCTGTGATTTTTCTAAAAGGGAGAAGAAAAAACATATGAATAGTCCATGAGATAAACGTGGAAGATTCATCCCTCATCCATCCCCAAGCAATAGTTTTTGGGAACTGAGCAGCAAGGAGATAGTTTATAAAGCCAACAGACTGTCATTTCCTCTATAGTTGAGAAATAGTCCTCAATTGGTAAACATCAACCTCAATAAAGGAAATAACCCAAAATATTAAAGAAGAAAGAGAACAAGTTGACCATAATTCATATACTCTTGCAATTCCTAAGGCTATAGACGAAGAAAGAGGACAAGAAGAGCAAAGAGAATCATAAAATCTTAGTCCATTTATTGCTCCAAGGTGATCTTACACTCAATGATTATGGACTCCTTGGGCTTACGACAAGGCTGATGAAGAACCAAGACAACCAAAAATACTTTTAAGTTCCCCATACACCTTCCAAGGGTAGAAGCTAATAATAATGATGGGTAGATGGAGAATATCTCCCCATCAACCTTCCTCACTTTCAAAGAACTGGTAACTAGAGATCCTAACACTTTCACCTCTTCCATGGATCTACTACAAGGGAAGACTAAAGTGGAGGTAGTCTATTATCATCGTTATAAAATCAAGTATGCATTATATGACTATCCTTTGGATAAAACTATATTTTGCAGCATCTATGATCAACGACACTCAAATTTTTTTTATCGATATTTACCTACAATGAAGATAACATTAAAGAAACCAGATATTTAAGAAATATATATTTTCTTCATTGCATAAAGGAGGCCATTCTAAGGAGACAATTAAGGTCATTATCCAGGTATGCCTAATCCCTATGCTCGTTCTATTTTTTCTTATTCTAATCAAAATTGGTCAAATCCACAATGGTTCCAATGGTCTCAATGGTCTAATAATGTCCCACCTTGGCCACAACTATATTGGCACAATCAACATTAGCCATAACAAGGTTGGAAAGCCTAGCAATGACCACCTCAACAATGATATTAGTACAATCCATCACAATTTTGAGGACAAGATCCTCAACAACCTCAACACCAATGATTGTTACTTCCTCCATAGGGGAAAAATAATAACACTCCATCTAAAAAACATCCTCTTCCTGCTTAGTTGGTGCCTAAACCTAATAACAGACTTGCCTAACAACCAATTTATGAAGTTGAAGGTACCTATTCAATAAATCTCTTATCTTGTAGTGAAATCCAACTCAGGTTCGGGAAAGTTTCACCTAACCCTATGTCTCCTATCATAATTGAAGAGGAAATTGAGCCTTAGTCTATAGCAGAACCTATGACACATTCTACTACTACAAAATGAATTGTAGACCAACCTATTGCGTATAAATAACAACCTGTAGGTGTAACTAAGCCAACTGTAATGCCTGAACAATTAGCAACTTAAGATCCTAAAAATGTAAAAGAGCCTCATTTCCCTCAAAGGTTGATGATCCCGAAAGAAACACCCAAAAAAAATTTTGATCTAATGACAAAATTGCATAACATTAATGTGCAAATTTTACTTTTACAAGCTATAAAATATGTTCCAATATATGCTAAGGCCATTAGAGAGTTGTGTGTTAAACATCTAGGGATAAAATAAAAGGAACCTAAGATACAAGTCATGAGTTAGATTTCTTATTTAATGGTTGGGAAACTTATCTTACCCAAATATATGGATCTTTAAGTACCCGTTCTCATAATATACATAAGATAAACCAACCTCCATAATATTTTGATTGACCTAGGTGTAACAATTAATGTGATGACAATGACACCATGATGAAGTTAGGGCTACAAGATCCAAGACCAACCTTCACTGTCTTGCAATTGGCAGATAGGTCAACAATGAAACTGAAAAGTAGTTTCCTTCTAGAAATATTTTATAGATTTTATAGTACTAAAAACCAAATCATCACTTGGTGGTAACCACTTAATATTTGGTAGACCTTGGCTAGCAACAATAGATGCTTGCATTAGTTGTAAAATAGGAAGTATGACCATTTCTGATGGAATATATAATAAGACTTTAACACTTTATCCACCTGCAACTCCAAGTTTTTATGATGAGCATCCATGGATTGATAAACCAAATGATGGAGAAATCATCCAATCATTGACCATGATAATTGCCCAAAAGGACAACCTTAAGGAATAAATGTATGATAAAAATTCCACAGTTAATAACGCTTCTATCAGTGAATAAATTATGCTGGTAGAACCTAGTACCTAACAACCACCTTATCTTCTAGATTGTGCTTTCATTAATTTTCCCTCTCAAACTTCATAGTATATTACAAAATTCTTACCACATATATGCCTTCTAAATCACTTTTTGAAAGATATATTAGGAATATGTGCCAATAGTAAAGACTACAAAAATATAGAAGTTTCTCATAGGGAGACTTTGAACGTTAATAGAATTTGCAAGAATTCCAAGAATAACAATTGGTGTAATTGTTAACATAATGTCAACAAGCCTTTGCTTGGGATTATAATGAGATGAAGGGCATACACCCATCTATTTGCACACATAAAATATTTATAAAAGATGAATGTGACCCTATAAGACAACCTCAAAGGTGATTCAACCCAATTTTGAAGGAAGTGGTGAAGGAAAAAATTAAAAAAATGATTAGATGCTGGTTTTATCTTTCCCATCTCAAACAGTCAATGGGTTTCCCCATTAGTAATAGTAACCAAGAAGAATGGAAATTGGTGATTCCGCATAGATTATCAAGAACATAACAAGGATAACAAAAAATATTATTTTCCTTTACCTTTTATTGATCAAGTTCTTGATACTCTTGCAGGGAAGAAGTATTTTTTCTTATTATATTGTTTTAGTGGTTACAATCAAATAAAGGCAACTGAAGAAGATAAGGAGAAAACCATCTTTACATTCCCTTAGGGAACATATGCATATCATGTCTTACCTTTTGGTCTATGTAATGCACCTGTTACCTTTCAAAGAGCTATAATTTATATTTTTACTAATCTTAATCATGGTTGTTTAGAGATTTATATGGATTATTTTATTGTGTATGGTGATACATTTGAAAAAACTATAAGTAAGTTGAAGTAGGTCCTTGAAATATGCCAAGAAAATAATCTATATTTTAGCCACAAAAATACTACTTAATGATGACTAAAGGAGTTATCTTAGGTCACTATATCTCATCGAATGTCATTAAGGTAGATCCAACCAAAATTCAGGTTATAAACTCCCTTCCACCTTCCAAAATTCAGGTTATAAACTCCCTTCCACCTTCCAAAATTCAAAAAAAGGTTAGACGCTTCTTAGGACATGTGGGCTACTATAGAAGGTTCATCCAAGACTTCAACAAGATTGTTGCTCTATTATTTCAATTGTTAACCAAAACTAACAAATTTTATTGGTATGATGATTGTCCAAATATTTTTGAAAAACTAAAGTTAAAGCTTACCACACCCCAATATTGAGAGGACAAAACTAGGATTTACCTTTTCATATTCACATTGACGCATTAGACCAGGCATTTGGTGCAATTCTCACATAAAATAAAGAAAAATAACCCGATACCATCTATTATGTTAGCAAGAACTAAAATGGAGCTGAACTAAACTACACTGTTACTAAAAAATAGTTTCTTGTTGTTTATGCCATAAATAAGTTTATATATTATATTAATGGGTATAGATTTTTGTCCATACTAATCATTATGCCATTAAATAGCTTATGAACAAAGTTATAGTAAGTGGTAGGATTATTTGATGGTTGTTACTTTTACAAGAATTTGATATTACTATTTTGGATAAACCTAGTAAGGAGAATGTAGT
Source organism: Wollemia nobilis (assembly GCA_028583015.1). Classification (NCBI taxonomy): domain Eukaryota; kingdom Viridiplantae; phylum Streptophyta; class Pinopsida; order Araucariales; family Araucariaceae; genus Wollemia; species Wollemia nobilis. Next base: position 544,304 of record JAQPPZ010014915.1, read on the forward strand.
GGCTGACCATATTTCCATATTATAGTTGGAAGATGATCCAGAACCTATGCAAGATTCCTTTATTGATGAGAATTTGTTTTCCATTTTAGTACACTCACCTTGGTATGCAAATATTGCTAACTATTTGATGATAGGAAAAGTACCAAATCACTTTTCATTACATGAAAAATGAAATCTCATCTGGGAAAGTGCTCCATACACTTGGATAGATGGTCTTTTGTTTATGTTATGCCCTGACCATGTAATTCGAATGTGTGTGGTAAGAAGACACCTTTGATATCTTGCGTGCAACTCATGATGAACCATGTGGAGGACATAATGCTACCAAAAGAACCATTTGTAAAATATTGCAAATAGGGTACTATTTGCCTAAAATGCACCATGATGCTAGGGTGTGTCTCTCAATGTGATCCATGCCAAAGAATGAGAAAACCAACTCCTTCAATAGAGATACCCCTTCATTCTCAAGTAGTTTTAAAACCATTTGAGAAGTGGGGATTAGACTCTGTTGGAACTATTATCCCTTCAAGTGAAGCTAATGAGTACATCTTGGTGTGCATGGATTGTGTCACCAAGTGGGCAAAAGTGAAGGCATTACAACATGCACAAAAAGAGATAGTTGTTGATTTCTTGTATGATAGTATATTTCAGTGATTTGGAGCACCAAGGGAGTTTGTATTAGATCAAGGACCACAATTCATGTTTGATGTCATAGCTACCTTCGTGCAAAAATATCAAGTGAAGCATAAAAAATATTTACCATACCATCCTTAGAACAATGGTCAGGTGGAAGTTACCAACATAGAGCTTGAGAATATCTTGATCAAGACAGTTGCTTCACACAAGGTAGATTGTGTGCATAGGCTTAAGGAGGTAGTGTGGGCCTATACCACTAAGTTGGAAATTAACAAGAATTACACCATATGAAATGTTCTATGGAAAGACAACTATCATGCTAATCGAGTTTGAGGTTGGAATTGACCTCATCGTTGCTAAATAAGAATGGCTCCTACAAGTAAATGCATTGGATGAAATTCTTTGTGATGCCCTTTAGCATACAAAAATATTGCAAGCATGGCTGAAGCAATAGCATGATAAATATATCATTCCAATGACTTTTCAAACAGGTGATTGGACCTTACTTTATGACTTCAAGTTTCAAAAATCTAGAAGAAAATTGCATACATGATGGTTAGGCCCTTTTGAGATTGAAGCATTCTATGGTAACAGTACAATTATGTTAAAAACCATTGATAAATCCTCTCTTGGATTTATTATTGTAGCAATGGAAAAAAGGTGCACCTTAACTGAAGCAATATAATGTATGTGCTTTATAAGTCCTACGGAAGCATAAATCAAAGCATGAAAGCAAGAGACAATGTATAACAAGTAATAAATTAAATGGGGCGTTCTTCTTATTAGATAACTTTAAATTGAATTAAAATGCCTCACTTTGAGGAATTGACTTAGCTTGATACAATCTGTTATAATAAAGGGGTGCCAAGAGATATCAGTCTCTCAAAGAACGTGGTGCACATCCACTGTTCTTATGCATGCCCACACTCAAAGTGTGTGGGCCAAATATTGCCACTACTTATGTCGATGTGATCCTCATCCTATGATATTACTTGTCATGTTTTGGCACCTGAATCTACCCATAGGAAAGCAAAATAGAGTCAAAAGCATATGTGTGTGATATTAAAACATGCAATCCCCACAACCTGAAAAGGTGCATGTGAGGTATAGATAGCAAGTGGCTTCCAAACAAGACAAAAATCAAGAGTGATATAAAGGAAATGGTTTTGGTATGATATCACCTAGTTTTGTAAAATAATTGCGCCTGATCGTTGCATTAGGTCCCGCCACACGTAGTGAACCTACAAAAGGTAAACAAACGATTATCCTACATAAACATGTCAAAAAACTATAAAATTCGATGAGTAAGCATAAAAGATGTTTGGGAAAAACCCATATGATCAGATTCCATATATTCTACCCATATACTCATGCATGCAAAAGTGGGACCCACATGCATACAAAATCGTAAAATAACTATATCTTAGTCAATACATATCAAAAAGCAATGAAATTTGAAATGCAGCATCATATAGGCATATAAAAAATAGTTAATTGAAAAAAGTCCAAAAATTGTGCATGAATTTCTATTCATACGGGGGTGGGACAAATTCGACTGTCACAGATTGGGGAGCACTCAGGGGTGGGATGCCCACCAATATCTCCTAAATTTTGACACCAATCCTATGAAGATCAATGAAAAACCATAGGGGAAGTGTTTTAGGTAAATTTGGTGTGGATATTCAAACTATGAACTCATTTTAGGGGTCAAATTACGCCTTCTTGTACCACCCGATAACCTCTCTTGCTAAGGAGAAATTATGGATGAAAAAGGAGCAATAAATGTGAGGTAATAACTCTGTAGCACTTCATCGCAAATCCTAGAAAAAACATGTCTCTCTTGGATGATAATGTCATCCATTTTATAGATCTAGGAGGTCAAATGTGCAAAGGGCATGCAAGGGCATGCAAGGCCCAAGGGGCCACTTGTCCACTAGGGCAACATGCACAGGAGGGGGAAGAGAATCTCCCCAAAATGGCCTCATTGATGAGGGCTATCATAGGAATACCCTGGGTTATGACATGCATGCTTCGAAGAGTAGGGCAAGTAGTATTTTGTGGTAGCCACTTGTCCAGATTTGACATTTTGCTAGTCAAACCTGCTATTCGCTCCACCTCAGGACGAATGCTGCTATTCGCTCCACGATGGGACGAATAGAATTGCTATTCATCCTAGGGTGGTATGAATAGGAAATGGGCCTCAAAAAGTCCCCAAATTATCTAGGAACCTTCCAAAACTACTTTTGGAATGGTTAGAACCACTGCTTGACCTCTGAGGGTTGCCCTAAGGGCTTTGTGCATCAATTTTGTCAATGCCTTGGTAGCATAATCATGTTGACACTATTTTGGTTTCTACAGATGCCCCTTTTTGAGAAGCTCTGTGTGCAGCACAACGCTGAGAAAAAATAGATGACAAAAGCACTTAATGATTAAGGTTATTCGGTAACCTAACCAACTTTAGATGCCCCAATCATGGAAAGAGCATGCGTTATTGAATCCTCACTTTTTTATGAGCTAAGGGATCTGCTTTATCTTGGATGTCATTCAGTCATGAAGTGGGTGCTCCTTGGCATTACACATGCTTACTAGATGCCAAGCATTTTAATTTGATACTTTGTGCTTTTGTGCTTGTTTGTTGCCTCAAGGAGTGTGATTGTCTTTATCAAAGATTTGTTGGACGAACGCAATTTGCATGATTGAGTGTTTAATTATTGATTATGATTATGAGTATGACTACCCCCTCAAACGACGAGTCGATGAGGGAATTACCTAGAGAGAAAAGCGATGAGTTGCTTGAACTAGATGAATTTTTTTGGGTTGCCTTGAGGTGTACTCATGAAGATTATGGCAATTTTGGAAGGATATTGCCAATCTGATAGATGCCACATGGAGGAGAAAGAGTCAAAAAATTCAGTCCCGTGGAGCGGTCCAGCCATTTAAGAATTTCTTAGGGACTTAAGGAGTAACTCTCGAACCTCTATTTCACTTTTGAATTCTATCTTGAGCTCGAATGAATTCCATCAAATTTGACTTGTTTTTGATGGATTTTAAACCATTTTTTGGTGCCTTTTGGAGTGAGAGAGATAGAAAAAAACCTCATTCTCGTGGAGTGGTTTGGCTATTATAACCTTCTTAGGGAGTGAATCAAAGTCTCTCGATGCCCTTGGTGGTGGTTTATTATGTTGTTATGCTTGGGCACAAACTCGACCAAGTTTAGGCAAATTTATGTTGTTTTTGTAGCCCATTTGGAGTTGTCTTGGCTGTTTTGAAAATTTTGAGCTATATTCATCTAAGGGTGGGGTGAATGCAAATTTTGTATTTGTTCGAGGGTGGTATTATTGCAAAATAATGTGCTCATCCCACCCTAGGATGAGTACAGCCCATAATAGCCTATAAAGCCCCTAAAATTGTGGTGTGGGGCCATTATTGCAAGTTTTCTTTGGCGATTCAAGTGGTCAGGAGGAGGAGAGTGATTGTGTGTAGCGAAGCACTGTCGAACTCAATCCAGGGCACCATGAGACAAAAAAGTAGAGCATCGACCAGAGGAGCTGGTGCCACGTGGGTATGTAGTGACTCCTCAATCGTACTTAGTGTTATTTTTATATTTTGCTTTATTGGTTTTTGTTTTTATTTGGTCTATCTCATTTAGTAAATGGGTAATTTAAACCCATTAAAATGATCTAGACCAGTTAAGATGTTTATTTTGCATATTTATGTGCAATTGTGAGTTCTTTTTTTTGTTTTAATATTTTTGAGGCATTTGAAAGGCCGTTTGTGAAGCATAGGAGTGCTTACTTATCCTTGTTTTTGTTTTTTGTTTTTAGGTGGTGAGAGGTCGGTATCATAAACTAAAGATTTTTGAGACCACCGGGGATGCCTTGAGTGATGCGGATTGGGAGTGATTGGAGGCATTGGGCCTTAATTAAGTGACACGGTTGGATCCTGTGATAGGTGACCATGCCTACTTGACTGCCCTAATTAATCTATGGGATCCCCGTACCAATACCTTTCACCTCTCGACATGAGAGGTGTAGTGTTGGCTCGATATTTTGGTGGTCGAGTGAGGGAGACAGAGGATAACTGTATGAAGGGAGGGATATTGGTTGGATATTGGTATGAGGAGGTATTGGAGGTGAGGCATGCATCACTCATGAGCCTCATATTGAATATGCTTTTGCTTGACTCCTTAGGAGTGAGGTTCCCATGGAACCTGCTTGAGCTAGTGTTTGCCTTGGTGGCAAGTACTAAGGAGGACCCATTGGTGATGGCATGGGGGATGACACTATTGGCATACCTCTACGACAAGCTGTATGAGATCTACTATCGTAGGCAAAAGGGGATAGGGTTAAACTATCTATTACAGTGCTGGGCATGGGAGCACATAGTTATGGAGCAGCTATAAGGACTACCGTGGACAACCCAGGGTCAGTTGGCAGATCAAGAGATAGGGTATGCTATCCTCTGGTAGAGGACACATGATTTTGGGTAGAGTAGGCATTGGGCAGGTGATGTAGGTCACTACGCCAAGGCTTTTACAGGGCTCACACCCAAATATGTGAGGTGGCAGACTTATAGAGATTGTTCGACATGGCCTAAGGATTGGGAGTGGTTGCGTAGGAGCAGGCAAGGCAGGTGGTTGATAGGGAGGCATGGCATAGAGAAGGAGTTATTCCATTATGAGCGGTGACATGATAGTTCAAGATATGTTTAGGGACTACCTAGGATGCCCATGATCTATAGGCATCGTGGATATGAGAGGGCCCTAACTTGACTGACCGTGGTGGAGACGGATGAGGCGGTAGAACTAGTTGTGGTGATCCCCAATGTGGATGACATCAGGATGATAGTTGAGTATGATACATGGTGGGTGATGTGGTGATGGTAGGGTTAGGAGACCCTGGAGGTGTTGTAATGATGACAGTTGAGGATATGTCTCAGGAGGCACCTAAGGAGGGTCATGCAGAGGCTCCCTACCATATGGATGAGCAAGTGGACCTCCTGATTATGGATGATCAGGGTGATGATGGATATGATGATGCAAAGGATCAAGGGTTTCCTGAGTAGTAGGATGTGCCAGAGGATCGGTACACCAGACTATAGATAGAGCTGGCCATGGTTAGGTAGGAGAGGAATCTCATATGAGCACAGGTGCATGGACAAGGTGACCTAGCAGAGGTTAGGAATCTACAAGCATGAGTGGAGTAGTTGGAAGTTGAGGTGAGGTCACTACAGGATCAGGTGTTGTATGTGATGGATACGTACCAGACACGAGAGGCTTAGGCTCATCTCTACAAGAGTGATCTAGAGAGGGAGGTGATTCGTCTTGGAGGGTAGCTACCAGAGTTTGATAATGATAGTACCTCGCACCAGACCCAATGGAGTGATATGGAGCAGTCTACTTCATCTAGGTGGAATATTGAGGCGGCTAGGGGGAGCCAAAGGATGCCAGGGTGGGCAGAAGCTAATCGAAGAGGTCTCAATGGACGTGCACCATAAGGGATAGTACGAGTCACAGATCCGATCCTACATGATCATGGTGGCCAACATGTGTAGGGCTTTTTGGTATCAATGAGGTCGAAGGACCCACCTTATTGTAGCCTAAGAGAATTTTGGAAACTATGATGTACATCTTTTTACCCCAGATATATATGGGATTTTATTTTATTGCCATCATGTGTTTCGCTTATGACTATGATATGAATGCAATGTGTATGTTGATTTATGCTTATATGCTAGATGTTTTAGGATGTATGCATATAGATGCAATGAAATGTTGATAGATAGATATCATGTATGCATGTGTATTTGCTTTGATTTGATGCTATCTATATGCGTGGATGCATAGTGAGATGAACTATTTGGATGATTAAAAAAATAAATGTGGTTAATGATTTGATCTACCATGTTTTAGCACTATGGACTGTAAAACACATTAACATTCTTTTCTTGTTGCTTCATTTTATTTGTTTGTGTAATGAAACTATTATTGTGATGTAGTGAACATGGAGTTCATGAAATGGTATGTTTTAAATAATATAGATGATGTTTTTATGAGACTCAAACATTCTAGCTGATGTGATCAAATGTTATATACTGGCTATGCGAGAATTTTTGATAAGGTATGAATCTGCTACGATGACCAAGATACTTCATATCCCTATGTGTGCAAGTGAGTTCATTCCTATGATATGCATAAGGATACCGCCAGTGCAAGCATGCTATCAACCAAACATGTACTGAGGATCACCAAATGAATGCCACCATCTTAGGTTTTGTACTAAGTATGACTAGACCAATAGGTAATCTAGGTTACCAAAGCTAGCTCATCCACATGCAAACATTGGTCTGCACACATGCCAAAGGCTAATGTGACAGATATATAATCATGCGGGAGGCTACCACCATTGACAAGTAGGATATCCACCAAACCTGTAATGAGGATCACCGGATGGTTTTACAAATGCTGAGAGTTCCAGGGATTCAAGGTCGACTCCCTTATTTTCTTGAATTTATTGGGATACTTGCTCTCATATATAATGATAAACATCACTGTTTATTTTTCTCTTTTTAGTGACTATAATCACTGTTTATTTTGAGTTATTTATTTTTCTCTTGAGCAAGGGATTTGAGTTTTGAGTTATGGGGATCACTATTTCTTGTGATTTTTTTATGTATGCACTTTTTTATTTTGTACTTTGGTATTTGTAATTTGAATTTTTGCTTTGTGGGGGTTTGCAAATTTAGATTATTTCAAATATGTGAAAATGTGGGATTTTGATGACAAAAAAGGGGGGAAAACCACTTATTTGTGTGGGGGAGTTGGGTAGGGGAGAACTTGTCCTTTTACCAACTCTCAACATTCTTGAACCATTCGCATAGGGGGATGAGCAGGATGACCTTTTCGTGTAAGGTAACCTAGACCACTTCATGGATTTCATTTGTCTTTGTACAAATCTTGGATTATTAATGTTAAAATGTGTTGGGGATATGATGTATGCAAGGCATAATCTAAGAAAGACTCTACCTCCTAAAAATAAAGATAGCTTTCTACGATATTTGAAGAGAAGCTAGAAATGGTTGAGTGACCAAAACCCCTAATGATATTATAAAACCAATGATTAAGTGAAGGAGTGGACACAAATATGGAATGCGGAAAATATGGGTGAAAAATGACAAGTGCAACATTGAATGATGTTTATTTTCACAACTGAAGAACACAAGCTTATACTAAGAGGGGGGTGAACAGTATAAGACCTCTTTTTACTTTCTCTATTTAACTTCAACTTCGCAAAGAAATGAACCAATAGAAATATCAAAGCAATGCATAAAGCAACACACAATGAGACACCAATTTTAACGTGGTTCACCCAACATGGGCTACATCCACAAAAATTTTCTCTAAAAAGTTTTCTCAAAGTTCTTTGGGAATCCTTCCCAATTACAATGTTTATGAGCCTCAGCCCAAAGGAGAAACATTCACCTACTCAAGTATTTATGAGCCTCTACCCAAAGGAGAATCCTTCCCCTCCTCATGAATTTATGAGCCTCCTGCCCAAAGGAGAATCCTTCCCCTCCTCAAAAATTTATGAGCCTCTTGCCCAAAGGAGAATCCTTCCCCTCAGCATGAATTTATGAGCCTCCTGCCCAAAGGAGAATCCTTCCTCTCAGCTCTAGAAATGATACTTCAGAAGATCACCTACCTCTTATTCTGCTAGCATGTGGAACTCCTTTCCATAGAAGACCTCCTGTCCTCAATGCTTAGCCTCAAGAGACCTTTGTCCTCACTGATCACCTCCATAGCAACTCATCAACCTGTACTAAACACGATACGGTCGTTCCAGCACAAGTATTCCTCACTCTGTCATATCTGTCCCAAGCTCAACTCATAAAGCTTGAACAAATCAATCTCTACTACACACAAGCCTTCTCAAAGACTTATCAAAAATGTCCTCAATTTCTTCTCAAAGAACCACTTCAACTCTGTCCTCAAGTCCTCTACTAGGACCTATCCAAATCAGCTCACAAGTCCTCCCTAGAACTTGTCCAAATCAGCTCACAATTCCTCACTAGAACCTGTCCAAATCAGCTCACAAGTCCTCACTAGAACCTGTCCAAATCAGCTCACAAGTCCTCACTAGAACCTGTCCAAATAAGCTCACAAGTCTTCACTAGAACCTATCCAAATCAGCTCACAAGTTCATCAAGAAAAACTTTCTTAGCATGAACCCACAAAGAGAATTGTTAGAGACCCAATGTGATTCATCAACCTCATAGAAGCATAAAGAGAATTGTTAGAGACTCAATATGTTCTATACTTAACTCCCAATCTCAATCTCAAATCTCATAGAAACATAAAGAGAATTGTTAGAGACTCAATATGTTCTATACTTAACTCCCAATCTCAATCTCAACTCAATCTCAATCTCAAAAGAATAAGATAGATGTAGTATGATTTTCTCAAGAACATGAAACACAACCCAACAATTGCCAACCATGCAATATCTCATATAACAATGATACTCATGTTCTTTCCACAACCAATATCTTTTATCAACCAATTAGGGCTTTAACAACAATGCTTATAGACAAGGTTTAACCAACATCATTCAACTCAACATTAACCTTGAAGCATTCAACCAATCACTACATGAAAAGGAAACTAGTAGACATCCTTTTCCCTCCAAATGTATTTGAACAAAACAACCACCAACATAAATCACCAATGCAAAGAATAACTTGCTCAAATCAATCTCAATGGAGTAAGCCCAAATAATGTATCAAGTAAAGCATTAACTTGATCAAAACAACCTCTATGGAAGCAACTCAACCATCAATCTCAAAACAGCCAACTAAGGGTTTCACAAACTCAATGCAAGTAGCAAGACTTACTAACATAAACCCTAGTGCAAAAATGCTTCCTCTTCCTCAACCAGAATTATGCATTCACAAACTCATCAATGATTTTAATGCATAAACAATCTTCAATATCCAGAAAATGGGATTTACACCAACAAGAATACCTAGTAGACAACCTTTTCACTCCAAACTCAATTTCAGAAAATACACCATCAACAATATACATGGAAGAAGTTGCCCATACCTTTGTTTGAGGAAGAAGAGAATAGTTCTTCAACCTGTTACCAACACCACCCTTAACTTTGCCACCAAGTTAGGGTTAGAACATAAAAGTAACCACAAAAATATTTATTCCATAAAAAACCTTATGACTCCAATCCTTAGAAGTCAACTACCAAAAAATATAAAGCATACAAACAATATATCCTTTTACACATTATTTCTCCAAATTAATTAAACCATGCTAAAGGAATAATAGCTTCTAAGCAAATCTCACTCAACAATCAAGCCAAAAATCTCAACCACACACTATCAACCTTATATCTCCAAAGAAGCATTTAACCTTAAAAATAATTTTAAATAAATCTACCCAACCACTTCTTCTTTAACAAAATGCATATTTTATTTAAAAAACATTACCAAAAAAAAATGCTTTCGAAAATCGCGGGTAAACAGTGCCTCCGAAAAAATTGGAGCACAAAAACTCTTCTCATACTCCATGACGGGAGTCGAATGCTTGACCTCCCTTCAAGCGCCTTCGCAGAACAATCATTGCCACTAGGCCAATGATGCTAGCTTGAAGGCTAGCAAGAGTCTCCTTCTCCTTAACCCTTTGGCGACGGATAAACGTGGTGAAAAAATGATAGCCGTAGCTTTTACTTCCCGACTTTTATGCAATTCGAATTTCTTTCACACCATGCTTTGGACTATAGGTTATGGCTTATATAGCCAAACTTCCATGCTATTCATGACGTCGACGAGAGGATAATTCAAACTTTTCGAATTAATATTATTTTGGCGCCTTCGAAACAACTTTAGGGTTTATGAAACCCTTTTGATTATTTAAAAAATAATCAAAGGTCTTTTAGACCTTAGACCTTAGGTGGAGAACCCATTAAATTATTAAAATAATTTTATCACTAAATCAAATAAATAATTAATTAAAAAACCTTAAAAAGGTTTTATTAATTAAGTTATTTAATTAATAAGTGTCTCCAGCCTTTGCATTAAGTTGAGAGTGGTTTTGAGAAAAACCCTTAATGCATCCACATGGTTTTAATAAAAACCCTTAAACCTGCCATGGTTTTGATAAAAACCTTTTTATCTGCCACATGGAATCTCTCTAGAATCTTCTAGAAAATATTCTTTGGAATCTTCAAACTTTGAAGCCAACAAATCCTCTTGACATTAATGCCAGTTCCTTTTGACATTAATGACAACTCATAGACAAGAAGCTAGGATCTCAAACCCAAAATTGCCAACAATCTCCCCCTTTGTCATTGATGGCAAACCGTGCTTCTCAACAACACTGAAACTCAAAACTGCTATATAGAAATCAGATCCCCCTGACTTGAGGCTCTCCCCCTTACTCATATCTCTCCCCCTTTGTCATCAATGGCAAAGGGTCACCTTTGGGGCTTGGTACTAAGAATGAGACTCTTAGCTTAGTCCCTCCCCCACCTCCTGTTGAGGTGATTAATTTCAGGGTGGGAGTAAAACTCCCATTAGGCACTGATCTTCATCAGTGTCTATAGCTGCCTTACCATGTCTTCTCTTGTTCTCCTTGTCCATATTCCTATTCCCGTTCATGTCACTCGTTGTCGTTCTTGTTATCATTCCTGTTCTTATCCATGTCTTGATTCTTGTGCTTGTTCATACCCATGTTCCTGTTTCTATACCTTGGAATTTCAGCTCTACACTGTCTAGCTATGTGACCTTCATTGTTGCACTTATAACAACTAACAATGTTATTTCTTTGAGGCATACCTGATCTTTGACTCCATTTGTTCTGACCAACCCTGTTCCTATTATTAGCCTTGCAATAAACAACATTGTGCCCAAACTGTTTACAAGAGTAGCAATACCCTTGAAAGAAATTACCACCTCTAAATCTGTCATTTACCTTCCTCACTTGAGTCATGCAATGTGAAGCCATGTGACCAAACTTGTGACAAGCAAAACATCTGCCATTAAACTTTCCTTGATTTGACCTCTTAGGTCCTATAAACTTTCTCCTCTTTTTTTGATTCCTATTTTTTGATTCTGTGCATCTATCACTCAAGGACTCTTTTTTTGAAGTACTTTCCTCATCAGAACTCTCTTCCTTTTGGAATCTCTTACTAGATTCCCTAGCAGAGTCACCAACTTGTTCCATGTGTTTCTTACCAAAACCAAGACCTATTTTATCTGTTGTCCTTCTTTGATCTTTGATGATTGACTTTACCTTTTTGGTGCTATATTCAAACCTGTAAAGCTTATCCTTGTACTCTTTAGTTTCCTCTTTTAAGGAAGCCACTTTCTTTTCCAACTCTCTACACTCAAGAACCTTAGACTCTAACTTATCCTTAAGTTTCTGTGTCTCAGCTATAGAGAAGTCAAGACTTTCTATAAACTCATCTCTCTCAATACAACATTCATCCAATTTATCAGAGTCTAGCATTCTTCTTTATTTCCTTTTTCAAAGAACTAAGAGCACTAACAATTTTAGCTTCAAGATCTACTTCACCATCCTCTATAACTTCCTCTATTTGTTTGCCTTTTGAAACATCAATGAATTTTTCAGATTTCTTATCACTAGAGGTGCTACCCTTTTCTAAAGCCATACAAAGATATTCCTTACAATTTTTCGAAGCATCCTCATACATAGTATAACTAGAAATCAATCCATAATTTGTGCAATCATCCTCAAGATGTCCAAAATTTCCACATCTAAAACATTTCATAAGGACAAATCTATGTTTCTTTTCTTCTTCTTTTTCTGTTAGGAACAACATCTCATTTTCGACATCACTTGAAGACCTTTCACTATCACTACTAGAACACTTACTTGCCTTGTCTAGGTAGAAAATTTTCTTGTGTTTGTGAGAGTACCTCTTTCCTTGATTGCTTTGCTCATCTTTATTCTTCCTTTGATGCCTGTGCCTTTCAAAATCTTTGCTCTTATAATCCTGTTTATCTTCATCACTTTCATCCTTGGCAACAGTATAGTTAGTAGCATAATGACCAAAATTTCCACAATTGAAACACTTGACATATTTCATACCTTTGTGATTTCTTGAGAACTTGCTCTTCTTGCTGTAATATGCCTCTTCATCACTAGAAGACTCATCACTATCTTGAAGCTCTTTACCCTTGGATTTCTTGGTAGCCTTGAAAGCTGCATCCTTCTTAACATCAACCTTCACTTGAGTTCTCAACTCAAATGCTGCAAGTATACTATGAAGCTCATAATTTTTCAACTTATCCAAATCCTTAGCTTCCTCAATAGCAAAAATATTTTCACTAAATATATTTGGAAGAGACCTCAAAATCTTATCACAAATATCATTTTTAGCAAGCTCAAGACCTAGTTCCTTCATAGAGTTAACAATCTCATCCATACGAAGCATATAGTCACTAATATTTTCTTTATCATTCATCTTGAGTTGTTCAAACATACCTTTGAAGTGTCTCAAATTAGCCTTTCGAACATTTGCATCACCTATAAGAACCACCTTCAACTGTTTCCACATTTCATTAGCTGTCTTGTAGTGAATCACCTTGGTAAGATCTGCCTTCTGTAAACCCTTCGAGATTGCATTCATTTCCTTTGAATTGCTATGATATAGGAGCCTCTCTTCCTTAGTAGAAGGACCATGCTCAGGAATGGTATACTCATCCTCAATCACTTCCCAAACTTCATTTACAAGAGCCATAAGATGAACCTTCATCCTAGCACTCCAAAGCCCAAAATATGCCCCATCAAGAATAGCTGTTGCATTACCACTTGTAGATTCCATAGTGTTCTTTACAATCTTTTCCTTCAAGCTGTTAAACTTTTCGAAGGAACCCGCTCTGATACCAATTGAAGAACACAAGCTTATACTAAGAGGGGGGGGGTGAACAATATAAGACCTCTTTTTACTTTCTCTATTTAACTTCAACTTCGCAAAGCAATGAACCAATAGCAATATCAAAGCAATGCATAAAGCAACACACAATGAGACACCAATTTTAACATGGTTCACCCAACATGGGCTACATCCACAAAAATTTTCTCTAAAAAGTTTTCTCAAAGTTCTTTGGGAATCCTTCCCAATTACAATGTTTATGAGCCTCAGCCCAAAGGAGAAACCTTCCCCTACTCAAGAATTTATGAGACTCTACCCAAAGGAGAATCCTTCCCCTCCTCACGAATTTATGAGCCTCCTGCCCAAAGGAGAATCCTTCCCCTCCTCACAAATTTATGAGCCTCTTGCCTAAAGGAGAATCCTTCCCCTCAGCACAAATTTATGAGCCTCCTGCCCAAAGGAGAATCCTTCCCCTCAACTCTAGAAATGATACTTCAGAAGATCACCTACCTCTTATTTTGCTAGCACGTGGAACTCCTTTCCATAGAAGACCTCCTGTCCTCAATGCTCAGCCTCAAGAGACCTCTGTCCTCACTGATCACCTCCATAGCAACTCATCGACCTATACTAAACACAGTCAGTCAGTCCAGCACAAGTCTTCCTCACTCTGTCATATCTGTCCCAAGATCAACTCATAAAGCTTGAACAAATCAATCTCTACTGCACACAAGCCTTCTCAAAGACTTGTCAAAACTATCCTCAAGTTCTTCTCAAAGAACCACTTCAACTCTGTCCTCAAGTCCTCTTCTAGGACCTGTCCAAATCAGCTCACAAGTCCTCCCTAGAACTTGTCCAAATCAGCTCACAAGTCATCACTAGAACCTGTCCAAATTAGCTCACAAGTCCTCACTAGAACCTGTCCAAATCAGCTCACAAGTCCTCACTAGAACCTGTCCAAATCATCTCACAAGTTCATCAAGAAAAACTTGCTTAGCATGAACCCACAAAGAGAATTGTTAGAGACCCAATGTGATTCATCAACCTCATAGAAGCATAAAGAGAATTGTTAGAGACTCAATATGTTCTATACTTAACTCCCAATATCAATCTCAAATCTCATAGAAACATAAAGAGAATTGTTAGAGACTCAATATGTTCTATACTTAACTCCCAATCTCAATATCAACTCAATCTCAATCTCAAAAGAATAAGATAGATGTAGTATGCTTTTCTCAAGAACATGAAACACAACCCAACAATTGCCAACCATGCACTATCTCATTTAACAATGATACTCATGTTATTTCCACAACCAATATATTTTCTCAACCAATTAGGGCTTTAACAACAATGCTTATAGACAAGGTTTAACCAACATCATTCAACTCAACATTAACCTTGAAGCATTCAACCAATCACTACATGAAAAGGAAACTAGTAGACATCTTTTTCCCTCCAAAGGTATTTGAAAAAAATAGCCACCAACATAAATCACCAATGCAAAGAATAACTTGCTCAAATCAATCTCAATGGAGTAAGCCCAAATAATGTATCAAGTAAAGCATTAACTTGATCAAAACAACCTCTATGGAAGCAACTCAACCATCAATCTCAAAACAACCAACTAAGGGTTTCACAAACTCAATGCAAGTAGCAAGACTTACTAACATAAACCCTAGTGCAAAAATGCTTCCTCTTCCTCAACCGGAATTATGCATTCACCCAAAAAACTCATCAATGATTTTAATGCATAAACAATCTTCAATATCCAGAAAATGGGATTTACACCAACAAGAATACCTAGTAGACAACCTTTTCACTCCAAACTCAATTTCAGAAAATACACCATCAACAATATACATGGAATAAGTTGCCCATACCTTTGTTTGAGGAAGAAGAGAATAGTTCTTCAACCTGTTACCAACACCACCCTTAACTTTGCCACCAAGTTAGGGTTAGAACATAAAAGTAACCACAAAAATATTTATTCCATAAAAAACCTTATGACTCCAATCCTTAGAAGTCAACTACCAAAAAATATAAAGCATACAAACAATATATCCTTTTACACCTTATTTCTCCAAATTAATTAAACCATGCTCAAGGAATAATAGCTTCTAAGAAAATCTCACTCAACAATCAAGCCAAAAATCTCAACCACACACTATCAACCTTATATCTCCAAAGAAGCATTTAACCTTAAAAATATTTTTAAATAAATCTGCCCAACCACTTCTTCTTTAACAAAATGCAGATTTTATTTAAAAAAACTTACAAAAAAAAAATGCTTCCGAAAAACATGGGTCAACAGTGCCTCCGAAAAAATTGGAGCGCAAAAACTCTTCTCATACTCCACGACGGGAGGCAAACGCTTGACCTCCCTTCAAGCACCTTTGCAGAACAATCGTTGCCACTAGGCCAATGACGCTAGCTTGAAGGCTAGCAAGAGTCTCCTTCTCCTTAACCCTTTGGCGGTGGATAAACATGGCAAAAAAACAATAGCCGTAGCTTTTACTTCCCAACTTTTGCACAATTCGAATTTCTTTCACACCATGCTTTGGACTATAGGTTATGGCTTATATAGCCAAACTTCCATGCTATGCACGATGTCGGTGGGAGGATAATTTGAACTTTTCGAATTAATATTATTTTGGCACCTTTGAAACAAATTTAGGGTTTATGAAACCCTTTTGATTATTTAAAAAATAATCAAAGGTCTTTTAGACCTTAGACCTTAGGTGGAGAACCCATTGAATTATTAAAATAATTTAATCACTAAATCAAATAAATAATTAATTAAAAAACCTTAAAAGGTTTTATTAATTAAGTTATTTAATTAATAAGTGTCTCCAGCATTTGCATTAAGCTGAGAGTGGTTTTGAGAAAAACCCTTAATGCATCCACTTGGTTTTAATAAAAACCCTTAAACCTGCCATGGTTTTGATAAAAACCTTTTCATCTGCCACATGAAATCTCTCCGAAATCTTCTAGAAAATATTCTTTGGAATCTTCAACCTTTGAAGCCAATAAATCATCTTGACATTAATGCCAATTCCTTTTGACATCAATGACAACTCATAGAAAAGAAGCTAGGATCTCAAACCCAAAATTGCCAACAACAACATTTATTTTGGGCGATAAGTATTGTACCTTCATGATGCTAGACATGCATGAATAACTCTAAAATGTAAAGTGCAGATGATGAGTATGCAAGTGATGATAGAGATGTAATGGGATGTAATGTGATGTGATGCTATATTTTTGTATTTTTATATTTTGATGATGTTTTTGTATTTTTGAGTGATATATATGTACATGTGACCAACGGGCTTATTGGGGGCCATTGGGGCATTTGGGGGGACCAAAGGGCTTATGGATGCCTTTGGGGCTTTTTGGTTGACCTAGATGGTTCTAGACCGCCTAGGAGCATTTTAGGTTGACCAAGTGAGTTAAGGCACCCTTGGAGAATTTGGGATGACCTAGATGGTTCTAGACCACCTAGGAGCATTTTAGGTTGACCAAGCGGGTTAGAGGACCCTTGGAGCATTTTGGGGTGACCTAGATGGTTCTAAATAGCCTAGGAGCATTTCAGGTTGACCAAGAAGGTTAAAGCACCCTTGGAACATTTTGGTGTGACCTAGATGGTTCTAGACTGCCTAGGAGCATTTTAGGTTTACCAAGTGGGTTAAAGCACCCTTGGAGCATTTGGGATGACCTAGACGGTTCTAGACCGCCTAGGAGTGTTTTAGGTTGACCAAGCGGGTTAAGGCACCCTTGGAGCATTTTAGGAGTACTATGGTGCTCTTAAGCATGGCAAAGCCTCAAGTGAATGATGTTCAAGGGCTCAGGATATTCGAATCCTTCAAGAGAGGCCAACTGATACGTTCTATGTTACTAGTGATGACCAAAGGACCTAACCAATTTATTGCAAACTTGTCCCTTAAGTAGGATGGCAAATTAGAATTTTGTTGGTTCTATTTCAATATGAGGTCACCAATTTTAAAGTCCCTAAGATGGACTTTCATATTGTAGGCTCTCTTTAGTCACTTCTGATAAATGCATAAATGCTCTAGGGCATGAATGCATCGCTCATCAAGCAACATAAGTTGGTCTAGTCAAGCCTGCCGTGCGATATCATCATCAATGAACTCTTGCATGGATATGCATAATGAGGGGATCTCCAGCTCTAGAGGTATGACTGCATCTACACCATACACTAGTGAGAATGGAGTTACCCCAGTGGGTGTCCGAATACTTGTGCGGTAAGCCCATAAGGCAAGAGGTATTTACGTGTGCCAATCCTTATGATTATCATTGATTGTATTTTTAAGTATGACAATTAATGTCTTGTTTAAAGCCTATGCTTGCTCATTTGCTTGCAAATAATATGGTGTTGAAAAGCTATGTTTGATAGTGTACTTATTCATTAAAGCACATACAACTTTGTTTTTGAACGACGTTCCATTATCCAAAATGATTTTGGATGGAATACCAAAATGATAAATGATATGATTTGTTATGAACTCCACTATGTGAGGTCCTATCCTCAAGGTAAGAGGAACTCCTTCCACCCACTTGGTGAAGTACTCAGTTTTCATGATGATAAATGTGTGACAGCCCGAGGATGCGGGGAAGATCTTCCCGATCAAACCGAGTCCCCACTACAAAAATGGCCAAACCGATTGAATCGGTTGTAAGGCCTGGGAAGGTACATGTATAAAATTAGCATGGTGTTGACAGTTCACACACTTCCTAACATATGTGCAACAATCTCACTCTAAGGATGCCCAATAGCCCATGCGAAGAATGTATTTTGTAATGGCCATACTACTAACGTGGCCACCACATGTATCGTCATCTGCTTGGGTCATGGCCCAAGTAGCTTCTTGTTGTTCTAATCAATGAAGGAGAATTCCTTCATAGCTCTGATGATATAAAATATCTCCTAACAAGACATGCTTTGCTGCTTTCTGCTTGAGTGCCCTTTTGACAACATGCGACAATTTAGGTGGGAGGCTACCAAGCTTGAGGTAGTCTCGAATGGGAGTATACCAGTCCTGCTACGCGAAAGCTTTGACGACATGAACAACCTGTCCCTTTAAAGGTTCATCCCTAGCGAATTCTGACTATGGGAGAACTTGTAAAAATAGCATGGTGCTACTATCAAAAGGGGTTTTGGGGAACAAGGACCCCCAATCGGCATGATTCAGGCGATCGTGAATTTGTGAGAACATATCATGATATGGTTCAATTTGAATCATGTGGATTCCTGGCATGGCTTCAGAGCTCTCTCACTTCATCGCAGGTTGTGATAGCATTTTAACATGAATTATGGTAATGTCATCTGAAGGGTTATGTGGGATAAATGACCCTAGGGAGGCCATAGTATCCGTAAAATGATTTGATGATCGAGGGATTGCCTCAATATCGTACCACTCAAACTTTGTTAGGACTCTGTCCACAAGGGCTTTATAAGATTGTAGCACTAGACATTTACACTCAAAGATCCCTTTGACCTGGTTGATAATTAGCAGGGAGTTACTGAAAATGTTAAGCTTTTTGATTTTCATGGTGATGGCTGCTTGAAGATCTATGAGAAAGGTTCCATATTTTGTATTGTTTTTAGTGCATGAGAAATCGATTTTAAATGATAGAGGCAATGGAGCCCCTTGCAACGTAAATAACATGACTCCTATACCACCACCTCGCTCGCACTTGGAACCATCGAAGAACAGGGTCATAATGGCTTGGATCTTAGGCTCATCAAAATCTGGCGATTTTGAGATATGGAAGACCTCATCATAAGGAAACTCCATGCTAAGAGGCTAATCATCCTCAAGAGGAGCCTCCACAAGCTGATCGAAGATGACCTAAACTTTGATATATTTTTGTTCGATAAAATCTAGGTCAAACTCTGTCAATAACATGATCCATTTTGCTGTGCGACTACTATGATAAGTGTGACTCATCATGTATCACAATGGATTCTCTTTCGACACAACATACATGGTATGCCCTAGCATATAATGGCATAGCTTCCCAGTGGTAAAAAACACTACTAAGCACAACTTATTGACATATGTGTATCAAACTTTGTAACTGACTAGGGTGCAACTAAGATAGTAAGTAGCCTGCTCTTTGAAAAACTCATTCTTCTAGGCTAGCATGGTTCCCAGTGCGATCTTAGTGAATGAGATACGTAAGTAGAACGATACTCTTGGTCAAGGGGATGCCAATACTGGTGGTGAAACTAGGTATTGCTTTATTTCATAAAATGATTCTTTGCACTCATCATCCCAGTGGAACGTGACTCCCTTATGCAATAGCTTATTCATTGGCCGATATTTATTCAACAACTATGCTATGAAGCGCTTGATAGATACGATTTTTCCTTGCAGGCTCCGCACTTGCTTGTTGATAGTTGGGAGAAGTATTTCAAGGATGGCTTTGAATTTTTTAGGGTCCACCTCGTTGCCTCGCTTGGGGTTCAACCTAATGTTGTGCTCAATGAGGTGATCAAGGACTTTGCGTAATACATCGGGATGATCATGAAGTAATAGAGACTTAGCCAATAAGTCATCTATGTAATCTTCTAGAATCTTGTGCATGTAATTTTGGAATATGTATGTCATCGCCCACTGATATATGGAACCAACATTCTTGACGCCAAAGGGCATGACCCTAAAAAAAAATGTTCCCCACGATGTTGTGAATGTCGTCTTGATCTAGTCTTTCGGGTTGATATGGATCTGATTGTACCCAGAGAAACCATCCATGAGGGAAAGCATTTCATGACCTACTATGGCATCTACCAGTGCATCAATGCTAGGCAAAGAGAAATCGTCCTTAGGACTCGCCTTGTTTAGATCTCTAAAGTTTGTGCATAGGCGAATCCTCCCGTCAGGCTTCTTGACAGGAACCATGTTGGAAAACCATGGCGGATAGTCTATGGGGATAATGAATTGGGTATCCAAGAGCTTTTTTATCTCATATTTTACCATCAAGGCTACTATCAAATGCATCTTTCATAGTTTTTGCTTTATCGACTTGACTACTAGGTTGAGTGTTAAATTATGTATGACCAGATTTGGGTCTAGTCCCGAAATATCCTTATAGGAACATGCAAAATACTTCTTTCTTTTTATAAGAATTTGAATGTACACGGCTTGCTCTTCAAGGGATAATCCTTCCCCTAGCTTGATAAACTATGGAATATTTGGATCTGAGCCTATGTCTTGGTCAATCATCAACTCTACTGACATATGCGATTTGTCCTCCAACTGATGTGGGGTCGGGATCAGGTGGATGTCATCTACTGAGTTAAGATCATCAATGGGAACATCAGGTTCCTCTTCAATATGAAAGACATCCTAAGCTAGACTTGGGGTGAAATGAAACATCTTATTGCATGTCCAGTACTTAGAAGGTGACAGGAGTGAATCAACGCGATCCCATTCGATAACATCTAGGTCTAGATGCAATGTCTTGGAAGGATCAACTAGATTGTGGAGGGGTATGGTCAAATCAATGGATATCATGTTGATGAAATGGATTTGCTCTCCAAGACCATGGGCAAAGGACTCCTTATCAGTATCACTTCCTACCCCCAAGTGTGGTGGTGGGGGAATAGGGATCACTAGATCCTGTCTAGGAATAGACTGCAGGATGGGATCATTGGGCTCAAGGAGCTCCATATATGTTGGAGGGTCAGGAAAGACTACATGATAAATCCAATCTTGATTGACTGATCTTGCCATTAAGCATGGGCTAACGTGCAGCTATAAATATACCTCATCTATGTTGATGGGCTCGTGATGATGATGCAAATAAGGAGGACCAAGATAGGCCCTCTTTGTCTCATCTTCATCATCACTATCGTATATGAGTCCCTCACACCTACCCACATAAATTGGGTGATTAGGTTGATGAGGTCCCATATATGCTCACTCCTCATAATCATCATTATGGATGAGGACTTATTCACTCTTGTATTGTGGTGCCATTGGCATGCGAGGATCGAGTAGTTTGAGCAAATGGATTGAGCCTTCACCAGGCAGTCTAACTTCATGAGGGCAGATCGGCTCTTCAGGAGGTAGAAGCTACCAGATAGGATAAAATAGGGGGAACATGCGCATGAAGTCCTCCTGCTGGTCATCAATGGGGAAAACCTATGAATGATCACTATCTAACTCAAAGGGGTCATATGGCGCTACCTCATAATCAGACTCGTCTCTTGAAGTCCACTCATAATAGGGGCCATCATCACAAATGTGAGGACACTCTTGCGAGCTCTCACATCTCTCAAAACGTGGGAGAATATTGCTAAAGACCATGAGGTTCCTGTATGATATCAGGAAATAGCACCCCAATGAATAGATGGTATGCGGGTTGGCGTACGGGTCTTGAGCCAACTCATCTCTCTGACTTATGCATAGGTGATCAAGACCATACAATAGGACATCTAGGGGAAAGGGTTTTTTATACCCTAATCCTAACTTATCGTATGACATCTGATATTGCAGTTGAAATGGTGCACATATGCCTTGCTCATATCGACCTAACCCGTAACCATACCGATTACATATGTCAAAGTACTTCAGCGTGAACTTCAGGTTCAATAAATAATCGATTTGTTCTCAGAAAGGCTCCTCATACTCCTCTTCCTGTTGATAGGGTTTTATGCCATAATCAAGGCCTCCATATACAAAATTTGTCTAATTATGAGGGAAGCCTAAAGGCACGATGGTGCCCCTCGGAAGGAGAGGTCTGCCCATGTCCTATACTGATTCAACTCTAGGTGTAGCCACCATATTTTGGACTATGTACTCCCCTAGACCTATGTTACCCATCTCAAATGTGATCAACAATCGTGGTGAAGGGGGAAATGGGAGTGCCTCTTGGGCCCATTCCATGATGGGCTCGTCAGTCGACTCTTCCTCCATCATGCTGGGTATCTCTTCAGAGGAGATGGTGGAAACTATTGGGGGGATTTCTTTAATGAGTATCTTCGCTGTATCCTCTGACAACAAGACCGTGGACGACAGTGGTGCCTATGAAGGAGCTAACAATGAATATGGGATTGACTATGATTAAGATAGATCTATGGGGGGATGATGCCGAAATCAGACCCAAATGGGACTTATTCAGCTGAAAGTCCAGATGAGGTGATGATAAGATCGATTCGGGCATCTGCTGCACCAGGTTGTAGTATTTGAAGGGTTCTAGATCCATCGAGATGACGTGAACCTGTCCTTCATACATTTATTTTAAGCACTGGTGCACGATTGAAGGGACACACTTCGTGTTCCTAATCCAAGGTCTGCCCAACAGGATGTTGTATGCCATCTTGCCCTCTAGTATGTGACACCATGTCAAAATTGTCTTTTACCCAACTTGAATGGGTAGGACTATTGTGCCAACTATTGAGCATATAGCATCATTGAATGCTTGAAGGGTATATGTGGACACGAAAATGTGCAATACTGGAAGTTTAAGATGCTCTAGTCCCATTGTGGTAATGATATTACTGGACAAACCAATGTCTATCATAACTCTCTTAAATGGGGTCCCATTCACACATGCGATGATGTGCAAAGGTGGGTCCACTATGTCAGCGAGGATAGGCCTTAATTCATCTTCCCTAAATGTAATGACTGGCTCAATGCATTGGCGTACATGCCCCATGAAATTATTGAATGAATTTGCTTCATGGGGCTGCAACTCAATGGTTTTTAGAATCTCTATCAGCGCCTCCCTGTGAGGCTGTGATTATTGAATTAGTTCATAGATGGAGAGCCTAGTCGATGTGGTCTTCAAAATCTGAGCAAGTTTGGTCCAGATTGTGGCCATAGGCCTAGGTAGGGGAGTCTGTACTGACAGTGGTGTAGCTTGTGAAGTCGATGAAACGTCACTTGGAGCTATAGGAGCTACGACTGGACTTGGATATTTCTTGTTTCGTGTCATGATGCTCACCGTGCCCATAAATATCTGCTTGGGATAGGCCTGATGGACCTCGTTTACTTGCGATGTGGGCTTGGCCTACTCCTCATGGGAAGGAAAGGGGTATTTTTAGACCTCCATCCATTGGTTTTTTTGTACCACGGGGTTGTCTACCATGAGAGATTTGTTGTCGATTAGGTCCTGCACCAAGTTCTTGAACTTGTAGCATCCGAAGATGTCATGACCCTTCTACCGGTGGTACTTGCAATACAAGTCTTCCTGGTATCCTTTAGGCTTGGGTGCACTAGGATCTATAGGTCTGCTCTCAGGTAGGTGGACCAAACTGGCCGCATAGCGGTCAAACAAGGAATCCATAGATTTTGTTATGGGCGTATACTGCCACATGGGATGGCGCTGTTGATTTTACCCCTATTTTTTATTTTCTTTCTCATAGTTCCCAAGGGGTGCAACATGATATTCTGCCTTTTGAGGCTACTGTTCTTGTGTTGACCCTAGGAAACTAATGGCGATTTACCGTGGTGGGTTTCAGTTGCACTGTGTTGGTATTAGTGGTTTAGTCCACTCCTTGCGAGGTTTTGTAATCTCGCCCTCTTGGATCTTGATTTCTTCGATGGTCTTGGCCTGTGCCAGGGCATCCTCAAGAGTTGCATACTATTGTAGTTGTATTAGCAAGGATATGCATTTTAGGCAACTCTTAGTAAACATCTGGGTCAACTCCGATGCAGGGAGTAGATAGGACACATTTGAAAGCATAGCCCGCCATCTGTTTCCATAATTGTTTATTGACTCATCATCATACTGCTTGAGACCAGCTAAGTCGACAAGTGTCACCTTCCTCTTGGTATTGAAGGCAAAATGTTCTAGGAATGCGTCCCGAAGTGGATCTAAGTTGTGAATTTTGTGCTTCAGGAGTTGTGTAAACTAATCAGAGGCAGGGCCTATGAGGGTGGTCACAAAAGTCCTTAGAAGCAAGGCATCATTATCCTGGATACCAAAAAATTGGCTCAAGAAATGGGTGACATGCTCCTGTGCATCCTCTTCCCCCTTAAATGTGGCTAAATGAGGCATCCTAAATTGTTCAGGCTAGGGAGGCATAGGGAATGACAGATGCACAGGGTGAATGTGGAGTTGGTGTAACATGGGATTTTGGGACCCAAAGGTTCTATTCTTGACTCACTCGAGATGCTCTAATAGTTCCTTGTAAGCATTAGAGGACTTGATTTCCTCATCTTTATCCTATTCCTGCAGTGGATTGTGAGGAACGTGAGGCGCATTAGGGGGTGGTTGTGGGACAACCCCCTTGCATTGATATGGAATTTCCATGCACGCTTCTTCCAGCTCATATCCATTGTATGCCTTGTAAGGCGTCTCTGGAGCTGGTCTGTAAACCTATGCAGCCACCCGCAGAGGGCAGTCCACATCAGTCCTGGGAGTCAAATCCTGATCAGACCTATGAGGTCTAGGAGGTAATCCTCTAGAAGGTCTAGGTGATCTCTCTTGGACTAGGGGTTGTTGCCTCTGATAGATTTCTACCCTATGAGTGCTCGGGCTTGGAACTCGCTCATATAGGGTCTTTTGGAACAACTCATTGGTTTGACATTGAATACGTTCCTTTTCAAGCTGATGCAGGCAATCTATCTGCTCCTTGTCATGCCGAAGCTGTTTAAATTGAGCTTCATATTTCATGTATTTGGAAACCACCTATTTAATTTGTTCTGTTGTTCGGGGTCTAGGTGGCCTAGATGGTTCCTATCGATCTCTCTCTCGATCATGATGATATGAGACCTCTATAATGTGCTTCCCTCTATCGAGGTTGGCTGCATTCACCTTTGGCTCTGGTCAAGGTAGGTGTTCCCTATACTCAGCAAGCATAGAGGTACAACGCCCTCATGCAGTGAATTGTTCTTAAGGAATATCATTGACTTCGTCATACCTTCTCTCATGAACGAGTAAGGGTAGGGCTGAATTACTCGTCCTGCATGATGAGCCTCATACTCATACTGATATCTGGGATCCCTAGTCTTAATTGGACGATGTGGAGGAAAGATGTGATCATCATGCCCTGCCCAATGTTCATTATGGGGATCTGGCCCTTGAGTGGACGCTTCTACTCTAACAGGCACACGAATGCATGGCACTGTCTTATCTCCATGTCGCTCTTTGTGCACTATCCAGTCATCATCAAAACAAATGTTAGATATGTCCATATAACGGGAGTAGTCTCCCTGAGTTGGATCTTGGTGCATGAGGGTATCCTACCTGGGGGTCTCTTGGAGACCCTACTCTGTCCTAGTTGTTCTAGTGGTCCATGAACTAGGATGAGTGTTAGCCCTTCAAGGTGGTATAACCAAATCACGGGGGCTATAACGGAGGCAACTCGTTCCTCCATGTACACTCTTCGTAGCTTCCACCTTTGATTGGGCTTGGCTACGGGTGAAAACCATTGCAATAAGGTTCTATCAAACGTTTAATGCTTATCTTCTTTACACATTTTATGAAACAATATACCAGAATGAAAAAAACCCAATCAAACAGATGTTTATCTTTGTTAATGTATTAGATGTGTATCCTAAAACTAGTTTTATTGTTATTTCAAATTTGTTGTAAAGAGACCTTATGTCACATGTTTGATAATTATTGGATGGTATTATTGAGTTTAATGGCTTTCACCTGTATACTAAAAGCTCGATAGCCTAGATATGAACTCCAGGTTGCGTTATCCCACCTATAATGTGTAGTAATTAAGCCCACACATGGCCAGGGAGCACAGGTCCTACCAGTTCCTCACCTAATTCACCTGCAATACACCTCATCGAAGGGTGATGCATGCTATAACCCACATACTATGACAGATCTTGGAACCGGCCTTGGCAAGGTGGATCAATTTCATGGGACTTGAGCCAAGTGGATGGAGATGAAACCCACCGTCACTTGCACTCTACCAACGGTTGGGGATGAAGACCAACTCGTTAGCATTTTAAGTGGATCGTGGTGTGTGTGATTCCTTTTAATACAAAAGAATGCAAGCTTTAAAGTAATGTTTTACTTTTAGAATATTAAAATATGAAATTTTGAAGTCACTACACTAAGCTAGGAAAGCAACCCTAAATGAAAGCTCACCGATGGGTA
Source organism: Wollemia nobilis (assembly GCA_028583015.1). Taxonomy (NCBI): domain Eukaryota; kingdom Viridiplantae; phylum Streptophyta; class Pinopsida; order Araucariales; family Araucariaceae; genus Wollemia; species Wollemia nobilis. The sequence continues at coordinate 570,934 of JAQPPZ010014915.1, forward strand.
AGCAATGTGCAAGCAAGCCAAGGAAGATGCAATCCTAGTTATGATTTCCTACTTTATGTACGTTTTTGTATTTTTAAATTTTTAGAAAAGGAAATGCGAAAATTTTAATTTTCCTACCTAAGCACACAAAGTGAAAATCTACAAAATATAGGGTTTTGTAAATGAAAAACAGAAAGGAAATAGTTCAGACCCTACCTCTTCTCTGCCATTGTCTGTTGGTTCTGAAATCTGGCTAAAAAAACTTACTATTTTCTATTCATTCTAGGGTGGTATGAATTATAGGTCTACATTCATCCTAGGGAGGGACGTATTTGCATCTATCCCAAGGTGGCACGAATAGCAGTCCTGAGTTCACCTGGGTCTGGAGCGACTAGAACCTACAATCAGAAAAGGTGAAAAACCAAGTTAGAAAATCACCTAAAGCAAAAGGGACTAGGTCCCACCATGATCGCCACTGTAGCAACATAAAAATGGTGCACCTTAACTGAAGCAATAGAATGTATGTGCTTTATAAGTCCTACGAAAGCATAAATCAAAGCATGCAAGCAAGAGGTAATGTATAACAAGTAATAAAGCAAATGGGGCATTCTCCTTATTAGATAACTTCAAATTGAATTAAAATACCTCCCTTTGAGGACTTTACTCAGCTTGATACAATCTATTACAATAAAGGGGTTCCAATATATATCAATCTCTCAAAGAACGTGGTGCACATCCATTGTTCTTCCGCATGCCCACACTCGAAGTGGGCGGGCCAAATATTTTTGCCACTTATATCTATGTGATAATCATCCTCTGATATTACCTATTGCATTTTTGCACTTTAATCTGCACACAAGATAGCAAAATAGAGTCAAAAGCATATGCGTGTGATATTAAAACATTGAATCCCCACAGCCTAAAAATACGCATGTGAGGTATAGATAGCAAGTGGCTTCCAAATGAGAAAAAAATCAAGAGTTATGTAAAGGATATGGTTTTGGGATGATAACACCTAGTTTTGTAAAATAATTATGCCTGATCGCTGCGTTAGGTCCCGCCGCATGTAGTGAACCTAAAAAAGGTAAACAAGTGATTCTCCTACCTAAACATGTCAAAAACCTACAAAATTTGGTTAATAAGTAGAAAATGATGTTTGGGGATAACCCATGTTATAATATTCTATATATTCTATCCTGATACTCATGCATGCAAAAGTGGGACCCACATGCATACAAAATTGTAAAATAACTATATCTCAGTAAATACATGTCAGAAAGCAATAAAATTTAAAATGAAATATTATATAGGCATATAAAAAATATATAATTGAAAATAGTTAGAAAATTGTGCATGAATTTCTATTCGTTTGGGGGTGGAACGAATTCGACTGTCACAGATTGGGGGGCACCCAAGGGTGGGACGCCCACCAATATCTCCTAAATGTTGACACAAATACTATGAATATCAATGCAAAACCATGGGGGAAGTGTTTTAGATAAATTTTGTGTGGATATTAGAACTATGGACTCGATTTAGGGGTCAAATTGCACCTTATTGTACCACCCGATAACCTCTCTCACTAAGGAGAAATTATGGATGAAAAAGGAGAAATAAAGGTGAGGTAATAACTCGGTAGCACTTCATCACAAATAATATAAAAAACTTGTCTCTCTTGGATGAGAATATCGTCCATTTTATAGACCTAGGAGGTCAAATGTGCAAAGGGCATGCAAGGTCCAAAGGGCCACTTGTCCACCAAGGTGGCATGCATGGGAGGGGGGAGAGAATCTCCCAAAAATGACCTCATTGATGAGTGTTGTCATAGGAATGCCCTAGTTATGACATTCATGCTTCGAAGAGCAGGGCAAGTGGCATTTTCTGGTAGCCACTTGTCTAGATTTGACTTTTTTCTAGTCAAAATTGTTATTCGCTCCACCCCAATATGAATACTGCTATTCACTCCGAGGTGGGATGAATAGAATTACGATTCATCCCAGGGTGGGACGAATATGAATTGGGCCTCAAAAAGTCCCCAAATGACCTAGGAACCTTCCAAAACCGTTTTGGGAGTGGTTAGAACCACTGCTTGACCTCTAAGGGCTGCCCTAAGGGCTTTGTGCATCAATTTTGTCAATGCCTTGGTAGCATAATCAGATTGGTGCTATTTTGGTGTCTACACTTATAAATGACCATTGATTGAAGTTGTACCACAAATATTTATTCAAATCATATTTCATCAAGCAAGTGATTTAGCAAGCAAACTATAATTTATTTCTAAATTGTAGCATTTTGCTAGTGCTTGACATGTTTCCTTCAACAAGCATAAAAAAATAAAATAAAAGAAAAATGAAAATGAGTTCTATTGTGAAAACTTTAATAGTCACTATAGGACCAAGGATGAATATGAAAACCAGTTTACTAGCTCTTCATAATTGCAAGAATAAAATCTAGTTGTGAAAACCAACTTGCTGACAAGAATCATCTGTAATAAAAAAATAAAAATAATAATAAATATATATAAAACCACATATTATTTTAAAAATTTTCATGTTGACAAGTGTGTAGCTGACTATGCGTATCTTCCACGTGCTTCCCTCTAATGGTGATCCAAGTTACAGTCAATGATATATTTATCCAAGTACCTTTTCATGTCTTCCATTTTCTTTTTAGATGTAAATATTTCATATTTCTCAACTCTGTTAAATTTATCCATTAAATTCTTCCACACCTCCCTATTCCATTAGTTTTAGTTTTCTTTTCCACAAGGATGTGGAAAATTCTCTAGTTGGGGGAGGGTAATCATTCATGTAACTTCTTTTCAAACTCTATTTGTGAATCCAAAGATATATTGTAGATTTTTTTTGTATTATGGCGAGCCTAAGTAAGAATATTTCATGGTCAAATATAGATAACCGATTCATATGGTCGAATAAGCCACCAATGAATTTCACCTAGTCAGCATAATCCATTGATCATTTGGCAGAGAGATATTTTATGTGGCATTGATTTAGTGGAAAAAATTAGAAAAATAGCTGAATTAGTGGTATGGATGGGTGAATTTCAATATATAAGCTTACATGTAAGCATAATAAGGATAAACAAAAATTGAGAGAGTAATAATTGGATGCTATAGGACCCTAGAAATTGAGTGATTAACATGTTGAGTCATCATTATAGTCCTTAGGCACTCTTGATAATTGTACTTTTCTCTTAAACTCATCCACATGCATAAAAAATTCACACCACCTTGTATCATCATATTCCTATGCATTATTTAAACAACTCTCAAGCTCCATTACCAATTTACATGCACCGACTGCTCGCCCTTGTTACTATTACATTGTTGCACAAGTGTTATTTTTCCTTTTCATGGCTCAATTATGTGCAAATTCCTCTATGTGTTTCTTCCAATCAAAGCCTCACTACATCTCTTTGTGTTTGCCACCTGTTAGTAACTACCTGATGTAAATTTAAGCCCTGCATCCTTTATGTGTGAAAAACTTGTAAGACACAATGGTGGGTGCTATCAAGCATGTTGAAGCAGCTAAGCTCCAATCCCTAGAGTTGTCCAAATAAGCCATCCAAAAATTATCCATTCCTAGGTGGTACCAGGTCATGCAAAAGTTCCAAGGCTATGATATGGTTGTCACCCAAGATTTCATGCAAAAATTAGATCTAAAAAGTATGGTGGCCCATTTAAGTTATGGGGTAAATGTGGAGGTATCTATAGAGAACATTGCAAGGATCTTGGAGCTCCTAGAAAAAGAGAATAAGTGGTACAAGATGACCATCATAAAAAACACTAAAGTTATGAAGGATTTGGATATTTCAATGTGGTATAACAGAATGAGAGATGAATCTATAAAAGTTATTTACCTGACCTCTCTACCACCTGTTTGGAAAGACATAGTTACAATCATAATGAGATATTTCACATTAGAGGGAAGGTTTACTTTAATTTATGGGCACCACATAAAAATTTTGTTGGCCCTAAGACATTTTGGGAATTAGAGTATCACATCAATGTGCCCTATTATTTAAAGTAATCTATTAAAACTATGATCAAGAAGGTGAAAAATGACAACACATAGGCCATAAATCACCCAAGGTTGATTAAATTGCTTATATTAAACCAAATTAGGCATAGACCTAATATAACTTGGGCCAAAATGATAGTTGCAGCTTGTGTGTCACATTCAGAGGAAGAAACTCGGTAGGAAAATCAAGAGGAGCTGGAAGACGCAGACAATGAGGAAGGGGATCAAGAGGAAGACAATGAAGAAGAAGGGTTTGATGAAGGTGAGACCAAGATAGAAGATCAAGAAGAAGAGCAAGATGAAGAAGAAACCAAGATAAAATATGAAGAGGTAAAATAAGATGAAGAATAAGGGTTTGATGACGAGATCGAGGTGGAAGAGAATTTAAGAGAAAAATAATGATAAAAAATAAGATGTTTCTCCCTTAATCCCTTTTCTTCTTCAAAATAATATGTTTCTCCCTTAATCCCTTTGTCACCCTTACATGCAACACCTGAGATCGTCACTATTACAGAATTATCTATAGAAGAATCAGATAAGGAAGAAAACCATGAAACATTGGCTTCTAGGAGGAGAAGAATGCAAGGTAAGAAGGAAACCCCAAGTGCAAAAAATACACCTCCTAAAATAACCTCCAGAACCAAAGTATCCCCTAAGTCTAAAGCTCCAACTATAAAAATTTCTCCTCCTAGAACTAGGGCTTCAATTAGGAAACAAATAGTCCCAAAAATCCCAAAGAAAAGAATTGCACTAATAGACCTTGTTGACTCTAGTGAGACATAATTAGAACCCTTGACTAAAAGGAAGAAGATAGCAAAGAAACAACAATAAGGTTAGGAGATAGAAAAGAAAAACACAACAGTTTTGGTGCAATAACTAAAAGAGAAATTAATGAAATTAAAGAAAGAAACTAATGAAAATATTACCAATATTGAGAAACAATTGTTGGATCTAGAGGTAGCAAAAACCTTACAAAAAATATCCACAAAGACTGCATATTTTGATAATGGGATACGGGATATTGCTACTAAAGAAGTTAAGATTCCCCCACCTATTATTAAAAACACATGCAATAAGAAGGAGAAAGAAAAGAAGAAAACATTGAAGATAAATAAACAAGACAGTGCAAAAACTGCTAAGAAAAATTTAACAGAGAAGTAGAAGACTCTTAGGTAACAACAAAAAATAATTGTAGTTACTGAGTTAGAGAAGAAGGAAGAGAAGGCCACAAAACTAGTCCTAGTCCAAAGTAGTGGCATCAAAATGAGGCCAAAGAAAATAGCTAAGAATAATTATTCCCTAGGGAAATTGAAGGCACTGAAATAGAAATGAGCTAAAATTCCAGATATAGGTGAAGACACTACCAAAACTGAAAATATCCCAACAAAAGATAAGTCTCTAGCAAAACCTAGTATAGTGAAAGAGGTTTCTACTCCAACACCTCCTCCAGCCAAACCAACACCAACAACCTCTACAAAGACTGTTAAGAAAACAATCAAGAAAAAGAAAATTGAAATTGGTACTTAATGGGATGAGAAAACTATTCCCTATTTTTTTTTAAATATCAACTTCTTAAATTTCATAAAAAATTACCCACTTAAAAAATATAATCCACCTTTACATTTCTTTTTTGTTACATAACGAAATCGGTAACATCCTTTTATTTTCTACTACTAGACCAAGGTTCAAATCTTGAAACTACCTCTATAATTCCTATCCCACCTCGTTCACAAACTGACATGAGGAAGACCACCGATGGCTTAGGATTGGAACCATCGTCATCAAACTAGTGTGCACTCAGTGGAATCAAGTTAGTCTACTACCTTTGCCCCAAACAAGGCTTACCTCCAAGGTTTGGACCTAGGTCTCCTTTTAGTAAGCTAATCCACCCAACCCTTAAGACTCACCTTTACACCTTTTAATTTCCTAAATTATTTTCTTAAAAAAGGCTTTTGGAACAAAATCCTCCTATAACCCTTTTCTTCAAAATAATTAATTTTCCTGTCTTTTTAACTAAAATAATTTTCTAAAAAATAAACTTTTGAAAAAAAAAATCCCCTGAAAACTTTTCCTACAAGTCAAATTCCTTCAAATAAACACATGATGAGGATTGAACTTATAACCTATCTTTTAAAAAATTCTAAAACTTTTCCTTTAAAATATTTTATTTTTCAGGCAAACACTATGTCCTACCATGCAAGTCAAACTCTTTGAAATAAACGCATGATGAACATTGAACTTATAGCCTATCTTTTTAACAAAATCCTAATGCTTCTTTCAAATGCCGATCCACCCACTATGCAACTTATGATATGAGAAGGTGAAATATTTTATGTGAGAGCACAATACCTCAAAAATAAGCAGCACGAGCTTTTAGAATGCTTATCAATAGAGGTAGCACATTTTGTCAATTGTATTAATCTATATGCCAAGCCTTCGGAATTTTTATTTTTATTTCTATTTTTTACCAATCAGATTTTGTTCCATCTTGGAATTCTTGTCATCGTCCTAGGAAATATTTCAATACAAACATTTTTTGAAAAACCAATGTTTCTTTATATTTGGGCACAATTAAATTTTGTCAAATGTCAAAGGACCATGCAGCATTCTGTGTAATATAGAAACCTTTCCAATACAGAAACATTCTGTGTATTTCTCATGCGACATCAAGCATTTAGATCTTAATTTGTTGTAATTAAATAACAAGACGTTTCATCTCCATGATTCTATTTGCAAGCCTGCTATCCACTAGATAAAAAAAGAAATTCTATCACATCGTTGTCTGCTTAATTCAGTTCATTACTAGAGCAGTCTATGACATTCCACGTGAAGAGAAAGAACTTCATAGCAAAGGATTAAGCGGTAAAAAAAAAATGATGGGGGTACGAAGAAAATATCATTGTTTTTGAGTCGTTACTTTTATAATTTCCATCCAACATCAAGTCAAATATATTTTTATCTAAGACCAGTTATTTTTTACTTCATGACCTGATAACTCATGTCTAGTTATATTTGTTGCATGTAGTGTTTTAAGTTGGGACCTGGTCCCTCATACTTCCACTGAAATGTCTTCTCTAACTTCTCTTAGACTTTCTTGGTGAATTTTACTGCACCTTCTAACACACATAGGGCATGCCGTTGAACAGCAACGGTTGTCCCTTTTCAAACTCTTTGTCTGCTTTGGTATAAAATATTGGAATGAAGAGAAATCACATAACAACTTCAAAAGAACAAGAGGCACAAATAATATTAAACACAATATTATATGATATTCCACCACAATTCATTAGTATTCTTTTTATAAAAATAAGTCAGCCAGTATCTATGCACATCAACCATAAATCTTAGTTTCAACTCTTTGGTGTTTACCTTTAACTTTTTTTTTTTTCATATTTTTATAGGAAATATGACTATTTAAATTTTATAAGGGAAAAATAATTATCAATCCATCAATAATTATAAATATCAAATGTTTGCATTTTTATAATAATAAATAATGTAATAAATTTTAATAAATTATATAAATTTTTGGAATGATGTTTGGTTTAATCCTCTCTTATATTTGATTCAAAATAGAAACCATTGACTTGGGCATGTCTAACTTGTAAAGGTCTAAAGGTTAGAGATTATATTAATGTGAGCAACAACTCCAGTTGATGGATTTCTATTAGTAACTTGGTTGAAGAGATGAACTCAAACAAATTGTAGATGAGCTTCAAAATATGCTTCAAGAGTTTTTTTTGCTTATTTTTACATGAAAGGATGATTTGGTTTGGAATCTAGGATACTCAATCAAGTTGGAATATGAGAATTTAGACATCAAATTTCTTACTCCTAAAGATTTTCCTTGAAAGAATGTTTGGTCATAAAGGCTCTCCTTAAAGGCCTCAATATTTCTTTGGTTAGCATTCAAAGTAAGATTCTTACAAGAGATTCTACAAAAAAGAGGATATCAAGGACATTTTAGATGTGCCTTGTGTGACAAGGATTTAGAAACATCAAGCCATGTAATTTTTCATTGTCCTTTGCTTATACCATTTGGAATTATTTTTTAAAAAACATGTGAATATGACAGGTAGCTCTATGAACATTGAAAGAGTGACCAAATGTTGAATTAATTATTTTAAAGCTAAAGCATTATGTATTATGTGGAATACTCGTCCTTCCATTATTTGTTGAAACTTATGGCTTAAAAGAAATATTATAATTTTTAAAAATAAATCGCAAAATCATGTCGTATAAATTATTATCTCTTTTGCAGATTGTTTATAGATATGGTGCTTATCGTGGGAAGCCTCAAATGTGGAACAAGAGATGCTAGCCACTTTTAATATACATGGAAGAGTCATCTACATTAAAACAAAGAATTTTCTTTAAAATAAGGTAAAATAAAAAGGTTCAAAATTTCAGTGTATCAAAATTAATTTTGATGGCACTAATAGAAGGTGTTTTTCAAAATAAAGAAGGCAAAATTCTCCTAATTTATAATCATATGGAACTTTAACTAACAACTATGTAGAGGCTAGAACACTTATTAAAAAGAAATTAAAATTGCAATTGAAAAAGATGAAAATATAGTCTAATTGAGAGGGATTTGTAGTTTATCATTATTATTATCAATAAAAATTGTTTTATTAATGTGAAAATTAGATAAAAGATAATATTGTTGTTAATATTCAAACCATGATATGGGTGAGTGTGTGTAAGGGGTGAATGTGTGGTGGTTGTGTTAAATTCTCTATTGATAAGCATAACTCTCGATTTTACGAGGGGTCATGGTTGGGAGGAGACTACTTAGCCTTGTGTGTAGGTCGTAGGGGTTTCTGGTACTAGCTAGATAAAAAAAAAAATCAACTTTTAAAAAGTTATTAACAAAATGAAAATTTATCTCTTAATAAAAATAATTTCTATAAATTAACTTAAAAAATATTTAAAAATAATAAAATGTAAAATAAAATAATTTAATTCTAATTATAATATTTTAAAATTTTAATAATAATAATTCTAATAAAAATCACATATAACTTTTACATATATTACCAGTCACACTAACAAATAGTCTACTGGGACAATGCAACAACTGTTAGGGGCTTTGGCTCTTCTTCCGAAGGTCCAAGGTTCAAACCATGGTGTGGACGAGTGTGTAAGGGGGTGGGTGTGTGTTAAGTTCCTTATTGTTAAGCATAACTAACCTTGTGTGATGACTGTGTGTTAGTATAGCTCAAGTAAAAGTCTCACCCTAACCAAATAAAAAATAAAAATAAAATAAATAACCAAATAAATTTATAGTTTCAATTTGCATTCACGAGAAGCGCTCATCAGAAAAGTTGTTGACGATTAGTAAGAAGCATAATATCACGCATTTGCAGGTCAAGGTTCGCCTCTATTAACAATGTCCTTAAAGTTGTTTCAAGGGATTGGTGAATTGGTAAGTTCTGGTATTTATTAAGAGATTTAGGTTTAAATTTTGAGACATGCTTGTTTACAAAGATAAGACTAGTGGATTGGTAAGTTCTAACATTTATTAAGATGAGACCTAGGTTCATATAGTGGGGCATGCCTGTTTGCAAAGGTAGTAGTCTGACCTGAATATGTTGAGTGCGCATCACCTTTACCAAAGTAGTATCTCCTCGCCTCAAATTAAACAAAAACGAAGTAAAATAAGGGTTGTTTGCAAAAGTAATAGTCTGACCTAAATATGTTGAGTGCACCAGCTCTACAAAACATCCCCTCACCTCAAATTAAACAAAAACGAAGTAAAATAAGGATTATAAAAACAAGATTTAAAACCTGCTTATGACCAATTCCTATTTTTATTATAAAAAAAAATACAATACCGTTAAAGCTCCGAATTCATTAACTATTGTGATTTTAAAGTTCGTGTATGATAATATTAATAAAAAATTAGACAAGAATGCACCCGAACTGCGGGACAAGCTACTTGGAATGATTCTGTGCATTGCAGTGGAAATAACTTCACGTGGTTATTTATGTTTTAGTTTTCATGAGTATTGACGCTTACAAGCAGTGATGAGAAGCTCTTCTATCATATCATCCAAGTCCCGAGTAGACGAACCTTTCTTGGTTTTGTCGCCTTGGCCCTCGCTCACTGCTTTCCTGGCCGCATCTCTTATTTGCATCACTTTCTCCCTCATCACCCTGCCTTTTTCTTCCCTCATCAACATCCTCACCGTCTTCTCCACCTTTTCCTTGCTCAGTTCCCCCTCCTTCCCTCTCCATATCTTTAAACACACCCACCTCCTTCCCTCTCCACATCTTTAAACACACCCACTTCCTCCAACAACTTGGAGTTAAAAAAATGTTCCACCGCCATGGACCATCCGATGATGGAAACTCCCAGGCTCATGCTCTCCAGCACCGAATTCTATCCGCAGTGACTCAGAAATCCTCCCGTGGAAGGGTCCGAGAGGATCATAAGCTGGGGCGCCCAACCCATGACAAGCAATCCTTGATTTTTCTTCTTAATTCTTTCTCCAAACCCATTTGGAAGAAACTCTGGGGAGAAATGGTATGGGGCAAATGAATCCACATCGAATAGTAGATCAACAGGACGTACACGCCACAGGTGCAGAAGAGGAGCTTCGGAATCCCGAACATGTTGGCGACGTCGAGGGTCCAGCCGAGGAACATGTCGCTGATGATGCAGAGCGGAGAACGGCCCTCCTCTTGGCAGATTTGGTGAATGGGTTGCAGATGCTCCGAGGCTACCAGGAGAGTGAGCATGAGAGGGTAGGTGAGGGATTCGGTGTTTTCGCAGCGGGGCGGCAAGCCGTGGTCCGCGGTGGAGAAGGGCAGCTCCGCCAGGCGGATGTCGAGGGTGGGATCGTTTTCGAGGGCGGATTCGATCTTGGGCCGCAGGCTCTGAATGTTGAGCGGGGTGTTGACGATGGTAACGTCGAGTGGCGATCAGCTTGGAGAGATTGAGGAAGGGGATGATGTGGCCCTGCGCCATGAAAGGGAACATGACCACATGCTGCTTCATTTCAGCGGGGAGATATTGGGGGCCGGAGGATGTCATCGTGGATGGGATTCCAGCGATGATCTGCGCTACGCCTTCTCTGTGTGTCGTCGAGGAGGAGGAGAGGGAAGGTTGCACCCGACTATTCTTTTGCGCAGAGAGAAGGCTAATATTACAATAGTACGAGAAAATATGTGGTAATAAGAGTTGCTACTGGTATGATTTGATTTTTTTAAATATAAGTTAATTTAATTTAAATCTTTTAAATACATAAAAAATTATAAATATAAAAAACCAGACAGACCTGTCAGAGGCGATACGGCTCTCCTTACAATAATTGAAATTTAAATGGAATTTTAGGTTACGAGGAGATCAAACAGCTCTGGAACCGATCGCTTAATATGTTAAAAATGTCTTTTCGTTTGTAAGATCTGGTTCAATGTTAATTGGTTAGCACTTTTTTTAAAGTTATATTTGTAATATTTTACCAGAGGGATATAAAAATGGATTTAAATTTAGATATGGTTTTGAGATTTATTTTTAAAATTTTTATTATTTATTTTAAATCAAAATTTCAACATAAGAGAACCAATCCTTTATAGAATATATAATATTTTATTTTTAAAATAATTAATCTAATATTTTTTCAACTTTTAATGTTGATGGAGCTACTTAGTATCTTCTTATATTAAAAAAAAAAAAACTTTGAAATGATATTAGCAAATGGATAATGAAGAAGCAAATAATCTAATTTTTTTAATCCTTTTCACATAAGGCACATATGAAAGGTGCATGATAGAGACTTTATCCTATAAGAATCTTACTTTGGACTCCTAACCAAATGAATGTTGAAGGCATAGGGAGATCCTCCATTAACCAAACATTCTTCTAACAGAAATATTTGGGACTCCTAACCAAATGAATGTTGAAGGCATAGGGAGATCCTCCATTAACCAAACATTCTTCTAACAGAAATATTTGGGAATAGGAAACTTTAATTACTTTAATATTAGTGTGAATGGAGTCCTAGGTTCCAATCCCACAGGCTTGCCCATGCACAGACGGTAGCTCAGATCCAATTCCTCTGAGTGGTGTGCCAGATTGATGATGACGGTGCAATCCTTGTGCGTCCGGTGGTTCCCATCTCACGCCGGGTTACCATGTACCAAGACGGTGGAAGTCCTGGGAGCCTTCGTAGATAGTTTGAACCCTACCAATTGTGTTGGTAGTTACTAAAAATCGTGATTGTAACCATTGCTTCTATATACCAAAAAAAAAATATTAATCAAAACTAAAATTTTTGAGAAGCGCTTGTAGAAAACTTTGAAAAAACATATCACATACCTTGTTTATATCTAATTCCATAAATATAACTAGTTTTTTCATGGAATGAAAAGAATGTATGGCCTCTTGTGCAATGTTTACACCATCAAGAATTTTCTTACCATAAATAAAACCACCTTGTTCCTCTATGATAACACAATCTAGAATGTTTCTCAACCTATTTTACATATTTTTTGTAATATTCTTATATATCATATTACAAAGTCTTATTAGATGAAAATTGTTAAAATTTTGTCTTTACTTTTTTAGGAACTAATGTAATAAAGGTGGCATGGATTTCACTTCTTGTAGACTTCCCTTGTTGGACATCTTCAACCACAACCAACATATCACTCTTCAATAAATCCTAAATTTTTTGATGGAAAATTTGTAGGAAATCCATCAATATTAGGTGCCTTGTTAGGATGGAGAGGGAAAAAAATTTCATATAGTTTTTTTATAAATATCTGTTATGAACCTCTCTTCTTATTGCATAAATAATTTATGTTTTTATGTAGAAATAATAAAAATATCTATCCACAATACATTACGCATAATACAATTCAAAAAATAGATGCAAATATTTGAAATACCCTTAAGTTAGGGCAATAACAAATAATATTCTTGAAGGAAAGAACAACTTCATTCTTTGATCCACAAGCCAAGTGTTAGCTTTTTATGATATGAGAGTAATCAATCACAAGATCTAAGCTATGTTGAGATGAGCAATAATGGAGTTCTGGTATAATACTGAAATATGCTATAACTAAAAATGATAAGAATATTACAATGCAGTATAATGGAGAAAATGGACACTTCAGTAACTGATGCTTACAATACTACATTGTACTTCATCACCAATATATACCTACTATACTACTACAGTAACTATTGTTATCTCATCTCTATATCTAACACACACTATGAGGCCCTTTATATAGGAAGATGGATTCATTGGCCAACACACTATCTTGATGTACAAGTGGACACCTTGCACATTTACAACTCACACATTAACACTTGTGCATTTATTACTTCTTCATCAAGCAACTACTTTACTTTACTCTCAAGTAACTTCCTACTCTAGTTATGTACCAAGGGTGGTACATTTACATGACCCAAATGATGTAATATACTCTAACACCAAGATTTTTGCAAAGAATAATTGATAGCCCTTATGTTTTACAATGATAATATCTATTTTTTATATACCCCTCTTTCTAAACCCTTGTCCCACTCATTAATATAATAAAATATTAAAATATAATCCACCTTGGGTTTATGTGTGGTCCATGCCAACTATCCATAATACCCATACACAATATAATATTATATTCCATATCCCTATCCCCTAGTTAAACCTTACAATATCTTCTTCCTCAATATTTCATTTTGTCTTTATGTAATGATTCATGGAATATGTTACAGAATATTACCATGTGTATCCTTATTTTACCCAAAATAAAATTAAAATAATTAATTGCTTCCTTTCTGATATCAACGTCTTCCTTAATATTTATTTCATCTAGAGTTAAAATATTTTTGATGCTACATAGAGAATTTTTTATTTTTATTGTAGCATGAAAAAATGTATTTCTATCTCCTTCCTTGAGTCATTTCTCTCTAGATTTTTAGAACCAATATGACTCATTTTTCAATGCATTATGATAATTAGAAAGTAATTGTTTTTCTTGCACATAAGAATCTTGGCCCATTCCATTGAATTATACTCTCTTTTAAATTTTTGAGCTTGAATTCAATTTTTTTATTTTCTTTAAAAACATTATCAAAATATTTGGCATTCCAAGTCTTCATTTGAACCTTTACATATTTCAACTTTTGAAAAAACTTATGCATACATGATCTTTCAAAATTTTCTTTATCCCACCATGATATAACCATATAAAAGAAAACAGGTTCTTGGAGCCACATAGGATGGAAGAAAATTGACTTTAGATGACCATTATTGACTAAATCACTAGTCAAAAGAATAGGTTTATGATCTAATATTGCTTGTAATAAAATATCTGAACAGATTGTATACTCTATTTGCAACCATGCGTTGGATAATGGACAATTGTATAAATTTTTATACATGAGTTTTCCCACTATGTCTATTACCTCATGTATATTAAAAAATTGAATGAATAGCATCCCAAAGGTTATTTAAATTGACAAATGAAGAAAAAAATTACATTGATTTAGACCATCTAGGAGTACCACCCTTATTTTTCAAAGAATATGAAATTGTTTTTAAGTCACTCCCAAAAATTTATAGATCATAAATATGGATCATGATTATGTTTGAAAAAAATATTCTAAGGTTATTTCTACATATTTCATGAGAAGTAACATTAGTTAGAGCATATACATTTATAACCCCAACTTTGATATTTTCCTCTTTCCCATAAAATAGCATAGCAACCTAATTACTTTTTGCTTCTAATAACTGTCTATTCCATTTGTATTTGTTCCATTTATTGCAATATCATAGAAACCTTCTATATAAGAAACTGCTAGACAATCCCCTATTTTCAAATCTTTGTAAAGGTATCCTATATTCCCCACTTCTAAATTTTATTTGTTTTACTAAAATAAACTCACAACTATAACAACCTATTAATTCCATGATTAATATTTTTGTAGGGATCTTATTCATACCCCTAATATTCCACGATACAATTTTCATCATCACTTTTTATTTTATTTGTGGGCTTAGCCCCACTTCTTATTAATACCTATGATACTTGCTTTCGGCTTCCCAAACAAATATCTCTCTAAGTTTTATTTTTTCTTTGTTGTTTATTTTTTTAAAGTGAAAAACCCCTTGCGGGGCTGCCTTGATCTGAGAGACCACAACCAGAGGGTTCTGCACCGTCAAAGTCACTCGAGAATCATGCCTGGCCCTGCCTGCACAAACATTATCAATTGGATTTTGGGTACTCAATTCAACTTTTTGGTAGGGTGGAGATTCAAACCTGGGACCTTCCTTGGAGGATTTGCCCTCTCCTCTCCAAATCACCTACAACACCTGGGTTTTTTTCTTTATTCTTTCTTTGGTGACCTTTCTATCATTTTTCCATTCTAACCAGTACTTTCATCTTCATCCATCTCTTCTATTTTTTTAAAATATTCATAATGAGACTTATCATCTAAAGATTCATGTTTCTCTAGAGAATTTAGATTAACCTTGACTTATTTACCTCATTTGATTTAAAATTTGCCTCATCATCACCTTTAACACCTAAATTTGAGCTTGCACGTTGTACTTTCTCATACCTTGAATCAATAATTTCTTATAATAGTTAATTCAAGTAAACTATAATGGTTTTTACCATTTGATGATGAATATGGACTTCTTTTTACCCTTTATTGGGAGTGTAAAATCCTTGATTTTTCCCATATACTATGATATGATATCCTTACTCGTATTTCTTGACCCAAATTTTCCATCATTTTCACTTTGTAATATATTTTCATGTGTTTGGTCTCATGATATTTGTGACATTTGAATTTAATTCTATAATCCACTTGGTGAGTAAATTTTATTTATTTATATTTAATCCTAATTGACTATGGTAAAGGTTTTTAAATATGCATGAAAACACATATATGAGTGTATACAACATGCCTTATCTCCGTAGTATTAGTCCCTTTTGGGTGGACTCCCCTACAATGTTGTGAGTATCCTTCAAAACCTCCTTATTGATCAGCTGATAAGTAATTCCAAAAATCCTAATCCACATTGAAAGCCTTTTAAAAATATCTCTCTGCAAAAAAAATCTCTCTATGGTCTTAAATATATTACATCTTTACCCCTAAACCAAGGGCCACCATCCAATATTTTATCCTTGATTTCCAAACTAGAGATGGTAATGAGGAAAAATTCTTTTAGAAGAATAGTCATGGAGTAATTTGAATTAAATTTCCACTTTCATTTGATACAATTTTGAATCTTTGAAAAAACTAGCCAGTATCCATAAAACTTACATATTAACCATATGCTTTTAAGAACCATTATATTATACTTGATCATCTTATCTTTGACAAACACTTTTGGTGTAGTATATGCTACTTGGATAGGGTTTTTCATAGATTCAATCTCCATTTTATCCCTAGCTAGAGCAACCATAATTATAACTAGGGCATCCTTAATTCCAACTAGGACTTAAAAAAATGACGTTTCTTCCATGTTACCTAGATTTAATTTATAATAATCCTTTAGTTTTTTAGCTTCTCCTAATATTTAGAATAAAACATGTCACTCACTCCTTGCTCATACTTTGCTTTCTTCTCCCACTTACTATTTGCACATATAATACTTGCTTAATTTTTAAAATAAGAACTAAGGTGGGTCTCTCTCCTATATCACACTCACTCTTGGCTTGCACTTGCTTCCTACTCACACTGCCTTTTGGCTTACAATCATGTTAACTTCATTTTTGTAGATGATCCTTCCAAGTATATTTAAATCATGTAACCAAAATACTAACACATTTTATTATATACTTGAGACTTTCCATACATATGTAAAAATTATACAAGAGAGACATAAATATGGTTCTAAACTTAGGCATCATTTTGAGATTTATTTATTTTCAAATCTATTGTTTCTTCTCAACCATAAATTCCAACAAATAATGATAGGACTAGTTCTTCATAAAAAATGTAATGCTTTAGCTTTAAAATTAATCTAATATTCCATCAACTCATTCAATGTTGATGGAGCTACCCAATATATTTTTATATTTTAAAAAGCAACCCCAAATTGTGTAAGCAAAGAGATAATAAAAAAGTAAATGGTATAATGTTTCTAGATCACACACAAGGAAAACCTAAAATTTCCATGATATCCTCTTTTTTGTAGGCTCTTTCCTATAATATTATTTGTTTGAAATCTTAACCAAATAAATATTGAGGCCTTAGGGAGGGCCTAAATATTCTTCTAAGGAAAACCATTAGGATTAGGAAATTTTGATTGCTCTAGATCCTCATATTCCAACTTGTTTGAGTATCCACTATATTTTGATAGAATCCAAACCAACTCATCCTTTGATGTAAAGATAGGTAATTAGAACTCTTGAAGCATATTTTGAATCTCATTTTCTATTTATTTGAGTTCCTCTCATTCAATTAGATTACTAATAGAAATACATGGTCAATATTTGTTTCTCACATTAGTATAATCTTTAACCTTTGGACATTTACAATCGAGACATGTCCAAGCCAATGGTTGCTATTTTGAATTAGAAATAAGAAGACAAGGCTTCAAACCAACATCGAACCAAAAAATTTTTGAATCACACTCACTAACTAACCATGTAATATGTTTCTTGATCAATTATAAACAATATTTTATGAAGTTTCATGTTGGTGATTATTTAAGTAGGCTTTGTTTCCTAAATAATTTCATTGCATCAAGAGAACCTTCATATTTTTGAAGTAACATTTTCACACAAATATTTCTTTAATCTTGGGATAGATCCAACCGAGTTTAACCCTTAAGGTCAAACTCATATTTACAATTTTGAAAGTCTACCTCTCAAATATTGTTTCCTTTACAAACCATGTCCCAATTACAAAGGCAACACCTAATTATTTTCTCACATACATTCTAAATTAAATCTCTTTGAATTTTATAAAATTTATATGCTATACTTGTTGGCATTCTTGAAAGTGACATCACATATAAGTATGGACTGCAATAGTATTTATGAGATGAAACCTTCCATCCATGTTTAAAAACTTACCTTTCCAACTTGTAAATAAGTTTGCATTCCATTCAAAATTGAGTCTCAAATCTCCTTATTTTATTATGAGACAAAGAAATACAAGAATAAATTTATGGAAAATTTCCTACTTTAATATCTAAAATATCCATGATAATCCATTGTAAATATAGGGAAGTGTTAATTAAAAGAATCCTATATTTTATAGTATTGACCGTCTAAAAACTTCTCATAGCATGATATTGATAATTTAAATTCTACAACCTCATTGACTTGTTTGCTATTATTATAATTATTGATGTATTATAATAATGAGGGGATGATTTATTATTTCACATTATGTAAGGTGTGATAGTCATATTTGTATGATAAAAATGAGAATATGAAAAGACAGAGTTGAATATGAAACACCAGGAGGTGAAATACCAAACAATCTCTTGAAACAAAGAGACATTGATGTAGAAATTTATATGGTGTATGTAAATTTAATCTTATGGTAATATATGGTGGAATATTAGTAGAAATATATGAAAAATACCTTTTATCTTACCCATGTCTCCTATATCTAATATTAGAGCCATGGAGAGTTTGTGTGAGAAGTTTTGAAGAAGGGAAAACTGTCATAATTTGATAACATGTCCTATGTGTGTTAGAAGATGCGGTAGAACACACTAGGAAGTTTAAGGGAACTCTAAGGAGATATTTTTGTGATATATGAGAAACTAGTTCTTATCTAAAATATAACATGCTACAAGTATTACAAAGACATGAAACAAGTTACTAGGTCATGTGACACCTTGTTTTGTTTATTCTAGTGAAGTGGTTTGAATCTGACGAAAAAATTGGTCTCGATTGAAGAGGAGATTCAATTTATTGCTAGTAAAAATTCATGAAGGTAATAACTCAAGAATATTAATCACCTTTCTCATGTGCTTCATCATATTCACCATATAATCCTTTGCCATGAAGCTCTTCTTCTACATCATGTGTTCTTCCTTCATCTAGGACATGTTCTTCTACATCATGGATATGACTGCACTCATAGTGGGTTCACAAATGGAATATTGACCTAAGGAGACAAAAATTCTTGTCAATACATATAATTGCAACAAATTCAAATTTGAATGCTTAACATTATGTGAGAAAAAAAAATCTACTGATGCTCATGAAATAAACCCTATTAGAAAGGTTCTTGTATTGGAGAATACAAAATATTGCATGGTCCCTTGAAATTTGGAAAATTTTATTTTTGCCCAAGAAGCATATGTATCTAATTGAATATATTATGCCTGAATATAAAGAAATATTGCATTTCAAAAGATATTTTTAGTGAAATGTTCACTTGGAGGTAGGCAAGAATTTTGAGATGACAAATATTCTAATATTCGAGTATATTACATTATTTGGTACATGCTAATGTACCCCCATGGTACCTTCATGGTACATATTGTAAATATTATATTAGGGTTGAGTCTTAGTTTAGAGTGTGAGTAATATTTTATGTAATGTTGTAATGTGCAGGAAATGCACAAGTGTTATGTAAGTGTGTATGTGTAGGAAATGCACAAGTGTCATGTGAGTATGTGTGCAAGTGTAATGTGAGTCTATGTGCACAAGTGTCTTATATGTAAGAGTGCAAATATGTAATGTAAATATGTGCACAAGTATCTTTAGATTAGAGTGTGCAAAGTGAAGAGTCATGTCTAAGTGTGCATACAAGATAGAGTCATGTGTATGCAAGTGTCAAGTAGAGAAGCCAAGAGTCATGAGACTTGGCATATGAAAAGGAATAATCAAGTATCCAAAGAGTCATTCTACTATGGCTATATAGTACTCCATAGAGAAGGAAAATTAAGTTAAGAGTCATATCCAAATATTCAATCATAAAATATCAAGCATCATATATGTAAGAGAAAGAGGAGTAATAAAGATTGCATACATTTGGAGCAATTGATATTGTAAGTTGTGCTACATGCTTTGTAAATGTATGATTTAGGCTATTTACATTCATATTGTTGTTTATTAGTTAATGTTATTTTATATAGTATAAGCCTTGATTTACATATTAATTTGCTCATATTATTTTATTTATATTATTATCTTGATCTTATTGTATTGTGGTTATGTTAAATTTGATCCTGTGGAATTTATCATGTGAGGTTTATATTAACATTAAGGATTTAAAATCCATAAATGGTATTAGAGCTAATGTGAGTAGTTTCTTGCACAAGTTGACTCTATTTAGCTACATACAAAATTGTTTTTTTCTAGTTTGATAAAATTGATTTAGAGTATGTCTACTTTAAATAAGATAGACCTAGACTCTATTGTAAGGTCATAGTAAATAGAAAGACTAAAGTCTTTCCATGGTTGGAGGAATAACTGGTGAAGAACATGACTCATCTATAGAGTCTTTCTATAGTTGAAGTATAACTAATGAAGATAAGGACTCAACTATAGAGTCTTTCCATAGTTTAAGTATAACCAGTGAAGACAAGGACTCACATCTATATTGGAAGGTGAATCAAATTTAATATAGTTGATCATTACAAGGAAATAGCCAACCCTTGGTAGTAATTTTAGAGAATATTTTAGAAACATAGATAATCCTTGGTACTATTTTCTATCAACTCAAAAGGAAGTTGAAGAATTTGGGATAATCAAGTCATCTTGAATTTGATTGTGACATCAAGGAAATCTGAGTTATCTTGACAATCTTCTTGAGTTCTTATGTGAAACCTAAGGTATTTTGTAGTGGATATTATCACCAGAAGTGTTAGAAGCTTCCTACAAAAAATAGAGAATAATTTCATCTTCTAAGTGTAAGAGAAAGCAAAAAAGAAAAAATATATATCAAGGATTGATATATCTATCTGAATGTCAGCTTTCATCAATCAAAGGTTAATTTAAGTTGCAATATATTAAAGAGATTTCAAGACTTGAAGAGAGACATTGACAAAGATTTTAGGTCTTGAAGAGAGAATTTGATAGATATTTTAGATCTTCATGAGAGACCTTGATAGAGTTTTTGGCTCTTGAAGAAAGACATTGATATAGTCAGCAAGAAGACAAAGATAAGAGAGTAGCAGAAGATCAAGGTTACCTATTTTGAAGAGCTATTGAGAATAGAGGTAATATAAGAGAAGAGTAGGTTTTGAAAAAGAGGCCTTGATATAAAGAGTTTCAATTTTTTTTAGGTCATTAGATATTGACCTTGACAATAGGATTGATAGAGGCAACCATATAAAGATTGAAGAAATATTTGATTCTAGATTCTAAAGTGAAAAAACTTGAAAAATGAAAAAGGATACAAGAATGCAACTAGATTAGTAATAGAGTAAAACTAAAAGGACAAAGGTTAAGCATACAAAGTAGGAAGTAAAATCAACAAAGAGAGATCGGCATTCAAGATTTTCTATACAAAGAAAAACTATAGTAGCCAACATAAATAAGACTATGCAAGCATCAGGTTTGGAAAACCTAAGCGTAGGAATCTAAATAAAGTTCTATAAAAAAAAAAACAAGCAAAGTAAGAGAATGTTCAAGTAGAACATGCATTATTAAATGAAGTAGCCACATATGAAAGGAGTTATTCATGAATCTATCAAATTTTTAAGGAGTATTGAAATTATTCAAGCCTACCTAGAGAAAACTCCAGAGCATTCGTAAGGAGCTTGAAGAGACCATGAGCATGCTAGGAATATTGATGAGAATTACAATATCCAAAATTTTTGGAGTGGTAAGGAGTAGTGCAACATCACATTATTAGACTTGTTGGTCTGAGATAACCAACATACAAAGCACACTAAACATTAAACACCAGATCCAATTAGAAGACTAAATGTTAGATTCACAAAGAAGGAAAGATAAGATCAATCATCATTTACAAGGAGAAAGTAATGCAATATTGGTAGATTCATTTTCCATTGTTTTAATTTGTTATGATGTGAAAGAAGTAATGCCAGAGGAGAAAAATTCTTTTATTGAAACGTTCGCTTGGAACCTGGAAGATAATAACTTATGTCTCATATGAATATGGAGCCACTTGTAAGCAAACTTCTTACATCTAATTTGGATATGGACCGTTCACTAGATATTGGATAAGCCTAAAATTTGATAACACATAGGCATATCTGTAAAATTCAGTCTGTATGAGCCTTACCTAGTACAAATTTCATTCCATCGATAACATTGAAAATAAGAAAGGTGTGCAACAACTTTTAGAGGTAATATTTGGTTTATTAGGGTTTTATAAGATTTAAATTTTTGGAGTGATAATTTGCTTTAGGTTTAATAAGATTTTTGCATAAGAAGTCAATTGATTTATTAACTTTAGGAGTGATAATGTTGGAGATATTACATTATCTGTCCCCCTTGCAATATTAGTTTGGTAGATTTTTTATATTTGTATAATGTATGTGGTAATATGAGAGAGTGCAAGATGTCAAGAGAGAATGAATATTCAAATGATATGTGGCAAGATGAGATCTTTGTCCATATAAGGAATATGAAAGGTTGCATTTCCCAGATGAAAGATGAGAGCAATAGTTAGAGAACTAAAAAGTCATGAAAATTGATATATTGGAGGTAAATCTCCATGTAATGTAATCAATATGTATCATTAATGTAATTTTTGTATATTGTGTGCATCTGAGTTATTTTTTGTGAGATATTATTTGTAAAATATTGTTGTGCTTTCATTATTGAGTTTCATTGTTAGTAGCATTGATTTGATTTGTCTTTAGATCCTGGATAGATTTTTCTGTGAATTAATCTATTCAGAAAGCTAATAGATAAGGCTAGATTTATTAAAGTATTATTAAAGTGATTTATTAAGATTGAATTAGGAGTGATAAGGTTTAGATTTATTAAATAATTATTAAATTTGTTGGACATTTTGAGTCCATAAGAGTTGTCATTTATATCAAGATATAAAGATGGCATTGTTGATTTATGTCAAAACATAAATTTGTCATTGATACCAAGAAGCGAATCACCACTGACGTTGAATGGTTGAAATGTGAAAGTGAAAAGATATCATAGCACACCTCGCAATATTATGAATGGAAAATTTTAATGGTTTTTATTAAAACCAATGGTGGCAATTTTAATGGTTTTTATTAAAACCAATGGTGGTAATTTTAATGGTTTTCAATAAAACCATATGGGCAAGTTGCAATGTTTTTCTAAAAATCGAGGATGCCCTAAAGTTTGGTTTAAAATACCAAAGCCCATTTAATTATTAAATTATAATGATTAAATTCTTCAAAAGAATTTAATTTATTATATTTAATAAATTAAATAAGCTAAAGTTTGGGCGCATTAATAAATTTTGGGTGCATACTATAAAGCTTGAGCGTCGGGTTATTCACGGGAAAGGTTTGCCCCTCTTCCCCTGATGTCATCGTGTTCTCACCGTTGACGTGAAGAAACAAAGGCACATGGTATATAAATACCTTAGCCTTATCAAAGGTTATGCATCCTCTCATACGCAAAAATATTTGATCTTCGAGCTTTACAAAATTTCTCCTCTTGAAACAACAGTTCGTGCAAAGACTTAGGGCAGCATGAGAGAAGAAGCCAATGTGTGGCTTGTGGAAACCAAAGGGTGCAAGGGAGTGGAGGCCCCAAGGGAGAACGTGGATCCACATCATTGGGATCCAAGGTGAAAGTGCGTAAGGAGAGAAGCGCTTCATGCAAAGCCAAAGTGGTAACATTCTTTTAGTTAATATTTGATTTTTTGACTTAGGCTAAGGTTAGACTTAGGAGAAATAAGGAGGTAAATTGTTTCATTAGTGCCTAAGTTAAAAAGGAGTTTTGTGGATTTTATAAAAGTGTTAGGTGAAAGTTTAATTGGTGGATAAACACTCTTTTACCTTATAAAAGGAAATATTAGTTATTGCATTATTTATTAAAGGTTTTATATTTAAAGTGCAATAATAAAATAGGGAGTCATAAGTAGAAAAGTAGATTGATTTTT
Source organism: Wollemia nobilis (assembly GCA_028583015.1). Classification (NCBI taxonomy): domain Eukaryota; kingdom Viridiplantae; phylum Streptophyta; class Pinopsida; order Araucariales; family Araucariaceae; genus Wollemia; species Wollemia nobilis. The sequence continues at coordinate 594,964 of JAQPPZ010014915.1, forward strand.
GAAGAATAAAATTCTGAAGTGGCTTATGACAAATATGTTTGATTAAGATCAATTTGTGATGTTCTAGGGTTTTGAGAAGTGAATACTCAAATTATTGTGGTGTTGGATATTATTTTAAGATTGGAGTAATAAGGTGTATTCATGAATTATTATATGCCTTGTATTGTTAACTAACCTTCTTGATCTTGGCAAATAAGTGTTTTATTGTTGTGGTAGTTTCTTGAAGTTCCTTATCATCAAGAAAAAGGTATGGGCATATTCTTCCAAATTTAAGTTTTGTGATTGGTTTTTCTAAAAATAAGTTTAGAGTGAAAATGACTTGATTAGGGTTTCCTTTTGAGTATGTTGAGTTAATGCTTCAAGGTTTTCTGTAATAAAGAATTGTTGTTAAAACCATGTTTATTAAGCATTGTTGTTGAAGCCATTGGTTATGTGAAGAACTTGAACTAGGGTTTGAAAAGAACATGAGTATCATTGCTATGTGAGGATTATTTTATAAGAATTGTTGTTGAAGTGAGTTGTTGAGCAAATAACTTGAACTAGGGTTTGCAAAGATCATGAGTATCATTGTTATGTGAGATTAGTTGTTGAGTATTGTTGGAAACATTTTGAGTTGGTGTTCATATGCTTGGACTAGGGTTTGTGAGAAAGGGGTGTTTCATTAAGTGATTGGTTGAGTAGAGTTGATTGAGCCTAGTCAAGTGGATGTGTGAAGTGATTGTTCAAGTTCCATAAAACAAACTATTCTATATTCTGAATTGAGTTGAGAAAGTAATTGAGCATTGAGTTGAATTTAAAGCATATTGAGTCTCTAAAAATTCTCCTTATGTTTCTAAGAGAGTGATTGGAATAAATTGAGCATTATGATGATTATAGAGCATATTGAGTCTCTAACAATTCTCTTTATGTTTCTATGAGATTGGACAAGTTTTGTGTGGACTTGTTGAGCAGATTTGAGGTAAGTCTTTGAGGAGACTTGTGGACTGATTTTGTGTGAGCTTTTATGGAATATTACAATACATATTTGGATAAAATCTTGAGAGGACTTATTGAGCAGATTTGAGCAAGTTCTAGATAAGACTTGTAGAGCATATTTGAGCAAGTTCTAGAGAGGACTTGTAGAGCATATTTGAGCAAGTTATATAGAGGACTTGTAGAGAATATTTGAGCAAGTTCTAGAGAGGACTTGTAGAGAATATTTGAGCAAGTTCTAGAGAGAATTTGTAGAGAATATTTGAGCAAGTTCTAGAGAGGACTTGTGGAGCAGATTTGGAAAATTTCTAGAGAGAAATTGTGGATATATTAGTGTGAGATTTTATGGAAGATTACAAAGCATATTTGAGACAAGTATTTGAGAAGATTTAAGAGCAGAGTTGATTGATTTTTTCAAATCTTGAGTTAAGGTTTAGGGTAGATCCAACAAATTTGAGTCAAGCCTTGAGTTAAGGCTTGAGGATAGAGATCAAGGATAGATTTTTTCTAGAATGAAGGACTATGTTTAGTGTAGATTTGAGAACAGAGTTTGGTGTAGATTTGAGGACAAGTTTGTGCCAGACTAAAGACAAAGATTGATCAAATTTGTGCTAGACTAAAGGATTGTGTTTAGTGCAAATTTGAGATAGAGCTTTAGAGGTGATAGAGCAGAGAGGACAGTAGTCTCCAGTGGATAGATATCCATTAGCCAGGGCAGTGAGGATAAGTCTTCTTAGTGGGTATAAGAGTCTTCAGTGGAGAGAGATCCACAAGCTAGTGTAGTGGAGGTAGTAGTCTTCTAGAGGATCATCAGCTAGAGAATAGAAGAAGATGTTCTCCTATGGATAGGGATCCACAAACTTGATTAGGGGATTGGTGTCTCCTTTGGACAAAGATCTATAAATATTTTAATAGGGAAAGAATTCCCAAGATATTTATTGAGAAAATTTTAATAAAATATTTTCTCCGTGGAGTAGCCCACATTGGGTGAACCATGTAAATTATGGTGTCTCTATTGTGTGTGATGATTTATGCATTTCTTTGGTTACTATTGTTGATATTACTATATTTACATTGCATAATATTGATTGGAAACAATAGTAAAATGTGGTTTTATACTATTCACCCCTCTCTCAGTATAAGCTTGTGTTCTTCAATTGGTATCAAATATGGTGAAGAACACAAGCTTATACTGAGAGGGGGGGGTGAAAAGTATAAGACCTCTTTTTACTTTTTCCTTTATACTTCAAAATAGTAAAGCAATATACCCAAAGCAATATCAAAGCAATGCACAAAATCATCCACAAAGTGACACCAATTTTAACGTGGTTCACCCGCAATGGCTCGAGCTACGTCCACAAAACTTTTCTCTAAAAGTTATCTCAAATTTCTTTGGGAAACCTTCCCAATTACAATGTTTATGAGCCTCGGCTCAAAGGAGATACCTTCCCCCAATCTAAATTTATGAGCCTCTGCTCAAAGGAGATACCTTCCCATCTGCTCTGGATATGATTCCTCAGAAGATCAACTGTCTCTACCTCTTGCTAGCACGTGGAACTCCTTTCCATTGAAGACCTCCTGTCCTCAATGCTTAGCCTAAGAGACCTCTGCCTTCTATGATCATGTCCACAACAGCTCAACAACCTATACCAAACACAGTCAGTCGATCTAGTACAAGTCTTCCTCTGTCTATCAGATCTGTCCAACTCTTGAACAAATCAATCCTCTGTCCACAAGCCTTCTCAAAGACTTGCCAAATCTATCCTCAGGTTCTCTCATAGAACCAATGTACTTTTGTCCTCAAGTTCTCTGATAGAACTATCAATCTCAGCTCACAAGTCCTCTGCTAGGACCTATCCAAATCTGATCACAAGTCCCCATCGAAACCTGTCCAAAACTTGCTCACAAGTCCCCAACGGAACCTATCCAAAATCAGCACACAAGTCCCCAATGGAACCTATCCAAAATAGCTCACAAGTTCACCAAGAAAAACTTGCTTTGCATGAACCCACAAAGAGAATTTTTAGAGACCCAATGTGATTCATCAACCTCATAGAAGCATAAAGAGAATTGTTAGAGACTCAATATGTTCTATACTTAACTCCCAATCTCAATCTCAAATCTCATAGAAACATAAAGAGAATTGTTAGAGACTCAATATGTTCTATACTTAACTCTCAATCTCAATCTCAAATCTCAATCTCAAATCTCATAGAAACATAAAGAGAATTGTTAGAGACTCAATATGATCTATACTTAACTCCCAATATCAATCTCAAATCTCATAGAAACATAAAGAGAATTGTTAGAGACTCAATATGATCTATACTTAACTCCCAATATCAATCTCAACTCAATCTCAATCTCAAAAGAATAAGATAGATGTAGTATGTTTTTCTCAAGAACATGAAACACAACCCAACAATTGCCAAACAAGCAATATCTCATATAACAATGATACTCATGTTCTTTCCACAACCAATATCTTTTCTCAACCAATTAGGGCTTTAACAATAATGCTTATAGACAAGGTTTAACCAACATCATTCAACTCAACATTAACCTTGAAGAATTCAACCAATCATCACAAGAAAAGGAAACAAGTAGAAATCATTTTCCCTCCAAAGATATTTGAACAAAACAGCCACCAACACAATATCACCAAATGCAAAGAATAACTTTCTCAAATCAACTCAATGGAGTAAGCCCAATATCATGAATCAAGTAAAGCAATAACTTGATCAAACAACCTCTATGGAAGCAACTCAACCATAAAACTCAAAACAACCAACCAAGGGTTCCACCAACTCAATGCAAGTAGCTTGACTCACAAATACAAACCCTAGTGCACAAAGCTTCCACTATCTCAAACCAAAAATTATGCATTCATCAAAAAACTCTCCTTAAGGATAACAAAGCATAAGTAGTCTTCAATAAACCAGAAAATAGGATTTACACCCAATCAAAGAAAACCTAGTTGAAAATATTTTCACTCCAACCTTATTTTAGAAAACATACACCAATCATACTCATAAGAAGAATGTGCCCATACCTTATTGGAGTAGAAGAAAATTGATCCTTAAAGCTGTCACCACACACAACCCTCAAACTTCCAACCAAGTTAGGGTTAGAACCAAGATAAATGAGCATATATAAAAACTTTCCTTAGTACAACTTTTAGCTTCTCTTCTTTTGAAAACAACCACCAAAGAAGTCAAAAACACAACAACCAAAACTTACACCTTATATCTCCATTTTAAACTTTAGCATAGAAAAAGACTAATCTCAAAAATACAACGAAAGAAATATCCCCTTATTTCTCCTATGTCTTTTAAACAATGCTAAACAATGCCAAAAATAATATCAAGAAATTAATCACACCTTAGAATGGCTCTCCTTGACGAATCCAAAAATCACGGAATGGATGCCTTTGACAAATCCGAAAAACGTGGCACAAAATACGTTTTAACAAAAACGTGACTTAATCCATGCATAACTCCCTCCGTGGGAATCGAAATGCAGACCTCCACCTACGCAAAGCCCAAACGTAGCCTATGCTGCCACTAGCCCACAAGGGGCTAACGAAGTCTAAGACAGACTTCCTACCACTTCAACGAACAAGCACTTCATAAGTTTTTCAAACGCGAGCTCTCTTCTTTCGCGGCGTCAACAGAGCATCGATCGCAGCCAAAAATTAATGCATTCAAAATTCTCAAGAGGAGTTAAACCTTAGGATCCTTCCCATATTTATAGTCCAATCATGGACTTTAGAACACGTCGGTGGCAGAGAAACGTAATTTCGAATTTAATCGAAATTGCTTTCTAAAGGGTTTAAAAACCCTTAATTAATTTTAATAAATTAAGAATAAAAAAGGTTTAAAAACCTTTAAGTATTTTTAATAAATTAAAAATAATTTCTCCCTTAATTAATTAAATAATTAATTAATAAAAACCTTGAAGGGTTTTAAATAATAATTAAATAATAAAGAGAACCTACATTGGTTTTAATAAAAACCATTTAACTTGGTTTTAATAAAAACCCTATCCAAAAACCTTATCCAATGGAATCTCTCCGGATTCTCTTAAGAATATTCTCTTGGAATATTTCACCTTTGAAACCAACACATCCTCTTAACATTAATGTCATTTCCTTTTGACATCAATGACAACTCATAGACAAAGAGCTAGGATCTCAAACCCAAAATTGCCAACAATACCCCCCTTTGTCATTGATGGCAAACCATGCTTCTCAACAACAAAAACTCAACAAAAATAGCTCCCCTTGTCTTGAGGCTCTCCCCCTTACTCAAATCTCTCCCCCTTTGTCATCAATGGAAAAGGGCCACCTTTGGGGCTCGGGACTAAGAATTAGCCTCTTAGCTTAGTCCCTCCCCCACCTCCTGATGAGGTGATTAATTCTGGGGTGGGAGTAAAACTCCCATTAGGCACTGATCATCATCAGCGTCTATAACTTCCTTTTCGGGCCTTCTCTTGAACTCTTTGTCCATATTATTGTTCTTATCATTTTTCTTGTTCTTATTCTCATCCCTGTTCTTATCCATGCCTTGATCCTTGGACCTGATCATGCCACTGTTCCTGTTCCTGTATTCTGGAATTTCAGCTCTACACTGTCTGACTGTGTGACCTTCATTGTTGCACTTATAACAAGTAAAAATGTTATTTTTTTAGGCATACCTATTCTTTGAATCCACCAGTTCTGACCAAACCTGTTCTGGCCAAACCTGTTCTGATTAAACCTATTCTAATCAAACTTGTTCCTGTTATTTGCCTTGCAATAAACTGCCTTGTGCCCAAACTGTTGAAAAGAGTAGCAATACCCTTGAAAGAAATTACAACCTTTGAAACTATCATTTACATTCCTTACTTGAGTCATGCAATGTGAAGCTATGTGACCAAACCTGTGACAAGCAAAACATCTGCCTTGAAACTTTTCTTTATTTGACCTCTTAGGCTCTGAAAACTTCTTCTTCTCATTCTAAATTTTGTTTTCTGTTTCTATGCATCTATCATTCAAGGACTCATGATCTGAAATACTTTCCTCATCAGAACTCTCTTCCTTTTGGAGTCTCTTACTAGACTCTCCAACTTGTTCCTTGTGAGGCTTAACAAAACCAAGGCCTATTTTATTTGTTGTCTTTCTTTGACCTTTGATGAGTGACTTAACCTTTTTGGAGCTATCTTGAAACCTGTGAAGCTTATCCTTGTACTCTTTAGTTTCCTCTTTCAAAGAAGCCATTTTTTGTTCTAACTCACTATACTCAAGAACCTTAGACTCTAACTCATCCTTGAGTTCTTATGTCTTAGCTATAGAGAAGTCAAGACTTTCTATAAGATCATCTCTCTCCATACAAAATTCATATAACTTATCCTGGAGTCTAGCATTCTTCTTTCTTTCCTTTTTCAAAACACTAAGAGCACTAATAAGTTCACCTTTAAGATCTACTTCACCTTCCTGTATATGTTTGCTTTTTGAATCATGAAAGCCTTTTTCAGATTTCTTATCACTAGAGGTGCTACCCTTTTCAAAAACCATACATGCATCTTCCTTATAGTTTTCTAAAGCATCCTCATACATACTAGAAACCAAATCATTATTTGTGCAATCATCCTCAAGGTGACCAAAATTTCCACATCTATGACATTTCATGATAATGAATCTATGTTTTGGTTCTTCCTCTTTTTCTGATATGAACAACATCTCATTGTCATTATCACTTGAAGAACTTTCACTATCACTACTAGAACACTTACTTGCTTTGTCTAGGTAGAAAATCTTCTTGTGCTTGTGAGAATACCTCTTTCCTTGATTGTTGTGCTCATATTTGTTCTTCCTTTGATGCCTATGCCTTTCAGAATCTTTGCTCTTACAATCCTGTTTATCTTCATCACTTTCATCCTTGGCAACAGTACAGTCAGTAGCATAATGACCAAAATTTCCACAATTGAAACATCTTACATTTTTCATATTTTTGTGCTTTCTAGAGAACTTGCATTTCTTGCTGTAATATGCCTCTTCATCACTAGAAGACTCATCACTCTCTTGAAGTCGTTTACCCTTGGATTTCTTGGTAGCCTTGAAAGCTGCCTCTTTCTTGACATCAACCTTCACTTGAGTTCTCAACTCAAATGCTACAAGTATACTATGGAGCTCATCCTTTTTCAACTTATCCAAATATTTAGCTTCCTCAATAGAAAAATTTTTTTCACTAAATCTATTAGGAAGAGATCTTAAAATCTTATCACAAACATCATTTTCAGCAAGCTCAAGACCTAGGTCTTTCATGGAGTTAACAACCTCATCCATACGAAGCATGTAGTCACTAATATTTTCATCATCATTCATCTTGAGTTGTTCAAACATACCTTTGAAGTGTCTTAAATTGGCATTTCTGACATTTGTATCACCTGTATGAACCACCTTCAACTGATTCCACATTTCACTAGCTGTCTTGCGGTGAATCACTTTGGTGAGATCTGCTTTCTGTAAGCCTTTCAGGATTGCATTCATTGCTTTTGAATTGCTGTGATGTAGGAGCCTTTCTTCTTTAGTATAAGAACCATGTTTAGGAATAGTGTACTCATCTTCAATCACTTCCCAAACCTCATTCCCAAGTGCCATTAGATGAACTTTCATCCTTGCACTCCAAAGACCAAAATCTGACCCATTAAGAATAGGTGCTGCATTGCCACTTGAATGATCTATTGTGTTCTTTACTAGCTTTTCCTTCAAGCTGTTAAACTTTCTGAAGGCACCCACTCTAATACCAATTGAAGAACACAAGCTTATATTGAGAGGGGGGTGAATAGTATAAGACCTCTTTTTACTTTTTCCTTTATACTTCAAAACAGTAAAGTAATATACCCAAAGAAATATCAAAGCAATGCACAAAATCATCCACAAAGTGACACCAATTTTAACGTGGTTCACCCAAAATGGCTGGGCTACGTCCACAAAAATTTTCTCTAAAATTTATCTCAAAGTTATTTGGGAAACCTTCCTAATTACAATGTTTATGAGCCTCGGCTCAAAGGAGATACCTTCCCCCAATCTGAATTTATGAGCCTCTGCTCAAAGGAGATACCTTCCCCTCTGCTCTGGATATGATCCCTCAGAAGATCAACTGTCTCTACCTCTTGCCAGCACGTGGAACTCCTTTCCACCGAAGACCTCATGTACTCAATGCTTAGCCTAAGAGACCTATGCCTTCTATGATCACGTCCACAACATCTCAACAACCTATACCAAACACAGTTAGTCGATATAGTACAAGTCTTCCTCTGTCTATCAGATCTGTCCAACTCTTAAACAAATAAATCCTCTATCCACAAGCCTTCTCAAAGACTTGCTAAATCTGTCCTCATGTTCTCTGATAGAACCAATGTACCTTTGTCCTCAAGTTCTCTGATAGAACTATCAATATCAGCTCACAAGTCCTCTGCTAGGACCTGTCCAAATCTGCTCACAAGTCCCCATCGGAACCTGTCCAAAACCTGCTCACAAGTCCCCAACGGAACCTATCCAAAATCAGCACACAAGTCCCCAACGGAACCTGTCCAAAACAGCTCACAAGTTCACCAAGAAAAACTTGCTTTGCATGAACCCACAAAGAGAATTGTTAGAGACCCAATGTGATTCATCAACCTCATAAAAGCATAAAGAGAATTGTTAGAGACTCAATATGTTCTATACTTAACTCCCAATCTCAATCTCAAATCTCATAGAAACATAAAGAGAATTGTTAGAGACTCAATATGATCTATACTTAACTCCCAATATCAATCTCAAAAGAATAAGATAGATGTAGTATGTTTTTCTCAAGAACATGAAACACAACCCAACAATTGCCAAACAAGAAATATCTCATATAACAATGATACTCATGTTCTTTCCACAACCAATATCTTTTCTCAACCAATTAGGGCTTTAACAACAATGCTTATAGACAAGGTTTAACCAACATCATTCAACTCAACATTAACCTTGAAGCATTCAACCAATCATCACAAGAAAAGAAAACAAGTAGAAATCCTTTTCCCTCCAAAGATATTTGAACAAAACAACCACCAACACAATATCACCAAATGCAAAGAATAACTTGCTCAAATCAACTCAATGGAGTAAGCCCAATATCATGAATCAAGTAAAGCAATAACTTGAACAAACAACCTCTATGGAAGCAACTCAACCATCAAACTCAAAACAACCAACCAAGGGTTCCACCAACTCAATGCAAGTAGCTTGACTCACAAATACAAACCCTAGTGTACAAAGCTTCCACTATCTCAAACCAAAAATTATGCATTCATCAAAAAACTCTCCTTAAGGATAACAATGCATAAGTAGTCTTCAACAAACCAGAAAATAGGATTTACACCCAATCAAAGAAAACCTAGTTGAAAACATTTTCACTCCAACCTTATTTCAGAAAACATACACCAATCATACTCATAAGAAGAATGTGCCCATACCTTATTGGAGTAGAAGAAAATTGATCCTTAAAGCTGTCACCACACACAACCCTCAAACTTCCAACCAAGTTAGGGTTAGAACCAAGATAAATGAGCATATATAAAAACTTTCCTTAGTACACCTTTTAGCTTCTCTTCTTTTGAAAACAACCACCAAAGAATTCAAAAACACAACAACCAAAACTTACACCGTATATCTCCATTTTAAACTTTAGCATAGCAAAAGACTAATCTCAAAAATACAATGAAAGAAATATCCCCTTATTTCTCCTGTCTTTTAAACAATGCTAAACAATGCCAAAAATAATATCAAGAAATTTATCACACCTTAGAATGGCTGCCCTTGAAGAATCCAAAAATTGTGGAATGGTTGCCCTTGACGAATCCAAAAATCGTGGAATGGCTGCCTTTGACGAATCCGAAAAATGCGGCACAAAATACGTTTTAACAAAAACGTGACTTAATCCATGCACAGCTCCCTCCGCTGGAATCGAAACGCAGACCTCCGCCTATGCAAAGCCCAAACACAGCCTATGCTGCCACTAGCCCACAAGGGGCTAACGAAGTCTAAGACAAACTTCCTACCTCTTCAACGAACAAGCACTTTGTAATTTTTTCAAACGCGAGCTCTCTTCTTCTGCGACGTCAACAGAGCATCGATCGCAACCAAAAATTAATGCATTCAAAATTCTCAAGAGGAGTTAAACCTTAGGATCCTTCCCATATTTATAGTCCAATCGTGGAATTTAGAACACGTCGACGAGAGAGAAACATAATTTTGAATTTAATCGAAATTGCTTTCTAAAGGGTTTAAAAACCCTTAATTAATTTTAATAAATTAAGAATAAAAAAGGTTTAAAAACATTTAAGTATTTTTAATAAATTAAAAATAATTTCTCCCTTAATTAATTAAATAATTAATTAATTAAAACCTTGAAGGGTTTTAAATAATAATTAAATAATAAAGAGAACCTCCATTGGTTTTAATAAAAACCATTTAACTTGGTTTTAATAAAAACCCTATCCAAAAACCTTATCCAATGGAATCTCTCCGGATTCTCTTAAGAAGATTCTCTTGGAATCTTTCACCTTTGAAGCCAACACATCCTCTTAACATTAATGCCATTTCCTTTTGACATCAATGACAACTCATAGACAAGGAGCTAGGATCTCAAACCCAAAATTGCCAACATATGGTTCCTTCGAAAAAGGTTTAACAGCTTGAAGGAAGATCTTACAAGAACACAAATGGCTAAGATAGGCAAAGGCAAAACCATGAGACACAAGAAGAAAATAACACACATGGTCATGAAAGAAATGGAATATGAATTCAATATTATTGTTTTGGGGTGAAGAATGGAAATAGATTCAAGTTATGAATCAAGCAATGGAGAAATAACTAGTTTGATAAATTTTTGCATCAGATGTAGGAATACAGGTTACCATGAAGCTTATTATCCACAAGAAGGTGAAGAATGTTTTTTTTGTGGTCAACTCGATCATGATGCAGGTTATTACAATGGGTTTAGTAGTAGTGAAGATGAAGATGATATTTTTGGAAATGAAATTCTGGAGGTTGGTTCAAATGATAATAAGGACAATCAAATCAGGTATGAAGAAAAAATAATACTTTCAGTATTAAAATAAAATACTCCTATTGAAGACCAAATAAAAGAGAGAAATTTAGAAAAATAAAAGGAAGAAGCTACTCTTAAGGAACTTGTTAAGTTGAAAAATGAGAACTTAGAATTAAAGGCTCAAATACAAGAGGATGAGAAATGTAAGACAAAGCTTCTACAAGATCTCTCTGACTTGAAAGATAATATTGAAGAGGCAAGGAAAGTTGAAAAAGGTATGGTTGAATAGTAAAAGGTAAAAGAGATAGAATGTGAAAGACTTATGGTTACTCTTGAAGAATTAAAAAGGGAGAACTCGGGATTAAGGGTTTAAGCTCAAGAAGATGAGAAAGAAAAAGCAAAGTTTCTATAGGAACTCACCAACTTAAAAATCAAGGTTGAAGAGGCAAGAAAATTGAATAAGGTATGGCAAAAAAATTAAAGATAAAATATCTAGAGTGTGAAATATTAGAGCATGAGATAGTTTCACTAAGGATAGAAGTAAAATTCTCTAAGGACAAACTGCACAAGTTTGAAGAAAATCTAAAGACTTTGGATAGGATTATCAATGCACAAAAGTCATCAGTCACCAAAACAGGATTTAGTTCTAAAGAAGAACAAAGAAAATAGGAAGCAGAAAAAGGAGAGTCAAGCTCAAACACTAGAAAAGAAGAAGCATCAAAAGAAGTAAAATAAAGAGTGAGACTTCTAAGGATGAGTTAGACAGTAGAAATTTCAACAAGAATATGAACAATGCATCAGTAATAAATATATGGAACATCAATCATAATAGGTTAAGAGAGACTAAGAGACCAATGAGGTCAAGATAAGGAAGATTCAATGGAAGATGCTTTTCATGTCATAGGTTTGGGCACATGGTGTCATAGTGCAGGACACAGTATAGACATGAATATGGAAACAAATAAAATTTCCATGGGTATTGCTACTCATATAATCATTTTGGTCACAAGGTAATGAATTTTAGGTTTCATGACAGAAGAGGATATGGCTTCACTAAGAGAAATCCTAAGATATTTGCACCTCCAAGGAGTAATAACATTAAGTGTTATAAGTGCAATAATTATGGTCACACAACAAAGTGGTGTAGAGCAGACATTCCAGAATCAAGAAGGAACATGAATAGGAACAGGAACAAGAACCAAAATGTAGACATGGATAGGAACATGGATATGGAAAGAAAAAGTTAGAGGAATCAGAAGGATCATATAATAAGGAAAGAGGATAAAGGTAAAGAACAATACTTTCTCGGAGTAGAAATACTCCCACCCTAGAAGTAACCACCTCAAGAGGAGGTGGGAGAGGGGCTAAGCTAAGAGGCTCATTCTTAGCCCCGAGCCCCAAAGGTGACCCTTTGCCATTGATTTCAAAGGGGGAGATATTTGGTATTTGAGAAAAGAGGAGAGAGCATTGAGCCAAGGGGGAGCAGAACAAAGGAAAGGTCAATATTTTGACAAAAAGAAGTTGGGTTACCATCAATGACAAAGGGGAATATTGTTGGACATTTTGAGTCCATAAGAGTTGTCATTGATGTCAAGATAGAAAGATGGCATTGTTGATTTATGTCAAAACATGAAGTTTTCATTGATGCCAAGAATCGAATCACCACTAACACCGAATGAGTGAAAGGTGCAACTGAAAAGACATCATAGTACACCTCATAATATTATGAATTGTAGATTTGAATGGTTTTTATTAAAACCAATGGTGGCAATTTTAATGGTTTTTATTAAAACGAATGGTGGCAATTTTAATGGTTTTTATTAAAACCATTGGTGGTAATTTTAATGGTTTTCATTAAAACCATGTGGTCAAGTTATAAGGTTTTTCTAAAAAATGAGGATGCCCTAAAGTTTGGCTTAAAATACGAAAGCCCATTTAATTATTAAATTATAATAATTAAATTCTTCAAAAGAATTTAATTTATTATATTTAATAACTTAAATAAGCTAAAGTTTGGGTGCTTTAATAAAGTTTGGGTGCATACTATAAAGCTTGAGCATTGGGTTATTCGTGGGTAAGGTTTGACCCTCTTCCGTCGACATCACCGCATTCTCACCTCCGATGTGAAGAAACAAAAGAACATGGTATATAAATACCATAGCCTTCTCAAAGGTTATGCATCTTCTCATCCCCCAAAATAATTGATCTCCAAGCTTTGCAAAATTTCTCCTTGTGAAATAGTAGTTCGTGCAAAGACTTAGGGCAGTGTGAGAGAAGAAGCCAAGACATGGATTGTGGAAATAAAAGGATGCAAGGTAGTGGAGGCTCCAATGGAGCACGTGGATCCACATCATTGGAAGCCAAGGTGAAAGCACTTAAGGAGAGAAGCACTTCACGCAAATCCAAAGTGGTAACATTATTTTATTTAATATTTTATTTTTTGACTTAGGCTAAGGTTAGACTTAGGATAAATAAGGAGGTAAATGGTTTGACTAGTGCCTAAGTTAAAAAGGAGTTTGGTGGATTTTATAAAAGTTTTAGGTGAAAGTTTAATTGGTGGATAAAAGCTCTTTTACCTTAGAAAATGAAAGATTAGTTATTGCATTATTTATTAAAGGTTTTATCTTTAAAGTGCAATAATAAAATAGGGAGTCATAAGTAGAAAAGTAGATAGATTTTTGAAGAATAAAATTCTGAAGTGGCTTATAACAAATATGTTTGATTGAGATCTATTTGTGATGTCCTAGGGTTTTGAGAAGTGAATATTCAAATTATTGTGGTCTTGGATATTATTTTAAGATTGGATTAATAAGGTGTATTCATGAATTAGTATATTCCTTGTATTGTTATCTAACCTTCTTGAGCTTGGCAAATAAGTGTTTTATTGTTGTGGCAGTTTCTTGAAGTTCCTTATCATCAAGAAAAAGGTATGGGAATATTATTTCAAATTTAAGTTGTGTGATTGGTTTTTCTAAAAATAAGTTTGGAGTGAAAAGGACTTGATTAGGGTTTCCTATTGAGTATGTTGAGTTAATGCTTTGGAATAAAATATTGTTGTTAAAACCTTGTTTGTTAAGCATTGTTGTTGAAGCCATTGGTTGTGCGAAGAACTTGAAGTAGGGTTTGAAAAGAACATGAGTATCATTGCTATGTGAGGATTATTTTATAAGAATTGTTGTTGAAGAAATTTGTTGAGCAAAGAACTTGAACTAGGGTTTGCAAAGATCATGAGTATCATTGTTATGTGAGATTTGTTGTTGAGTATTATTGGAAATATTTTGAGTTGGTGTTCATATTATTGGACTAGGGTTTGTGAGAAAGGGTTGTTTCTTAAGTGATTGGTTGAGTAGAGTTGGTTAAGCCTAGTCAAATGGATGTGTGAAGTGATTGTTCAAGTTCCATAAAAAAAACTATTCTATATTTTGAATTGAGTTGAGAAAGTAATTGAGCATTGAGTTGAATTTGTAGCATATTGAGTCTCTAAAAATTATCCATATGTTTCTAAGAGAGTGATTGAAAGTAACTGAGCATTGTGATGATTATAGAGCATATTGAGTCTCTAACAATTATATTTATGTTTCTATGAGATTGGACAAGTTATGTGTGGACTTGTTGAGCATATTTGAGGTAAGTATTTGAGGAGACTTGTGGACTAATTTTGTGTGATATTTTTTGGAAGCTTACAATACAGATTTGCATAAGTTCTTGAGAGGACTTATTGAGTAGATTTGAGCAAGTTCTAGAGAGGATTTGTAGAGTAGATTTGAGCAAGTTCTAGAGAGGACTTGTAGAGCATATTTGAGCAAGTTCTAGAGAGGACTTGTAGAGCATATTTGAGCAAGTTCTAGAGAGGACTTGTAGAGCAGATTTGAGCAAGTTCTAGAGAGGACTTGTAGAGAAAATTTGAGCAAGTTCTAGAGAGGACTTGTAGAGCAGATTTGAGCAAGTTCTAGAGAGGACTTGTGGAGCAAATTTGGAAAAGTTCTAGAGAGAACTTGTGGATAGATTAGTGTGAGCTTTTGTGGAAGCTTACAAGGCATATTTGATACAAGAATTTGAGAAGACTTGAGAGTAGAATTTATTGATTTTTTCAAACCTTGAGTTAAGGTTTAGGGTAGATCCAGCAAAGTTGAGTCAAGACTTGAGTTAAGGATTGAGGATAGATATCGAGGAAATATTTGTGCTAGACCGAAGGGCTATGTTTAGTGTAGATTTGAGAATAGAGTTTGGTACGGATTTGAGGACAGGTTTATGCCAGACCAGAGACAAAGATTGAGTAAATTTGTGCTAGATCAAAGGACTATGTTTAGTGCAGATTTAATATAGAGCTTTGGAGGTGACAAAGCAGAGAGGACAATAGTCTCCAGTGGATAGAGATCCATTAGCTAGGGCAGTGAGGGTAGGTCTTTTGAGTGGGGACAAGAGTCTTCAATGGAGAGATATCCATAAGCCAGTGTAGTGGAAGCAGTAGTCTTATAGAGGATCACTAGCCAGAGCAAAGGAGAAGGAGTTTTGCTATGGATAGATATCCATAAAATTTATTAGGGGATTGGTGTCTCCTTTGGACATATATCCATAAACATTGTAACTGGAAAAGGATTCCCAAGAGATTTATTGAAATTTTTTTAGTGAAATATGTTCTCTATGGAGTAGCCCACATTGGGTGAACCATGTAAATTTTGGTGTCTCTATTGTATGTGATGATTTGTGCATTGCTTTGGTTATTGTTGTTGATATTACTATATTTATATTACATAATATTGATTGGAAAAAAAAGTAAAAAGCGGTCTTATACTGTTCACACCCCCTCTTAGTATAAGCTTGAATTCTTTAAAAGTGATTTATTTAGGAGTGATAAGAGGAATATAAATTGTTTGGTATTGGTCTAAAAATTGACCTATGGAAATATCATGCACCTAAAGGTTTAAACCAATATTCAATGACCTTCAATCTATGGTACTTTGAGGTTAATATTTGGAGCAGGTCGATTACTATGGAGTTCTAGATGACTGAAATTGAAAATAAAAAGGGGAAAAAGGGTGTTGAAAGAAACAAATAGAGCTAAAGCTAGAACTTATAAAGGGTACAAATTAAGCCACATCAAAGTACATGCAGTATAAAAGCTTTGACCACTAAGAAATTAGCTATTTTAGTTAACAGACCAACTACTTTTTCTTCAATCAAAACACATTACCATTTATTATATCTATTTTGAATATGAATTCCAGAACTAGAGAATGAATAAACAAATATCCTGATAGCAGAATATCAACATAATCATTCAATAGGTTATGCAAAAATAATTAAACATTCATACATACATGTTCTGCATAAATTAATCAAATGGAGATTAAAAACTAATTCATCTATGTTTTTTTATAAGCCAAAAACCTTTTACATGTAAATTGTAAAATCCTAAGAGCCGACCAATTTTCTAGAGGCTTCCACCTCTATTTATATATTTTTACATTTTAGTATTTACAATGCAAGATTTTGAAAAATAATTGTTATAAAGATATTAGTGGGCTAAACTTCAATCTGGGCCATTCCTTGTTCTTGAAATGATTTTTTGTTGTAGATTTATAAAAGATTTTGTTAGCTAAAACTTTCTTGAAGATTGTATCACATAGTCATGTCTTTTATCTGCCTTTAATGCTTTCCAAATTCTATAATCACGACATGGAGATATGTCATGCAATTATGGATTTTTCTTGGATTTCATTGCTTTTGACTAGGTTGACCATTGTTTCATGGTGTCATTGTTGACCTCTTACTTTAAAATGTTTATTGTGCAGTCATAATGAAGATTTAAAAAGTGGTATGTTTGACTATCTTTAACCATGGCATAGAGACATGTCACAAGGTCATGACTTCTTTCAGCTTTTCACACTTCTTAGTATCTTTGATAGTGGTATAGAGACATGTCACATGGTTGTGGCTTCTTTCAACCTTTCACACTTTTTAACATCTTTGACCATGGAATAAGACATGTCACACGATTGTGGCTTCTTTCAACCTTTCACACTTCTCAACATCTTTTATTATGACATAGAGACATGTCACGGGGCCATGGCTTATTTTGGCCTTCAAAACTTCTCAACGTCTTTGATCGTGGCATGGAGACATGTCATGAGATCGTGGATTCTTTTTATACTTAGCCAAATTTTAATGCTTTGTTCTTCAGTTGCACATCAGACTTTGTTAGCCAATATTTATTTCTTTTAACTACTCTTAGGATGATCTACCCATTGTCCAAGCATAAAACATCTAATAAACCCTGGCTTAGACCAAATATTACCATTCTTAGTTACAAAAACAATTTACTAGAAGTATTGTATGGGTAGGGATAAAAACACCATATTCTTGGTGACTCACAAGGGATTTACAATTGTGGAAATAAAGAACCCAGATAGCCATATTTTGAATTAAGCACTTTCTAAGGGGAGGGAAGGGGAAGAAGGAACTAAAAGAAATACTAGGAGGATAATGACCACAAGATAAAGGAGGAACATGGGCAATGAAATGAAGGGTGCACACACAAAAAGGTAGAAAGTAATGGAGGAAGAGAGAAAAATGAAAAAGCATTGGGACAACAAAAATATGGAGGAGGAAAAGTAGAAGAGGAAAGAAGAATAACTAAAGGTGTTCATGATAAAATATACAAGAGAACACCTAAGGAAATAAAAATCTTAAAATAAGAAATAAAATTGAAGGCAACCTTGGAATTATCCCATAAAAATGGTAAAAATAACTACCTAGTCCATGGGACACCCCCACAAATTGCACTTCCATGAATATACTCTGCTATAGCCACCAGCTACTTCAAGAACATACAAATTTCCATGAGCACTTGTTATCCTTGCACCATTTTTTCTTTCTCACATGGTTTAAAAGGAACCTCCTTTGCTGATCAAAATTCGTCATTCAAGCTTTCAAAATTGCTCTCAAACTCATCTCCATTTCTAAATATATTTTAATTCATGTTGCACATGAAGCCTTATATAGAGAAGAAAGGTTTTTCCACTAGCTAGAACCTGTGGAATCATATATTTTTATTGGGAACTTTCTTCAAAAAAAATAGTTTGTTACAAATCGTCTATTCAGTGTCAACCCATAGCCTTCATTTTAGTATTTTTTTAATTCTACTGACATTATATCTTCATATGGAATGTCGTATTATCTTGCTCATACAAGTCATGTCAATTTTACATGGTGCAAATTCTTAGGTGCGTGTTCTATAAATTATGTATAGTTTTGATTATGTCCATTGGGCTATGGAGTTAGTGTACTAATGATGGAGGAAGAATATAGAAAGTTGATAGAAAGTGCTCTATGAAATATTATATGGTTAACCAAAATATGTTTTAAATTCCCTCTTTCCAACTACTGTAATGATCCCTTGTACAAAATGATGTAATACATTCATTGCCTATGGGTGTGTCATATTTATCTAGCATGATTGTAGCTAGTAACTTATTTATTTTTGTTATATGTACACAAAATTTAAGGTTTAATAATAATTCTATATTTCAAATACTTGCAAGGGATTACATTTATAGGTTTGAGAAAAACCAATTTGGGCTCAACATTGTTGGAGCACCATTTATTCTCGTAAAATAAATCTGCCTAACATAGCTTACTCTAAACATAGACAAAGTCCAACCTGCTTCCTATATGCTGTTTATAATCACATCTAAAATAGATACATAGAAACATGAGTTTAAATTCCAACATTATCCCCCTTAAATTTGAGAGGGCTGATAAGACAGTCTCTCAGGTTTATATATTGAGCTTTAGAAACTCCTTTGTTGAAGATGCCCACTATGTTGTCCAAAGTGCTGAAATATTGTAGCTCAATTGCCTGTTTCTACACCATGTCTCTAATGAAGTGATAATTCATGTTGAAGTGCTTTTATATACTATGGTGGATAGGATTATGTGCCAACTGTATTGCACTCATATTGTCACAATACAATATTGTAGGACCACTTTATATCTCACCTATTTCTTCAAGAAATTTTCTCAACCATAAAGCTTGGGTACTAGTATTTGTGATTTCTATGTACTCAGCTTCATTAGATGATAATTCTACAATAGTATGCTTTTTGGAACTCCATGTAATTAGTCCTAACCCAAGACTAAAACAATTCCTTGAAGTAGATTTCCTATAATCTATGTTGCTGCCCCAATCACTATCACTAAAGCCAACTAATTTTATAGCATTACATTTGTGGTAATGGATCCCATAATCCAATGTACCCTTTACATATTTCAAAATTCTTTTAGTTTCTTGTAGATGAAGTTCATATGGATCAGCCATATACCTTGAAACTAGAGAAACAACATATTGAATATTCGGCCTTGTGTTGATGAGGAACATTAGACTCCCAACCATGCTCTTGTAAGTGGCATTGTCAACTTTTGATGCTCCATAAAAAGTGCATAATTGTATCCCATGACCTATTGGAGTTGCAATATACTTGCATTGCTCCATAGAAAATTTCTTTATCATATATTGAGCATATTTATGTTGATAAATGAAGATCCCATTTCCTATTTGATGTACCTCCATGCCTAGGAAGTAATGCATTAAACCTAGATCCTTCATTTGAAACTCTTTCATCATGAAGTGTTTGAACTTATCATTCATTTTATAACTACTTTCCATGAATATTAGATCATCCAAATATAAGCACACAATGAGAATATCTTTACCTTATTTTATGTAGTAGAGAGTAGGTTCACTTTTGCTCCTAGTGAATCCATACTTTTGAAAGTAGCCATCAATGCGTGAGTACCATGCTCTTGGTGCTTGCTTTAGGCCATACAATGCTTTCTTCAATTTGTAGATAAGGTTATCCTTACCTTGTTCTTCAAAGCCTTGAGGTTGTTGCATAAAAACCTCTTCATTCAAGTACCCATTTAAAAAGGCACTCTTAACATTCATGTGTTGAATTCTCCACCCTTTGTGGGCAGCCAAAGAAAGCACTAGTCTAATGGTCTCTTGTATAGCAACATGAGAAAAGGTTTCCTCATAGTTAATACCATAATTTTGAGTAAAAAATTATTCTACTAGCCTCCTTGCATTATGTCTTTCAATGCTCCCATCAACATTGAACTTGGTCTTATAGACCCATTTACATCCAACACATTTCTTGCCCTTAGGAAGCTCCACTAGCTCCCAAGTGTCATTATTTTTTATAGAGGTCATTTCCTCTTTCATGGCATGTTGCCATACATCATGAGTACATGATTTTTCATAACTAGATGTCTCTAGCTCTACACTAGTCATTAAAGCATATTTTACATCTCCTTTAGGCTCTTGAGAGTCTTCATCACCATACATGTGTAAATTTTCAAGTCTTTTCAAGACTTCATTCATTTCACTAGCTTGGCTTCTAGTGTATCTTCTTTGAAAATTCTTGTCCATCATGTGATAGGAGGTATGGTACTAAAGTGTTCTCTTACCTATTGATGGTGAATCTACTTCCATTGGCATTGGAGAAGAACTTGCTGATATTTGTGGAGAAAAACTTGGAGTAGCACTTGTTGTACTTGGAGTAGAACTCTTATTTGGACTTGGAGGACTTCCATGGTTGTTCTTGTTAATGGGATGCACTTGAAAGGAGCTTTCATATTTTATGACCCCATACTCCCCATTCATCAAAAATCACATCTCTAGAGATAACAACTTTGTGTGTTTTTGGATTGTAGAGTCTATATGCCTTTGAAGACTCACAATACCCAATGAAAATACATGCTTGAATTTTGAGGTCAATTTTCTTTCTTGTCTCATCAGTAATGTGTGCATATGCAAGACAACCAAAAACTTTTAAGTGCTTTACATTTGGATTTTTACCATACCATCCCTTATATGGAGTTATCCCATCTAAACTAGAAGTGGGACTCCTATTCAAAATATAAATACTTGTCCTAACAACATTAGCCCAATATATGTTACTGAGTTTCTTTGTTTGAAGCATTGATCTAGCCATTTATACAATAGTGTGGTTCTTCCTTTTAGCCATACCATTTTGTTGTGGGGTGTAGGTAGTAGTTAATTGCATTTTGATCCCACAATATTTACAATATTTGAGAAATGCATTTGAACAAAAATCCCCTCCTCTATCAGTCCTTAATATTTTTAAAACATACTCACTTTGATTCTCTACATTATTTTTGAAATATTTGAAACATTCAAAAGCTTCATCGTTAGTTTTCAAAAAATAAATCCAACACATTCTAGAGAAATCATCAATGAAAGTGAGAAAGTAAGAATTGTTACCCAAGATTTTGGTATTCATTGGACCACAAATATCCGAATGTACCAATTGGAGTGGATGGCTTGCTACTCATGCTTGTCCTCTTGGAAAATTTGTTCTTGAGTGCTTTCCTAAAACACATCCTTCACACACCTCCTTGTGCTCTTCAACTTTTGGTAATCCACACACCATAGCTTGTGAAGTCAACAACTTCAAGCTTACAAAATTAAGATGACCATATCTCAAGTGCCAAAGCACACTTGGATTTTATATGGCTACACTAGCAAGTTGAGCACCTCCTTGTTACCAAAAATTAAGAGGAAATAACCTATTCTTTGTCATAGGTACTTGTGTAACAACTCTATTACAATTATTTTTGTCAAAAATTACACATTTACCATCTTAAAAAACATGCCTATAGTTATCTTCCATGACTTGTCCAACACTAAGAGAAAATTATGGTGGAGTTTAGGAGTGTAATAGATATTGCTCACCTTCTTTGGGCCTTCTTTTGTTGGAACCTCCATGGCTACCATACCTTCAACTTGTAGTGCCTTGTCATCTCCCAATTTGATATTTGACTTGTATGTGGAATCCATTGTAGCAAATAACTCCTCCTTGCCACTCATATGATTTGAGCAACCAGTATCCAAAATCCAAGTTTCATTAAGATTTTGATCTGATTTTTCATATGTGAGGAACAAATTTGAAGAAGTTCCTTCCTCTTCTCCATAGTTTCCATAATTATTACTTCTCCCTTCTTGAGAAGTCTTGGACCAACAATATTTAGCAAAGTGACCAAGCTTACCACAATTGTAACAAGCTTTCTTTGATTTGTCACCTCCTCTTCCTCTTCCTTGGTTGCCACCTCTTGATCTACCTCTTCCTCTTCCTTTACCTCTTCTTTGGCCTCTTCCATGTCCTCTTCCTTGTGCATTGCCATGAGTATCACCTTACTTATATTAGAATGCTTTTTGATCACCTCCAAATCTTGATGTAGAACCTTGGAGTCTCTCTTCATGGGACATCAAAGAACCAATTAAAGCATCAAAAGTTAGAGTAGAAATATATTTAGAATAATGATTGCAATATGATTCCACTTATGAAGAAGTGTTCTCAACACTTTCTTTACAACCACTTCAATTTGTGTGTCTTCTCCAAGGGTCTGCATTTTTTTTACAATGGTTTTAACTCTAACAAAATAATCTCCCACTCGTTCATCTTCTTGCATCTTGAGATTCTTAAAATCTCTCTTCAAATTTTGAAGCCTCACTTACTTCACTTGATTGGTCCCTTAATAAATTTATTTCAAGGCACTCCAAGCATCTAGGGCTGATGAACAAGAAGCAATACTTGGAAATATGCTTTTCTCCAAAGCTACTTGGAGATGGTAGAGAGCAAAGGAGTTCTTATTTTGGGCATCCTTATCAGCAGTCCTATCAGCTGCACTCAAGGTGTTCCAATAAACAGGTTCAATGTATCCTTCTTCTATTATATCCCATAAACCTTTGCCAATGAGTACGGTATTCACCTTGATAGACCAATACTCATAATCTAATCCATTAAATTTAAGAATGGGAAGATTATTATTGGCTGCCATTTCTCTCTGTATTACTTAAACCAGTCAACAACAAATCTCACAGCAACAGTAATTATCTTACTTCTCAATTTAGATTTTGATGAACAAAAATACCTCTCTATTTGCATAGATTGCAATAAAGAGCAGGTTCAATGCTTAATTAACAATATTTTTTTAACACCACACAACATACCGATGATACAATAGTTTTCAAACTGTAGGTATATACAAATAGAGGCTCACAATTTAAACATAGTCTCCAAGAGACGATGCTACCAATGCGGAAATAGCAAATTACCTAACTGTATCACCACATACATGTGATAAAGACTACGATTGAAGGTTTGAACCTTCCTCCACACCGTATCGTAGATAATTAAAACAATTACAACAAATATGCAAAGTTATTTTCACTTTCCAACTACAACAATGCAAAGTTGTGACGTGACATTCCAGTAGATTTGCAATGGACTCGGTCTAATCAATGCGGTCTTCTCCCAGATACAGTGCGGACTTCTATTGGAAAAGTCTCATAGATGGCTGAAGTTTCTCCTCACTCCACCTCATAGTAATCACTCACTCCATATGCTACTATGAGCTTCACGTACTCCTCTCTACGCATATGAGCAGAAGGTTTATGTTGCTATTTAAAAAAAATTAAGTCTCACTGCTCACAGTATTACAACTCATTGTTGTCTTCACATGGTTGTCCAAAATATTACACCTTCACACTTCTGTAGCTGATGACTCTGTCGCACACAGATTACATATCAAACTAAAAAACACACCTCCCACTTCTTTGCGTGATTTGGAAATTACACTAGCAAACGTCTCCTCGTAGACCACTCCGAATAGTGTCTAGGTAGTAGTAAGAATAGGTGTTGTGTGTGTTTGGAACCTCAGTGGGTAAAAGGCCACACCATAGAGAAGGCATCACACAACTAGATGCAACTAAGCCAGCTTCCAAAAATACCATGCTCAACACATTACAATACGTGTTGTCTCCTTACGTCACAGCTCCAAATCATGATGTCTCTCCACGCTAGAAATAATATTCTATGAATGTGAATGTGATAATCCAGTGAGCTTTAAATGAAGCTCCTCTATACCTCCAATTGCGGGGTTCGAATGCTCCATGTGAGCTTCTTCTCCAAAGGACGTAAACTACACATTAAATATATTTATATTGTTGATCGCCTTCTTCGATATTTTTTTATTTTCTTTTACGCACGCCTTCGGATGAGCAACATCGTTCTCTATTACGAGGGCATTTTTTTTTATATATCGCGGTAATCCAAAAATCGAATCACATCTTCAGGTATAATTTTTTAATGCAAACCACAATTCGCTCTGCGTATCCAGATGTCCTCAACTTACATCATTCTCTCTGGCAGTGTGTAGCATATTCAAATCACACCCACTTCAAATCAAACTTACACGCAACTTTTAAACATGGGTTTGTCTACAATAAAATCTCCTAAATTGTTGGTGCAAGCTTCCTCACAGTTGCACAGGCTTCATATTTACGTATGTCAAACAAAAAACATAAACTTATGTAGATTTTGCAGTACGCATGGTTTCCTCTCAATTTATCTCATAGAGAACACACTGTTTCCACGATCTTGAACACGTTACCTCACAACAAACACTTTTGCTTGATCGCGTAGGCTCATACGCACAAATTTCAATGCAGTCTCCAATCGTAAGATTCAAGCATCCCGTTTGGAGTATTTCTTAATGTAGAATGAACACGCAGACCTCTATGTTCTTCTTAATAGCGTAAAGCTTTCTCCTCTTGGACTGAACTCATGAAGTGTGATGGGCAATCCATAAGATTTTTCCTTCAGGATTTGATTCCAAAATGAGGTTCAATACTCATTCTATATTTCAAAGACTTGTAAAGGATTACATTTATAGGTTTGAGAAAAACCAATATAGGCTCAAAAATTTTGGAGCACCATTTATTCCTGTAAAATAAATCTGCCTAACATAGCTTACTCTAAACATAGACAAAGTCCAACCTGCTTCCTATATGCTCTCTAGAATCACATCTAAAATAGCTACGTAGAAACATGAGTTTAAATTCCAACAAAATTTATGGCTCACCTACCATGCCTGTCCTAAAGGATTTCTTGAAGCTTATCCTGTGAACCTGCAGTGTCCAAACCATATGACACCAAACTTGAGTTTCTCTTCATTTTTAGTTTCCCATAGATCACATATTTTGCCAATCCTAGTTAATCATTCTACTTCTAAAATTTGCTCTGAAAGTCTTGTACCTTGAATTTGTGTAGACATATCTTGTTTTGTTTGGGTAGTTACCCAACCAAATGTTAGTCTTTCCAATATCTCTTGTAAGTGTTATCTTGCCTAATGTTGTGATGGGTTCCTTATCTGATACTCCATCCCTTGTCTCAGCATCTTAATTTGAGTAGCTACCCAAAAATAAGGGGTTTCATATTCTTCTGCATCACAAAGGAGTTTGAAGTTGGTTGTATTATTATCATGGAATTTAAGATCAAGATGCATGTAATACTACTTTAGTTGGGTTGACCTTGCTTCTAATACATTGATTGATTTTACCTTTATGTTGTAGCTCATTTTATTTGGATGGCTTGCTTCTTGATGTTTGTAATCTTTGATGTAGAAAGAAATTAGATCTTCATTTTGAATTATAATTACCCTTTTGTTACTTGATATTATCATCAGATTATATCTCTGGTTTAGGCCTCTTTTTGTGTGTTTTAGGAGATCTTCATATAGACATATCCCAACCTAGGTGTTGTAGGTGAGTTGGAGAGGAGAGGGCAATCCTCCAAGGGAGGTTCCAGGTTCGAATCTCCACCCTACCAAAAAGGTGAATTGGGTATCCAAAATCCAATTGATAATGTTGGTGCGGGCAGGGTCGGGTGCAACCCCCGGGTGACTTTGACAGTGTAGAACCCCCTGTTCGTGGTCTCTTAGACCAAGGCGGCCCCGCAAGGGTTTTTTCGCTTATATATATATATATATATAGACATATCCCAAACAAAGGGGGCACATCAACAACCATGATGTCTTGAACAATAGCTAACTTTTAATGTCTGCATTCCATCATAAGTAAATTTTTAACAATACCCATTTTTTTACCAACTTCCCTCTAAAATATATCCATTCTAGCTCTTGTGTGTTCATATTTAGACCCAAACTTTTAAAAATTTCTAGTGGCATAATTGATCTTTCAGCCTTTGAATCCACTATACAGTTATGTAATATACCCTTTTTCAAGAAGAGAGACAAATAAAATGGGGAGGGAGGTATTTTTTTAGTTTTCAATGAGATTCCCTTTACATTATTGTCTTCTCCTGACTCCCCAATAGAGATTTCAAGCAAGTCCACCTTCTTGGATACTAGAAAATATTCCCTTAGGTTTCTTGGAATTGAGATAGAGTTCTTGGATAGGCTGTAAAATAGCTCAATATTTTTTGTTCTTTGTTCCAGTGTTATAACGAAGAAATATAGCCCTTTATATGCCTCCAATATTTTTTGATTTAGTGATTGTTTCTATGAGGTGGGAAGCTGTGTATTTATTTGAGTCCTCTCATCTATACATTGAGATGGTGGGGATAGCGTACAAATATCATTGTAATTTTTTGGCTAGGATGCTACAAGATTTGCATCTTTCCAATGCTTATAATTTTGTATTGTATTGCAAGCTACCATGTTATCCATCAAAGGTAGTATTCTCATATTTTCATAATGAACCTTTTTTGTTTCAATATGAACTCCATTATGCAATAGAGATTTGATTAGAGCTAATGTTTTATTACCCTTTTTTTCCTCATATATATCAACATCCTATCAAAACCTTTTTTCTAAATTGGTCCTTACATATTATGTCAGCTAAAGGCTGCTAGGCTGGAAAAGTTATTGTATAGTTGGCACCTAGTTATTGAGATCTTCTCTTTTTTATTGCAAGAGTTGCTTCTCTATATTTCTAACCTCTTTGAATAGCCTCTATACCATCATCTTCAACTCTTGCTCTGTTTGAGGCTTATTTCCATGAGGATTGGTGGAAATACCATCCCTGGATATCTGAAGTAGATATGGATCATCTTCCTCGGGGAATGGGATATGCAATTGACTTATGGAAGGTTTGAGAGGACAAGCAAATTATATAAGAGGTATTTTTCCTGCTTGGACTAGTATATATTTATCATGAATGACCTCTTTGAAAATATGTAGGAATATCTTTTCTTTATATTATTGAACAAGGATGCTTATATGACAATGGAAAGCATGGATGTAATATAGATAGGCTTGAATAACAAAGGGCTAGACCTCCTGGGGAATTATTTTTAAGTCCTTTGAAAATAAACATTGAATCAAACATGGTTTCGTGAGGGGATTTATTTATGAATGATAATTGAGTAAGTAGTAAGAACCTATATTTAGACTCGCCAAATTCATTAATAAGAGCTTTCGTAAGATCCTCCCATGTAGAGATACTTCCATGTTCCAAGGATCTATACCATAGTAACAGTTTACTCTTGAAAGAGAGAACTAATAATTTGATCATTATATCTTCACACATTGTCATAGCTACTGGCCAGTGAAGCTATGCCTTGACAGTGTTCAAATATAGTTTTTTCTTTGCCTTCATAACCGGTTAGGACTTTCAAGATACTCTTAGGTATTTTATGAAGAATTGGGATATTGAGAGGGTTTGTATAATTCCAAGGTGGGCAATATTTTTGAGCCATGAAACATGAGAAATAATTATACTCAAAAGTATTATAAAAATATAGAACTGATGATTTTATACATTTGGGTTTAATCAACATTAGAGTCACTAGATGAACAAACTATTATTTTCAACAAGGCCAAGATTGTTCATCACATATTAAATCCTCTTAAATAGAAAATGGAGCATGATTTTCTTGAACATGGACATGCATATTTTTGTGCTCTTCTCTAGTGGAGTCTCCAAGTGATTGAAAAGAATGTTGCTAAAAATAAAGTATCATCAAAACTCTGATTTATTCAAAAAATGGACTGGGGTCCCACTGGGTGTGCCAAAAAAAATTTATCTAAAATTTTTGGTAGAATGATGGGTTTATGTTTTATGAACTTTGGTACTAGGATTTCAAAGACAACCTATCATATATCTAGGTTTAATTTTCACAAAGTTTCAAGGTGATTAAAATTAATATTGCTAAAAATAGAGTATCACCAAAACTTTGATTTATTCAGAAAGTGAGACTTGCGTCCCACCGGACATGTCAAAAAATGTTGGTCTAAAAATTAGCCTATGGAAATATTGTGCACCCAAAGACTTAAACCAACATTGAATGACCTTCAAGCTATGGGGATTTGAGGTCAATCTCTAGATTAGGTTGGTTCCTATGCAGTTCTAGCTGACTGAACTTGAAAATATAAAGAGGAAAAAGGATGTTGAAATAAATGAACAGAGTTGAATCTAGAACTTATAAAGGGTAAAAATTAAGCCACATTAAAGTACATACAATATAAAATATTTGACCACTGAGAATTTAGCTATTTTAGTTAACATACCAATTGTTTTTTCTTCAAACAGAACACAATATCATTTATTATATCTATTTTGAATATGAATTCCAAAACCAGAGAATGAACACACAAATATACAAATAGCAGAATAGCAACATAATCATTTAACATGTTATGCAAAAATAAGTAAACATTCATACATACATGTTCTATGTAAAAATAATCAACTAGAGGTTAAACACTAATTTACTTGTATTTCTTTAGAAGCCAAAAACCTTTTACATGTAAATTGTAAAAGCCTAAGAGCCAACCTCTTTTCTAGAGGCTTTTACCTCTATTTATAGATTTTTACATTTTAATATTTACAATGTAAGCTTTTGAAAAATAGAAGTTGTTACAAAGATATTAATGGGCTAAGCTTCAATCTAGGCCATCCCTTGTTATTGAAATAATTCTTCATTGTATATTTGTAATAGAGTTTGTTAGATAAATATTTATTGAAGATTGTGTCATGCAGTCGTGGCTTCTATCTGCCTTCAATGATTTCCAAATTATGTGATCATGGCATGGAGACATGTCGTGCGATTGTAGCTTTATCTTGGAATTCATTGCTTTTGACTAGGTTGACCGTAGTTTCATGACATTATTGTTGACCTCTTGCTTTGAAATGCTTGTCATACGATCATGGTGAAGATTTAGAAAGTGGTATGTTTGACTATATTTATTTAAAGCATAGATACATATCATGCAGTTGTGAATTCTTTCGACCTTTCACACTTCTCAGCATCTTCAACCGTGAGATAAAGATATATTATGCAATCATAGATTCTTTCGATCTTTCACACTTCTCAAAATCTTTGACTGTGGCATAGAGACATGTCACATGACCATGGCTTCTTTCAGCTTTTTACACTTCTCAACATCTTCAACCATAGCATAGAGATATATCGTAGGTCCATGGCTTCTTTTGATCTTCAACATTTCTCAACGTCTTCGACCACAACATGGAGACATGTCGCATGGTCGTGCCTTCTTTTTATACTTAGCTAAATTTTAATGCTTTGTTATCCGATTGCAATACAGACTTCATAAGTCAATATTTATTTTTTTTAACTATCCTCAGGATAATCTACTCACTGTCCAAGCATAAAACATTTGATAACCCCTGAATTTGGCCAAATATTACCATTCTTAGTTACAAAAATAATTTACTAGAAGTATTGTGTGGGTAGGAACAAAAACTACCCACATTTGGTAGATTAAAGTTTTTATAAAGTTGGAGTTATAAGGTTTTTTAATAGGTTTTTATTTATTAGATAAGTTTCAAAATTTGAAATTTTTTTATTAGTTTTTTGAAAATAGAAGATTATTGAACTTTTGCAAATTTAGTTATTTTGGAGTTAAAAGAATTTCTAGTTCAAACTTAGGAAATTTGCAAAATTAATTTTTCTTAGTTTCTAAAAATTAGGGAGACATAAGGATTACTACTTCATAGGAATTTAAATTTAGAAACTTTAAATTATTTAAACCTAGGGAGTTATAAGGTTGTCTACTTCAAAGGAATCAAAATCTATAAATTCAATGGATAACAATATAGAGTTCATGATATGAAAAGAAAAATTAAATGTCATAAAATTTGGGATCAAAATTTGATTGAAAAATCTGAAGGAAAGATAGATCTAGTCTCAAAATTAATCTATAGTGAAGCTATAGATGAAAATTTTGAAATATTTGAATACTATTTACATGTAAGAATTTTTGAAGCAATTGATGATGAAAAATATAGTATTATGATACCTTTAGATATTGGTAGCATAATGTATATGGTATTGCTTATACTCAAGTTTAATAAATAAGAGAATGTGAAACAAAAAGAGTTGATTGAATCTCTTAAGAAGAAAGAAAAAGTAGATGAATAATTTCTAGAAATGATATTTCATTATTCATGCAATATTGATAAACCAAGTTCATCTAACTCAGGAATCTATTATGATGCTTTAAGTGAATGTTTAGAAGTATCTATACAGGAAAATAAAGAATCATATGATTCTAAGGACAAAGACAAAAGAAATATTCTTATGCAAGAATCTGATGACAATGAGAGAGTTCAAGAGACTTGTAATATTGAAGCTACAAAGACTAAAGAACATGAAGTTGAATCCAAAGATAAATTCAAGCAAGAAGAAGAACCTGATGGAGATCAAGATAAAGATCACTTGCATTGTAAGGTCACTTGAAGAATGAAGAACATGATTGAAGACTAAAGTCTTCAATAACCAAATAATGTAATACAAGGGGGTGTTGGAGTATATTACATTTTTTGGTACATGCTAATGTACCCCCATGGTACATCTTGTAAATATTAGATTAGGGTTGAGTCTTAGTTTAGAGTGTGAGTAATATTTTATGTAATGTTGTAATGTGCATGAAATACACAATTGTTATGTAAGTGTGTATGTGCGGGAAATGCACAAGTGTCATGTGAGTATGTGTGTAAATATAATGAGATTCTATGTGCACAAGTGTCTTATATGTAAGAGTGTAAATCTGTAATGTAAATATGTGTCTTAAGATTAGAGTGTGCAAAGTGAAGATTCATATCTAAGTGTGCATTCAATATAGAGTCATGTGTATGCAAATGTTAAGTAGAGAAGCTAAGAGTCATGAGACTTTGCATTTGGAAAGGAATAATCAAGTATCCAAAGAGTCATTCTACTATGGATGTATAGTATTCCATAGAGAAGGAACAATAAGTTAAGAGTAATATCAAAATATCCAATCATAAAGTATCAAGTATAATATTTGTAAGAGAAAGAGGAATAATAAAGATTGCATACATTTGGAGCAATTGATATTGTAAGTTGTGCTACATTCTTTGTACATGTATGTTTCAAGCTATTTACATTCATATTGTTGTTTATTAGTGAATGTTATTTGATATATTATAAGCCTTGATTTACATATTAATTTGCTCATATTATTCTACTTACATCATTATTTTGATCTTATTGTATTGTGGCTATATTATATTTGATCCTATGGAATTTATCCTATGAGTTTTATATTAGGATTAAGCCTATAAAAGCCTTCATCTAATTGGTAAATAAAGAAATCGTTCATAAAGGCTTAGTGAGTACATTAATACCACTAACAAAGTGTGTTGCCTTGACTGTTGAGCATTCCAAGAGCTTGACACATAAATCAGTTGATTCTAACCCATATTTGTGAGGTACAATGCTTTCAAAATAAAATATTTTTTCTTTTCACATTAGAACTTGCATAGTGGAGTAGTTGGTGTTTGAAACCAAGTTTAAATTTTCTTAATAGGTTGTAGGTTCAATTCACATAGAGGGCATTTGATAAAAGGGGTAGATTAAAAAACTAAATTTTTTTAAAGGGTAGAAAAGGAATATTAGATTTTTAAAAAATAAATCGTAAAATCATGTCAAGTTTACAATCGTATTATTATCTCTTTTGAAGCCTATTTATAGATATGATACTCATCATGGGAAGTCTCAAATGTGGAAAAAGAGATGCTAGCTACTTCGGTATAGGAGTTGAATATACATGGAAGAGTCATTCGTAGTAATGACATTAAAACAAAGAATTTGCTTCAATCTAAGATAAAATAAAAATATTAAAAAATGGAATGTATTAAAATTAATTTTTATGGCATTAATAGAAGGTGTTTTTCAAAATAATGAAGGCAAATTTCTCCTAACTTAGAATCATATAAAAACTATGTAGAGATTAAGACACTTAAATAGAAATTAAAATTACAATTGAAAAATATGGAAATATAGTCTAATTGAGAGGGATTCACAATTCAGCATGATTATTATCAATAAAAGTTGATGTGAAAATTAGATAGAAAATAATATTGTTGTTAATATTCAAATTGCGACATGGGCGAGTTGTTGGAAATATGAGCATGTTTTGTTGTCATTGATGTCAAGAGTCATTTTCAATGAGCAGTGCAAAAGGAAGGATGTAAAGAGTCAGTTTCAGTAAGCAATGCAAGAGAAAGATTGCTTCTAGGCCTAAGGGAAATAATATTATAATATATCTTATTATAATATTTAAGGTGGTCACATAAGGTCTAAAGGAGTAACAGGAAGGCCCAAGAAAAATAATATTATAATATTAAAGGTCTAATGTTATATCTGCTTGTTGTGGTGCAATGGTAAATACCCTGGGTGCTGGTAGAGGCCGACCCAGGTTCCATTCCCCTTGTCTCCATCCTACAGATATATGGTATAGTTAGGAATGTCCTATGTGCAGTTAGAGGCCGAAAAGGCTCCATTCCTCCTATGCCCAACCTGTTGAAAGTGGCACCTCGAAATGGGTGTTTTCCACTATAAATTAGTTTTTTACCCAGGTGTTGTAGGTGAGTTGGAGAGGAGAAGGCAATCCTCCAAGGGAGGTCCCAGGTTCAAATCTCCACCCTACCAAAAAGCTGAATTGGGTATCCAAAATCCAATTGATAATGTTGGTGCGGGCAGGGTCAGGTGTGACTCTCGGTTGACTTTGACGGTGTAGAACCCCCTGTTCGTGGTCTCTCAGACCAAGGCGGCCCCGTAGGGGGTTTTTCGCTTTAAAAAAAAAAGGTCTAATGTTAAGAATTTAAGTTATTAAATTAATTATAATAATTTTATTATAAATTTATTTATAATTTAATTTAATTAACCCTAAAGTTATTAAATTAATTATAATAATTTCATTATAAATAAATTTATAATTAAATTTAATTAACCCTAAGATTAGCATTATAAGGGCAAAAGGTTTAATTTTTATTAAAGCACCGACATCATATGTATTTTAACTCTTTGCCAACGTCCGAAGGGAGATGACACAATGGTATAAATACCATGTGCATTTGTTTGTCTAAGTACCATCCTTCGATCAAATATAATTGCTAGTGCCTACGAATTTTCATGATCTGCATGCAATAAAAAGGATAATATTTTTTATTCAGCGGCCATCGAAGGGATAAGACAGTGGAGGTTTAAAGCCTCATTACCAACCTAGAGGTTGGGCTAGCAGTAAGTGGTAGTGTGTTGAAGTGTTGATAGGTGGAAGGTCCCACGATTGAATCCCGACGATAGGCCTAGGAGTGTTTTGTTGGTGGTCCTTTTGGTTTAGGTGCTTAGCACATGATACAAAGTGCACAAGGCACTTTTATCTACCATTGTGAGCACCTAGCTCATGCGGCAGTTGGGCCGTGGCTAGGGCACTGGTGGTAGTACAACGGGGGATTGAATCTCGTTGAGGGCAATAGAGGTTTTTAATTTTTAATTAAATTTTTCTCCTAAGGTTTTTAATGTGGCATGAATTTTTGAGTTAAAGGGAGGTATAAGGTGTTTTATTAAAGTTTAATTTTTGCATTTTTGAGCATATTAAAGGAGTGATTTAATTTTTGAGAAAGGAGTTATAAGGACATTTTTGAGGAGTTTATTTTTGCCAATTTAATTTGAGATCTAGGGTTTTGAGTAGTGTTTAAGAGTGTGGAGATTATATGGTGTATTTGAGATTTAATGTTTTGTATGGTAAAATATTTTGAGGAAATATTTTGAGAAGGATTTTTTATATCTAACCTTTGAGTTTTGCAAAGAAGTTGATTGTGATTAAGACAAGTTTTGAGGTTAAATCTTCTTCAAAATAAAAGGTATGGGAATATCATCCTTGTGAGTGAAATACTATTAGGTTGGATGTTGTGAAATGCAAATTTGGAGTGAAAAGTTGTGAAATGCAAAGTTGGAGTGAAAAGGATTGTTTGATAAATATTGTTGGATATGTTTGAGTAAGATTTCATATATATGATTAGGGTTTGTGAAATATCATGAGTATCATTGTTATGTGAAGTTGAGAACTATCTTGAACTAGGGTTTGTAAAAGATCATGAGTATCATTGTTATATGAAGTTGAGAAATATCTTGAACTAGGGTTTGTGAAAGAACATTAGTATCATTGTTATGTGAAACTGGAATCATCTTGAGTCAAGGTTTGAGTTCCATTGTGTGAGTTGTTGAAAGCATTGTGAAACACTTGTTTAGGGTTTGTAAGCAAGTTGTGTTTCATTGAGTATATGGTTGAGTGATGTTGGATGAGCATTATTGACTGAATACATTGGAGTGATAGTTCACTATGTGTGAAACAATTTGTTCTTTATTCTAAATTAATTTGAAGGAGAGTTTGAAAGTGATTGAGTGTTTGGTGAGTGTGAAACATATTGAGTCTCTAACCATTCTCTATATGTTTCTATAAGGTTAAACACAATTTTATGTGAAACTTGTTTGTTTGATTGAAAATATTTTTTGTGATAGATTAAGTTGAGTTGAATAAGCTTTTGTGAAAGCTTTTGAGCAGATTTGAGATAAGTCTAGTGAAGACTTGTGGACATAATAGTGTGAGCATTTGTGGAAGCTTACAATAATATTTGAGGTAAGTATTGGTGAGGACTTGTTAAGCAGATTGGACAATTTTTGGTGAGTACTTGTTATGCATATTTGAGATAGAGATAGAACATATTTGTGCTGGATCGAAGGACTATGTTTAGGATAAATTTAAGACAGAGATAAAATATATTTGTGTTGGACCGAAGGATTGTGTTTAGTGCATATTTGAGAAATATATTGAGAAGATTTGTGCTATACTGAAGGATTGTTTTTAGTGCATATTTGAGAATAGAGATTGAGAAGACTTGTGCTAGACCGAAGGACTGTGTTTAGTATATATTTGAGATAGAGTTGAGATCAAGCTTTAGAGGTGACAAATAAAAGGATATTAGTATCCAGTGGATAGAGATACATTAGCCAGGGTAGTGAGGATAGAGGTCTTCTAAGTGAGGACAAGATTCTTCAGTGGAGAGAGATCCACAAGCCAATGCAGTGGAGGCAGTAGTATTCTATAGGATCACCAGCCAGATATGAGGGGATTGGTGTCTCCTATGGATAGATATCCATGAACTTGATTAGGGGATTGGTGTCTCATTTGCATAGAG
This sequence comes from Wollemia nobilis, assembly GCA_028583015.1. Lineage (NCBI taxonomy): Eukaryota > Viridiplantae > Streptophyta > Pinopsida > Araucariales > Araucariaceae > Wollemia > Wollemia nobilis. The sequence goes on from JAQPPZ010014915.1 coordinate 630,352, forward strand.
GTCCATATGCATTGTAATAAGGAAGAATTCCCAACATATTTGTTAAGAAAAATTTAGTGAAATATTTTCTCCATGGCGTAGCCCACATTGGGTGAACCATATTAAATCATGTCTCTCATGTGTGTGATGCTTTGTATAATGTTTATTACTTTAATATTGTTGATGCTATCATATGGATTGAAAAGTAAAAAGTTTTATCTTATACTGTTCACCCCCCTCTCAGTATAATCACATGTTATTAAATTGGTATCAAAGCAGGTTTCTCCATGAAAATATTAATAGCTTGGAGGAAGATCCATCAAGAATACACATGACTTCAAAGAATGAATAAGAGACCATGTTTGATATAAAAGAGGAATTTTTTTCTTCTCTTAGGAACCTTGAAAATGTTATATTGAAGAACTCAAATTTTAAGGATCAAATTCAAGAGGATGAATAAGCAAAGATATAACTTCTACAGAATCTCATAGAACTCAAAATAAAGGTAGAAGAAAGAAATATAATTGAACAAGATATGATAAATCTATTAAGAGAAAGAGGAACAAAGTGTGAAATATTGGAAGTAAAAATTATTTCTCTAAGGAATGAATTTAAAAATACCAAGTTACAACAAGATATAAAGTTAGGAAAATAGAAAGAGGAGTCAAGCTTTCAATAGGCAGAAACATCAAACAAAGATAAGCCCGTAACTCATACTTTGAAAGGAAAATATATCATGAAATAAAAAGGTAAAGAAGAACCATGGACAAGAGTTAATCACAACAAAATAAAGATCACTTGACCATATCTTCCAAGACATTCAAACAGGTTATATAATCTCTTCCATGGCTATTGATTTTCATGTAACGAATATGGTAATAAATTTGTTCATTACACTAGTTATGTTAAAAGTGATGTTAATAGAAATTTCAATTCTTTTGCACCTCTTATGAATAATGATGTCATATTTCATAAGTGCAATAATTTTGGGCACAAGGCTAGATGGTGTAAAATGGTATGTCCCGAGTCAATAGTCAATTAAAAAGAACACAACCTCAATAATTAGGAAAGAGAAATAAGGGCATGAGAAAGTTAGATCAATGTTAGTTCAAATAACTTTTCACGTTAAGGATAAGGAAAAATAATGGTTTCTTGATAGTGTATGTTCTAGTCACATGACAAGATATAAAGATAAATTTCTTGTACTCAAAGAAACTGATAGAGGATCAGTAAGTTTTGGTGATAATGGATTAGCAAAAATTTATGAAAAATGAACTTTGAGCTTAGATAATGGGAAAATAAAAACAAAAAATGTAATGTATGTCAAGGGTTTGAGAAAAAATCTACTAAGTGTAAGACAACTCTGTGATCAAGGGCACATGTTTACTTTTCATCTAGATAGATGTGAGATCAGAAAATTTGAAACTGGAAAGCTTATTGCAATTGCAAGTAGAACTACAAACAACCTCTATGTTCTTAGTGAGATTAAAGTAGAAAATTATTTTCTATCACAAGAAGATGAGAGTTTGTTATGGCATAGAAGAATGGGTTATTTGAATTTTGACAACATAGTGAACATAAGAAATAAATAGGCTGTCGGATATTTACCCAAGCTATAAAGACCACAAAACACAATCTGTGCACCTTGTTAGCATGGAAATAAAACTAGAACAAGTTTCAAATCAAAAGAATTTATGTCATCTGAGCCATTAATACTAATACATACTGATCTATGTGGTTCTACTAGAACACAAAGTATTCAAGGTGAAAGTTACTTAATATTATTTATAGATTATTATTCCAAAATGATTTGGGTAGCCTTCCTGAAAGATAAGTCAAAAGTACTTTATAAATTCAAGGCATTTAAAGAGTTGGTTGAAAATGAAATAGGTAAAAGGATTAAGTGTTTGACATCAAACATAGGAGGAGAATTTACCAAAAATTAACTTGTAGAATATTGTGAAAAACATGGGATCAAAATGGAATACTCAGCTGCAAGAACTCCTCAACATAATGGAGTTGTCAAAAGGAAGAATATGACTGTTGAAAATATGGCTAGAACTATGTTAAATGAATCCAAGATTTCAGATGGTTTTTGGAGGGAGATAATTCACAGCAGTTTATATCATTGATAGGGCTCAAATAAAAGTGAACCATCACAAGAATCCAAATGAGATTTGGAAGAGAATATCAGCCATTATGAAATACTTCAAAATTTTTGGAAGCAAGTATTACATAAGATGGGAAGAGAAAAACTTGGAAAGTTTGAACCAAGATGTGATGAGGCTATTTTTATTGGTTATTCCACTAAGATCAGAGCCTATAGATTCTACAACAAAAGGACACATACTATTGTAGAAAGTATAAGTATATCAATTGATGAGAAGATAGGATTAAGAGAACCAATTCAAGAAATTGTGTATCAGGAATATGGAAGTTGTCAAGAAGAATTATGTGAGGAATCAAAAGGAGAAGAGGAAGAAACAAAATGAATTATTCCTAAGACTCCATCCAAGGTATGTACAGAAACATCATTCAATAAATCTAATCATTGGGAATCTAGATGAGAGACAGACAGGGAGAAGGGTAATACCATCAAATCAACAAGCAAATTTTTCTTTGTTATCCAAAATTGAGCCCAAAGAATTCAATAAGGCAAGTCAAGATAAGTTCTAGATTAATGCAATGGATGAGGAATTAGATCATATAGAGAAAAGTAAGACTTGGGAACTTTATCCACAACCAAAAGGTAAAAATGTGATTGGAACTAAATGGGTATTCAGAAACAAGTTAAATGAAGATGCTCAGGTAGTCAAAAATAAAGCAATATTAGTATGCAAGGGCTATGCACAGGTTGAGGAAATTTATTTTAACGAGACATTTGCTCCAGTTGCATGACTTGAAGCTATAAGAATGTTCTTAGCCTTCTCAAGTTTTAAAAACTTCAAAGCATATCAGATGGATGTCAAGTCAGCATTTCTAAATGGTGTTCTGGAAGAAGAGGTTTATATTGATAAACCAAAGGGATTCAGATTAACTAATAAACTAGACTATGTATGCAGATTTAAAAAGGCACTTTATGGACTAAAGCGAGCTCCTAGAGCTTGGTACTAAATATTGGATAAGTACCTTCAGAAACAAGATTTTAGGAAAGGAATAATGGACAATAACTTATACATCAAAATTGAAGGCAATGACTTACTAATTGTGGTTGTCTATGTGGATGATATTATTTTTGGAGGCAATAATGATAAGATGTGTCAAATATTTGCAAAAAGCATGCAAAATAAATTTGATATGTCTATGCTTGGTGAGTTGTACTTCTTTCTTAGACCTTAGATTTCATAATCAGAGAAGTGAGTATTTCTTTCTCAAATCAAGTATATAAAAGAGATGCTAAAGAAACTCAAGTTAGAATATTATAAACCAGTAAGTATCCCCATGGTTACAGGATGCAAGCTAAGTAAATATGATGAATCTCCTGAGGCAAATCAAAAATTATACATATCTATGATTGACAGCTTACTGTATGTCACAACTACAAGACCAGATATCATGTAGGCAGTGGGATTAGTGGCAAGGTTTCAAGTAGCACCTAAGGAGACACATGTAGTAGCAGTAAAAAGGATTCTTAGGTATTTAAAAGGGATTATGGATTTTAGGCTTTGGTATCTCAAAAGTGATAATTTTACTCTCACAACTTATACAAATGTAGATTGGATTGACAACATTGATGACAAAAAAAGCACAAGTGGAGGAGCATTATTTATTAGATATTTTTTAGTCTCATGGCTAAGTAAGAAATAGGTATCAGTATCCTTATCCACAATAGAGGCAGAGTATATTGTAGCAGTTTCTTATTGTACACAAGTATTATGGATGAAGTGAACTCTAGAGGACTTCAAGATAAAGCATGTCACCCTATTCCCATATTGTGTGATAATACAGTGCTATAAATATCTCAAAGAATTCAGTTATGCACTCTAGGACAAAGCACATTCTGATCAAGTATCATTTTTTGAGATAAAAGGTGACATATAAGCAAGTCATGTTGGAATATATTACTACAAAGGAGCATATTGAGAACATTTTCACTAAGCCACTTCCAAAAGAGACTTTTGAGTATCTTCGAGGAAAGTTGGGAGTAGTTCTACTCCCACCCCAAAATTAACCACCTCAAGAGAGGATGTGGGGGAGGGGCTAAGCTAAGAATTTCATTCTTAGCCCCAAGCCCCAAAGGTAGCCCTTTTCCATTGATGTCAAAGGGGGATTGATTTGAGTTAGGGGGAGAGCATTTAGTCAAGGGAAGCAGTTTCGTAGGGGGAGTAGAACAGAAAGAGCTAAAGGAAATGGTAAAAGTTAAATGGGTTCCCATCAATGAAAAAGGGGAATATTGTTAGAAATGTGAGCAAGATTTGTTGTCATTGATGTCAAAAGTCAGTTTTAGTGAGTAGTGCAAAAGAAAGGATGACAAAAGTCAGTTTTAGTAAGCAGTGTAAGAGAAAGATTGCTTCTAGGCCTAAGGATAAATTATACTATAATATATCTTATTATAATATTCAAGGTGGTCAAATAAGGTCTAAAGTAGTAATAGGAAGACCCAAGAAAAATAATATTATAATATTTTATTATAATATTAAAGGTCTAATGTTAATACCTGAAGTTATTAAATTAATTTCATTATAAAGTAATTTATAATTTAATTTATTTAACCCTAAGGCTTGGGTTATAAGGGCAAAAGGTTTAATTTTTATTAAAGCACCGACATCATATGAATTTTCCCCCTTCATCAAAATCCAAAGGGAGATGGCATAATGGTATAAATACCATGTGCATTTGGTTGTCTAAGTACCATCATTCGATTAAATATAATTGCTAGTGCCTACGATTTTTTGTGATCTACGTGCAAGAAAAAGGATAATATTTTTTATTTGATAGCCATCAAAGGGATAAGACGGTGGAGGCTTAAAGCCTCATTACCAACCTGGCGGTTGGGCTAGCAGTAAGTGGTAGTGCATTTAAGCATTAACAGGCGAAAGGTCTTGCGATCGAATCCTGATGGAAGGATTGAGAGTGTTTTGTTGGCAATCCTTTTAGTTTTGGTGCCTAGCACATGATACAAAGTGCACAAGGTGCTTTTATCTACCATCGTAAGCACATAGCTCATGCAACATTTGGGTCACGGCTAGGGCATTGGTGGTAGCGTAGTGGGGGATCGAATTCCACCGAGGGAAATAAAGGTATTTAATTTTTAATTAAATTTTGCTCCTAAGGTTTTTAATGTGGCATGAATTTTTGAGTTAAAGGGAGGTATAAGGTGTTTTATTAAAGTTTAATTTTTGCATTTTTGAGCATATTAAAGGAGTGATTTAATTTTTGAGAAAGGAGTTTTTTTTTTTGAACATGGTGGAATCGATAGCCGCCATGAATCTAGGTAAGTTGTCTAGATTTTATGGCCGCCATTGTATTCTGCATTGTCCGACCCAGAAGCCACCACACAAATCTTCACGCAGTCCACCCCTATAACCACCATGCCACAATCATTTTAAACCTTTTACGCCATTGAAAGCACCAGGAAAGGGACAAGCGTTCAGTCCGAAGAGGCCCGAGATTTTTGAGAAAGGAGTTATAAGGAGATTTTTGAGGAGTTTATTTTTGCTAATTTAATTTAAGATATAGGGGTTTGAGTAGTGTTTAATAATGTGGATATTATAAGGTGTAATTGAGATTTAATGTATTGTATGGTAAAATATTTTGAGGGAATATTTGAATGAAAATTTTGAGAAGGATTTTTTATATCTAACCTTTGAGTTTGGCAAAGAGGATTGTGATTAAGATAGGTTTTGAGGTCAACTCTTATTCAGAAAAAAAGGTATGGAAATATCATTCTTGTGACTGAAATATTGTTAGGTTGGATGTTGTGAAATGTAAATTTGGAGTGAAAAGGACTATTTGATAAGCATTGATGAAAATGTTTGAGTAAGCTTTCATATGCATGATTAGGGTTTGTGAAATATCATGAATATCATTGTTATGTGAAGTTGAGAACTATCTTGAACTAGGGTCTGTGAAATATCATGAGTATCATTGTTATGTGAAGTTGAGAATTATCTTGAACTAGGGTTTGTGAAAGAACATGAGTATCATTGTTATGTGAATTTGGAATCATCTTGAGTCAAGGTTTGAGTTCCATTGTGTGAGTTGTTGAAAGCATTGTGAAACACTTATTTAGGGTTTTTAAGCAATTTGTGTTTCATTGAGTATATGTTTGAGTAATTTTGGATGAGCATTATTGATTGAATACATTGGAGTGATAGTTCAATATGTGTAAAACAAATTTTTCTGTATTCTAAATTTATTTGAAGGAGAGTTTGAAAGTGATTGAGTTTTTTGTGAGTGTGAAACATATTGAGTCTCTAACCATTCTTTATATGTTTTTATAATGTTAAACAAGATTTTGTGTGAAACTTATTTGTTTGATTGAAAATATTTTTTGTGATAGATTGAGTTTAGTTGAATAAGCTTTTGTGAAATCTTTTGAGCAGATTTGAGATAAATCTAGTGAAGACTTGTTGACAGAATAGTGTGAGATTTTGTGAAAGCTTACAATCAGATTTGAGGTAAGTCTTGGTGAGGACTTGTTAAGCAGATTGGAAAATTTTTGGTGAGGACTTGTTATGCACATTTGAGATAGATACAGAACAAATTTGTGATGGACTGAAGGACCATGTTTAGTACAGATTTAATACAGAGATACAATATATTTGTGTTGGACTGAAGGATTATGTTTAGTGCAAATTTGAGATAGATATTGAGAAGATTTATGCTAGATCGAATGATTGTATTTAGTACAGATTTGAGAACAGAGATTAAGAATATTTGTGCTAGATCGAAGGATTGTGTTTAGTATAGATTTGAGACAGAGTTGAGATCAAGCTTTGGAGGTGACAAAGTAAAGTATAGTAGTCTCCAATGGATAGAGATCCATTAGCTAGGGTAGTGAGGATAGATGTATTCTAAGTGAGGATAGGAGTCTTCAGTGGAGAGAGATCCACAAGCCAATGTAGTGGAGGCAGTAGTCTTCTAGAGGATCACCAACTAGAGTTGAGGGGATTGGTGTATCGTATGGATAGAGACCCATAAATGTGATTAGAGGATTGGTGTCTCATTTGTATAGAGGTCCATAAACATTGTAATAAGTAAGGATTCCAACGATATTTTTTGAGAAAATTTTAGTGAAATAATTTCTTCATGGAGTAGCCCAAATTAGGTGAACCACATTAAATAATGTGTGTGATGCTTTTTATAATGTTTGTTGCTTTAAAATTTCTGATGCTATCATATGAATTGAAAAGTAAATTTTTTTATCTTATACTATTCACCCCCTCTCAGTATAAGCACATGTTCTTTAATTGGTATGAGAGTGGGTTTCTCATTGAAAAGACTAATAACCCGGAGGAAGATCCATCAAGAACACACTTGACTTCAAATAATGAAGAATATATCATGTTTGGTATAAAAGAGGAATTCTTTGGTGCTCTCAGGAACCTTGAAAAGGTTAGATTGAATAAATCAAATTTGAAGGATCAAAATCAAGAGGACGAATAAGCAAAGATGGAACTTATACAGAGTCTCACAGAAATCAAAATAAAGGTATAATAAGGAAAGATAATTGAAAAATATATGACAGATCTATTAAGAGTAAGGGAAACAGAGTGTGAAATAGTGGAAGCAAAAATTGTTTCTCTAAGGAATGAAGGTAGAAAGACCAAGTTACAACAAGATATAAAGTTAGGAAATAGAAAGAGATGTCACGCTTTCAAGAGACAGAAACATCAAACAAAGATAAGCCCGTAACTCATACTCTTAAAGTAAAAGACATAATTAAATAAAAATGCAAAGAAGAACCATGGACAAGAGTTAATCACAACAAAAAAAAGAGCACTCGACCATATCTTCCAAGGCATACAAATAGGTTATATAATCTCTTCCATGGCTATTGCTTTTTATGTAACGAATATGGTCATAGAGTTGTTCATTGCACTAGTTATGTTAAAAGTGATGTTAATAGAAATTTTAATTCTTTTGCACCTCTTTTGAATAATGATGTCATATGTCATAAGTGCAATAATTTTGGGCACAAGGCTATATGTTGTAAAATGGTATGTCCTGAGTCAAGTAAAAATAACACAACCTCAAAAATTAGGAATGAGAAAGTTAGATCAATATTAGTTCAAATAAATCTTCACGTTCACGATAAGGAAAAATAATGGTTTCTTGATAGTGGATGTTCTAGTCACATGACATGAGACAAAGATAAATTTCTTGTACTCAAAGAAACTGATAGAGGATTAGTAAGTTTTGGTTATAATGGATTAGAAACAATTTGTGGAAAAGGAACTCTGAGCTTAGATAATGGGAAAATAAGAACAAAAAATGTATTGTATGTCAAGGGGTTGAGACACAATCTACTAAGTGTAAGTCAACTCTATGATCAAGGGCACATGGTTACTTTTCATCTAGATAGATGTGAGATTAGAAATTTTGAAATTGAAAATATTATTGCAAATGCAAGTAGAACTACAAACAACCTCTATGTGCTTAGTGAGATTAAAGGAGAAAATTGTTTTCTATCACAAGAAGATGAGAGTTGGTTATGGCATAGAAGAATGGGTTATTTGAATTTTGACAACATAGTGAACATAAGCAATCAATAGGCTGTCAGAGATTTGCCCAAGCTAAAAAGGCCACAAAACACAATCTTTGCACCTTGTCAGCATGGAAAGAAAACTAGAAAAAGTTTCAAATAAAAATGATTTATGTCATCTAATCCATTAAAACTAACTCTAGAGGACTTCAAGATAAAGCATGTCACCCTATTCCCATATTGTGTGATAATACAAGTGCTATAAATATCTCAAAGAATCCAGTGATGCACTCTAGAACAAAGCACATTTTGATCAAGTATAATTTTCTGAGATAACAGATGATATATAAGCAATTCAGGTTGGAATATGTTACTACAAAGGAGTAGATTGCGAACATTTTCACTAAGCCACTTCCAAAAAGGACTTTTGAGTATCTTCAAGGAAATTTGGGAGTAGTTCTACTCCCACCCCATAATTAACCACCTAAAGAGAGGAGGTGGGGGAGGGGCTAAGCTAAGAATCTCATTCTTAGTCCCAAGCCCCAAAGGTGGCCCTTTGCCATTGATGTCAAAGGGGGAGAGATTTGAGTTAGGGGGAGACCATTCAGTCAAGGGAAGCAGTTTATCATGGGGAGCAGAAAATAAAGAGGTAAAGGAAATGGTAAAAGGTTAATGGGTTGCCATCAATGACAAAGGGGGAGATTGTTGGAAATATGAGCAAGTTTTTTTGTCATTGATGTCAAAAGTTAGTTTCAGTGAGTAGTGCAAAATGAAGGATGAAAAGAGTCAGTTTTAGTAAGCAGAGAAAGAGAAATATTGCTTCTAGTCCTAAGGATAAATTATATTATTATAGACACCAAAAAGTCACACATTGTCCCTCTCCCCATCTCCACGGTTAATTAATGTGCAAAACCATTGAAAATTGCATAAATTGACCCAAAAACACTATTCATCACCATTAGCCCCTTTGGGCTAGCTAAGCCCCTTCCTACGCTTAACCCTAGGTCCTCATGTGACCTCATGCCAACTCAACTAAGGTTGAAACCTTTACCATGGTCAAAAACCACTTTATGGTCAAAAAGTCAACATTTTGGTCAAATTGTGCTTTATGGCTAATATCATGCTTAATTAGATCTAATCTTGATTTAATTAAAAGCCTCCACCTCACCTAGTCTACTTTGACTAGCCTAGCCTCCCACCTCACCTAGCCTAGCCTATCCTAGCCTTGCCACCTCTCATCCCAGATATTTCTCCATATCACACACCCCTGGGTCATAAATGCAAGATGGAGACTTTTGCACACAAAAATGATTAATTAATGCTAAGATATTTCCATAAAGGTGAATATTAATTGCAAATTGATATTTATCCCTAATCATCATTACTTTTGGATGGGTGAGGGATTCTCTCACCCAACTTCACTCATGACCCAGGACACCTCGGGGGACACCTCTTTGGTGGACACCTCACCATAGCCACCTCATAGGGGACACCTCATCCCCTTTCTCTCACCCTGGCCCACTCTATAAATAGAAGGCCATTTTCACCATTTAGATCATCACAACTTTTACATACCGAAACTCTGCTGAAATCACCATAGCCATTGCAATCAACACACATCCATCTCACATCCATCATACGAAGGTCATAATCAGTTTGTCTCTTGCATAATCCCATTTTGTGAGTGAGACAGGTTGATTTCCACATCAGGATTTGTTGTTCAGAAGTTCTACCGGAAAAAGTGCACATCCAGAACCAATCAGAAGCATCCAGGGACCCTATCTGAGCAATCCAGCTTCAAAAGGGCCGGTTCACACCTCACACATGTGAACCTCCTGGTTCACACCCTAGGAGTGTGAACCTCTACAACAAGCATCAGAACCATTCGGCCAGGTAAGAATAGCTTAGTTTATTGTTTTATGTTAGTTTTTAATGGTTAATTTCATGTTTTGAGCACTTTTATGAGTCTTTTATCTTCATAACCATGGGGTTTGACTGAGGTAGACCCCCCAATGCACTAATAGGATTTTGTAGGTTTCTACAGGTCCAGCAAAAGCTTAAGGAAACATCTCCAACAAGCGGTGGCTCACGAGCAAGAAGCCCACCTACATCGAGGAACCCAAAAAGATAAATCTTGTTATCTTTGTACCACATCTGAAAGAGGCTTCCTAAGGGAAGACCCTATTGTAGCCTTCAGGGCAAAATTGTAAAAGGATATCATCTCTTGTAACCCTTTTATGATTATCAATACAAATACAGTAGATTCCATAATATATGAATGAAGTGTTATGGTGTCTTTTTGATAGTTTCATTCTGGCACGCCTAGTGGGACCTCCACCAAGCATAAGCTTAATCACCTTCTAACAAAAATTATGGTCTATTTTGTATGGCAGGTAGTTGTCATCTATGAAGAACACCACAAACCAAAAATGCCCTGAAGGACACCTCAGGCCACACCACAAAAGGTTCACTGGTGCACCGGTGAGCTTACAAAGAGAGTAGTGAGTACACACTTGGGCGTGTGGATTCCCCAATCTACCTCAAAACTACTACTTGATACCCAGGTATTGGTTTCAGACACCCACAACCAATGGCAAGGTAAGTCAGGGGAGGTTAAAAGCCTCATGTTCCCGGGGATTGCATGCCCTCATACCTAGACCACAAATTATCTCTTGCCATGACGTATGCAAGGTTAAAGCATCCTTGTATCTTTTGGCACCAAATCAGTAGTTAATTTACCTTTTTGTCATTTATTTTCCTCAAGTATATGTGATATTTTCATGAGTTTTTGGTCATCTTGCTAGACATAAATTGAGTTTTTGGGAATTTTTGTGCAGGTACTTGTGCTCAAAATGCTCCAAAAGCTTCAAAATCATTGCCAAGATCCCAAAAATAGTCAGCTCTATCCTCGGATACCGGTTCGCATGGTAGGAGTGCGAACTCCTCAGCAGAAGATAGGTTCACACCCGAGGAGTGCGAACCTCCCAAATTCACATAGTTTTTCAACCAGAGGGCATCCTGAAGCCTTTCATACTCACCTGGACGCAGGTTTTGTCTAAAATACTTCATTTCCTCCTCTATTTTCAAGCTAATATTTCATTGTGAGCCACAAATTCCACGCCATCACACATGCTTGTTTATAGTAGTTAAAATTTCCATTTGTTTTCTAAGATTAGTTTTCAATTTTAATAATTTCCTTTCAAGTCATTTCCCTTCAAAAGCAATTAATTAGATTTACCTTTTGAAACATCAATAGAGTAACTTTAATCTTGTGTAAATCACTTAATTAGCTTTCTCTTTCAAAAGTCAATAGATTAAAGTTTTTTTTGCATCCCAACCAAGTAAATAGATTTGTTTTGAAAAGGCACTCTAGCATAGTTTATTTCGAAAAGGCACTTAATCTAGATTTGCTTCTAAAATAGTACCGCACAAACAAACACCACACACTCACATTCCATTTAAACGGTGTAAGGACCTAGGTTTCATCTCCAGTCAAATTGGATTTCATCACCAATTCAACACCAGAGTTCAATGAGGTCTAGGACTACTCTCCACTAGCTCACCTCCAGATTAGTCACCATAGTTCCCCCCAGGTGGATCATTTTGGCATTAATACCCGATCGGTCCTTCCCACTTTGAGTGTTGGTTATCTAGAATTCATCACTAGAAGGTACCTTCAGAGTGGGTAGTTTTAGAAAGCCCCTTTACCATAGGGCTTTTCAAATAATTAGTGGGTGTAATTATCATTACTATGGGTGCCTTAAACATGAGGGTTAAGTGAAAGCATGGGTATGCCGGTAGCACCACATTGACAGTGCGACCTCTCTTCGTGAGAGTTTATTTGACTCATTAGAGCATTTTGAGTCTCCCCCTTTTGGATATCATTTTATTGTACCATATTCCATCTAGGTAGCCACTCACCCATTGGAAACATAGTTCTATTTTGTGTGCCTTTGGGCATTGCAAAAGGTTCTGTGCTACGACATACCTGATTCATATTAGAAGATCACCCACTACCCAGATTTTACTACTAGGTCATATATTCTATCATCAAAACACACAAAAAAACCAAAAATAAAGAACTTTTGCTTTTTGTTGAGTCTCGAGAAAAGTGGTTACAACAGCACATCAAACGTGCTATAACTCACTTACAGATTGTTCCATAGTTTCATTACCATGATTTTCACTGCACAACTCATTTTTAGGTGATTTGCACCCCCCAACGTGATCATCCTACACTCAAGCTTATTTCGCATGATTCTATGTGAAAATCTAGCATTCAGGCTATCATACTGATTCACACAGGTTTCTACAGCACAGAGAGGGTCCACACAACACAAATTTCACCCTCTACTACACTTTTGGGTGGTCCGCACCCCTAGAGTGTGAACCATTTTGGTCTGCACCCCTAGACTGTGAACCTATTTTTTAGGTTCCAGATTGCACATACAACACACAGAGACACATTCTGCACATTTTTGACCTTCTGTTGTTCATTTTGGGTGGTCCGCACCCCTAGAGTGTGAACCTATTTGGTCTGCACCCCTAGCCTATGAACCTATGTTTTTATCACCAGAGAGTATCCCGATCAATCACAAATAGTTTTTGAGTTCACATTTCACTCATGTTGACTATTATCCCACTTCTTACATATCTTACCATGTCGGTTACATGTAGTCAGACATGTGAAGCACTTCATCATGCTACCGAGGCTACCCAATGGATAGTTCTTACCATAGGGGCCTCTTCTTCTCAGACCATAGATCCACCTTTCGAGTCTGAGTAGGTTTCATCCCGAGTTGCACCTAATTTATTGATGGGGCCTTCCACTCCTAGGGCTAGTCCTACATCCCACATGGCATCTCCTACACCATCTCACTTCCTAGATGAGAATCTCGAAGGGCCCCCTCCCTTAGAGGATCTCTCTTCATCCAATCCTCCATCTACTTTCTACCAGCATGTCATCTACACCTCTCCAGGTCACCCCATACCAGTTATGGTGGCAGAGGAGCTCACTCCTCCTCAGTCACCATCCTCCACTCATCCTTTCATTGATCACTCCTCCCACCCCCTTTTGGGTGATGATGTTGTCATTTCCCAAATCACCGTGGATGTTGTTACCACTATGCAGTCAGTCGGTATGATTTCCACTTCTTCCTCCACACCATCTTCATCATAGATACCGGTATCTCAGCAGGCCTCATCCAGTCACCCACCTTCATCTCAGCCTCCATCCTCAGATCCACCAACATATTATTCACACCCATCTCAGGGTTACCGCACCGCTTCACCAGGTCTCACACACCCCTCCATCCAAGCTTTTCCACCACCTACATCCTTCACCCCACGACCACCGACGCCCACCTCATAGTTCACCACATTTCCACCTACCAATTATCCCCCATTCTCCACCTATGGTCCTCCATCAGTGCCTCCCAATACATTTTGGCTACCCCCTCCTCCTTCATATCGACCACCTCCATTGCACCCCACCTATAAATGCATTCCACCTCGATATTCCATCCAGCTAGATTCTTTTTTTGCTACCCCATCTGCTTCACCTCAGTCCTCATCCATACCACCCACTGCTTCATAGCAGTTTTCCTTCCACACATACACTTTTATTTCGCCCCCTTCTTCCACACCTCCAACCTTTTTTACCACCCCACCCACATGGTCATCCACTACTACTACTCAGGCGCAACCTACTTTTTAGTATGCACAACAACAATAGCAGATGCCCATGCCTAGCCAGTCACCTCCCGGTTACTATGATGCACAACAATAGTAGCAGTAGATCCTGATTCTTGGTCCCTCACCCCCTGGATATTATGACCCATCATAGTAGCCACCACCTATGTCCTAGGCTTCATACATTTCACCTCATCCATCTCAGGTTCTTATCCCATAGTACCACTCGACGTCAACACCTACTCCATAGCAAGATGCTTACTATCAGTAGTGGGAGGAACAACAATTATAGTATCCACCACATTTGGATTACACGTAGGCCTCATCATAGCTACCACCTACATCTGCACCACCCCCTCCATTTCTTGCTCCTCCTCAAACCACTACCATGCTCTCTAGCGAGTTTCAGGCCATGCAGGAGCAACTGCATGCTTTGGATCTACGTACAACTAGTTATGGGCCTCAAAAACCCACATATGATGAGTTGTGCAATGAACCAATTCACCCATATATTCCTATCCATCCTTATCCTTACAGATTTGAGATTCCCAAATTTGACAAATTTAAAAGTAAGGAAGATCCTAGAGAGCACCTGAATAATTACCATTTTGCCTATTACCAATTGCACGGAAGTGATCCCCTTATGCTTCGTACCTTTGCCATGTCACTTGGAGGTCAAGCATTAGATTGGTACAACCATTTACCTCACCATAGCTTGTATACATTTGAGCAGTTGGCCAATATTTTTCTTGAACATTTTACCATCAACATCAAAACCAAGCTTACCTTGTCCGATGTGTATGCTTTACATCAGTGGGATGATGAGCCTATTACTAATTTTATCACTCATTGGAGAGTGGTCCTTCATGATCTCGCCTACCCTCTCCCACCTTCAGAGCTCATCAAACTCTTTGCCAAGAGTTGTCATAAACAAATCTCCCAAACATTGCAGATACATCAGAGTCAGACATTTGAGGAAGCCATTTCCCAAGCCAAAGTTATCGAGGACATCAAGGTCCATACGGGAAAAATCAAGTTGCATCAGAAACAATCCTACCCCACCAATTACCATTACAATCACCCTCCATATGTACCACCTACCACATGACCCCCGCAAACCAATCAGGTTCTTCTCAATTCTCCATATCCACCAGTGCAAGTGGCAGCTATGCAAGCTCCACAACCCACTCCCCCATGATCTCCTCAAAATTAGTATCAAGCCAACCCTCCACTTCTTCCCACTCCACAAAAAACCAACCAACCACCACAATCCAATCCATACCAAGGTCGCAATCCATGTCCACCTCACCCCCCATGCAATTGGATGCCTTTATCTGAGCCCATGCCCACTCTATTTCATCGATTAACCGAGGGGGCCTCATTCACTTGCCAAATGTCCAACCTCTTGATCCAAATCACCCTCTCCCATGGGACTACAATCCATAAGCCTTCTATGATTATCATCGACAACATGGCCATACCATTGATTCATGCCGCATATTTCACCATGTTGTCCAAGACCTTATCGATCGAGGCGCTATTCAGGTCTCAAACCCCCTTGCACCACAAAATCAAAACTTGGGGATATATCAAAATCCCTTACCCAAGCATGGGGGTAACCCACCTCAAAATGATCCATACTAGGTTAATCATGTCAATCGAGATCCTTCCCAATAGGGTTTTGTGGGTATGATCAATATCACCACTCACAATCAACGTTATCCACCCCCTACAACCACTCAACAACCCTCCACATCACAACAACCACCCATCACAACCTCAATCATCACACCACCAATTCCCCCACCCCCTCCATAGAATGTCATCACCATCCATGGTAGTCTTTCTCACTAACTTTGTACTACCCCTACAAGGTTATCCATTTATGACCTCCTACAACAATCCCAACCTCATCGTGAAGCTCTCGATTCTATCCTCTGCTCTCTCGATCTTGACACCCATAATGTAGACTCCTTTGCCAAATTTGTTGGCAATGTTCAGATATGCCTACAACCTTCTATCAGCTTCCATGACCATGAAATTATAGAAGTTGTAGGTGAGGGAGCGGATCCCCCATTACATATTCAAGCCTCCATCAATATCGTTACCTATAAACATGTTCTCATTGATACCGGGTCATCCATCAACATCATTTCTACCATCACATTGAACCACCTTCATCTTCCTCCTTCTCATCTTGCCACACCATCCATGGATCTTCAAGCCTTTGATGGCTCTATGCATCCCACCATTGGCACTATTGTCTTGCCCATCAAGGCAGGTGCCAAAACCATTTCCACTCTCTTCCATGTTATCGAAGGTGAGATGCAGTATAACATCCTATTAGGATGACCTTGGATTCGGGACATGCAATGCATCCCTTCCACACTTCATCATTGTATCAAATATGTTCATAATGGATTAGTCCATTGCATCCCTACCGATGGTGATCCCTTCGAATTCTGCAATATCATCAGCCTTCCACCTGGTCCATCCTTATCATCCATGCAATTCACCCCTATTCCATGTCGCACGCTCGATAACACCTATCCTCCATCATCACAACCACCCCCTGCACCCAATCTCAGCAATATTACCTCCACTTCATCCAATCCACCTCAACCTCCACCACACCCACCTGCTCCTAATTTCTCCCATAGTGCTTCATCATCCTTCACACCCCCACCATTCACCTTTTTTGCTATGCCAACCCCACCACCCTCATCCAACCCCACACCTATCCTTCCTATGCCACCTCCACCCACTCACCACTTTATGCCATGATCAACATGGGTGCACGTAGTCCCCCATTCATCCAATCCCTCTCCTTCACCTACAACCCAATTTGCCCATGCTAATCATCCCATTATCGGATCTCCGGCCGAATGCTATGAGTGGGCACAACGTGTTGCTCGACTTGATGACCAGTTAGCCCAATCCGCCTATACTAATGCACATGCCCCATCAAGCACTCCACCTCCACCTACTCCACCACCACCACAACCACACAAGGGGTCCTCTCCTCCACCCGAGCATCCTGATCCACCCCATGTTGCTATCCACATGACCACACCTGGTCCTGGTGAGTATAACATTACAGATTCTCGAGTTTCACCATCCACTTTCCAAACCACCCATGATTTTGACCGACCTCATGATGTGCCCTTAACTATTGGGGTAGTAGTTCCTCTTGGTCCTCCCAATAATTCCATAAACTTTGTATATGGGGGACTTGATTCATCCGTAGATCCTCCAACACCTCCACCACCACAAACCAGATTTTACAGTAATCTTAATCACATGTCTAATCCTCTTTTTTCCTGGAAATATCTGCATCGATATAACTAGCATGGGTATGGCCTCAGGAGATATGAACAAGGATGTCATTCCTATATCAATCCTCTCACTCACCTTCCCATCGATCGATCCAGAGTCGGTTACAATCCAGCCACTATTCACAATCTTGAGCATGACTTTCAAAATCTGGATCTTAATCCTCCTGATCTCCTACCTGATGAGGAATTTGAACCTACTATGCCACCTGATAGCTCTTCTCCTCATTCCATGATTGATATACCATCCACATTCTTTCCACCCTCTCCACCCCATGAGCCCCTTTCACCACAGGAAGTCGACACCCTTGTCTACCACTTCACCTATCTTGCCATTGATCCATCTCACCTATCCCTAATCCATCTGCACCTATCGATCCACCCTTACCGTCGACCCCTCCTTACCTACCACTTCACCCCTGCCTACCAATCCATCCTCCCCTCCCTCTCCATCACCCTCCTCTCCACCTTCTACTCCATTCATCCCCATTCATGAGACCATCCCATCTCGATGCCAAATTTCTCATTCACCTTCACCACCTGTGGTATTGAATCCTGGTCGCCACCAACCGGTTCTCGATTTCTTCCTATCCTCTTTCGATTCTTCAAAACCTTCCTCACCTACCTCCTCCATCTACAGTACATCAGTCAACATGATTTCTATTGACCTATATGCCCCCCTTCGCTACCCGAATCAACCTCACTACATACCACCTCCTATTGATGATTTCATCGATTTCGATGATATCTCCTCCATCCCATCCATCACTGATTTCCTTCCAACACCACACATGCTTCACTCTACTAATGCACCTTTACCAAACACTCCACCTCACCTACCATGGATCAATCATACAGATATTTATCTAGATGATGAATTCCAACTTCTTGAATCCATCGATGACCTTCACCTCATTCCTACACCCGCTCAACTTTATGATGGTTCTCACATGCTTGTTGAGGATACCATTGAAGTTGACATTGGCAATGATCCAGAACACCCTCACATCATCTACCTCACCACCAGTTTATCCAAAGAAGAGTGTGTCCTTTATACCAACTTCCTCAGGTCCTACATTAAGGTGTTTGCATGGTCCTATATGGATATGCCCGACCTTGACCCATCATTAGTCGTACACAACCTTGTCTTGGACAACACTGCCAAACCTGTCCGACAAAAGTTGCATCGCATGCATCCCACCATTGCACTTATGGTTAAATAGGAGTTACAGAAACTCCTTGATGTTGATTTCATAGTACCTATCGATTACCCTGAGTGGGTTTCAAACATGGTTCCCATCAGAAAACCCAAAGGGGGTATCCGCATTTGCACTGATTTTAGGGATCTTAACAAAGCTTGTCCCAAAGACAATTTTCCACTCCCTAATATCGACACTTTGGTCGATGCCACAGCTGGACATGAAATACTGTCACTCATGGATGGTTTTTTAGGTTATAATCAAATTCATGTCAATCCTACAGATCAACACAAGACCTCTTTCACGACCCCCTAGGGGACCTTTTGTTACAAGGTTATGCCATTCGGCCTCAAAAATGTTGGGGCAACTTATCAACGTGCCATGACCTACATATTTCATGATATGATGCACAAAACTATTGAAGACTACGTTGATGACCTCATAGCTAAATCCAAAACTCATGGTCAACATCTTGAAGACCTACGTCAAATCTTTGATCACCTATTAGAGCATAATGTCCGATTAAATCCAAAGAAATGTGTCTTTGGTGTCACCACTGGAAAAATCTTGGGTTTCATCATTTCACAAAAAGGCATTGAAGTAGATCCCACCAAAGTCCAAGCCATTCTTGACATGCCTCCCCCTACAAACCTCAAGCAATTACGTGGCTTACAAGGAAGGATCCAGTCCATCCGATGATTCATCGCCCAAATTTCTGACAAGTGCCAACCGTTTAATCATCTTTTACAAAAGGGGGTCCCATTTAAATGGGATAGTAAATGCCAAACCGCATTTGATGCCATCAAATCCTACCTCACATCTCCACCCATCCTCATTCCACCCCATCCCGAATACCCATTCCACTTATACATTTCCACCACCGATGTCGCCTTGGGCACACTTTTGGCTCAAAATAATGAACATGACCAAGAGCAAGTTGTATACTATATCAGTCGTACATTGATTGATTATGAGACATGATATGCTTACATGGAAAAACTTTACCTTGTCATTGTCTTTGCCACACAAAAGTTGTGACACTACATGCTTAGCCATACTACCTACGTAGTTGCCCATGATAATCCTCTCTGCTACATGATGAGTAAGAGCTACCACAATAGCAGAATGGCCAAATGGATCATGCTCCTCATGGAATTTGATCTCGAATTCATAAGTCAAAAATCCATC
This sequence comes from Wollemia nobilis, assembly GCA_028583015.1. NCBI lineage: Eukaryota > Viridiplantae > Streptophyta > Pinopsida > Araucariales > Araucariaceae > Wollemia > Wollemia nobilis. The sequence continues at coordinate 650,388 of JAQPPZ010014915.1, forward strand.
AAAGGCCAAGTCATTGTTGATCAGCTAGTTGAGGCTCCATTACCAAGTGATGTGCCATTGCTTATCCAACTTCTCGATGATTCAGTATTTCATGTAAGTGAAGCCGAAGAACCAGTAGAGCTCGAATCCATTGCTGAATTAACCTTGTTCTTTGATGGCTCCCATTGCACACATGCTAGGGGTGCAGGAATAGTCTTTTTCACACCACATGGGGAACCTCTCCCCTTTTCTTTCAAGTTAGGCTTTCCATGCACCAACAACAATGTTGAGTATGAGGCTCTTATCCTTGGCCTAAAGCAAGCACTCTCCATGCACATTCATCACCTGGACATATTTGGAGACTCCCTCCTCATAGTGAATCAAATCAAGGGAGAATGGCAATGTCGTTGCCCTGTCTTGCAATAATACAAATAGGTAGCTGAAGATTTATTGGCCCAATTTGAGTGGTATGACATCACTGCTACCCCATGCTCCACAAACCATTTTGTCGACACCATGGCCTCCCTAGGCTCACTCATTCCACAAAACCCACTTTTTGACACCACTCACGTGTCCATTCACACCCTTTTCCACTCTGCCATTTCCAACAAGCCACCTTCTTGCGATGATGGCATCAATATCATCGAAGTTACACCACATGATCCATGGTTTTCCCAAGTTAAGGATTACATCAAGCTCGATATCCTACCACCTGATTTAAGTCATACTCACAAATGAGCTTTTAAATTATGTGCTATTCACTACACATTGCTAGGTGATATCCTTTACAAGAGAAGTTATGATGGCATACTATTGCATTGTCTTGAGCCATCTGAAGCCCAATGCATTACTCAAGAGGCCCATGATGGTACCTGTGGTAGCCATTTTAGTGGCATGGCCATCACCAAATGAATTTTATGAATGGGCTATTACTAGCCCACAATGGAACATGATTATTGTGCCTATGTTAAAAAGTGTGTTAAATGCCAACATCATGCCAATCTTACACACTTACCTTCTCAGGCTCTCCAACCTATTCAATCAATGTGGCCTTTTTCACAATGGGGCCTGGATCTCATCGATAAAATCACACCTACATCATCTACCAATCACAAGTTCATCATTACAACAACTGAATACTTTACAAAATGGGTTGAGGCCATTCCTCTAGTTCAAATGACCGGTCCCAAAATTGTTGATTTCATCACTCAACACATCATTTGTCATTTTGGCATCCCATCAAAAATCATTACTGACAATGGTACACCATTCAAGAATAAGAATGTGCATACTTTATGCAAAAAATTTAACATCCAACACAACTTCTCTACTCCATACTACCCCTAGGGTAATGGTCAAGCTGAAGCAACCAACAAAACCATCATCACCATTCTTCGCAAAATCGTTGCAGAGTCACACCGTGATTGGCACAATCAAATACCTTTAGCATTATGGGCATATCAACCCAGTATTCACACTCCAACTGGGGCAACCCCATTCTCTCTTGTCTATGGTGCTGAAGCCATCATGCCTTTGGAGCTTGAAATACCATCCTTAAGGGTTTCCATGCAAGAATTCATTGATGATGACATGACTCGTCAAGCTCGATTAGATCAATTAACCCTTTTAGATGAACGTCACATTCATGCCATTGAACACATGCATGTTTATCAAGACCATCTTCGACATGCCTATAATTCAAAGGTACACCAACATGAATTTCAAGTTGGAGACTTAGTCCTCAAAGAGAACCAACAAATTACTAGCCAACCGCGCCATCTCCATGACAAATTTGCACCAAATTGGCTAGGCCCATACATGGTTACTCAAAAATTTGGATCTGGGGCATATCATCTAGCCACGTTGGAAGGAATAGCCGAGCTTGAGCCCATTAACATTATTCATCTACGAGCATTTTATGCCTAGTTGTAGGCATTATAGCTCATCATTACTTGTGTAAAAATGTATAAAAAAAACAACAACATCATTTTATTGCGGTTCGATGGCACTACGTTCACTTGCATATACATTTCTACTTGCTTTCCATTTCTTCTTTCCTTTATTCCTCTATACATTCTTCTATAAATGAATGTTGTATGGTCATGCTTTGAGCGGCTACATACCTTTCATCTCATTTCTCTTCTTCATTTCTCCTTTTTCTCTTCTTTCTTATATTAACTTCTCTATAATCACTTCTCAATGTTGTATGGTCATGCTTCGAGCGGCTACATACCTTTGATGGGTTTCTTTTCTTCTCTTAGTTTCTCTTCTTATTACTTGTCAATGTTGTATGGTCACGCTTCGAGCGGCTACATACCTTTGATAAGTTTCAATTCTTCTCTTCTTTCCTTCTTATCCTTATTTTTTTCTCCTTTTCTTCCTTCCATTCTCCATTTGCATACCCTCTTCCTCATACCCCATTCTATTGTCCATAACACTGGGGAAACCTTGTACATAAATTCATTACTATTTTTGCATCCATATAGGCATTTTCATATATTCATTATAAATAACATGCAAAAGGAATTAAAAATGCACATGCTAGCATGCCAAATTGATGTCCAAAACCCCTTTTTAGGAGACAAGATTAGAGCGATGTTTTGATTGCTTCGACCACAAAAAGTTACATAATCAACCACCATCCAAAGTTGGCATATTTTAGAAATACTTTTAGGCTTCCCTTGGTCACCTTGCTCTCTTTCCTAGACTTACATGCACGTCTTACATACTAATAACATTCTAGAAATGGGGCTGATTACGTTGCATGCCAGCTGATGCTTAGCAAAAATTACTCCACTCATTAAATCATTCACATGATTTCTCTCAAACCGGAGGAATGAAAAAAGGACAAGCCCTCCCCCTCCTTGAATAAAAATCCCTTGCTCTACAACTAATCTGAGCAAGTATCCTAAAAAAAAAAAAAATCCCTTGCTCTACAGCTAATCTGAGCAAGTATCCCAAAAAGCAAAAGAAAGAAAAATCCCTTGCTCTACATCTAAGAGAAATAAAAAAAGAAAGAAGAATCAAAGAGCACCCAAGAAAATCATTCACACCAGGGCAGAAAACAAAAGGAAAGGCCTCGAGATATCATCAGCTTGAATCCTTGTAGTCCTTCGGTATTTACAAATGAGCTAGCATACAAGCTAAAGTTGGCATGCAGTTATAACCCACCCCATTCCAGAATGGTAAAATGAACATCACTCTCCACACACAAGTCCAGGATAGAGGTCTTGTTTACCAAGATAGCCTCCAAGTGAGTCACGAAGTTTTGCTCAGTTAGTCAATGGGATTGATTTTACAAACTGTAATGTTCGAATCTCCTCATGACATCCCTCATATCCAACTTCCTTGGAATAACGGAATGGATCACATCATTAGAGTAATGTAATGATGCAAATGCTATCCCTAAGCAAAGTGTTCATATCATTTAATTTCTTATATCCTACTACATTAATTTATAACATCTCATACCAATTACTTTAGCATATCCATTTACATATCATCATTCCATTTCTCCACTATCATCTACTATCACATATACACTAATCATACACTACCATAAGTAGAAACAAACACAAACACAAATGCAAATAGACACAAGTGCCATAGAATATCATATGTATATATATATCAAAAATCGATGCCATCAGGCTACAATAAAATGTGTGGGCCCTTACGGGCACATCATCACATATCCATGTCTATACATCACCATCCACAAAAATACCATACAACTACAATAAGGAATGCACCATCATCAAGTACATCTCCCCACAAAAAGAATCCGCTCCTCATGAGCACCTACAAAAAAACAAAAAATCCAAAAAGTCGCACACACCCCACCCTCACGCTACCCTCCGATGTCTCCCACTCCCTCCCCACCTCCTCACCCTATACTCTACCTCTCCCCCCCTCCCCCACACCCACCTCCACCCCTATCTTCTAATAAGGCAATGATCCCTCATAGATAGGGATCGGTATCCTACCCATACCTCCCCTCGCACACTCGCCTAGCCTACCCACCTCCTTCCATTCATAACCAAACCTCGAGTTACCCTCCTACAACTGTACCACATCCCTCCATGCTGCCTCCAACTGTGACACAACATCACCTAACTAAGCAATCTCCTACTCTACCCTCTCTCACACCTATTGCATCACTCTCATAGTCTACTCAAACTCTACCACCCTCTCCAAATGATAGGCCTCTCACGACCTCTATCTTAGCCCTCACCTCATCCAACAACTACTAAAACTACCATACGATCTCAACCATCTCATCTCACTCCCTCTAGATGGTATCACGCTCAAGCCTAAGACCATCCCACTCAATCTTGAGTACCTCCATCTCCTTAGCCATCTACTCCATGCAAACCCTAGCCTCATCACGCTCATCTAAAGTAGCCCTCAGGTCCGCCTCCACCTCCTTATTCTCTACCTCTATCATAGAGTGATCCATCACCCAATCCAACTCCGTATCAAGAAGCTTATTTCTAAGCTTCTTCACCTCCCTCCTCAAAACCACCACCTCACCTCAATATATCCCATGTACTCAATCCCCAAATCAAAATCCTCCACATCCCCCAACACACCTCCACCCATCCATCTCCACCATCCCTCTCCACACACCTCCCAATACCCACCATCCACACCCATCACCCAGACATATCCAACTACATCCACCTCCATCAAGGGAACATCCTCCCTCTCTTGTCCCTCACCACCTCCTATTGATTGGCTCTACACTATCACTCACCAACCTATCCATGCTCATCACGATCGTGGCCTCACATTCCTCATCAATCGATCCAACTCCTCCTCCTCTCCTCAAGACTTAGGTGACCTCTCCTCTCCTATCCTTAGTGTCACTACTCTCACCCCTCTAGTAACCCTACATAGGGAAGTAGCCCCTACTACATCCACCCATCCATCCACCATACCCCGCCTAGGCTCCCAAGTCTACCTCGACCACCACACCTCATACTCTATGATCATCCCTACATTATCCACATCTGGGACATCAATCACCTCATCTAGAATCAAATCTAAGGGTGGCACTACAGGCTATGGCCCCCTATCCCCCCTCACCCTATAAATATCCATAGGAGGATCAGGTCACCCCTATACCAATCCAAACTATCGTTGCACCCAAGAAAATGGAAATAACTCGACCTCTATCGAGTACTTCCCCACCACCCACCTACCACACCGAATGCATGCCAAATGCAAGGCATCCTGATCCCAACTAGGCCCTCCTCACCATGGCCTCCACCTAATATGCTCCATCCTCAACCTCCCTAACTCTACCCTATGGTGCATCAAATCACCATGCCCTCCCTCCTCTTCTTCTCCATATCCACCCACCATCTCCTAGCATAGGGCATCTCACGCCCCTCATGAGCATGTGCATCATATGGCAAATTTATAGGCCTCAAGATAGTAATGTGCTCCCACGCCCATATCTACAACAATGGAAGGATGCTCAGTCCCATCCTATCCATCCTCACCACCCCATGTAGCTCATGATACACCTAAGTCAATAATGTGGGTGCCCATGCATATCATCACCCCCGCTCCACCATATCACACACAATCCCCATCATGTTCCAAGGGAATTTCACCCCTGAAGCATCTAGTAGGGCATGACTCACTATCAACAACATCACCATCGCATGATGCAATGAGAGCCACCTCTCCCTCTTCCTCCAATAGTACATATAGTCCACCCCCTTCTTCACCTCTACCCACCTCCACCTCTCCCCAAAGGCCCTCTCAAGAATCCCATCTCGTGCCTCCTTCCCCACCACCATCACCATCACACCATCAATCGACAATCGGTATATCCGGTAGATGTCCTCCAAAGTCACTATCATCTCTCCGATCGATAAATGAAAGGTGTTCCTATCAAGATCCCACCTCTCACATAGTGTGGCCATATATGCGTGGTTCACATGAACCTCACGCATCACCCATACTCCATAAAGCCCCACTATCTTCAGCCACTCCACATCTGCCTCCCTCCACTGAGCCTCCAACTCCTTCCTACAAGTCCGAAGTCGATGGCGTGTAAATACTTTCTTCACCTGCCATCACACACACCACATGTTAGAAATTACTCACATTTTTGTACATAATTTGTATACATAGACATGTAAAATAAATGCATACATTTTTTTTTACTATTTTTAAGCATCACTAGATAGAAATTGCATCGATGTACATATACACTTAATTCAGTTTCTCATTCACATATTGCATTCCATCACATTTTACATTCACACGCAAATCAAAAAAACATGAAAAATTCCACAAAAACATGCAAAAAAATAACAAAAAATCACAATTTGCCAAATCAAGCCAAACCCAAATCCAAAAAATTCAAAAAAATCCAGAAAAATTTGGTTCGCACCCCACACGTGCGAACCATATGGTTCGCACCCCACATGTGCGAACCTTCGAAAACTGACAAAAATTTCATAGTCAGATGCAGAATTTTATGCTGATTCCAACCGTACCAAACACATATGCAGAAAATGACAAGACATGTGTCAAAAATACAAAAAATGACATAAAAACCCTCCCCATTGGCACGCAAAATGAAATAGTCAAAATAAGGTCAAAATAAAAAAATAAAGGCAGATCGGGATACCCATTTGGCTCATTAGCATGTCTCCTCACTCAGTTTTCACCTACATGCCCACCCACATGCACTTTTTCACACATATCATCCACATCCCATCCCATGCACACATCCCGATGCACCAAAAGTCAAAATAAAAAAATAAACGCAGATCTAGATACCCATTTGGCCATTTTTCACATTGTGTACAAATTTTAATCATTTTCTACCCCCACCCTCATTTCATGGTGTTAAAAGAAAAAGTTTCATTTTAAAACCCTCCCCAAATTCACACATGCCGAAAAGCTAAAAAACACCTACCTCGGGCATCCCCGCCCCTATGCTGGTACTTCCCGATGCACTCGCCATCCCGCTTCACTCGATCCAAAACCTGACAACACTCCATTACATTTTTTCTTCTCTCCTCCACCTCTCCAACTCCGTATGCATGCAAAAATGATGTCAAAATTGAAATTTTCACCTTATATAATCCATTTTGGGTGGGTTCGCACCCCACACGTGCGAACCGATAGGTTCGCACCCCTAGGGTGTGAACCATACGGTTCGCATGTGTGTCGTGCGAACCAGCCGTACGACCCTCAAATTTCACCATTCACCTCAAATTTCACCATAAACGCCATCCAATCCATCATTTCATCGATTTTTGTGCCAATTTTTTCACATTTGTCCCTACATCTTCATCAACCGTCGCATCATTGCTTTCCCTCACCATCATCGCCAATTCACCGCTTGAGGGGGTTATCATCAATCATACCAAAAGCTACCTTGCACATGATCAAACAATCAAAAACATTCCAATCATGGATACAACAAATGCCTACAAAAAATTTTGCTAACGATTATGACAAAGACCAAAATTCCAATTCAAAACAAAACGATGTTTGCCAAATCTTAAAATGCCTCTGCCTATAGATGTCGCATGGATTCCAATCATCATAAGTGGTAGACGTAAGACCACTTGTGAATAAAAATCCTGAAGTTCTACCTTAGGCTCCAACGATTTATCAAATGTCATCAAATGAGCTCATCAATCAATCGAAAGCAAAAGTTAACAAAAGCATCTTGTTTCATCCAAAATTGAAACATTTCCAATTGATCATAGTGCAAGGCAATCATGCGATTCCCCCCCAAAAGCAATCATTCACAAAACCATTTTTTATCAATGCATCTCTTTCACAAACCATCAATCATCATCAATCCATATCATCAGTTTTTGTACTAAACCATGTTTCACACACTCCAGTACAAAAAGGGGTAAAATGTAGACACCAAAAAGTCGCACATTGTCCCTCTCCCCATCTCCATGGTTAATTAATGTGCAAAACCATTGAAAATTGCATAAATTGACCCAAAAACACTATTCATCACCATTAGCCCCTTTGGGCTAGCTAAGCCCCTTCCTACGCTTAACCCTAGGTCCTCATGTGACCTCATGCCAACTCAACTAAGGTTGAAACCTTTACCATGGTCAAAAATCACTTTATGGTCAAAAAGTCAATATTTTGGTCAAATTGTGCTTTATGGCTAATTTCATGCTTAATTAGATCTAATCTTGATTTAATTAAAAGCCTCCACCTCACCTAGTCTACTTTGACTAGCCTAGCCTCCCACCTCACCTAGCCTAGCCTATCCTAGCCTTGCCACCTCTCCTCCCAGATATTTCTCCACCCCACACACCCCTGGGTCATAAATGCAAGATGGAGACTTTTGCACACAAAAATGATTAATTAATGCTAAGATATTTCCATAAAGGTGAATATTAATTGCAAATTGATATTTATCCCTAATCATCATTACTTTTGGATGGGTGAGGGATTCTCTCACCCAACTTCACTCATGACCCAAGACACCTCAGGGGACACCTCTTTGGTGGACACCTCACCATAGCCACCTCATAGGGGACACCTCATCCCCTTTCTCTCACCCTGGCCCACTCTATAAATAGAAGGCCATTTTCACCATTTTGATGATCACAACTTTTACATACCAAAACTCTTCCGAAATCACCATAGCCATTGCAATCAACACACATCCATCTCACATCCATCATACGAACATCACAATCAGTTTGTCTCTTGCATAATCCCATTTTGTGAGTGAGACAGGTTGATTTCCACATCAGGATTTGCTGTTCAGGAGTTCTATCGGAAAAAGTGCACATCCAAAACCAATCAGAAGCATCCAGGGACCCTATCTGAGCAATCCGGCTTCAAAAGGGCCGGTTCGCACCTCACACGTGTGAACCTCCCGGTTCGCACCCTAGGAGTGCGAACCTCTGCAACAGGCATCAGAACCATTCAGACAGGTAAGAATAGCTTAGTTTATTGTTTTATGCTAGTTTTTAATGGTTAATTTCATGTTTTGAGCACTTTTATGAGTCTTTTGTCTTCATAACCATGGGGTTTGACTGAGGTAGACCCCCCAATGCACTAATAGGATTTTGCAGGTTTCTACAGGTCCAACAAAAGCTCAAGGAAACATCTCCAACAAGCGGTGGCTCACGAGCAAGAAGCCCACCTACATCGAGGAACCCAAAAGGACAAATCTTGTTGTCTTTGTACCACATATGAAAGAGGCTTCCTAAGGGAAGACCCTATTGTAGCCTTCAGGGCAAAATTGTAAAAGGATATCATCTCTTGTAACCCTTTTATGATTATCAATACAAATACAATAGATTCCATGATATTTGAATCAGGTGTTATGGTGTCTTTTTGATAGTTTCAATTATAACACCTAGGTGTTGTAGGTGAATTGGAGAGGAGAGGGCAATCCTCCAAGGGAGGTCCCAGGTTCAAATCTCCACCCTACCAAAAAACTGAATTGGGTATCCAAAATACAATTGAAAATGTTGGTGCGGGCAGGGTCGGGTGCAATTCCCAGGTGACTTTGACGGTGTAGAACCCCTTATTCGTGGTCTCTCAGACCAAGGAAGCCCCGCAAGAGGTTTTTTGCTTATATATATATATATAGTTTCAATTATAATATCTCTTATTATAATATTCAAGGTGGTCAGATAAGGTCTAAAGGAGTAATAGGAAGGCCCAAGAAAAATAATATTATAATATTTTATTATAATATTAAAGTTCTAATGTAAAGACTTGAAGTTATTAAATTAATTATAAATTAATCATAATAATTTCATTATAAATTAATTTATAATTTAATTTAATTAACCCTAAGGCTAGGGTTATAAGGGCAAAAGGTTTAATTTTTATTAAAGCACCGACATCATATGTTTTTCCCACTCTATCGACATCCAAAGGAAGATGGCATAATGGTATAAATACCATGTGCATTTGGTTGCCTAAATACCATCCTTCGATCAAATATAATTGTTAGTGCCTATGAAGTTTTGTGATCTGCGTGCAAGAAAAAAAAAAAAAAAATTATTAGACAGCCATCGAAGGGATAAGTCGATGGAGGCTTAAAGCCTCATTACCAACCTGGCGGTTGGGCTAGCGGTAAGTGGCAGTGTGTTGAAGTGTTGACAAGCGAGAGGTCCTGTGATCGAATCTTGACGGTAGACTTGGGAGTGTTTTGCTAGCGGTCCTTATGGTTTTTGTGCCTAGCACATGATACAAAGCGCACAAGGTGATTTTTTCTACCATCGTAAGTGCCTAGCTCATGTAGTATTGGGTAACGACTAGGGCACTGGTGGTAGCGCAGCGGGAGATCGAATCTCGCCGATGGCAAAAAAGGTATTTAATTTTTAATTAAATTTTTCTCCTAAGGTTTTTAATGTGGCATGAATTTTTGAGTTAAAGGGAGGTATAAGGTGTTTTATTAAAGTTTAATTTTACATTTTTGAGCATATTAAAGGAGTGATTTAATTTTTGAGAAAGGAGTTATAAGGAAATTTTTGAGGAGTTTATTTTTGCCAATTTAATTTGAGATCTAGGGTTTTGAGTAGTGTTTAAGAGTGTGGATATTATAAGGTGTAATTGAGATTTAATGTTTTGTATGGTAAAATATTTTGAGGGAATATTTGAATGAAAATTTTGAGAAGGATTTTTGATATCTAACCTTTGAGTTTGGCAAAGAGGATTGTGATTGAGACAGGTTTTGAGGTCAACTCTTCTTCAAAATAAAAGGTATGGGCATATCATCCTTGTGAGTGAAATACTATTAGGTTGGATGTTGTGAAATGCAAAGTTGGAGTGAAAAGGATTGTTTTATAAGCATTGTTGAAAATGTTTGAGTAAGCTTTCATGTGCATCATTGGGGTTTGTGAAAGATCGTGAATATCATTGTTATGCGAAGTTGAGAACTATCTTGAACTAGGGTTTGTGAAAGATCATGAGTATCATTGTTATGTAAATTTGAGAACTATCTTGAACTAGGATTTGTGAAAGAACATGAGTATCATTGTTATGTGAAACTAGAATCATCTTGAGTCAAGGTTTGAGTTCCATTGTGTGAGTTGTTGAAAGTATTGTGAAACACTTTTTTAGGGTTTGTAAGCAAGTTGTGTTTCATTGAGTAAATGGTTGAGTGATGTTGGATGAGAATTATTGATTGAATACATTCGAGTGATAGTTCAAGATGTGTAAAACAAATTGTTCTTTATTCTAAATTGATTTGAAGGAGAGTTTCAAAGTGATTGAGTTTTTGGTGAGTGTGAAACATATTGAGTCTCTAACCATTCTCTATATGTTTCTATTAGGCTAAAAAATATTTTGTGTGAAACTTGTTTGTGTGATTAAAAATATTTTTTGTGATAGATTGAGTTGAGTTGAATAAGCTTTTGTGAAAGCTTTTGAACAGATTTGAGACAAGTCTTAGTGAAGACTTGTGGACATAATAGTGTGAGCTTTTGTGGAAGCTTACAATCATATTTGACGTAAGTCTTGGTGAGGACTTGTTGAACAAATTGGACAAGTTTACTAAGGACTTGTTATGCAGATTTGATATAGAGACAGATTAAATTTGTGTTGGAATGAAGGACTATGTTTAGTACATATTTAAGACAGAGATAAAACAAATTTGTGTTGGACCTAAGGACTGTGTTTAGTACATATTTGAGACAAATATTAGGAATATTTGTGCTAGACCGAAGGACTATTTTTAGTGCATATTTGAGAATAAATATTGAGAAGATTTGTGCTAGACCGAAGGATTGTGTTTAGTACAAATTTGAGATAAAGTTTAGATCAAGCTTTAGAGGTGATAGAGTAGAGGACAGTTGTCTCCAATAGATAGAGATCCATTAGCCAAGGCAGTGAGGACAGAGGTATTCTAAGTGAGGATAGGAGTCTTCAGTGGAGAGAGATCCACATGCCAATGTAGTGGAGGCAGTAGTCTTCTAGAGGATAACCAGCTAGAGTTGAGAGGATTAGTTTCTCCTATGGATAAAGATCCATGAACTTGATTAGGGTATTGGTGTATCCTTTGGATAGAGATCTATAAATATTGTAATAAGGAAGGATTCCCAAGATATTTGTTGAGAAAATTTTAGTGAAATATTTTCTCTGTGGAGTAGCCCACATTGGGTGAACCATGTTAAATCATGTCTCTCATGTGTGTGATGCTTTGTATAATATTTGCTACTTTAATATTGTTGATGCTATCATATGGATTGAAAAGTAAAAATTCTATCTTATACTGTTCACCCCCTCTCTCAGTATAAGCACATGTTCTTCACGAGTGTGTGATGGATGGGTGTGCGTTAAAATCCCTATTGATAAGCATAGCTTAAATTCCCTATTGATAAGCATAGCTCCTGGCTTGACAAGGGGTCATGGTTGGGAGGAGACTACTCATTCTTGTGCATTGGTCGTAGGGGTTTCTCATACTAACCAAATTAAAAAAAAAAACTTTTAAAAAGCTATTAACAAAATGAAAACTAATCTCTTAATAAAAATAATATTAATAAATTAAGTAAAAAATAAAAATATTAAAAAATGAAACACTTGGGGATGCAGCGCAACGATTCGGGCTTTGGCTCTTCTTCGGGAGGTCCAAGATTCAAACGGGCGTGGGCGAGTGTGTGAGGGGGTGGGTGTGTGGTGGCTTTGTGTTAAATTCTCTATTGATAAGAAAATATAACTGTTAGCTTTATAAGAAATCATGGTTGAAAGGAGACTGTTAAGCCTTATACATCGATTATAAAGATGTCTCACAATAACCAAATTAAAATATATATTAAAAAATAATAAAATATAAAATAAAATAATTTAATTTTAATTATAATATTTTAAAAATTAAATAATAATAATTTTAATAAAAATTAAATAATAACAATCACACTTTCATCATTTAAAAAAATAAACAAATAAATTTATAATTTCAATATGCATTCGCAAGACGCGCGCATGAGAAAGTTGTCGTCGATGATTAGTAGGAAGCAAAATATCAGGCATATGCAGGTCAAGGTTTTCACCAGTATTCTTATTTTAAAAGATTGGTAGGTTGTTAAGTTTTGATATTTATTAAGAAGAGATTTAGGTTTAAAATTTTTTATATATGTTTGTTTCTAATATAAAAACTAGTGGATTGATAAGTTCTGGGGTATGCCATGTTTACAAAGATAATAGTCTAACTTGAATATGTTGAATTTACACCTCTATAATTAAACAAAAACGCTTTAAAATAAGAATTAAAAAACAATCCCACAAAAATAAGATATACCAATTCCTGTTTTTATTTAAAAAAAAAAAATACAATACCCTTAAGCTTTGAATTCATTAACTATTGTGATTTTAAAGTCCCTGTACGATAATATAATAAAATATTAGACACCCGAAGTGCGGGACAAGCTACTTGGAATGATTCTGTGCATTGCAGTGGAAATAACTTCACGTAGTTATTTATTTTATAGTTTTTAAGAGGATTGACGCTTACAAGCAGTGATGAGAAGCTCTTCTATCATATCATCCAAGTCCGGAGTAGACGAACCTTTCTTGTTTTCGTCGTCTTCGCCCTCGCTCACTGCTTTCCTGGCCGCATCTCTTATCTTCATCGCTTTCTCCCTCATTACCCTACCTTGTTCTTCCCTCATCAACATCCTCACCGTCTTCTCCACCTTTTCCTTGCTCAGTTCCCCTTCCTTCCCTCTCCACATCTCCACACACACACCCACCTCCTCCTCCAACAACTTGGCGTTATAGAATTGTTCCGCCGCCATGGGCCATCCGATGATGGGAACTCCCTGGCTCATGCTCTCCAGCACCGAATTCCATCCGCAGTGACTCAGAAATCCTCCCGTGGAAGGGTGCGAGAGAATCATAAGCTGGGGCGCCCAACCCATTAAAAGCAATCCTTGATTTTTCTTCCTAATTCTTTCTTCAAACCCATTTGGAAGAAATTCTGGGGAGAAATCAGAATTCAACGGCACACCCAGTGGCGGCCTTACCACCCACACGAAAGGTACCCCGCTGGATTCCAGTCCCAGCGCCAGCTCTCTCATGTGCGACACAGAAATCGTGTTCTGCGTGCCGAAGGAAACGTAGAGCACAGTGAAAGCCTCGTGTGAATCGAGAAAGCATAAGCACGCAACGACATCGCTGTCTGCTTCCTTGCCTCGCAACAATATAACGGATTTATTGTCAGCAGAGGGTTGAGGTGAAGAAGAGAGAAATACTCAAGGCAGGAGAGGCCCGACCGCCCACACGGGTCTGCCGGTGGATTTTCTCATATGTTCCAGGCTGTTGTGCTCCAGGTCTTCGAAAGTATTGTAAATGTAACCCCAGCTGCGCATGTTCCGGGATATTTGGCTAATATGAAACGAGGCCCAGCGGTCAGATCCCGTGGCCGTTTTCAGTGATTCGTTAATTTGAGATCGATGCAGCAAAACGTTGGGCATGTCTGGGAGAACAAACTCGTCGGAGTCGGTCTTGGTATGGGGCAAATGAATCCAGAGAGAATAGAAGATCAACAGGCCGTAGACGCCGCCGGTGGAGAAAAGGAGCTTCGGAATCCCGAACATGTCGGCGACGTCGAGGGTCCAGCCGAGGAACATGTCGCTGATGATGCAGAGTGGAGGGCGGCCGTCCTCTTGGCAGATTTGGTGAATGAGGCGCTCGAAATGGGGTTGCAGATGCTCCGAGGCTTCCAGGAGAGTGAGGATGAGAGGATAGGGGAGGGATTCGGTGTTTTCGCAGCAGGGCGGCAAGCCGTGGTCGGGGCCGGAGAAGGGCAGCTCCACTAAGCGTATGTCGAGAGCGGGGTTCGCTTGGCGCGCGGATTCGATCTTGGGCCGTATGCTCTGAATGTTGAGCGGGGTGTTGACGATGGTGATGGTGAATCCGCTTCGAGTGGCGATTAGCTTGGAGAGATCGAGGAAGGGGATGATGTGACCCTGCGCCATGTAAGGGAACATGACTAATTGCTGCTTCATTTCAGCGGAGACATTTTGGGGGCCGGAGGATGACATTCTGGATGGGATTCCGGCGAGGATCTGCGCAAGGCCTGCTCTATGTCGTCGAGGGGAGGGAGGAGGATACAAAGTGGAGAGGGAAGGTTGCACACGACTAATCTTTTGCGCAGAGAAGGCAAATAGTATGATAAAATATATGTGGTGATAAGAGTTGCGTTCAGCAGCAGACAGGCCCGTCAGATAGTGGGCCAAACTCGAGAGATGAACGCGTTCGATACGGCTGTCTTTACAATTGCAGCTGCGGAAGTATGAGGACCACCCGACACAGCCCAGGACTTGCACACCCGAAATGCTATCGATTATCACCGAAGGAATTCAATTTTGTTATTTTTCACAGTTGGCGTCCCATTTACCCGCTCATTAATACTAGAAGGGAAAGAATCTCGCTTTTTCTATTAATCTTTATATCATCTTTTTATTATTAATCTATTGTACAGACTACTTTTCATAGTATTTTATTATAATAAATTTTAAATAAATCATTACTTTCACAAACTAACATCTTAAAATTTAAAGATAAATCAAACGTTACCCTGAAAATAAATCAAACTAATTTTTGTGTACTGATCATATTATGTAGGCTACTAGGCTACTATCTCACGTGACCTCGAACTTTTTCATATTTATTCTCCTGCTTGACCCTCGTACGATATGATTCCAACCAATTTTGAGCAGGCAATTCTTAAAAAAGGTGAGATGAGTTTATAAAGGTGAAACTAATTTATACACCTAAAAAGTGAGACTCCGCTAAATTTAGTGGGAGGTCATGTTACCTTCCTATGTTTGAAATCTCGTTTTCGTTTGTAAGATTTGGTTCTTCAAAAGTACAGACGTGTTCGCTTTGTTAGGTTGTATTGTTTGATTTTTTTAGAGTTTGATTTAGGTTAAAATTAAGTTTTTTAATTGTATAAAGAAAAAGAAAAGCAAAAGATAAGAAAGCAAAAAGATAAAAAAAAGATAGATTTAAAGATTAAAAAACATGGTTTATGGTTAAAAAACTATTGTAATAATTTTATATATTTGAGTATTTTGTTTATGGGAAGTGTATAGGATTGTGCATCTCTTGTAGAGAGAGTATGAAGCTTGGTATAGAGTTTGATGCAAGGGTGACTGCATGTTAAATTACCGTTAGAGTAATTGTATGGAGATGTTGGTGTTTTGAAGAGGAATTTGCAGTTGGTTGTGTTGCAGGATTACTCTCTTCAGAGAATGTATTGATGTTAATACAAAGGACTGGTGTTGGGTGAACCACGTTATATGTTGTGTTTTATCTTGTCTTGCATGTTTATGTTCTTCTATGATGGTTAATCATTTATGTTGTTACTGATTAAGTTGCTTGCTTCAAGAATCTCTTTTTGTTTATATAGTGAATCCTAACAATTGGTTTCAGAGTGAGGTTGGGATTCAGGATTGAGTGGGAGCTATGGCAGAAGAAGGAAAGTTCAGAGTGGAGAAATTCAATGGCCAGAACTATAAGCTGTGGAAGATGTAGATGGAGGATTATCTGTATCAGAAAGATCTCTATCTACCTTTGGAAAGTAAAGCGAAGCAACCATTAAGCATGTCATATGATGAGTGGGCTCTTCTAGACAGGAAGGCATTGGGTGCTATCCATTTGTGCTTTGCATCTTCAGTGGCATTTAACGTTTTAGAGGTGCAAACTACGAAGGATATTATGGACACACTAAAAAGGTTGTATGAAAATCCCTCGGCTTCAAATAAAGTTTTTCTAATGAAGCATCTTTACAATTTGAAAATATCAGAAGGTGGATCTGTAGCTATTCATTTAAATGATTTCAATACAATTGCTAGTCAGTTAGCCTTGGTTAATATTAAAATTGAGGAAGAGATGAAGGCCATTCTATTCCTGTGTTCATTACCTGATAGTTGGGAGAGCTTGGTAATGGCTATTAGCAATGGTACTATTTTTGGTATTCTTTCTTTTGATGATGCAGTGAGTGCAGTCCTTAGTCATGAAATATGAAGGAAGAGCATGAAAGAATCATCATCTGGTGTAGCATTGATTTCTAGAGGAAAATAGAATACAAAAGGAGTGAATTCGGGGAACCATGAAGAGCAAGGTGGATCCAAGTCCAAAGGAAAGATGGTGTGCTGGCATTACAACAAGAAGGGGCATCTGAAGAAATATTGCTAGTCTCGAAATGGATATGGAGGAGAAGCAATCATAGCAGATGAAAAAGAGGATTTTATCCTTTCAGCAGTGGGAATTAAGAGACATGTCCAGGAAGATGGACATGGCTCAAGATTTATTGTATGTTTTTTTAGGATGAAACACATATTATGGTTATAGCTTTGGATCATTGCGACCCCAAGTCCCTAAGTTGGAAGGTAATTCCACACTCGGGGAGTGCGCTTTCAAAGCTAGTGGCAAATCCATATTGCGTGTGTGCATGCTATGGGTCGTCCATAGTATGTAGATCTTGCCATGATGGTGATGTTTAATTCACCATGATACAAAGTAATTCTAAGGATGTTATTATCACTGATTTGTGGTAGAGAGATTGTGTGTTGCTTGTTGATCATAGGATAAAAGTGCATGGATGACACTAGTCCGACGTGATGGTTCAGAGCATGGTTACAACAATCTGGAGGAGTTGACATTCCTTGTTTAGCTTAAATATGTTCTTTGGTGGATGCAAAAATGGTAGAGTTGTTGTGGATCAATCTCCAAGTGGGAGATTGTTAGGTTGTGGAGTCTGATCTTGGCTAAAATTAAGTTTTTTCTAATTGTATAAAGAAAACAAAAAGTAAAAAGCCCAAAAAAGCAAAAAGCCAAGAAAGCAAAAATGATAAAAAATATAGATTTAAAGATAAAAAAACATGGTCTATGGTTAAAAAAACTATTGTAATAATTCTATATATTTGAGTATCTTGTTTATGAGAAGTGCATAGGATTGTGCATCTCTTGTAGAGAGAGTAGGAAGCTTGGTATAGAGCTTGATGCAAGGGTGTTTGCATGTTAAATTACTGTTAGAGTAATTGTGTGGAGATGTTGGTGTTTTTAAGAGGAATTTACAGCTGGTTGTGTTGCAGGATTACTCCATTCAGAGAATGTATTGGTGTTAATACAAAGGACTAGTGTTGGGTGAACCACGTTATATGTTGTGTTTTATCTTGTCTTGCATGTTTATGTTCTTCTTCTATGATGGTTAATCATTTTTGTTGTTACTGATTAAGTTGCTTGCTTCAAGAATCCCTTTTTGTTTATATAGTGAATCCTAACATGCTTCAGGCTAACTAACATAAAATACAAAAATATTATTATCTTTTATTGATCTTTTTGCATATTGGAGTCCATAAACTTCCGTAGTGCCTTTAGGATTTCCCATTGGGTGCAGATTGAGTCATCGCAAAATCTGAGCTTGTAGTGAAGAAACGAAGATTTAGTTATGCCATGCATCCTTTATGTTGAAGGATTTTGGATGTACGTGTCAAAAATGGTGTGTAAATATCATACATGGAGGGCAGAATCAACGTTTCTTATGGCATGGCACGCCATGTCAGTGCCAAGCAGAGGAGCCTTGGGCTCTCTATGAGTTTTCAATGTGGCCAAACACATTTGTTTCTGCAGGTTCGGATTCCTCCGCGTGGGGGTGGAAAAATACGGGTGGAACGGACAACCGGTGGGGGGACCAGGTCGGGGCGGGGGTCGTTCCTCCCGTGTTCACAATGGCAAAAGGCTTTTTTTTAGTGCCTGCATAAAATAGGAAATGGAATATAACAAGTTGTTAGAATAATTAATCAAAGAAATATTGATTAGAAGAAAACAACAAATGATTATAAAAATAGAACATTAAATTTCATAAACTTTTCAACTCTAACAAAGAAATTAAATAGTATGTAAGGCAAAAATTTAGACTTGTTATGTGAATTGAAAATTTAGGAAGGAAAAATAATTATACATGAAAAATTTCAACCTCAAATGAAGTGCATACATCCAAAGATCAAATGGAAAGAAAAATGCATATAGCTCAATTAAATCCAATTCACACCAACATAAATGCCAAACTAGGAGATGGACAATACCTCAAGAGGTATGGTCATAATGGATGTATCTTTTGCATAGTATAATGGATGTATTTTTTGCATAGTAGTAGGAGTGGAGACCCAAAAAATATATTTTCATAGAATATAAAGTTTATAAGGACATCATGAATGCATATGAGGATGCCCTAAAAGTAAACTCATGAATGAAAATTTTGAAGAAATAAAAATAGAAAAACCAAAGAAACTTCTCATTAAAATCATCAATAAAAAAAATAGTCGAAAGATGATAAGAGGGTGTAAAACATTTTTGTTAAATATATTTTTAATTATTATACTATTTTTTGTTTTTTTTTTCTTTACTTTGTAGAACAATTTTTTCCTTTGATGTTATATTTTGATACTTTGAATAAGAGGTACTAGGTCTAAATTCAAAAGGAAACATGGTTGTGCACCATATCTATCTTATATTAAAGCTTTTGGTCTAATTAAAGTCTATCGATCAGTTGCATCGGAGGTATTGATTATCAATAGGTTGCAATGGAGGAAATGACTAACAATAGGTTGCATCAAATGAAACAATTTCTAGGTTACAACGAAGGAAACAACTAACAATAGGTTGCAACCTAATTACGTCCAATGAAATCATACCACATATCAATCTTGCATTAAATTTTAGCATGCAAATACCTATAAAAATACATCAATAGTGATTTTCACCTTTTCTCATTTGAAGCACATTAGAGCTAACCCTAGTTGTACTATACCTTGCACCCTAAGCGTTCAAAATTTTCTTTTGCATAGTAGGCCCTAATCCCTCCAACCTTACCCTATTTTCTACGAAATACAATAAGGATGACCTCTTCCACCCCTGCTAATGTATATATATATATATATATATATATATATATATATATATATTTATTTGTGGAAAACATCCCAAAAGGGATGCCACTTTAGGGAAATACCCAAGGAGGCAGAGGTATAAAACTAATTTATAGTGGAAAACACCCCTTTCGAGGTGCCACTTTTAGCAAGTTGGACATAGGATGAATGGAGCCTTGTCGGCCTCTACCAGCACATAGGACATTCCTAACTATACCATATATATGTAGGATGGAGACAAGGGTAATGGAACCTGGGTCGGCCTCTACCAGCACAACAAGCAGATCCTGCTAATATTTCTTTTAAAAACCTTGTGTGCCCTCTCATTTTTGAAATCTTAACCACATTGGTATATGATTTGTCATGGGTAAACAATTTTGGTTTTCATGGTTTAGTTTCAATGTCATAGTATAAAGCAAACAACCATTTATTGTAGAACATTATTGATGCATATGATAATGATATGATGACCATGACTCTAGTAATGTGCAATAAGAATATCTCATTTACTATCAAACCCTCAGATGTGGAGAGATTGATATATTTGCCTCACAAGGATGTTGAGACCATCACTCCAAAGTTCATATTAACCGATGATGACAAAGCATACTTGGAGTCCCACTATAAACTATCTTTAGAAACTTTGTCAGATATAACTCTTGATATTTCTAGTGTTGTTTAAAATTCATATTTTTTGTCCAATTTCTCAACTAATATTTTTTTGTCTAGTTTCTCAACTAATAATTTTTTTTTCTAGTTTTGCATCTATGTCCTAAAGGGGCTTGAATATTACAGCCGTTGAACATAAGTTTCTAAGATCATGTCTAGGATTCTTCTAAGCAAGACTTGTTCTAGAAAGAAGACCAATAGATAATCTATTTTGGGCATTGGCCTATCTTATTCGATGTCTTGGTCACCATAAATTCGACTGGTGTACCTATGTTGCATAGTGCATCAAATTAGATCTCTACAACATCCAAATAAAAACTTCTACAATTATCTCAACATGCAATTACATTCTTGCACCAATCCTTAGTAAATATTGGCATGACAATTGAAGAGGTGCAAGTAAAATTATATCTTGTAATTAATTTTTATATTACAATGTTTTTTCCTTTTTTATTTTTTTTAATTTGTACCTAAATGCAGAGAAGGGCATCTACGTCCTCTACAAAATGGGATGCTACAGTGAGGGGTTGTATGCCAGAAGTCACTAGTGATTCTAACACACCATCAAAATCAACACCATTGCAAAAAATACCAAAATTTTTGAGGGCTTCTTCTTCTCCTATTTCTCATCCACCTCTACCTGAACGTCATGTGGAACATGATGTTCAATCTAGCAAGGCACCGCCTATGACACATAATATTACTATTTCAAGCTTTTGTTCATGTATTCATTTAGTTAAAATTATAATCATTTAAATTAATTTTTTAATATTTTCACCAACATGCCTTTATAGATTGTAGCTACGTAATAGATTTCATCTTCGTCAGGTAATTTTATTTCATTTAAATTAATACATATTTACTTTATTCAATTTTATTCTCTCACTAATTTTAATAAAATCTTATTGTAATATTTTTAGGTGCCTCCCCACATTTTTCAATAAGAAGACAACGGATGATGTTGCTACTACCTCAACCATGACAACCATTAATGAGAGGTTAATGTAGGGTTGTAAAACTAATTTTTCTAGTCATTTCTTAGGGAGAACGAACCCAAACTCTCGGATTTTCCAAATTTATTTTGAAAATATTTTAAGCATGCAGGAAATTTTAGGCCCAAGGTTAGATAATCCTCCACTTGATTAGGATTATCTTTTATAGGGCAACATTTTAGGTGCCTTTAGAGTGACATATGTGCTTCAATATCCTCATATAGTAGCACAAAAAATAGAAGTGCCTACATCTCCCAACACCTCATTATCGCCTCCTTAAACCAATGATCCTCGTCCTACAACTGAGGATGAGAAAGTCAAAATTTTGAAGATATTTCTATGGTAGATAATATTGAAGCAATGATCAAAGATTCATTGCTTCCAGATTTAGAAGAATTTCATGATTGGGAGTATCAAGCGAAAGTGATTATGAAGCATTTAAATGTTCGATATTAAAAAAAATCTAAAATAAAAATTTTATTTTTCTTTGGTTGAAAACGAACCAAAAAATCTTTATGGTGTGCTACATCAAGCGCAATCCGGCACAGTGAAGGCCACCAATGTACATAATTATGAAATTTTATATATTATGTTGAATAGGTTGGAGAACATTAATGTTGAAGCCCAAGCATATTTTAACCAATGGGCTTTTGATAAGAAAAAATTGCAATTGTTGAGGCTGCAAAGGATGTGGTTGAGGTGAGTCATCTTAATTTTGTTTGTTTTCTTTGTTCCATATAACTATCAACTGACTTATTTTTTATTTTCTCTTTTGTAGTCAAATTTTGATAACTTACGAAAACAAGTAAAAATATTGCATGTTCATATAAAAATGGCAAAGAAAAACATTCAAGGTGCGATAAAAATGAAAACACGACTACAAGCCACAATTAGAGAGAACACCAATTTCAGAAAAATCATAAAGTTACACAACTTAGATCTTGATATTTTTCTTAAGGAAAATGATATAGAAATGTTTTTTATAGTACAAGAAGATCCAATAAAATAAGAAAGAGCATTATTGAGGAGCTTTAAGATAGTAGAGGAAGGCCTCATCAGAACTGGAGCACTACCAATGGAGATTGCTGAACAAGAAGATAAGGGAAAAGAACATGAAATTGAAGGAGAGCCTAAAAATACATGAAGTCCCTAATCTCAAGATTAAAAAGTGAACATAGTTCACTAGTTGATTGTGAATCGAGAAGGCTCATGTGAATCAAGAAAGTGTCATCAAGTAACAACATCGCTCTCTTATTCCTTACCTCACAACAATAAAATGAATTTATTGTTAGCATACGGTTGCGGTGAAGAAGAGATAAATAATGAAGGTAGGAGAGGCTCGATCGCCTCCACAAGCCTACTAATGGATTTTCTCATTTATTCCAAGCTATCGTGCTTCAGGTATTTGAAAGTATTGTAAATGTAACCCTAGCTGCACATGCTTTAGTATATTTGGTTTTTATGAAACAAGGCCCAACGATCGAATCTTGTGATTCTTTTTAGTGCTTCCTTAAGTTGAGATTGATGCAAAAAAACATTGGGCATGTCTGGAAGAACAAAATCATTGAATTTTATCTTGGTATGGGGTAAATTTATCTACAAATAATAGAATATCAATAGGTCATAGATGTCATAGGTTTATAAGAGGAGCTTCAAAATCTTGAACATGTCAACAACATCGAGGGTCCAACCAAGGAACATGTCATTGATGATGCATAGTAGAGGTTTACCATCCTCTTGAAATATTTGGTGAATGATATAATTGAAAAGAGGTTTTAGATGCTCTAAGACTTCTAGGAGAGTGAGGATGAAAGGGTATGGGAGGCATTAAGTGTTTTTGCAGTAAGCTGACAAGCCATGATCGAGGTGAAGAAGGACAACTCTGCTAAGCATATGTTGAGAGCAAGGTTCGCTTGGTGAAGGGATCCAATCTTGGGTTGTAGGATCCGTATATTGAGTGGTGTGTTGATGATGGTGATGGTGAATCTTCTTTGAGTGGCAATCAACTTGGAGACATTAAGAAAAGGGATGATGTGACCCTGTTCCATGAAAGGGAACATGGCTACATGTTGCTTCATTTTAGCCAAGATATTTTGGGAGGTGGAGGATGACATCTTAAATGGGATTCCAATGAGGATCTATGAAATGCTTTCTCTATGTCATCGAGAGTAAGGAGGAAGATACAAAGTGGAGAGGGAAGGTTACACAACTATTATTTTGTTTAGAGATAAGGCTAATAGTATGATAAAATATACGTGGTGATAAGAGTTGTGTTCAGTGGTAGATAGGTCCATTAGAGAGGTGACCACATTTGATACAAGTCTCCTTACAATAATTGAAAGTTAAATTGAATTTTTGGTTACAACGAGATCAAATTCAAACAACTCTAGAACCGATCACTTAATATGTTTCAAATATTGTTTTCATTTGTAAGATTTGGTTCGTAAGTTGAGACATACTGAGATGATGACGAGGTTAAAGGTAAATCGTCTTCCTTGCACTCATACATAATTTTATCAAGTATGCAAGGTGGTTGTCCATCTATTATTTCAAATTTTTACCATGGTAAGAAGAGGATCATGGTTGAAGCTCAAAAGCATTGAGAGTCAACCATGATACCCTTCTTACCATGGTAAAGACACTCACACATTAAAATTAGGTTAGTAAGGTTTGTTTCCCTCTAATATTCTCGGTATTATGGTGATGGTGCAGGAAGGTCAAACATTTATCACTTGAACTAAGGGTTATTGTAGTTGATATTAGGAATTTGTTATTTTTATTGAATTTTTTAACTGTGTTTTCTTCTTCCTTTTAAAATACATTTACATACATACTATTATCATGTTTTTGGGTTTAAACCTTAACTAGTAAATTTTAAATGTAATGTGGTATATTTTATAATAAAAACTTTATTAATAATAACAAATTACAAGGTTTTGACAATGCGGTAAGTAGGAACATCTGTTATGAAGAGGTTAAGGGTTTGATGCTTCAAGTGTGTGGACATCCTTAACAGTTATCATCAGTAGTCTTGTATCCCTATGTGGGTGTTTAGCATCTTTATATTAAAAATAATGTAAATTAAAAAGATAACTTGAAATTTAAACCTTTAAAAAATTAACTTCAAAAAGATATTACTAAAAATTTGTAGTGGTTTTTTCAACCACTCAAGCTCAATTCCTCAAATTTCTCAATAGTTTTTATGTTATCACAATTCTTTGAAAATCTTGAACTCAAATTTAATTAGTTATTTTTTACCAACATTTTTTAACATTTTTATTTTACCATAGATCAATGCAAGTCCTTTGTTTCAATGTCATTGTCCTTATGTGTATATTCAAACTAAGTAACCAAATGGTTAGATATCTTTTTTGAACTTGAGACTTCCCATGATGAGCACTATATTTGTAACATTCTACAAGAAAGGCTCAAATATGGGTCCAAACATGGGCATGATTTTCGATTTATTTTTAAAATTCTATTATTCTTGTCAAGACATAAATTCCAACATATAATAAGATAACCAATCCTTGATAGAATACATAATGTTTTAGCTTTGAAAAAATTTATCCAACATTTCATCAATTTTTAGTGTTGAAGGAGCTACCCAATATCTTATATTTAAAAAAAAGCAGCTTGAAATAGCATGAGCAAAGGGATATTGAAGAAGTAAATAGTATAATGTTTTTAAATCCTTCTCCCATAAGGCACATATGAAAGGTGCATGATATTCTCTTCTTTGCAAACTCTCTCGAGAATATTACTTTGGACTTCTAAATAAATGAATGTTGAGGGCATAGGGAGATCCTCCAATGACCAAAAATTCTTCTAATAGAAATATTTGGGAATAGAAAATTTTGATTGCTTTAAATCCTCACATTCCAACTTGACCTAGTATCTACCATATTTTGATACATTCCAAACCAAATCATATATTTGTGTATAAATAGGAGAATAAAACTCTTGAAGTGTATCTTGAAGCTCATGTGCTATTTATTTGAGTTCCTCTCCTTCCACTAGGTTACTATTATAAATCCATGATTTGGTGTTGTTGTTCACATTAGTATAATCTTTGATATTTTTACCTTTACAAGCTAAACATATGTGAGCCAATGGTTGCTATATTAAATTAGAGATAAGAGGA
Source organism: Wollemia nobilis (assembly GCA_028583015.1). Taxonomy (NCBI): domain Eukaryota; kingdom Viridiplantae; phylum Streptophyta; class Pinopsida; order Araucariales; family Araucariaceae; genus Wollemia; species Wollemia nobilis. The sequence goes on from JAQPPZ010014915.1 coordinate 676,076, forward strand.
TAAAGTTATAACCAAACATCAAATAAAATATTTGGATAATCCCCCTCATTGAATGACCATCTAATATATTTTTTAATCACTTGTAAACTATCTAATATGAAGTTCCATATTGGTGATCCCATGGTTAGGGTTAGTTTCTTGAATAATTTTGTTGCATCAAGAGAATCCATATATTTTAAAGTAGCAAATTTTCCCCAATTTTTCCTTGATTTTTGAATAATCTTTAGCCAAGTTTTACCTCTAAGGCCAAACTCATAAGTTTACAATTCTGTAAGCCTACCATTCTAGTATTATTTTCTTTGCAAACCCTATCCCACTTATAAAGAGAAACCATAAATTTTTCCTTACATGATTTTCAAAGAAAGTCTTTGAATTCTATCAATCTCTAATGCTATACTTATTGGCAATCTTGAAAGTGACATCATATAGATAGGTATGGATTGCAATTTAGTCTCTGAGAGATGTAGCCTCTCCACCATGGATAATAACTTACCTTTTCGACCTACCAAACAAGTTTTCATTCTATTTGTACATGATTCCCAAAGCTCCTTTTTCATTCCTTTATGATTCAAAGGAATATCCAAGTAGATTGATGGGAATTTTTTTAATTTCTAACCCCAAAATATCCATAATAACTCATTGTAAATCTAGGGTGGTGTTAATGAAAAATCTTGAAATTTGAATTATTACTAATTGTCTAGCAGCCTTCTCATGGCATGATAATATCATTAATAAATTAGAGATCAGATTCAAAAGGACTATTTTTTGCAACATGAATAACTCTAATTTTTCCTTCCATTTTTACTTTTGATAAAGCTCTTCCTAATGCCTCCAAAAAAATAATAAATAGATAAAGAGATAGTGGATCACCTTGTTGGATTTCACAAGATTATTTAAATTATTTGACAGGGGAACCAATAGAATATTTGGGAGTGTTATATCAACATCTAATCCATTCACACCAATGTTAATCAAAACTAAACTTTTTGAGAACATCATGTAGAAAACTCTGACATACCATATCATATGCCTTGTTTATATCTAATTTCATAAACATAACTAGTTTTTTCATGGAATGAATAGAATATGTGGCCTCTTGTGCAATGCTCAAACCATCAAGAATTTTCTTACCATGAATAAAACCACCTTGTTCCTCTATGATAACACAATCTAGAATTTTTTTCAATCTCTTTTCCATAATTTTTGTAATAATATTATAAATCATATTACAAAGGCTTATTAGATGAAAATATCAAAATATTTTGTCTTTCCTTCCTTCGGAACTAATGTAATAAATGTGGTATTGATTTAACTTATTGTAGCCTTCCCTTTTTTGGCATCTTCAACCACAACCAACATATCAATCTTCAATAAATCCTAAAAAAATTTGTGGAAAATTTGTAGGAAACCCATCAAGGTTAGGTGCCTTGTTAGGATGAAAAGGGAAAAAAATCATATATCCATTTTATAGATATTTGTTATGAACCTCTCTTATTATTTCATAAATAATTCACATTTTTATTTAGAAATAATAAAAACATCCATCCATAATAAATTATGCATAATACAATTCACAAAAATAGACACAAATATTGAAAATACCCTTAAGGTAGGGCAACACCAAATAATATTCTTGAAGGAAGGAACAACTCCAATCTTTGCTCCACAAGCCAAGAATCTTACAAAGAATAATTGATATCACTTATGTTTTACAATGACAATATCTATTCTTTATATACCCCTCTTTCTAAACCTTTGTCCCACTCATTAATATAATAAAATATTAAAAAAATAATCCATGTTAGGTTTATGTGTGGCCCATGCCAACTATTCATAATACACATACACAAAATAATATTATATTTCATATCCCTATCCCTTAGGTAAACCTTATAGTATCTTCTTCCTCAATATTTCATTTTGTCCTTGTGTAATGATTGATGGAATATATTACAAAATCTTACCATGTGTATCCTTATTTTTCCCAACACATGATAAAATAAAATTGAAATAATTAATTATTTCCTTCTTGATATCTACTTCCTTAATATTTTTTCATCTAGAGTTAAAATATTTTTCATGCTACATAGAGAATTGTTTTTATTTTTTTTGTACCATGCAAAAAATGTATTTCTATCTCCTTCCTTGAGTCATTTCTCCCTAAATATTTAGAACCAATATGACTCCTTTTTCAATGCACTATGGTAATTAGAAAGTAATTATTTTTCTTGCACATAAGAATCGTAGTCCATTCCATTGAATTCTACTCTCTTTAAAATTTTTGAGCTTGAATTCAATTTATTTATTTTCTTTAAAAATATTACCAAAATATTTTGCATTCCAAATATTCATTTGATTCTTTAGATATTTCATATTTTGAACAAACTTATACATACATGATCTTTCAAAATTTGCTTTATTTCACCATGATATAACCATATAAAAGAAAATAGGTTTTTGGAGCCACATATGATGGAAGGGAAATGACTTTTGATGACCATTATTGACTAAATAACTAGCCAAAAGAATAGGTTTATAATATAATATTTCTTGTAATAGAATATTTGAAGAGATTGTATACTCTGTTTGCAACCATGTGTTGGATAATGAACATTTGTCCAATATGTTTTTACATGAGTTTTTCCATTGTGTCTATTACCACATGTATATTGAAAAATTGAATGAATAGCATCCCAAAGGTCATTTAAATTAACAAATGAATAAAAATATTACATTGATTTAGATCATCTAGGAGTATCACCCTTTTTTCTCAAAGGAAATAAAATTGTGTTGAAGTCACTCCCAAAAATCCATAGATTATAAATATGAATCATGATTATGTTTGACAAAAATATTCTAAGGTTGTTTCTACATATTTCATGAGAAGTAACAATAGTTGGAGTATATACATTTATAACCCCAACTTTGATAGGTTCCTCTTTCCCACAAAATAGCATAGCAACCTGATTGCTTTTTGCTTCTAATAGCTATCAATTGCATTTTTATTTGTCCCATTTGTTGCAATATCATGGAAAGCTTCTATAGAAGAATCTGCTTGACAATCCCCTATTTTAAAATATTTTTAAAAGTGTCCTATATTCCTCACTACTATTTTTTTTTTGTTTTACTAAAATAAACCCACAACTATAACAACCTATTAATTACATGATTACTCTTTTTGTAGGGATATTATTCATACCCCTAATATTCCATGATACCATTTTCATAATCACTTTTATTTTTATTAGTAGGCTTAGCCCCACTTCTTATTAATACTTATGATACTTGCTTTTGGCTTCCCAAAAAAATATCTCTCTAAGATTTATTTTTTCTTTGTTCTTGCTTTGGTGACCTTTCTCTCATTTTTCCATTCTAACCAACACTTTCATCTTCATCGATCTCTTCTATTTTTTCAAAATGTTCATAAAGAGACTTATCTTCTAAATATTTATGTTTCCATAGAGAATTTAGACTAACCTTGACCCATTTACCTCATTTTCTTTAAAAATTGCCTCATCATCACCTTTAACACCTAAATTTGAGGTTGCACATTGTACTTTCTCATACCTTAAATCAATCGTTTCTTCTAATAGTTGATTCACTAAAACTATAATAGCTTTTACAATTTTATTATGAATATGGACTTCTTTTTCCCTTTATTGGGAGTGTAAAATCCTTGATTTATCCAATCTTCTACTATGATATGATATCCTTACTACATAGATCTTGTCCAAAATTGTTTATCATTTTCACTTTGTGTAGACACTAAAATCTGGTCAATTTGATTAGGCATCCATGAACAATGGCTAAATTGACATCACATGGCCCCTAGGGAATCCCTTAGAAGGTATACCGTGGTTCTAGACACTTCTTGCAAGGTTTTGGAGGCTTCTGGCCCATTTTTAGGAGTTTTTGGCTTCATATTCCTAACCATCCCACCCTAGGATGAATGTAGATCCTCCTTGTCCCACCCTGGGATAGTGGTAAGCAACTGTCCTAGGGTGGGATGGTTAACAAGTTTGACCTAGAAAAAGTCAAATTATTGATAAATGACACCCAAAAACTGCTAATCACCCCACCAATTGAAGCATGCAGGTCAGAGGATGCTGCATCCTTATGACATGCTTCATAATGGAGGTCAAAAAGGGAGATTCTCTTCCCCTTCTAATGCATGCCTCCTTTTTTACAAATGGCACCTCTTGCCATGCATTCCCTTGCATGCATTTTTGCACATGAGCCTCTTTTAGCTATAAAGTGGATCAATTTCTACACAAAATACAAAGAGGAGTTTTAGGATAAAGCAATGGAGTGCTGCTAATATTTCCTTTCATCATTTTGTACCCCTTTTCCCTTAGAATCTCTACCTAGCAAAGGAGGTTTGTGAGTGATCCAAGAGGCATAATTTGTCACATAACCAAACCATATGAGTGAATTTCTTCACCAAATTTGATGAAAATACCCCTTAGAGTATTTTGGACCATTCCAGAGTGGAATTGGTGGCAAAAAGTGTGCAGAATTGGTGGGAATCCCACCCTCGAGTGCCCCCCAATCTGTGATAGTCATAACCATCCCCCATAGGATGAATACAAATATGTGCATAATTTTCCTACTATTTTTTAATAGGCTTATTATAGGATATAATATGATCCAAATTTCATGCATTTTGGAGTTGTATTGGAGGAGATATCACATTTTGAAGTTTTTGCAGGCTTGTAGGGTCCATCAGAGCATGCATAGTGATACGTGCCTAATTTTGGAAATATGACCACATGGGTCCTCCCAAAATGTTATTTTATTTATTATTTCCAAGTTTCATGTGTTTTGGATATGTTTAGGGGCTGAAATTGCTTGTTTTGGTTTTTATAGGTTGGGAGTGGTCACTACGAATATGACATGCCATTGGACACAATTTTGGTTATGTTTTGGATGATATATTACAAAAAACTTATATTTTACATCCCTATGAAATTTCAATTTTTTTGGAGTTTATTTGGTATAGTATCCATGCATATTATCATTACTAGTCTTTTGATGCCTATGGGGATTACATGTTTTTCATCATACGCACTTGCTATTTGACATTTCTGGTTTCCTTGTGTGTAGGTGCAGGTTTCTACAGTGCATTAGTAAGGAGCACAAGACATCAAGATCAAATATACATGTGGTGGCAGCAGTAGCCCGCCCACCTCGATTGTGGGTATGAGGAAAGACATTGGATGTGCACCCGAGTTACTTGAAGTATTTTGATCCTTGGGCACCCAATTTGTAATAATTGTATCATATTTGAGCCCTCAAGGGGACATATATGTAACCTTGGATTTGATCCACCATATTAATAAGAAATCAACTCTCTTTTGCTTCATTTCTTGCTATTTGGCATCTCTTCCATTTTACTTGCATGCTTTCGTTTGATGCTCTTAAGAAATAGGAGATAGATACATATATTGTTCATAATAATTAGGTGCACAATTTTTCCCTACTTCAGTGTCAATCATGGTGGTACCCTATCCCTTTTTATTTGGGTGAAGTTTTAATCTCATTTTCCCCTTTTTTTGTTGCAGGTACTACCCATTTTGTCCTGAAACGACATCTGAACTGCTATTCATGCCACCCTGGAATGGATTCACAACCATCCCACCCTAGGATGGTTACATAAATTCTATTCATCCCACCCTGGAGTGAATAGAAAATAGAGGTATTTCTACTCAATTTTCCAGAAGTTGCAGGTCCCAGAACTGATGAGGTAAGTGCCTAAACCCTCTATTTTCCTTTTGCACTTTCAGAAGTTGTTTAATTTGGTTTTTATTGCATCATTTGTTTGCTTATAAAGGTTAAAAGGTAGATTTTCTTTTCTCATAACACAAAAATAACAAAAATAAAGAATAAAAATCAAATAAATTCAAAGTAGCAATGCATCTCTATGGTTTGATTGCTTGTAGCCTACCCAATGGGTAGGTTAGAATTTAGGGTTATATTTATAAGTTACATTTGTAGGTTCCTTTTTATCCTAGATTTATAAAAGTAAAATGCACCTTTTGCATGCATTTAGTGAATGATCATCGGATGCTTCATTTTTTTACTTTCTTTGGATTAAAAAGAACCACACACACCATGATTCACTTAAATGCTAGTGAGGTGGATTTCATCACCATCCACTAGTAGAGTTCAATGAGGTGGCTTTCATCTCCACCCATTGTCTCAAATCCCATGAACCTTGTTATTTTCCAAGATCAGTTCCAAGATCCATCATAGCTCATGGGTTATAGCACGTATCTCTCTTTGGAGAGGTATATCGTAGACTATAGGTGAATTGGGTGAGGAACTGGTAGGACTTGTGCTCCCTGGCCATGTGTGGACTTCATCACCACATATTATAGGTGGGATAATGTGACCTGGAGTTCATCGCCAGGTTGTCGAGCTATGAGTATACAAGTGAAATCCAATTAAACACAAGATTATCATTCAAAAAGATTTCAAACATGTGACACAAGGTCCTCTTTTACAAACAACACATCTAAAACACACAAAATAGTTTAGGGATTCACATTTAAAACTTAAAAGAGATAATCATCTGTCTTATTGAGTGTTTCATTTTCTTGTGTGTTGTTTCATTAAGAATTTGTAAAGGAGATAATCATCTAGGGTTTGGTAGAGAGTTACAATGGTGTGCACCCGCAACCAAGCCCAATCATGGGTGAAAGCTACGGAGAGTGGACTAGGAGACATGAGTCATCTTCACTATAGCCCCAAGGACTTGGTCATACCTCCTTGGTGAGCCTCTACTCACCCAAGTCCCAAAATAGTGGGATGAGAACCACACTTACAAGGGATCCCTATGTGGGAAACCCCTATGGGTGATGGACCTTACCTGGGAGAGTGTTCCTAGTATTTAGACACATCACATGCCTTATTTGATGAAAGGCAATAGAATTTTGACGTTCTAGTAGACAAATCAGTACCATGCATCCACATACTTGTTAGGTTTGACATGCCTATTCATAGGCCAGAGCATGACTTCACATATTGGGTAGAGCAGGTTGATCCAACCTTACCTCTACATCACCTTGATAGGGTACAATAGCTTAGGTAGCCTTATGGGTATGATACTCATCGCTCGGGGTGAGCTAACTCCACCCTTCCCTTCCTCATCCATGAAGGAAGGCATGAGGAAATCCCTGATTATCCTCAAGAGTAGTATACCACACATGCACGATGTGCCTCTACGTCCATTGAGTATAATGAGCACATGCTCAGGCCCAAACCTCAAGTCAATGCGATGACCCTCGATCGAGGGAAGCATGCGATAGATATCACAAATTATCTTGAATGAGGTTGTCCTTAGGGTGAGACTCCTAGGCCTCCTAGGCCTCACATAGTGAAATAGATCAATCAAGTGATTGCAAGATATGCAAAATTCCAAGCTCAGTTCAAGCAACTTAGATGGGACAAAGAGCAACTAGACCACTTGCATCATCTTGAGAAAGAAAGAATCGAATGATAGACCAATGAGCTATTCCATAAGACCTTACGAGAGAGGGTTCCCATCCCTAAGACACATAGGTAGGAAGTCCACCCGAGGCAACCCATGCTCATTTGAGATAGGTCTCCTAGACCTTATCCAATGTTGCCTTTGTGACCTCCTAGGCTAGATCTATACTTGCCTCCTAGGCCAAACATAAGGTGCCCATAGAGGGCAGATACACCTCTTTATAGAATATATTGAGAGATGCCCTATGGGGCCTACACCGAGCATGAGCTGGAGGTAGAGTACTTGGAAATGCCTTACCAAGGTAGGGGGTGACATGCCACCACCCCGTAATAGGTTGGAGGATCCTCGACCTCCACCATAGGATAAGAGTAAGGATGAGGAGATTAAATCCTCATATGCATATCGAGAATTGCTAGAGCACCTAGAGTCAGTAGAGAACAAGACCTCCAGGTATGGATCTCAAAAGCCCACTTTGCACTAGTTATGTAGTCAGCCCCTTCATCCATTGTTTCCTACCCCTCCCTATCTAGAGCAATTTAAGTTACCTCAGTTGGCTACCTTTAAGGGAGAGGAATATGCACAGGAACATGTCACCAAATTACTGAGTCAATTCTTTGGAATTCAGGATAATGATGCTTTGTTTTTGTAGATATTCATGACTACCCTCTATGGCCTTTCCATGGAGTGGTTTACCCAACTTCCAAAGCATAGCATCCACAATTTGGATCAACTTGTAGATGCATTCCTAGAATGCTTCACCTTCAACACCAAGAGGAAGGTGACGCTAGCTGATCTCACTAGGTTGAAATAGTATGACGATGAGTCAATAGAAAATTATGGTAATAGGTGGTGAGCCTTGCTCACCAAGATGCCTTATCTACTCCCCATGTCGTAGTTGACTTATATGTTTTCCAAGAGCTACCTAAATCTGATCTCCTTGTTGTTGTAGCTACAACAATATCCAACTCTTGAAGATGCCCTAGCATAGGCTAGGACCATTGAAGACATTAAGATTCAAGAGGGAGATATTGTGAAGCCTCGCAAGAAGGAGTGGAACAAGAATACTAAGAATACCCCCATGTAGCCTAAGCCAGCAGTAGTGAATCAGGTTGCCATTAGTGTCCCAGGTCCAATGCAAGTAGCGCCACCTCAAAAGCCTAATTATCAGGCCACTCCTAGGAACTATGCCAAGGACAACCAGAATAGTCAAGGGCAAAATCAACAACATCACCCCAAGTGAAAATTCATGCCCATTGTAGAGTCTATGGACATATTTTTTGAGCACCTCTTAGTGGATAATTTGATCAACATGCCTGAGAGTCGACCTGTTGATCCAAATGCATCGAAGCCCAAAGGGTGCAAGTTTCATAGGTAAAATGGGCATGATGTGCAAATGTGCTACAAGTTCAAGAATTTGGTGCAAGACATGATCGATAGGAATGCATTTTAGGTAGAAAACCCTATCATGTCAAAAAACCAACATATGGAGGTCTTTAAAGACCCTTTGCCTACCCATGTAGAGCAAGACAAGATAGTATCCCAGGTGAATGAGGTTCATCATGCACCCTCTTAGCATGGGTATGTCGGCATGATCAAGATTGTAATGAGGAATAGGAAGTACCCAAGTCCAATCACACCACCTATGGCTCAAGGTGATGTTCCTTCGACGTTGTAGCCTTTATCGCCTCCTATGTCGAGCCTCCCACCTAGGCCTATGGTCACAATTAAGAGCAAAATCGCTTAGAGCCTGATAATAACCTTCACCTACCTCTCCATCTATGAGCTCATTCAACAATCGCCATCTCATAGATAAGCCTTGATGGATATCCTTAAGGCAATACAGCTTCAGTCCTAGGAGTCTAACTCCAACAATTTTGTGGGGCATGTGTGGCAATGCATGGAACCAGTTATTACCTTTCAATAAGATGAACTTAAACTAGTTTCAAATGATATGGTGGATCCTCCCTTGCACATCGTTGCATGTGTAAATGGGATGCCATACAAGAGAGTGTTGATAGACATCGGGTCTTCTAGAAACATCATCACTACAACAACTCTTAAGCATTTGAAGCTTCCAACATCCCATATTGTCACATCTACTTACACCCTTTGAGAATTCAATGATTCCATATGCTCAATAGTTGGTACGATCATCCTACCTATCTAGGTAGGGCAAAAGACCATCCCGACGTTGTGCCACATCTTGGAGGGTGATATGGCATACAATATCCTGTTAGGTAGACCATGGATCAGGGACATGAAGTTTGTCCCTTTCATCACTCACCACTATCTCAAGTACACTCATGAAGGGCAAGTCCATGTCATATCTGTAGACCTAGAGCCCTTCAAGTATTGCAATATGGTGTAGCAGCTCCCTGAGTCAACCTTGCCATCAACCCATCTGGATTTTCAACCGAATAAATCCAGCCAAAATTTGACTTTGTCGCCATCGCTTTCAAGCGATCCATCACTATCTCATGCCATACCATCCTCATCATCGACATCTATCGAGGTGCCTATAGCACTCGTGGATCCTTTGCCTTGGAACCTATGAAGCGACCTATTTATGAGGTCCAACCAACCATATCCACCATCTCCATAGGGGAGATCCCTAGCCAAGTTGATGAGGAGCTACCACAAGAGGCAAATAATGAATAAGTCCAAATCTTTCTCTCATTGTTTTTTTATCTGTAGCCTCAGGTCATAGTACACCTAACTGCTACCAAATTAGAGAGTACATGGTTAGGAATTTTACAACTACCCCTACTATAGATTCAATGTAGGACATGGATCGACCTCGTATTTCCATAGGCATTATCATACCTCTTGGACTCTCCCCTAATCAAATAAATTTCATCTATGGGGGCCTTGAATATGGAATCAAGTCTTACCAATAGCATGAGGAGGATGAAGATCCATTTTCTAAGGATATCAACTACATGTCCAACCCTAATGTTACCATGAAGTACCTTCACCTATGTAATTGTCATGGTTATGGGTTAGGCTTGTATGAGCAAGGTACCAGAGTTACTTACCAGCTGCAATATCAAATACCTTATGACAAGTATGTTTTTGGACACAATAAGCCTATGCCTCTAGACATCCTCATGGATAGCTTAGAGTGCATGACTCTAGATTTTAGAGATGAGCTTACACGAGATCCTTTTACCAACCCTAATCACATCTTCTCACTAGGGGACTACTTACCTCTACCCTTGGGAGATGATGACCCACCTCACAATATTATCCAATCTTATGAGATAGGTGAAGGCTTGTGCACTCTTCCCCATGATAATGAGGAAGAGGATCTAGGGTCCCCTTATGAGTGGACATCTAACAATGAGTCATATTATGGGGTAGTGCCTATTGAACTTGATAGTTCAGATGGAGAAGGCACACAGGTCATCCCTCTATATGATGAGGATGAGTTCTATTTATGCATGTTCCCATTACATGATCCCATCTAGCGATAAATTTTACCTCTAGAGGAGCAATCTCACCCATAGCCACACCGACCACCTCCTATCATTTAGCCTCTACCGCAACCACCTCTAGAAGTCTTGTGACATCCTGATGTCCATGAACACCACTAGCCACATAGGGGAAATAATCCATCCATAAATATGATTTCCATAGATCTATTTGAGCCCTTGAGAGATCTAAATAACTTGTTGAATTCATTGCACCTTGACTTGGGGGTAATTGACTTTGATCGGGGAGATTCACCCCCATCACCTTTCAAGTACTAGCATTATGATGAGATGTTGTAGCCATTTCATTTATCTTCAAGGCCTACTCATGATGTCTTCCATGCTAAGGAGGAACCCGAGGTTTTGATTACTGATCTAAACCTAGCTGATGACATCCACCTGATCCCTACTCCTCACTAGTTGGAGGAGGGATCCCATATGTCAATCGAGCCTATGATTGACAAAGATATCAACTCAAATCCCAAGAATTCATAGTATATCAAGCTCGGGGAAATCCTATTCCCTAAATAGAAAGCTAATTACATAGCCCTTCTCATATAAAATAAGGCAACTTTTGCATGGTCTTACAAAGACATGCCAGGACTGGATCCAAATCTAGTCACCCATAATCTAATGCTTGACCCCAAGGCCAAGATTGTTAAGCAAAAGCTAAGAAAGATGCATCCCACAGTAGCCCTAATGGTCAAATATGAGCTATAGAAGCTATTGGATGCTAGGTTTGTCATTTTTGTAGACTATCCACCATGGTTTTCCAACATGGTTCCCATAAAAAATCTTGATGGGAGGATTCACATTTGCACCTATTTTTGAGACCTAAACAAAGTGAGTCCTAAGGATGATTTCCCTTTTCCGAGCATCGACACCCTGGTAGATGCCATAGTAGGCCATGAAATGTTATCCCTCATGGATGATTTCTCTTGGTACAATAAGATTCGTATCAATATGGAGGACCAGCTCAAAACGACATTCACAACACCTTGGGGAACATTTTGCTATAAGGTCATGCCTTTTGGCCTTAAAAACATCGGTGCTACCTACCAGCATGCCATGACATACATCTTCCATGACTACATGCATAATATTTTGGAAGATTACATGGATGACTTATTGGCTAAATATTTATTACGCCATGAGCATCTCGATGTCTTGTGCAAAGTCCTTGATCGCCTTATTGAGCATAACATGAGACTGAACCCCAAGAAGTGTGTATTTGGTGTCACATCTAGAAAAATCTTGGGATTTATAGTTTCTAAATGAGGCATCAAAGTGGACCCCAAAAATGTCAAGGTAGTCCTCGATATGCCTCCCCCAATTACCATTAAGTTGCTTCGAAGTCTACAGGGTAAGATCACGTCCATCAAATGCTTCATAGCACAATTTTTGGACAAGTGTTGACCCATGAAAAAATTATTACACAAGGGGGTCACATTCCATTAGGACAATGAGTGTCAAGATGCCTTTGATGCAATCAAGTAATATTTGGATTCACCGCTATTATTGGCTCCACCTAGACCAGTAGTGTCATTCTGCTTATACATCTCAGCCACAGAGATTGAATTGGGTGCCATGTTAGCCTAGAATAATGAATTGCATAAGGAATAGGCTACTTACTATCTTAGTCACACCCTGGTCAGCTATGAGATCAAGTATGCATACATTGAGAAGTTATGCCTAGCGGTGGTCTTTGCCACCAAGAAGCTACAACATTACATGCTTAGCCATACCACATATGTTGTATCTAAAGAGAATCCATTGCGATACATGATGAGTCATACTTATCATAATAGTTACACAGGGAAATGGATCATGTTGTTGATGGATTTTGACCTAGAATTTATCGAGCAAAAATCAATCAAGGGTTAGGTCATCATCGATCAACTTACAAAGGCTCCTATCCAAGATGATCAACCTCTTAGGATGGAGCTTCCCGATGATGGGGTCTTCCAAATATTAGAATCACCTGATTATGACGAGCCTAAGTCATTGGCCAATATGACTCTATTCTTTGATGGTCCAAGTGTGAGCAAGGAGGTGGCATAGAGATTGTGTTTTTCACATCACATGGGGCTCCCATACCCCTGTCATTTAAACTCGATTTCCCATGCACCAACAACAATGTTGAGTACGAAGCCTTTCTCATAGGTCTTCAAATGGCTATCGCCATGAGAATAACCAAGCTCAACATTTTTGGTGACTCCTTACTCATTTTCAACTAGGTCAAAGGGATTTACCAGTGCAAGTGTCTAGTTCTGCAAGCCTATAAATCCCTTGTGGATAAAATCCTGGTAAAGTTTGAATGGTATGACATCGAGGCACTCCCTCAATCAACTAATAATTTTTTGGATATGATGGCCTCCATAGGGTCATTGATCCTGCAAAACCCTAATGATGAGATGAAAACCATTCAGGTCAAAATGCTATCATAATGTACTGTTGAGCATGAGGGCACTCAAGCCATGCCAAAGGTGCACTTGATTCAAATTTAACCTCACCAAGAGAGAATATTGCACATTCACGATCACTTGAATCATGCCGCTTGGGGGACTTTGTTCCCTCAAACCCCTTTGATATTTTTACAATGCTATTATTACAAGTTCTTTTCCAATTAGCATTTTCTTGGGAGGAACTTCAAGAAATACAGGTAATTCATGCAATCGAGGCTTCCTCACAATACGACTGGTTTGCACAAATCAAGGAGTATCTCAAGCTTGGTAATCTCCCTCATGGATTATCACACGCTGCAAAAAGGACATTTAAATGGAAGGCAACAAAGTATGTCTTGCTTGGAGATATTTTGTATCATCGGGGCTATGAAGGAATCCTCCTTCGCTACCTAGAGCATCAAGAGTCAGTTTGGGCAATGGCCCAAGCACACGATGGTACTTGTGGTGGCCATTTTAGTGGCATGGCCATCGTGAAGTGCATTCTTTGCATGGGCTATTATTTGTAAGCTTTAGAGCAAGATTGTTGCGCATATGTTAAGAAGTGTGTGAAGTGTCAACACCATGCTAACTTGACACACGTACCTTCCCAGGCCTTGCAACCGATCCAATCGACTTGGCCATTCTCGTAATGGGGATGGATTTAATCGAGAAAATCTCACCTGCCTCCTTGGTCCATCACACATTTATCATTATGTCTATCGAGTATTTTACAAAGTGGGTGGAAGCAATTCCCCTTACCACTATGATAGGACCTCACATAGCGGAGTTCATATTACATAATATCATTTGTCATTTTGGTATTCCATCCAAGATCATTTCTGATAATGGGACATCATTCAAGAATAAATATGTGCATGCTTTGACAGCAAAGTATAATATCCAACACAAATTTTTGATGCCCTATTATCCATTAGAAAATGGGCAAGCAAAGGCATAAAAAAAAATGTTGATTTCCATCCTGAAGAAAATAGTCAAAGAGAATCACATTGATTGGCACACACAAATACCCCTTGCTCTATGGGCCTATCGCACTAGCATTTGGATGCCCACTAGGGCTACTCTATTTTCACTAGTGTATGGTGCCGAGGCAGTCATACCTCTAGAGCTGGAAATCCCATCATTGTGCATATCCATGCAGGAGTTCATCGATGATGACACCGCACGGTAGGCTCACCTAGATCAACTTACATTACTTAATGGACATTGTGTTAATGTTCGTGAGCACCTACACGTCTATAAAGAGCGAATTAAGAGAGCCAACAATATGAAAGTCCATCTTAGAGACTTTTAGGTTGGTGACCTTGTTCTAAAAGAAAACCAATAAAACTCTAATTAGTTGCTCCATATGAGGGACAAGTTTATGGTAAACTGGTTAGGTCCCTTTGTCATCACTAGTTAGATCGGACCCAAAACTTATCGCCTAGCCTCCCTTGAGGGAATCGAGGATCCTAAACCCTTGAACATCCTTCATTTGTGGCCTTTCCATGCCTAGAGTGTTGTGGCCCACCCCAAATACTCCAAGGATGTCTACAACCTGGTTGGTCAACCCAATATGCTCCTAGGTAGTCTATGACTGTCTAGGTCACCCCAAAATGCTCCAAGGGTGTCTACAAGCTGCTTGGTCAACCAAAAATTTTCCTAGGTAATCTATGACTATCTAGGTCACCCCAAAATGTTCCAAGGGTGTCGACAACCTGCTTGGTCAACCAAAAATGTTCTTAGGCAGTATATGACCATCTAGGTCACCCCAAAATGCTCCAAGGGTGTCTACAACCTTCTTGGTCAACCCAAAATGGTCCTAGGCAGTCTATGATCATCTAGGTCACCCCAAAATGCCCCAAGGATGTCTGCAACCTGCTTGGTCAACCCAAAATGCTTCTAGGTGATCTATTAATGTCTAGGTCACCCCAAAATTCTCCAAGGGTGTCTACAACCTTCTTGGTCAACCCAAAATGCTCCTAGGTAGTCTATGACCATCTAGGTCACCCCAAAATGCTCCAAGGGTGTCTACAACCTGCTTGGTCAACCCAAAACACTCCTAGGTGGTCTATGACCATCTAGGTCATCCTAAAATGGTCCAAGGATATCTAAAACCTCCTTGGTCAACCCAAAATTATCCTAGGAAATCAATTACTATCTAGGTCACCCCAAAATGCTCCAAGGGTGTCTACAACCTGCTTGGTCAACCCAAAATGCTCCTAGGTGGTCTATGACCATCTAGGTCACCCCAAAATACTCCAAGGGTGTCTAAAACCCACTTGGTCAACCAAAAATGCTCCTAGGTGGTCTATGACCATCTAGGTCACCCAAAAATGCTCCAAGGGTGTCTACAACCTGCTTGGTCAACCCAAAATGCTCCTAGGCGGTCTATGATCATCTAGGTCAACCCAAAAAGCTCCAAGGGTGTCTATAACCAACTTGGTCAATCCAAAACACTCCTAGGTGATATATGACCATCTAGGTCACCCCAAAATACCCCAAGGGTGTTTGCAACCTTCTTGGTCAACCCAAAATGCTCCTAGGTGGTCAATTACTATCTAGGTCATCCCAAAATACTCTAAGGGTGTCTACAACCTACTTGGTCAACCCAAAAGACAAAGAACCACCAAAGCCCAAACCCACCAAAAACTCCTAAGCTATCTATGACCATCTAGGTCACCCCAAAATGCTCCAAGGATGTCTACAACATGCTTGGTCAACCCAAAATGCTCCTAGATAGTCTATGACCATCTAGGTCACCCCAAAATGCTCCAAGGGTGTCTACAACCCGCTTGGTCAACCCAAAATGCTCCTAGGTGATCTATGACCATCTAGGTCACCCTAAAATTCCCTAAGGGTGTCTAAAACCCACTTAGTTAATCCAAAATGCTCCTAGGTGATCAATGACCATCTAGGTCACCCCAAAATGCTCCAAGGGTGTCTACAACCCACTTGGTCAACCCAAAATGCTCCTAGGTGGTCTATGACCATCTAGGTCACCCCAAAATACTCCAAGCATGTCTACAACCTATTTGGTCAACCCAAAATACTCCTAGGTGGTCTATGACTGTCTAGGTCATCCCAAAATGCTCCAAGGGTATCTACAACCTATTTGGTCAACCCAAAATGCTCCTAGGCGGTCTATGACCTTCTAGGTCACCAAAAAATGCTCCAATGGTGCCTACAACCTACTTGATCAACCCAAAACCTTCCTAGGTGTTCTATGATCATCTAGGTCACCCTAAAATTATCCAAGGGTGTCTACAACCCTATTGGTCAACCCAAAACATTCCTAGGCAGTCTATGATCATCTAGGTCACCCTAAAATTCTCTAAGGGTGTCTACAACTTGGTTGGTCAACCAAAAATGCTCCTAGGTGGTCTATGATCATCTAGGTCATCCCAAAATACTCTAAGGGTGTCTACAACCTGCTTGGTCAACCCAAAATGCTCCTAAATGGACTATGACCATCTAGGTCACCCCAAAATGCTCCAAGGGTGTCTACAACCTACTTGGTCAACCCAAAATACTCCTAGGTTGTCTATGACCATCTAGGTCACCCCAAAATGCTCCAAGGGTATATACAACCTGCTTGGTCAACCCAAAATTCTCCTAGGTGGTCTATGACCATCTAGGTCACCTCAAAATGCTCCAAGGGTGTCTACAACCCTCTTGTTCAACCCAAAATGCTCCTAGGTGGTCTATGACCGTCTAGGTCACCTCAAAATGCTCCAAGGGTGTCTTAAAACCGCTTGGTCAACCCAAAATGTTCTTAGATGGTCTATGACCATTTAGGTCATCCTAAAATGCTCCAAGGGTATCTACAACCTGCTTGGTCAACCCAAAATGATCATATATGGTTTATGACCATCTAGGTCACCCCAAAATGCTCCAAGGGTATCTACAACCTGCTTGGTCAACCAAAAATGCTCCTAGGTGGTCCATGACCATCTAGGTCACCCAAAAATGCTCCAAGGGTGTCTACAACGTGCTTGGTCAACCCAAAATACCCCAAAGGCATATATAAGCCCTTTGGTCACCCAAAAAGCCCCAATGGCATTCCCTAAGCCCATTAGTCAACCTACATGTACATATATATCAATAAAAAAAAATTAAAAACATCATCAAAACATAAAAATTATAAAAATATTACATTACACCACATTGCATCGCATTGCACCACATTGCATTTTATCCTCACTTGCATTAGGCATACTCATCATTGCAATTTGTATTTTAGAGTTGCTCCTACATATCTAGCGCTAAGACTATACACTAGTCATAATTCAAAATCTATTTTGTTCACACATCCATCCATATTTCACTTATCATTTCCACCTCTATTTACTATTTTTCATATTTGTGTCCATTCCCTTCACCTAGCCATTTGTTCTAGCATGTCATTAGGATTTTGGTCACTCAACCATATCTAGTTTTCTTTTCAGATTTTGTAGAAAGCTATCCTAATTTTTAGGAGGTAGATTCATGCTTAGATTGTACCTTGTATACATTAGATTCCGAACACATTTACACACTAATAAATCCAAGTTTTGCACAAGGAAAGATGAAACCTACGAAGTGGTCCAGGTTACCTTAAGCAAAAAATTTATCCTGCTCATCCCCCTGTGTGAATGGTTCAAGAATGTTGAGAATTGGCAAAATCACAAGCTCTTCCCTACCCAATTCCCCAAAATAAATAGTGATTTTCACCACTATCAATAAATCAAAATTCCAAAAAAAGAAAAAATCAAAATAAAGTCAAAATCCCACAAAGCAAAAATTCAAATAAAATTCCAAAAAAAAACAAAAAAAAAAATCAAAATAAATAGTGGTTATCACCACTTCCCAAATCCCTTGCTCAAAGAAAACAAAATACAAAATAAACAATGATTTTCATCACTACATATGAGAAAATATCCCTGAATTCAAATAAAAGAAAAGAAGGGAGTATTGAACTTGAATCCTAGAATTCTTAGCATTTGACAAACTATTAGGTGATACTCATTACAGGTTTGGTGGACAACCTACCTAGTAATGGTGGTATCCTTATGCATAACGATATGTCTGTCACATTAGCATTTTGCATGTGTGTAAACCAATGTTTACATGTGGATGAGCTAGATGTTAGTAGCCTATACTACCTAGTGGTCTAATCCAACTAAGTACAAACCTAGGATCATGCTACTCAAGGGGTTATATTATGTACAGGTGGGCTATGTAATCCCATTTAGAACTAGTTTAATCTTATGCTTATCACAAAAATGAACTCACTTGCACACACAGGGATATGGAGTATCTTGGTCATCCTAGCAGATTCATACCTTGTTAAAAATTCTTGCATGGCTAGTATATAAATTTGATCAGTTGACTAGAGTGTTTCAGTCTCATGAAAACATCATAGAAATTCTATAACATCCTATTATTCATTCCATTTTATCACATGTATGTTAGTTTACATTATTTAAAAATCCATTACATAGTCTCACGACACCATTATGCATGAACTGATAAATTCTATACAGTCTATAGTGCTAACATAGTATATCAAATCATTAGTCATATCTCATCACAAAGTCAAATCATATTAAATCACTATGCATCCATGCATATACATAACATCAAAATCATAGCATATTACCACAAACATCAACATATGCATACCTCATAAGCATCCATCACATCATCACAAAGCAAATACATACATTGCATACATCTCATAAAGCAATAAACACATGATGATAAACCATAGAAAAGATCATATATATGTGTATATGTATGGGGTAAAAAGATACATCATAATTCTTGTAGGCTACAATAAAGTGAGTCCTCAGACTTCACACTACCAAATAAGCCAAAAATACAAAAAGAGCCATCCGAGCCTTAATCACCATGGTCATGTGGAACCGGTGCTATAGCTCACACTACCACCTGTAGTCAGAGTTTGCTATGAACTACCATGCCTATTGCCACCTACCCTATCTACCCTTTGCCTAGATCTCAATGCCTCCATCCTAGAGGAAGACTATCCTATACCACTCTAATGAATTTGGTAAGATCCACTAGCAATTGCATCATCTGGTATATGCCCTCCAAGGTGCACTATCGTAGTCTCCAGATCATCAGTATAGGTCTGCCCATATCGACACCATGCCTAATAAGTCTCCACCATGGAATGGATCTGTGCCACCTCTGCTTGTAGCCTAACCACATATTAACTATTGGATCCCTCCCACCTAGGGCTCCATGATATAAGTTATACTCGTAAAGCTGCTATCTCTCCCTATGCATCCTACACCTATGCATCCTACACCTGTGTTCAAAGGATTTCTCTCTCCTGCCTCACCCTGACCAAATCAGCCTACAAATTAGTATCTGGATCACCCTATAAACCCTCCTATGTTTGGGCTACTTGATCCTCGATATAACCATCCCCATAGTCACCCTGATATCCTAAGTCTAGGAGATCTACCTACTCACCTACCCCACGATGATGCCCATGGTGCTTGCCCACATTAGTTTGGTCCTCATTAGGAGCATGTTGTTGAACCTCCTCCACTACCTCAGTTGCATCACCTTCTAGAGATCCCTATCCTCGCCACTATTGCATCACCCACCATGAGTCGTAATACTGTGTAGTCCTAATATCAACCATGTTTGGAATGTCTAATATAGGATCTGCCTCATCCTCCACTACCTCCATTGTAAGCCAACTCAACGTCCTCTCATCCTTGTGATACTGATAACCCACTAGCTCACTCAGAAGCCCTTGACATAGCCTAAAATTTTGCATCACCTAAGAAAAATAGAATTACTTCTACTTTATCCCATGTCATCCAATAAACCACCTACCGTGCCTCACCCTACGGAGCTATACCCTAGCATCTGATCATTTTGGTAAATATCTGTATGACCTCAAAAACACCTGGGCTACCCTGAGTCATGAGAAGGAATATACATAGTGGTCCACATAACCTATAGAGTGATGATTCTATCCTCTCTTCTAAGCCCTTTGCCATAGGATACCATATCCTATCTCCTTGTCTGCTAGCTGTGCCTGAGTCATCCATGGTAGTCCATGTGGTCACTCCATAGCTATGTGCTACCATCCCCAACACTACAGTAAAAATCTACACCCAATCCCTTTCACAAATGACAATGTATCTCATACATCTCATAATATAACTATGCTAGTAGTGTAGTTCCCTATGCCATCACCAGTGACTCTGCCATAGTGCACCCCACCAATGTGAACATTATCTCCAATAGGTTCCATAGGAACCTAGCACCTAAAGAGTCGAGTGGTAGCATATTGGATATGAGT
Organism: Wollemia nobilis; assembly: GCA_028583015.1. Classification (NCBI taxonomy): domain Eukaryota; kingdom Viridiplantae; phylum Streptophyta; class Pinopsida; order Araucariales; family Araucariaceae; genus Wollemia; species Wollemia nobilis. The sequence goes on from JAQPPZ010014915.1 coordinate 696,800, forward strand.
GTCATTAGTTGTGCATGCATCACCCCCAATACCTTTAACTCATACTAAAATCCTACCAGTATACCTTCCCTCATGCAGTCTAACACTGCCATGTCTAGGTCCTCACCAAAGTACCTCTAGAGCACTATATCTCTCAGATCGTAGTGTGTCGAGAGAATCAATAATCCCTCTATCAAAATCCATAAAATCCAATAGATATATTCAAGCATCACCATCATATCCCCCATAGGTATGTGGAAGGTTTTGGTGCATGGGTCCCAAAAATTAGTAAAGACAATCAAATAAGAACTGTCTCCTATCATAGGCTCCAACTGTATCACCTGCTTGAGTCCAATGACGTCTAGCCATTCCTAGTCCTCCTTTTTCAAGGCATCCCTAGTGGTATCAAAGATATTTTGTACTTGATACCAGCTCTTCACCACCTAACAGAGATAAGAAAATCAATAAAACAACACCATCCATGCTTCAAAATGACCCTAAAACACCCAAAAAAGACCCAAAATGGCCCCTTTTTTAGGCCAGTTTGTGGTCATCCTACCCAATAATGGCCCCCAAATATATGACCATCCCACCCAAGGATGGCCCCTAATCAGACCACCCTAGTCGTCCCACCCAGGTATCACCCCTTCCCCAAATTGGGCCAAAAATGGCCTTCCAGGCCACCAAAAATAGCAAAAACAAGGCAAAATTTGAACTATAAAATGCAATCTAATTGCACAAAAACATGGATAAAGCATAAAAAATGGTACATTCCCCCTAAATTAGGTTTAATTACCTATTATTTAGTGTGATATACCTCAAAAGCAAAAACATTCAATAAAAGCAAAAATTTCACTCCTAACACTAGGAAAATGCAATAATAGAGACTGTGCATACCCGCATCGCACTGGCTCCTACATTTATTGAGTCTGTACGCTGGCTCATGGTGTCTATGGTATGAATTTTATAGCACTCCACTATGTAGAATCACTCTCCTACTCCTCACCTCTCAAACTACAAATATGAACATGCACAAATGAGCCTAAACCTCACAATTTGGGCTTATATAGCCCTATAGGGGTCACAACCATCCTAGGGTGGTATGAGCACATATTTGGCCATCCATACCACCTTGGGATATTTATAAAACATGCCACCATACCACCCTATGATGGACATAAAAAATTGAACAAAAATAGCTCAAAATGCACCAAAATGGGTCCAAAAATACCCAAAAATAGCTCAAATTTGGTCAAATTTTCACATGGATCAAGATGAAACTAAATTTCTCATGGATGAATGGAAGGGCCCTTATTTATATCCCTAATAATTCCATTTTAGCCAAACCACCCCATGGGAATGAATTTTTTAGCTCCTTTCTTCCATAAGAACATCAACAAAATCATCAAAATCCTCTCAAAACTGCCCCATTTTTCAATGGGTAAAACTGAAGGCAACATTAAAAAAAAGTCATATGGTTCAAGCGACTCATTTATTTTCTCATTAGTCATTCCCTAATCAACTCATCACTTGAGGGGGTAGTCATACTCAGTCCAAATCAACAAACACACACTCAATCATGCAAATTGTGTTCGTTCAATGAATCATTGACAAAGACAATCATGCCCATGCTTGGGGCAGCAAACAAGCACAAAATTTCAATTAGAATGCTTGGCATATCTGGCATCATGAAAAACCAAGCCTCTTGCTTCATGATAAAACAATGCCAATATCAATCAAGTTACTTAGCTTGTCAGAAGCAAGGATTCAAGAACGCATGCTCTTTCCATGATTGGGGCATCTAAAGTTGGTTAGGTTACTGAATAACCCTAATTATTTGCCATTTTAGTCATCTATTTTTGCTTAGTACTATGCTACACATAATGCATCTCAAAAAGGGGCATCTTTAGACACTAAAATATGGTCAATCCTATTAGGCATCCATGAACAATGGCTAAATTGACATCACATGGCCCCTCGGACAGCCCTCAGAAGGTATACAGTGGTTCTAGCCACTTCTTGCAAGGTTTTGGAGGCTTTTGGACCATTTTTGGGAATTTTTGGATTCATATTCCTAACCATCCCACCCTGGGATGAATGCAGATCCTCCCCGTCCCACCTTGGGATGGTGGTAAGCAACCATCCTAGGGTGGGACGGTTAGCAAGTTTGACCTAGAAAAAGTCAAATTATGGACAAATGGCACCCAAAAAATGCCATTTACCCTACCAATTGAAGCATGCGGGTCAGAGGACATTGCATCCTTATGTCATGTTTCATAATGGAGGCCAAAAAAAGAGATTCTCTTCCCCTTCCAATGCATGCCTCCTTTTTGACAAATGGCACCTCCTGCCATGCATGCCCTTGCATGCCTTTTTGCACATGAGCCTCTTTTGGCTATAAAGTGGATTATTTTTCCATACAAAATATAGAGAGGAGTTTTAGGACAAAGCAAGAGAGTGCTGCTAATATTTCCTTTCACCTTTTTGTGCTCCTTTCCCTTGGAATATCTACCTAGCGAAGGAGGTTTGTGAGTGATCCAAGAGGCACAATTTATCACATAACTGAACCATCTGAGTGAATTTATTCACCAAATTTTATGAAAATACCCCTTAGAGTATTTTGGACCATTCCATAGTGGAATTGGTGGCAAAAAGTGTGCATAATTTGTGGGCATCCCACCCTCGAGCGCCCCCCAATTTGTGACAGTCATAACCGTCCCCTGGGATGAATACAAATATGTGAAAAAATTTCCTACTATTTTTTAATAGGCTTATTCTAGGATATAATATTATACTACTATCCAAATTTCATGCATTTTGGAGTTGTATTGGAGGAGATATCGCATTTTGAATTTTTTGCAGGCTTGTAGGGTCCATCGGAGAATGCATAGAGATACATGCCTAATTTTGCAAATATGACCACATGGATCCTCCCAAAATGTTTTTTTGTTGATTTTTTCCAAGTTTCATATGTTTTGGATATGTTTAGGGGCATAAATTGCTTATTTTGGGTTTTGCGGGGTGGGAGCAGTCACTACGAATACGACATGCCATGGGATACAATTTTGATTCTTTTTTGGGTGATACCTTCCCAAAACCTTCTATTTTACATCCCTATGAAATTTAATTCATTTGGAGTTTATTTGGTATAGTATCCATGCATATTCTCATTACTAGCCTTTTGATGCTTGTGGGGATTGCATGTTTTTCATCATATGCCCTTGCTATTTGATATTTCTGGTTTCCTTATGTGTAGGTGCAGGTTTATATAATGCATTAGGAAGGATAACAAGACCTCAAGATCAAATATACAAGCGGTGGCAATAGTAGCCCGCCCACCTCGATTGTGGGTATGAGGAAAGACATTGGATGTGCACCCGAGTTACTTGAAGGATTTTGATCCTTGGGCACCCAATTTGTAACAATTGTATCATATTTGAGCCCTCAATGGGACATCTATGTAACCTTGGATTTGATCCACCATATTAATAAGAAATCAACTCTCTTTTTCTTCATTTCTTGCTATTTGGTATCTCTTCCATTTTACTTGCATTTTTTCATTTGATGCTCTTAAGCAATAGGAGATAGATACATATATTTTTCATCATAATTAGGTGCACCAATTTTCCCCACTTCACTTTGTAATCTATTTTTATATGTTTGATCTCATGATATTTCTAAAATTGGAATACAATGTTTCTAGAATCCACTTGGTGAGTGCATTATCTTGATTTATATTTAATCCTAATTGATTATGGTAAAGGTTTTGACATATGCATGACAACACATATATGAGTGTATACAACATGCATTATCTTCATAGTATTTAGTCCCTCTTGTATGAACTCCCCTAGAGTGTTGTGAGTATCCTTCAAAGCCTCCTTATTGATAAGTTGATAAGGAATTCCAAAAATCTTAATACACATTGAAAGCATTTTAAAAATCTCTCTTCAGAAAAAAATATCACTCTATGGTCTTAAATATATTGCATATTTACCCCTAAACAAAGGGCCACCATCCATAATTTTATCCTTGATTTCCAAACTAAAGATGGTAATGAGGAAAAATACTTTTAGAAGAATAGTCATGGAGTAATTTGAATTAAATCCCCACTTTCACTTGGTCCAATTTTAAATCTTTGAAAAAACTAGCTAGTATCCATAAAACTTACATATTAACCCTATGCTTTTAAGGACCATTATATCATACTTGACCATATTATCCTTGACAATCACTTGTGGTGTAGTATCTGCTACTTTGATAGGTATTTTCTATTAGGATTAAATAACAAAACATGAGCAATAATTAAATGCAAAAATAAAACATAGAAGAATAATGCAATACACAAGAGACATAGATTTAATGTGGTTCACCCAATATGGGCTACATCCACGAAGAAAATAACCAGGACTTTAATTACTTCTAAAAAATCCTTCTCTACACAGTCACACACACCGAAAATTACAATCAGTCACCATACATCATCCTCTTATAAAAGTGCATTACAATGTTAGGGTAAATAACCTGCCTAAAATCCACCATATGATCTATAACCTAATAACAAATGGTCCAAATTTACATAGAGGAAAATACATCTATTTTTGGTTTTGGGGGTGCTGCCCCCAAAATCCCCACTAGGAGGATCCAAAGAATTATTGTCGCCCCTTGGACCCCCATGGTGACATAAGTAGGGGGGTTGATGCCCCCTACACCCCCTCCTAGTAGAGTGGGTCCAAGTGTGATTGAAAACAAGACCTCTAAATTAATCAGGCTCCACAACCAACAATATTCCACTTGGAGACTGATCACAATAACTCCATCGCTACTGCACCTGTTGGACTATGCTTCAACTTTAGACCTAAAAATTTTCTCAACTTTTACTATCATGCTTGAAGACTAACTGAAAATGAGCAAGAGCTCATTTTATCCTTGGTTACTACCTTTGTGAACATATCTTTAGGATTCTAGATAGTATCTTCTCTAGTTTTAATTGTCCATATTCCAACACTCAGCATATGAAATGGTACTTAGTATGTATATGTTTAGTCCTGGAATGGAAAAATTCTTAGCAATATGAATGGCACTTTGAATGTCACTATATAATATGCTATTCTCCTACTTCTTTCCAAAATCCTCCATAAACCTTTGTAACTAAATAATATCCTTACTAGCCTCTGTAACAACATACTATGCTTTTGTTGTTGAGTGCAATAACCTTTTGTAATTTTGAAATCTAGCTTACTATAGTTCCACCTATAGTAAAAACATACCTTGTGGTACTCAACCTACTGTCTATATCACCTACCATATTTGAATCGACATATCCCTATAAAGAATTGTTAGAACTTCCAAAAAATAATACTTGAGTGATTGTACCTCTCAAATACCTGAGAATCCACTTCCCTGCATCCCAATACATTCTTCCTAGGTTGCACATAAACCTGATCACAACTCCCATTGCATGTGCTATATCTAGCCTTGTGCACATCATAGCATACATCAAACTACCAACTGCTGATGAATAAGGAACCTTGGACATGTAGTTTATGTCCTCTTGCATCTTAGGACACATCTCTTTGATCAATTTGAAATGATTTGCCAAAGGTGTGCTAACAGGTTTTGCATCCTGCATACTGAATATTTTCAACACCTTTTCAATGTACTCACTCTGAGACAATGTTAATTTATTATTTTCCTTGTCTCTTGTTATTCTCATACCAAGGATTTGCTTTGCAACACTCAAATCCTTCATTGCAAATAAATCTATCAATTTTCTTTTGATCATAATTATATCTCTCATGTTAGACCCTACAACAAGCATATCATCTATATACAATAATAAGATAATATAGTTACCATTATGCAATATCTTAAAATAAACACATTGGTCATAATAACGTCTACTATAACATTGATATGACATAAACCTATCAAATTTCATATACCACTACCTTGGAGCTTGCTTCAAGCCATACATGATATTTTTCAATCTACATACTAGTTCCTCATTTCCTTTGACCTCATACCCTTATGGCTACTGCATATAAATCTCTTCCTCCAAATCCCCATGGAGAAAATTTGTTTTTACATCTAATTATTAAAGATGTAAATCCTCTACAACCACTAAGCTTAAAACAATTCTAATTGAAGTCATTTTAAAAACAAGAGAAAAAATTTCATTATAACCAATACTTTTCTTTTGTGCAAACCCCTTTACAACCAGTCTAGCCTTATACCTATTTTTACCTCCATATTCTTCTTTCACCCTGTAAACCCATTTATTCTGTAATGCTCATTTTCTTGCAGGTAACTAAACCAGATCCTAAGTCTAATTATTTATCAAGGATTCCATCTCCTCTTTCATGCCTTGCTCTCACTTCTTCTTGGTTTCTACCTACATCACCTCTTCATATGTTTCTGGTTCACCAAATTTATATAATAATACATAATATAATGAATGGGAGTAATTTTCAGGAGGTCTACTTATCCTGGTAGATTTTTTAACAATAGTTGTGGGATTTTGAGGTGCTTGTTGCTGTTTTTGTTTCAATTTCATCAAGCACTATGTATTCTGAGTTTGTTTTTCCTATTTATTTCCCTACAACTTATCCTTATACATGACCTTCTCATTAAATATCACATCTCTACTCCTAATGATTTTGTGATTTACATAATCCTAAAAGCGATAACCAAAAACATTAACTTTGTATCCAATGAAAAAAACTTCTTGGATTTTACCTCAAATTTAGTCCTATTTTCTTTACTAATATGCACGAATGTTTCACAACCAAAATTTTTCAAAAATGAGTATTTAATAAGCTTACCTGTACATACCTCTTTTGGAATCCCACCATAAAGGGAACTTGAAGACCCTCTATTTATTAAATAAACTATAGTATCCACAACATCTTCCCACAACTATAAGGGCAACCCTACATGTAATATCATACACCTAGTACATTCCATGATAGTCTTGTTCATCCTTTCTAACACACCATTTTCTTATGGAGTGCCTGAAACCGTCTTCACTCTACGAATACCCTAGTATGAATAGTAACTATCAAACTCTTTGCTATAGTACTCACCTCCATTATCTGATATGAGACACTTTAGATTATTTCCTATCTCATTTTCAACCAAAGCTTTCCGTTTCTTAAAAGTATCAAAGACATTCAATTTATTTCGAATACAATAAATCCAAGTTTTTCTAGTTGCATCATCAATAAATGTAACATAATAAGAGCCACCAAGAGATGATACCTGAGTTGGTCCCCATACATATGTATGTACAAGCTCTGGCTTCTCACTCTTCTTTTCTTTTCCAGTTTTGAGAAATCTGACTCTTTTTTGTTTTCCATAAACGCAGTGCTCACAAATGTCTAAATCAACTTTCTTTAAACCTGGTAAAAAAATATTTGAGTGGAGAATTTGCATCCCCTTCTCACTCATGTACCCAAGACTATGATGCCATGAAGTTGTATCTGCTCCTATATAATCTAAAGTAATAGAAAGATCATTATTACCAGTACATACATACAATGTACCTTATTTTCTTTTGCTAATAACTGTGATCCTTTAGCAACCTTCCATGAATTTGTTGAGAATGTAATTGTACATCCTTCACAGTCCAACTTCCTTGTAGAATTTAGATCTATTCTCAAATCAAGAATACGCCTTACCTATTTCAACAACCATTGGTTTCCATTCTATAACTTTATATGTATGTTACAGTTTGCAATGATTTTACATGGTCTATCATCACCCAAATAGACCTATCCAAAATTACCTTGAACATAATCTAGAAAATATTTCCTATGGGATGTATCATGATATGAGGTACCAGAGTCTAGCACCCAACAATCATTAATATTATCTAGTGAAAGGATTAAAGCATCTTGCAATACATCACCTGCTATGTTTGCTTCTTGATTACCCTATTTTTCTTCTTCATGTTTTTCTTTTTGAGTGCAACAATCTCTTTTTAGGTGTCCTTTCTTCTTGCAATGCTAGCATTCCAACTCCTCCCCTTTGGATTTGGATATACCTTTCTTTGATTTTCCATGATTCCCTAGGATTTTTTCTCTCTCTCTCTCTTTATCTCCCCCTATTCTCCATAGTCAAAGCATTACCTGATGTATCACATGTGATTTTTCATAGTATTTCCTCACTAAGGATAACACTAATAATATCATCAAACTTTAAATTGTTTGAAATAGAGATAAAATTACTCACAATCATTACCAAGCCATTCCAGATTTCTGGAAATGATCACAAAATCAAAAGAACCCTAACCTCATCATCAAATTTTACTCCTACAAAACTTAACTAATTTTTAACCGTGTTAGATTCATTTAAATGATCATTAAAAGACCCACCTTATGACATATCCATATCAAATAAACATTTCATAAGAAATACCTTGTTCGAAGCTGAGGGTTTTTCATATAGTTTATCCAATGCATTCATTAAACCCTTTGTTGTATTTTCCTTTGAAATAGTTAAGGCAACTAATGATGCCAAGCATAACCGTATTGTTCCTAGTGCTTTTCTATCCAGAACTTCCCATTATTCATTCATTTTCATTGTCGAATAATTTGCTATTCCATTTAATGGTAGGTAAAGATCCTTCTAATAAATATAATCCTTCATTTACATTTTTCATAGCTGGTAATTTTGTCCATTAAACTTCTCAACCCTAAATATGCCTTCTTCTATCATTGCTCCCACTTAAACTAGAAACCCTCATTTCAAGTGTATTTTTCAGACCCTAAGCTCTAATACCAGTTGTTAGGATTAATAACAAAACATGAGCAATAATTAAATATAGAAATAAAATATAGAAGAATAATGCAATGCACAAGAGACACAGATTTAATGTGGTTCACCCAATATGGGCTACATTTACAAAGAAAATAACCATGTCTTTTATTCCTTCTAGAAAATACTTCTCTACACAGTTGTGCATATCGAACATTAGAATCATCTACCATACATCATCCTATTATAAAAGTGCATTACAATATTAGGGCAAATAACCTGCCTAAAATCCACTATCCAATATGTAACCTAATAACAAATGGTCCAGATTTATATAGTGGAAAAAACATATATTTTTGACTTTGGGGGTATTGCCCCTAAAACCCCCACCAAGGGGGGCTCCAAAGATTTGTCACCGTCCCTTGGATCCCCATGGTGACATAAGTAGGGGGGATAATGCCCCCCTACACCCCCTCCTTCACGGAGTGGGTCCAAGTGTGATGCAGGAGCATCCAGTGGTGTAAGAGTGATCTTGCATCACCTAAAAAAAAAATTGTAATTTTATTTTATTTTGTAAAACTAGTAAAACTTGCAGGAGATTTTTGAAGGTCTTAGAGGTCGAATTTGAGGATTTTTGGCTAGACGTGAGCCTTGGTGCGAAGAGCCAAGGTACGCCCCGCTTAGCTCGTTTCATGTCGTTTTTGAAAACATGCTGTAATAGTCAATCGGGTCAACGAGTGCGAAGTTAACACCTTGACAAGTTGCCCCCAAAATTCAAAATTCAATTTGAATAGTTTTAGGTGGGAAAAAGAGAAAATAGGGTATTTGAGGGAATTTTCAAAATTGTAAAGGGGCTTCTCTCTTGTATCCTTATTTTTGGGCATGAAAGTAATGAAAGGTTGGATTCTTTGACTGGTTCAAAGGAAAAAATACCTGTGTATCATTTGTTTGGTGTTGCTAGTGTAACATGAGCTCCATCAAAGTGTGGTTGAAAATAAGACCTCTAAATTAATCAGGCTCCACAACCAACATTTTCATAGATTCATTCTTCACTTTATCCCTATCTAGATCATCCATAAATACAACTAGGTCATCCTTAATTCCAATAAAGACTTTCAAAAATAACTTTTCTTCCTTGTTACCTAGATTTAATTCATAATAATCCTTTAGTTTTTTAGTTTCTCCTAATATTTAGAATAAAACATGTCACTCACTCCTTAATCATACTTTACTTCTTTATTCCACTTGTTACTTATACTCACAATACTTGCTTAATTTTTAGAATATAAAATAAGGTTAGGCTCTCTCCTAGATCACACTCACTCTTGTCTTGCACTTGATTCCAACTCACACTACCTTTTGGATTACAATCATGTTAACTTCATTTTTGTAGATGATCCTTCCAAGTATATTCAAATCCTATAACAAAAATATTAACACCTATTTTTATACACTTGATACTTTCCATACATATGTAAAAATTCTACAAGAAATACATAAATATGGTTCTAAACTTAGGCATAATTTTGAGATTTTTTTTCAAAATCTATTGTTCCTTTTAAGCCATTAATTCTAACAATTAATGGTAGGATTATTCCTTCACAAAAAAAGTAATACTTTAGCTTTGAAATTAATCTAATATTCCATCATCTCTTTTAATTTTGATGGAGTTACCCAATATATTCTCATATTTTAAAAATCAACCCCAAATTGTGTAAGCAAAAGGATAATGAATAAGTAAATGGTATAATGTTTCTAGATCATTCTCACACAAGAAACACCTAAAATTTCCATGATATCCTCTTCTTTTCAGGATCTCTCCTATAAGAATATTGACTTGCAATATTAACCAAAGAAATATTGATGCCTTAGATAGGGCCTAAATATTCTTGTAACAACCTAGATCTAACACACCTAGTTGTCCTTTTTAGTCTTGCACACTAGAATCACAAACTAAACATTATGACTGGTTTCAAGATCTATATAAAGCATAAGGTGAGAGTGTTGAATATCACCCAACATTTTATTAGTACAAAGGCATAGTGAAACTCACTTCAAGAATGCTAACCACTACAAACGGTCTCCCAAGTGGTCAATATTGACTAGATACAGCAAAATGCATTTTTTTTGTGAACCCATTCTTCTCATTTACTAGAGGTCTAGGTTCATGGATAGGGTTTTCCTCTAGGGTCCATAACACCTAAAGTGTGAATGCATATTTCCACGTCCCTTAGCATTGAGGACTTAGGTTTCTTTAGCTTAGTTTTTCCCTAGACTTTAAGGATGCAAGGGGATAACATAAATATAACTTGTGCCTAGTTGAGAGTCCAAATTCTTTTGGAATAAGCTATGGCCCACCATTACACTGGCTCAGGATCAGGTATCCCTTGTCATGGTATGATTTATGAGGAGTTATCCCATACCAACTCGTCACTGAGTCTGCTAGCACCAATATCTAGTTATATTATAGTACTGATATCCTGCTAACTATCTTCCAACCATACGATGAGCAAGATATCCCTCATCATATAACTCGCACAATAACCTAGAGGTAACAACACATACCATCCCTCATAACTGGTTCTTAGCAGACGAGTCTCTTGCCCTAATCTATTTACCAAAAAGTGGCCATTCTTGAATCATAGTGGTTTCCCTACCTGCAACCACCAGTGTTGTGTGGATGCTCATTCAACTTGATAAAACATCAAAAATTAATAATTCATCCTCCTGGATGAATTTGTATAAAGTGGTTTAAAAAATCATCCTTCTTTATGGTTAGGCATGGTTTAAGGTTAGACATGGTTTTTAGATTCTCTCTTCATAATATCAAACCCACAATTTTTTACTTTTAATCAAGGTTAAAAATAAGTGTTTATGAAATATGAGCAAACGACGATAAACAATCTTTTAAAAATAAGTTATAACTTTATTTTAAAGTAAATAATATCAAATTAATTAGTCTAAGGCAATAATTCCTGATCTAACTTATCCTTTTAACAAGCTAAAAGTATTTCCATAAAATGACTTTTACAAGATATTTCTTAATTTTTCCAAGACTATAAGGAAATACCTAAAAGGACTTTTATTTATTCAGGCATTCATATTAACTAGATTTACAATTCACTATAACATTTTATTTTATTTTTAAATTCCTCAATTTAAAATATTACATGCAAAAGTTAATCAACAGAAACTATAATATTTTAACTCAAAGTAAAAGCTCATAGAAGTGATTTTTATTTTACGAGTCTAATCTTACCCTTAAATATCATGAAATACTTTATATATAGTTGTTATAATTGTCAACACAATTATCAATATAGAAAATATAACATACTTACTAATTATAGGCAATACTGATAAACAAGATATGACATTTCCCTCCTAACTATTAATCTTTTTATCTTTAAATGATAAAGCATATGGCTTTTAAATATTTTCAATTTTCTAATCTAATAAGGGTAATTACGTTTCAGCTACTATATAAAAGTCAACATATAAATTCTCTACACATACTCCACGGGTAAAAACGAAGATAGACATAATTATATAAAATTAATCTTTAACTTTAACGAAACTATTCTTTAGGCAAAGTAAGACTAAATTTATTAACTCGATATAATATCACTCCCTATATTTTTTTCTTTTCTAAAGTAGGCACCTTATATATATATATATTTTTTAAGTATTAATCTTGTAAACTCTCTTTATAAAGGGCAGATTTGAAATCCAAATCAAACTATAAATGAAATCATTGGATTTAATGGAAATTCACATATTAAATAACATAGCTTCGATATAAAGTTAAAAGTAAAGCATGGTTCAAATGAATTAATAAATGAAATCACTATTTGAATAATTTTATCAAAAAGAAGAGATCCTAAATAACAAAGCCAACTTATTTTTTTTAATAAAACTTTTATGGCAGGTCTGAGGTGTAGACTAATTGGTTCATCTAAACCTATAATGGGTGTAGCCTTGTTGAACTGAATGCTTTTCCCTTTCTTGTGCTTTCAGCGGTGTAAAAGGTTTAAAACGATTGTGGCATGGTGGTTATACGGACGGATTGCGCGAATATTTGTGTGGCAAATTCTAGGGTGGACAAAGCAAAATACTGTGGCCGCCATAAAAGCTGGACAGCCTGCCCGGATTCGTGACGGCTACTATTAATTCCACTATGTAAATTCAAAAAAATAAAATAAAAAATAAAAAATAAAACTTTTATTACTAATGGTAATAACATCAGATAAACATATTCCATATTCTATGTATATAATTTTAAAATAAATTTTCCTATTCCAATACCTAACTTTTATAAAAAGGCTTGATTTTTGGTAAGATTTCTTAAATAAAAGTGCATTATGATGACATAACATATTTTACACGAGACACATTAATTCACATTTTTTTATTTAGGTAGCATTATCAAGTTTACCAACCTAAGTTATTTGGTAACTCAACTACTGTTGAAGTCACAATAAACATATCGATGTACGTATAGAAAAAGGATTTAACTCATAGAAACCATAATAATTATTTATTTTTATGTGTCTGCTACTTACAATATAGTTAGGTTTGATTTATTGATTGGTTTTAATTTGTCATTCAAGCAGATAATATTGTATGTATTTATATTAGTTGTATCTTTGTATACCGACAACTTGTAGATATCCTCCTGAATTTAAAATGATATACAAACCATAAGACAAGGGTAGTTATCACTTAAATCAACTTTCCCATAAAATTAAAGTTAATTCCTCAGTCTATTTACTCGTACATTATTCAGGATGAGTAGCTTGTTTACCCCAAATCAAATTAATGGTTGGGCAACTAATAACATAGTCAACGTTATAATTTAATTTTAAAAAATAGTTTTCCAAACACCATAAAGGAGATTAAGACAGTGTCATTGGATTCACATGGTTTAAATTTTACCCTTTGTATCAATCTAATATCTAAGATGGAGTTTCAAAAGACCAAAAAAAAATACAACCACTATAAGCTTTTTTTCCTAGTAAAGCTACATCTACCAACAATCGAGCAAAAAACCATATATAATTGCACTATAGTTTTTCATTCAATGCAAAATAATGAAATTCATTACTGATTAGTATAGAAGACACAGTTATTTTCGGTATTGGAATACATAGTTTTCGAAGCTAAGTTCACTATATCATGTTTACTATAAAATGAGGATTAATTAAGTATCCCAACACAAATATCAGAGCAACTAAGCAATATCCTTGCCTTAACTACCCAGGCATTATTGCTATCAACAGGAATACTTAGTAAAACCTTAATTTCACCTGTGTTCACAAGGTAGTACTTTAATAAGGCAAATGAGCTCGTTACAATGGTCAACTACTTAAGCACCATTCTATCCTTAATTTCACCTGTGTTCACAAGGTAGTACTTTAATAATGCAAATGAGCTCGTTACAATGGTCAACTACTTAAGCACCATTCTATCAGGTGGCCAGAATTATTTTTACAATAGAGCACGAACTTCCTACCATCAGTGTGACTCTCTTGCCAGTTGACTTACCATCAACAGGAAGGTAGAGGGAGTGGGGATGTTGAGTGAGCACGATCCCTAATGAAATACAATGTGATATCCTATATGCAATGATTTTTCTTAATTTAATTCAACAAGATACACAAAAATAATTTAAAATTTACAATATCTTATTATATTTATTTTTAAAGTCTACTTTTATTGATAATAATTATATGGTGAAAGCACAAATATTATTGCATTGTTGTGCAAACTTATTCGTACATCATACAAAATAACATTCATTATTTCTTTGAGGTTACCTTCCACTCAAGGCCTTATTTTTAGTTATGAGCTATCTTTAGCTACCATACCATACAAAAAGTGGAACAATACTGCAACTATATATGCTTCCTTTTAAAATTTGGATTATATATATAGTTTTGTATATCTTCTAAAGAGTATATTGTATATTTTTAAGAAAATAGCATAGAGTTTCAAAAGCAATTATCTTTCATTTATACTTAAATGAATAACATACAAAAACTTTGCCTTATAATTTTATTTTTGTATTAATACTTTTATTAATCTCGTAATTATAATTATATTTATATTATATATATATATATACATATTTTTATTTACTACTATTTACTTTTTTATAACATAAAATATTAATTTCTAGCAATCAAACACTGATTATTTTAAAAGCAAAATAAAGAACATTTGTTGCATATTAAAAATCTATTTATACGGATGCAACTACATGATTGTATTTTCTTGTGATCTTTCATGTACTCATGGGTCATGGTGCTCTTTGCACCTGCATCATATCCCACCTTACCTCATGCATATAACCTCTATCTTTCCACTTGAAAGTGACCCACTTTCCTGCAAACACAAATATCATTAACAATACTATATCCTAAAATGCAAATTAAAATAATAGCAGATGTAATGGGTTGTTACATTCTCCTCCACTAGGAATAAACATGTCCCTGTATTTTAATACATTTTCAAGATATAAGCAAAGATATATACAACTTTATTCTATATCAAACAAGTCCACATTCATCCATAAAATTTTACATTAGATAAGACAAGATATAAGCACAATAATGTTCATTCAAACAAATATAGAAATTGCTTTTGCATGTCAACAAAATGTTTCTATGTGATATTCTTTTTAGAGTACTGGTATCAATAGACCTTATGTTGATCTAAATTTCTCTTTATAATTTGTTTGGTTCTATAACCAGGGATCTTGATAGGGTGGACTTGGATGTGGTGAGGATCCAACATCTGCAAATGAGAGGTATTCCACACATAATAAGTATCAATGACATATCTTTTAAGGAAGGGGACATAGAATACATCATGAATCTTTGATAGACTGGATGGTAAGGCCAACTTATAGGTAATAGGACTGAATTTTGCCAATCAAATTAAAGGGGTCCCATTAATATGAGGTTGATCTTGGAAAATTTGATAGATCATTTTTAGAAGGTTTCACCCTTAAGAAAACTTTATTCCCTGTGTCCTTTTGTGATCAACATAGCTCTTTGACGATTTGAGGCTTCCTTGAGTCTTTGATGTATTTCTCTTAGTTGTTCCTCCATCATCTTGACAATGTATGGTCTGATCATTATATGGTCTTCCATAGCATCCCATAATAGATAAGTCCTACACCCTCCCTGTACAGGGCTTAAAATGGAGCCATACCCAAGCTATTATTGGAAACAAGTTCTACCAAGTATAGGTAATTTTCCATTCTGTAGTATGTTTATTTATTTTAAAATTTGATTTCATATTTACAAAAAATCTGCCTTCCCTAGAGGATTTTCCATGGTGGTGTCTTGTCTTCTCTTTCCTTTTGTTTTTAAATTTCACCCTTGTGAAATCTCTACCTTCCCTAGAGAATTCAGCCGATGATATTGATCTTTTAAAGTGCATTATTTCTTTTAGAAATTTGGTTCATCTTCCATTATCTAGTCTGATCTACTCCTAATTTTGATGATTTATGTCTTAAAAATGTTGGGTCAATCCTCCTCTAGTGATCGTTCTATCCAACTTGATACTTCTAGTATAGATGATTAACTTACGCATCTGAACAAGTGTAACATCCCATATATTCTCAGGTGTAAATTTATTTACCACCATCTAAATCTAGTAGACTCATAGCAAATTCATAGGCTATAACTTGCCATCTTTAGTGGATGGTATGTGGGTACAATATTCTGGCTAGGTAGACATGTTCATCTTTTAACCTTTTTGACGTTTTATGTTCAACTTTTGGCCTTTTTGACATTTTATGTTCAGCTTTATACCCAATTTGTTTACGAAGGTTAACAATCATTTCTAATTATTAAATATTTGTTCTTGTCAGGTCCCTACCCGACCTGAGATCACCATTCTAAATATTTGTCCTTTAGATGCTTCTCTTCGATCAAAATTTTGAGGACATAGTATGGACCTCCACAAATATATCAATCTACCTTTGAATATTTTTCTTATCTTCTTGCATACTTGTAGACTCCAAATTTCTCTTATAGTTCTTAACCAAATTTTTGGGTTTTACACTCTTCCTAAACTTTGGTCTCTTCCATGGATTTTCCTTCTTTCTTCTAAGTCCTTGTTCAAGGATAAGCTCTATATTTTTTTTATGATTCATATATGTAGATTGTTCCAACTATTATTGAAATAATTTAATTGTTGTTGCAAGATATTTTATTAAATTTTGACTATAAAGAGCTTTGTTAAGTTTTCTCTTCCAAGCTCATAAGGGTGACATAAATAATTCTACATATTAAATATTTTTTGGCCTAGGAATTTGCAACCTAGAGCTTTGATACCAACTGTAACAACCCAGATCTAACACACCTGGTTATCCTTTCTAGTCTTGCACACTAAAATTATAAACTAAAAATTTTGACTGGTTTCAAGGTCTAGACAAGGCACAAGGTGAGAGTTTTGAAGATCACCCAAAATTTTATTAGTACAAAGGCATAGTAAAACTCACTTCAAGAATGTTGACCGCTGCAAATGGTCTCCCAAGTGGTCAATATTGGCTAGATTCCACAAAATGTATTTTTTTTTTGTGAATCCATTCTTCTTATTTACTAGAGGTCTAGGTTCACAACTGGGGTTATCCTCTAGGGCCCATAACACCTAGAGGGTGGATGCATAATTATCCATCCCTTAGCATTAAGGACTTAGGTTCCTTTGACCTAATTTTTATCCTAGACTTTATGCATGCAAGGGCGTGACATAAATATACCTTGTGCCTAGTTGAGAGCCTAAATTCTTTTATATTCAACTAGGTCCCACTATTACATTGGCTCATGATCAGGTATCCCTTGTCATGGTACAATTGATGAGGATTTGTCCTATACCAACTTGTTACTGAGTTTTCTAGAAGCAGTATCTAGCTATCTTCTAGTGTTTGTATCTTGCTAAAATCTCCCAATTGTACGATGAGCAAAATACTCCTCATAGTACTACTCATGCAACAAAATAGATATGGCATCCCATACTGTCCCTCATCAATGGTTTTTGACAAATAGGCCTCTTACCCTAAGCCATTTACCAAAAAAAAATTTTCTTGAATCATAGCGGCTACCCTACCTACAACCATCGACATTGGGTGAATGTTCATCCGACTTGATGAAACATCCAAAAATTAATAATTCATCCTCTTAGATGAATTTGAATAAAGAGATTTGAAAATTCATCCTTCTTGATGGTTGGGCAGGGTTTAAGGTTAAACATGGTTTTTAGATTCTCTCTTCATAATATCAAACCCATAGTTTTTACTTTTCATCAAGATTAAAAAATAAGTGTTTATGAAAGATAAGAAAACGACGATAAGCAATATTTTTAAAATAAGTTATAACTTTATTTTAAAGAAAATAATAACAAATTCGTTAGTCTAAGGCAATAATTCCTTATCTAACTTATCCTTTTAACAAACTAGAAGCATTTCGATAAAATGAATTTTACAAGATACTTCTTAATTTTTCCAAGACTATAAGGAAATCTCTAAAAGGATTTTTATTTATTAAAGCATCCATATTAACTACATTTACAATACACTATAACCCTTTATTTTTAATTCCTCAATTTAAAATATTACATAAAAAAATTTAATCAATTGGAATTATAATATTTTTAACTCAAGTTAAAAGCTCATAAAAATGAATTCCATTTTATGAGTCTAATCCTACCCTTAAATATCATGAAATACTTTATACATAGTTATTATAACTGTCAACACAATAGTCAATATAGAAAATATAATATACTTGCTAACTATAGACATTACTTATAAACAAGCTATGATATTTCCCTCCTAAATATTAATCTTTTTATCTTTAAATGATTAAGCACATGGTCCTTAAATCTTTTCTAATCTAATAAGGGTAACTACATTTCAGCCACTATAAAAAAAGTCAACATATAAATTCTTCACACATACTCCAAAGGTAAAAATGAAGATAGACATCGTTATATAAGATTAATCGTAAATATTAAGGATACTATTCTTTAGGTAAAGTAAGGCTAAATTTATTAATTTTATATAACATCATTCTTTATGTTTTTCTTCTTTGCTAAGGAAGACACCTTTTAGATAAACATATTCCATATTCTATGTATATAATTTTAAAATAATTTTTCCTATTCCAATACCTAACTTTTATAAAAAGACTTCATTTTTAGTAAGATTTCTTAAATAAAAGTACACTATGATGACATAACAGGTGTTTATTTTTATTATACTAGATGAATCAATAACTCGTTACAATTTTCTACACCTCTTCATGGGTTCGAATCTCACTCATTGTCACCACTATAACCTCTAGTTGCATCAGGCAAACCTTTTACGTAATAGACTATGTTGACATGACACACCCATCAATACTATGGGGTCCGAGGGATTGGAACCCTAGTCTCTACGCTCTTATAAAAGCATTTTGACCATTGAACTAAGCCCTTGTACCCAATGATAGAACATGTGTTACATATCACAAGATTAACATTTATTCACATTTGTTCATTCAGAGAACATTATAAGTTTACCAACCTAAGTTATTTGGTAACCAACTACTATCTAATAGAAATACCAATGTACACATGGGAAAGGATTCAACTCATAGAACCCATAATAATTATTTATTTTTACGCATCTCCTACTTTCGTAGGAGATATTGGATAATATACAACAATATCTAGGTTTGATTTATTGATTGGTTTTAGTCTTTTTCATTCAAGCAGCTAATATTGTATGCATTTATATTAGTTATATCTTTTTATATTGTCAACTTGTAGATACCCTCTTGAATCTAAAATGATATTTAACCTTAACACAAGGGCTAACACAAGGGAAGTTATCGCTTAACTCAACTTTCCTAGGAGCGTTTTCCATAGGCTTGGAATGTTAGGTTTGTATTCTAACAACTTTAAACAAAATGTAATTGACATTTCCATAAATTTAAAATTAATTCCTCAATCTATTTACTCATACATTATTTAGGATGAGTAGCTCGTTTTCCTCAAATAAAATTAATGGTTGGGAAACTAATAACATAGCTAGCCTTACAATTTAATTTTACGAGTTTCCCAACACCATAAAGGAGCTTAAGACAATATCATTGGATTCACATGGCTTAAACAGTGTTTAATTTAACCCTTGTATCAATCTAATATCTAAGGTGGAGTTTCTAAAGACAAAAATTAAAATAAATAAATAAATACAACCACTATAAGCTCTTTTTCTTAGAAAATATATCATCTCCACAAAACGCTACATCTACCAAAAATCGTACAACAAACCATATATAATTGTACTATATTTTTTCATTCAATACAAAATAATAAAATTCATTACTGACTAGAATTAAAGACACAAAGTTAATTTTTGGTAATGGAATACATAGTTTTTGGAGTAAGCTGAGTTCATTATATCATTTCTGCTATAAAATGAGGATTAATTAAGTGTTCCAACACTCAAATATCAGAGCAGCTGAGCAATATCCTCATCGTAACTACCCAAGCATTACTGCCTATCAATAAGAATTCTTAGTACAACATTAATTTCACTTGTGTTCGTAAGGTAGTACTTCAATAAGGCAAATGAGCTTATTATAATGGTCAACTGCTCAAGCACCTTTCTATCAGGTAGCCAAAACTGTTTTTGCAATAGAGCACAAAATTCATGCCATCAACGTGACTCTCTTTCCAGTTGACTTTCCATCGGTGAAAAGGTAGAGGGGGTGGGCATGTTGGATCAACACAACCCATAATGAAATGCAATGTGTTATCCTATATGCATTGATTTTTCTTAATTTAATCAAATAAGGCATACAACAACCATTCCAAATTTACAATGTCTTATTATAATTATTTGTAAAGTCTTACTTTTATTGACAATAATTATATGGTAAAAGAGCAAAAATATCTACACTGCTCTACGAACTTATCCGGACATCATACCAAACAACATTCATTATTTCTTGGAGGTAACCTTCCACTCAAGGCCCTATTTTTATCTATGAACTATCTTTAGCTATCATATCATGCAAAAGTGGAACAATACTGCAACTACATATGATCCCTTTTAAAATTTGGATTATATATAGATATATAAATATAAATTTAGTTTTGTATATCTTCTAAAGAGTACACTATAACCATTTTTAAGAATTTAATACAGAGTTTCAAAAGCAATCATATTTCATCTATACTTAAATGAATAACATACAAAACCTTTAACAAGTTTCAAAATATGAACTAGGTAGAAAAAAAAAAACCTGATTTGGTTTCGCGCCAAATCTAAATGTCTTCACATTCCTTTCCTCTACCCAATTATGTAGCACACAAGCATACCCAAATTCACTATCATCCTTCCCATATATATATACATACACTTTGCCTTATAATTTTCTTTATGTATTAATACTCTTATTAATCTCATAATTATATTTAAATAATATATATACATAATTAATTTTCCACTTGAAGGTGATTACCTTATTTTCTGCAAACACAAATGCCATCAGCAATACCATATCCTAAAATGTAAATTAAAATAATAGTAGATGTAGTGGGCTGCTATAATTATTCTAAGTAAAACCATTAGGAGTAGGAAATTTTGATTGCTCTAAATCCTCATATTCCAACATGTTTGAGTATCTGCTATCTTTTGATAGATTCTAAACCAACTCATACTTTGAAAAGATAGGTAATTAGAACTCTTGAAGTATATTTTGAATCTCACTTGCTATTTGTTTGAGTTCCTCTAATTCAATTAGATTATTAATAGAAATCCATGTCCAATAGTTGTTTCCCATATTGATATAATCTTTAACCTTTGGATCTTTGCAGTCGAGACATACCCAAGCCAATGGTTGCTATTTTGAATTAGAAATAAGAAGACAAGGCTTCCACCAAGCATCAAACCAATTTTTTTTAATCACCCTCACTAACTAACCATGTAATATGTTTCTTTATAAATAATATTTTA
This sequence comes from Wollemia nobilis, assembly GCA_028583015.1. Taxonomy (NCBI): domain Eukaryota; kingdom Viridiplantae; phylum Streptophyta; class Pinopsida; order Araucariales; family Araucariaceae; genus Wollemia; species Wollemia nobilis. The sequence goes on from JAQPPZ010014915.1 coordinate 718,548, forward strand.
TGAAGTTTCATGTTGGTGATTCTTTAAGGAGGCATTGTTTCTTAAAAAAAATTATTACATCAAGAGAACCTATATATTTTTGAAGCAACATTTTTACACAAATATTTCTTATCATAACCCAATTTTCTAACCTAGTTTTTTTTTACTATAGGCTAGTCTTAGTTGCAATGTAACCCACATAATAATTTTACCTAAAACTTACCTGAGGCACACCCATCCCTACATCTTGTGTATATCTGGTTACACAAGTGTACTAGGTGCAAGGCTATAGTTTACAAGTTATCTCTCTCTTTGGCCACATGAGCTAACTTGCCTTCCCTTTCATTCCTTTGAAAGGAGCATGCTAAAATCTACATGCTACTCATATCTATATAAGTAGGGCTAAAGAATATAAAACATGGATATCCCTCTCATCTATATGATGAGCTAGTCAGTTCTTTAATTGCCTTGTTAATTCCTTGTTGATATGAACACCTTAGATTAGTCAGGACTAGATATTACCAACTAATAAGGGTCAATGTGGGTACTAAAATTATTTCTCAAAATACACCCATCAAATTATGTTATGATGTGTATGAATAATTCCTAAGTCCTTCCCCCCTTTACAACTACATGTTTCAAGTTACCATAAGGTTTATCCAATTCCAATATTTAGTTACTATTATCCATAGATTACATATTTTAGAAATGTCATAAATTAAGTTTCTCACATATTTTCGATAAGATTAATTTACTTCACTTGTTTACATAAGTATATTATGGTTTGGTCTCCAAGCACACTTTATTTTTTTCTTATACAACTAAACTTAACATAGATAATTCTATAAAATTCCCATGATTCCTCATTTTCAAGCAATATAATCAATTAAACATTATTTCCATTACATATCTTTAACCAACTCTCAACAAAGAATGCATGGTAAGCTCATCTAGTGTATTAATAAAGATAACATTTAAGCAAATATATTCCACACAATAAGCCACAATGACACACTATTTACCCTAGAAGAAACCTTGTAGGGAAAACCCAACCTCAAATTCTCTCCACTATAAATTCATTAATCATGTGGAAATTTACATTGGATATGAAATTTCCATGATATCCTAAATTCTTAATACAGAATCATAACACATCTTTCAAGCTTCCCTTTATGAGATAGTCATTTTTTTCATAAATCAACCCATGAATCTAAGCTTTTGAAACAACTTACATATATCCAATCTCACTATCATAATAGTCTTTAAGTATGATGTAACTCATTAGGCAACCACCCCATTAAAATAGTCCAATAGATCTTTTACATCATATCTTAGCTATGTGATTTGACCAATACATGTCAACTCTAAAAATTGATAATAACTACAATGCCTAGAGAGAAACCTATATTTAAATCTAGTGCTTCCAGTTTGGGAATCTTACAATTACCTTACACAAATCAATCTCTACTTCATTTGATTGAAACCAAACTAAATTATCCATATCATAATGACAAAAATACTTCTAAGTAAAACGGAACTCTGAACAAAAAGAACTATTTTCGTCTTAACTCAACTTTACATATCATCTTAAATTTCTAGAGAAAATCATTGATACAACAAGATTTCCTTCATGCAAATGAGCTCCACAATAGAAGATATTATAGTCATCCAACATAAAAAGTAAAAACATTACTCTACAAGGAAGAAATATGATAGAATAAACAACATTCGACAATAAAAAGGAAACTCCTAGCATGAAATAGGATCACAATTTCATTTGGATATTGCTTAAAATTTACCATCCATACTAACATAATCTTAAACAAACACTCAACAACATCCATCTTTATTTGTTTAGGTGTAAGAGAGTAACACCCTCCTATCTCATCAAAGACTTTTATGAGAATGCATAAATGGTGGTTGTCCAAAGTAAGAGTTATCTTATCTAAGAAACACCTCTATCCATCCCATATATCAACAACATCCATTAATAACTTTATTATTTATTTTTTAAATAAAATAAAACTCTCTAAATTCAAAATGTTATTGTTGAGGTAAAATATTTAATCCTTCGACTATAATCAAATCATTGTCCTTATACACTTACTACTCTGTCGCTCTTCCATTAAAACACCACACACAATACATGCACAATGACAAAGTTGGATAATCAATAGACATAACTCAATATAATCCAACTCATATATCCTAGATGATATTCTACTCCATAGTAAAATATTATCATCAATTTTTGTACCAATGATTTAACAACTCAATCGATCCAAATCCAAAGTACTCTATTACAATTTTGGATATAAATACAAAGACAGATCGTTCTATTAGACCATCGAGTGCAACAAAATGTCTTCTATTCCATATGGTTTGTAACATAATATCATTCCTTCTAGATATAATAGAACTCTTATACTAGCATATCAAACATAATAAACCAAATATAATAGTTTTAAGTGTAACTCTACCTAAAATTTATGTTTTATTTGCAATGAACCATATTGATTGCTCAACATCTCCATTCTAAAGCCTCCTATTATAGTTTGAATTTTAATCCCTCCTTGATTTTCTAGAGAACTCCAATTTTTTTCTCCATTTATCTTCTTGTTTGTGAGTATCTTCTCTCATCCCTTATTCCTCAACGTTGCTAATGTATGGAGCGTATATCCACTCCTCCACTACTCCATCACCCATCCATTTCAAAAGCATGATGATATATCTTCACTAAGAATTTAATGAAGTTACAATTTTTTTGTTCTCCACTTAGATTTAAGCATCTTTCTTTCCTTTAACAACCAACTCAACCTTTTATTAAATAATAATTTAATCAACCGAATGTCAAATCACTTGTCTCCTTCAAGAGTTTACACAATATATACTAAAATAATTTTCCACCAGAATCATTGTGAACTAGCAGTTAGTAATATCAAGATTATTGCATTAGCTCAAATCCTTACTAGGTCCTTAGAAAATATCAACAATAACATTTTCAATAATGTTGCTAAGCCATAAGACAAGTTCCAATTAAATATTATCCCTTAATAGAAATAATAATGAAGTTAGCCTCACGATTATGTTTACAATACTTTACCATTCTCTTTCTTTAAAATATATGATATTTTAATAAAATTATAACAACTTAAAACATATCTACTGAATTTTTGTATTCAACAACCAAGCGGGCAAAATTTAATCTATTCCCTTCATCCAAATCTTACTAAATTACTATATGCAAAGAGAGCATTTATTTGGGTTGCTCTTTTGTCGATGAATATGCCAACTCATGTTTCCCATTTTCTAGTGATAACGTTTTCTTGCATTTGTGCAAATCTATTAGTAGCATCATATTCTATCATTAAACCTATGTTTTTATAGAAATTAAACATAAATTTATCAATAATTTCTTGATTAAAAAGAAACACCATGCTCCACTAAAACATCCATCATACATATCCTAACATGAATCTAACCAAAAAATGTTTTCTAAAAGAGGGTCATGACATCCTCCTCTCCTTAGGCTTAACACAATCCTTTGTGTATCATCATAGTTTTAAATTAAGAACACAAGCTTATACTGAGAGGGGGGTGAACAATATAAGACCACTTTTTACTTTTCTTTCCCACTCAATATTATGCAATGTAAATATAATAATACCAATAGTAGTAATCAAATCAATGTACAAATCACCACACAAAATAGAGACACCACAATTTACATGGTTCACCCAATGTGGGCTACTTCATGGAGAAAATATTTCACTAAAATTTTCTCAATAAATATCTTGGAAATTCTTTTCCTATTACAATGTTTATAAACCTCTTTCCAAAGGATATACCAATACCCTAAATCAATTTTATGGATCTATATCCACAGGAGACACCAATATCCTAATCTCTGCTCTGTATGGTGATCTTCTAGAAGAACTGTTGCCTCTACTGCATTGGCTAATGGATCTCTATCCATTGAAGAATATTATCTTCACTCAAAAGACATGTCCTCACTACCCTAGCTAATGGATCTCTATACAATAGATAATTTCATCTTCTATACTCTATCACCTCTAAATATTGCACTCATCTATGTCTCAAATATATACTAAACACAGTCCTTCGGTTTAGCACAAATCTGTCTTCAATCTCTGTCTCTGGTTTGACACAAACCTATCCTTAAATATGCACCAAAATATATTCTCAATATTTATCCTATGATTTGTACTAAACACATTCCTTCGGTCTAGCAAAAATCTTCTCAATATCTATCTTCAAGCCTTTACTCAAAGCTTGACTCAATCTCAAATTAACTCTACTAGATTTGCTCCAAACCTTAACTCAAGGTTTGAACAAATCAATCAACTCTGCTCTCAAGTCTTCTCAAAGTCTTATATCAAATATTCTTTGTAATATTCCACAAAATATCACACTAATATGTCCTTAAGTCCTCTCTAGAACTTGTCCAATTCGGCTTAATAAGTCCTATCAATAAATTAACCAAATCTGCTCAATAATCTGTATTGTAAGCTTCCACAAAAGCTTACCCAAATTTGTCCACAAGTCTTCTCAAAGACTTACCTCAAATTTGCTCAACAATTTCACACTATAACTTGTCCAATCTCATAGAAAAATAAAAAGAATTTTTAGAGACTCAATATGCTCTATACTCAACACAATTCTCAACCACTTTCAATCACTCTTTTAGAAACATACAAAAAATTGTTAGAGACTCAATATGCTTCAACTCAATCACTTTCTCAATTCATAATATATAATAGTTTATTTTATGGAACTTGAACAATCACTTAACATATCCACTTGACTAGGCTCAACCAACTCTACTCAACCAATCTCTCAATAAAACAATCCTTGCTTACAAACCCTAGTCCAAGCATATGATATTTACTCAAAATATTTCCAACAATGCTCAACAACCAATCTCACATAACAATGATACTCATGTTCTTTTCACACCATAGTTCAAGTTCTTCACATAAATCACTTCAGAAAAATTATTATGAAACAAATATCACATAACAATGATACTCATGTTCTTTTCACACTCTAGTTATTTGCTCAACCAATGGCTTCAACAACAATGCTCATAAAACAAGGTTTTAATAATAACTCTTTATTCCAGAAAACCTTGAAGCATTAACTCAAACACACTTAAGGAAGCCCTAATCAAATCCTTTTCACTCTAAAATTATTTTTGTAAATACACTCACATTCATCATTTTTACACATGGAAGAATTTTCCCATACCTTTCTCTTGATTGGAGAAAGTCCTCTCAAAACTACCTTTAAACAATGCCTTCTTATTTTCCAAGTACCAAGGGTTAGATAACAAGTGTTATACTTCATAAATACGAGTATAGCTCAATTTAATGATACACCTTATTTCTCCATCTCAATAGCAATCTTCAACAATAATGTTTTCACAAAATAACCTTTTCAAAATACACATTCAATTTCTCAATATCACAAAAATTGATATCACAAATCAATTTCAATCTCCTAAGGTAAAAATAACATTTACCCTAGTAAAACTCTTATTTACCACCTAGGTAAATAATCCAACTACCTTTCCCTTATATCTCCCTAAACTTAGCAAAGTAAGAAAGATAATAAAATTTGATTTTACAACCCTTATACCTCCTAAACCTTAGCACATATAAAAATTAAAAATTAAATTCATAAAAACCTTGGCAAAGTCTCCTTCCAAAAATTTTGGGGATTCGACCCTGCGTCCTCTCCTTGGCTAGCACCTTGGCCATGGCTAGCTAGTCGTGTGAGCCAAGCACTCCACGTGATAGCTTAAGCACCTTGGTTACTAAAATCTCCTTTTCCTAGTCTCTAGCTAGACCACACGAGTGCTCTCCTCCATCTTGCCACTTGCACGACCATGATGCACTCCATTCACCTTTTCTATCTATAACTTCGTAATTTCTGCAGACTCAAAATTTTTACATGTGCCTCAAATCAAATAATAAAATTTTCCTAAGGTTTGCATTGGGGTTTAAATACCCTTTATTGCCTTTCCACTTCACGTTGACGGATGTTTTGATTTTGATGACATCGACACTTTATAATTTATAAATTATTTAAATTCAAAAGAATTTAAATCTTATAAATTATATTTATAAACCTTAGACTTTAATAAAAATTAAAGCCCTCTTGAGGTAAAATTAAAACCTCTATTTTCTCTTCACTGATTTGATGAAGATTATTCTGCCACCATGGTTTTAATAAAAATCCATCTTCATTTGCTTCCACATAATATTAAAAATATTATGAAGCTCTTTTGCCATTAAAATTTGCATTGTTCTTCTTAACATCAATGATGACTTTATTCCTTGACATCAATGACAACGTAACTCAAAATGTCCAACAATCCCCTTCTTTGTCATTAATGGCAACCCAAATTATTTTTATGAAAAACTTGACCTTTCCTTTGTTCTACTCCCCCTGGCTCAGTTCTCTCTCCTCTTTACTCAAATACCAAATATCTCCCCTTTTGACATCAATGGCAAATGGTCACCTTTGGGGCTCAGGGCTAATAATGAGTCTCTTAGCTTAACCCCTCCCCCAATTTCTCTTAAGGTGGTTAATTTTAGGGTGGGATTATTTCTGCTCCTAGAAAGCACTGTTCTTTACCTTTATCCTCTTTTCTTCTTATCGTATCCTTCTTGTTCCTTTGACTGTTTATTCCCATGTCCATGTTCCTATTCATGTCCATTTTTTTTTCCTATTCCTGTTCTTGTTCATATCCATGTTCTTGTTCTTGTTCCTATTTATCTTCCTATTCATACTTGATTTTGAAATATTTGCTCTACACACCTTTTTTGTGTGACCATTATTATTGCACTTATAACACTTAATGTTATTATTCCTTGGAGGTGCAAATGTATTAGGATTTATCCTATTGAATTCATATCCTCTTCTGTCATGAACCCTACAATTCATTGCCTTATGACCAAACTGATTACATGAGTAGCAATACCCATGGAAAACATGTATGTTCCCATATTATTGTCTGTCATGTGTCCAAACCTATGACATGAAAACATCTTCCATTGAAGTTTACTTGTCTTGACCTCATTGGTCTCTTAGTCTCTCTTGACCTATTCTGATTGTTGCTCCATCTATATTTTCTTTGTGCATTGGTCTTGTTGAAATTTTTGTTGTCCAACTCATCCTCAGATGTCTCACTTTATTTTATACTATATTATTTTAAAGTGTCTTCATCTGAAGTTTCTTCTCCTCTAGAACTTGAGATTGAATTTCCTTCCCATTTCTTCTAAACCCGTTCAAATCCAAGATCTATTTTTCTTGATGTAGGCTTTTGTATCTTGATGAATTTATCCAAGCTATTTGAGTTATTTTTGAACCCTTTTAGCTTGAATTTGGAGTATTCTAAATATCCTCTTAGTAGAGCCATTTCTTGTGCTAAATTTTCTCTATCCTTGAAATTCTTTGTCTTAGCCTTTGATTTTTCTAGATCCTCTATAAGCATCTTTCGCTCTTCATCACATCATTGAAACTGAATTTCAAGTTTAGAGTTTTTCTTTCTTACCTTCTTCATTGTGTAAAGGGCATAGATAATTTCTCCCTTGAGATCATATCCATCTTTCTTTGAATATTCCTCTTTTTATTTACCTTTGTCCATATCTTTATTTTCTATTGGCTTGTCTTCTATAGGATCACCTTCTTCTTCTTCTAGTACCATTAGAATATTCTCTTTTGGTCCTTCAAGTGTATATTCATATTCATAATCATGAAAACTATAACCATTCCTTGTACAACTATATTAGAGATGTCCAAAGTTACCACATCTAAAAAACTTGAGAATTACTGGAGTCCTTTTCTTAACTTTTTTTTTATTCAATTATAAATAAGACTTCATCTCTATCATTATATGAAAAACTAGCATTACTATCACTTGAGTACTTACTTGCCTTATCCGCATAGTAGCTCCTCTTTTTATCTTTGAAAGAAATTATTTCCTTATCTACTTTGTCCATCCTTGCTTTTCTTTTTGTGCCTATATCTTTCTGATTCCCTGTTCTTGTGATCCTATTTTTCTTCACCATTGTTATTCTTAGCTTCTTGAAAATTTGTTGCATAATGACCATACTTTCCATAATTGAAATATTTAATAGATTTTAGATCTTTAGATCTTTTAAAATCCTTATCCCTTCTACCATAATTAGCTTCTTCATCATTGGATGATTTATTGCTTGATTCTAACTTCTTACCCTTTGTCTTCTTGATTTCTTTGAATGTTGCTTCTTTCTAGGGATTAGGTTCCTCTTTTGTTCTCATCTCAAATATTGTAAGAATACCGAGTAACATATCTCTTGTCAAATAATAAGCATCTTTTGAATCTTCTATAGAAAAAAACTTTTCACTAAATATTTTTGGAAGAGTTCTTAAGACCTTATCACAAACATCCGATTCATCAACCTTCATTCCAAGTCCTTGCATATAATTAACAACCTCATCAATTCGAAGTAGATAAGTACTAATATTTTCTTCATCCTTCATTATTAATATTTCAAATTATCCTTTGAGATTTCGTATCTTTGCTATCTTGACACTTTTATCTCCTTAATATATACTTTGCAGTTTATCCCATATTTCTTTTGCAGTTTTACATTGCATAACTTTCATGGACTCTATTCTATGCAAACCTCTAAAAAGTGAATTCATTGCTTTTGAATTGTAATGTTCTAGGAGCTTACCTTTCTTATCTGTAGATGGATTTATTAAGGGATCGTATCCAATTTCAAATGCTTCCCAAATTTCATTTCCAAGTGCTATCAAGTAAATATTCATTCTCATACTCCAATATATATAGTCACTTCCATCAAATACTGGTGTTGAATTATGTGATGATCCATTCTTAGAATCCATTATTTTCTTGTTATCTTTTCCTTCAATATGTTAAACTCTTCTGAAGGAACCCGATTTGATACCAATTGAAGAACACAAGCTTATACTGAGGGGGGGTGAACAGTATAAGACCAATTTTTACTTTTATTTCCCAATCAATATTATGCAATGTAAATATAGCAATACCAATAGCAGTAATCAAACCAATGTATAAATCACCACACAAAATAGAGACACCATAATTTACGTGGTTCACCCAATGTGGGCTACTCCACAGAGAAAATATTTCACTAAAATTTTCTCAGTCAATCTCTTCGTAATCATTTCCCTATTATAATGTTTATGGACCTCTATCTAAAGGAGATACAAATCCCCTAAATCAAGTCTATGGATATCTATCCATAGGAGACACCAATATCCTAATATCTACTCTAGCTGGTTATATTTTAGAAGAACTACTACCTCTACTACACTGGCTAATGGATCTCTATCCACTGAAGACTCTGTCCTCACTCATAAGACCTTTCCTCACTACCCTAGCTAATGGATCTCTATCCACTAGATACTATCATCTTCTATACTCTGTCACCTCCAAAGTGTTAGACATTTTGAGCTCATTGAAGTTGTCATTAACACCATGGAGTACATCATTACTGCCACCAGGAACAATGCGAAGAGTTGAAGAAAAGGTGTCAAAATATGGTTTTATAAGGGTTTGTGTTAAAACCATGGTGGAAAATTAAATGGTTTTATTAAAATCATTATGAGGATATAAAGGCTTCCTTAAACATTGTGATGGCAGAATTAAGGTTTTTATTAAAACCATGGTGGCAGAATAATTTACATCAAACCCATGGAGTACAAAGAAAGGTTTAAAGTTTATCTCAAGAAGGCTTTAATTTTTATTAAAGTCAAAGGTTTATAAAATAATTTATAAAATTTAAATTCTTTTAGAATTTAAATAATTTATAAATTATAAAGGTCTTAAGAAGGCGTCGACGTCATCGATTTAATGGAGCGACGACGTCCATGACAAAAGGTGAAATTCATATATAAAAGCAATGCCAAAGGGGCATTAAACTTACCCTTCATCGATTAAATTTCATGCGACCAAGTGAGAGAATAATTTGTGCAATCGTTGAGGAAGAAGACAAATTTGAGTTGTCTTTTAGCGCTAGGGAAAAGATGAAAAAGGGAGGGCTTAAGCCTCACTCCCATTGGATGCGGTGGTCCATTGGTAGTGCATATTTTGCGAGGGCATTGGGAGTGGAAGTATCCACGATCGATTCGCGTGGAGGTTGTTTGCGTGTTGGTCTTGAGCGTTGCGGAGGAAAACATTTTGAATGCGCTCGTTTTGAGCACCAAGGTTGGAAGAAAGAGCACGAGGTGCTCTTTGGGTTCCAAGCATACGTCTAGCACACACGGTGGTCTAGCCCGTGGCTAGGGTGCACGAGGAGGCAGAGATTGGGGGTTTGAATCTCATAAGTGGCAAAGGTAATTTTTTGTTAAATAAATTTTTATTTGCCTAAAGTCTTTCCTAAGGTAAAAGGGAGTTATAAGGGTAGAATGAAAAGTTGTTTGTTTGGAAATTGATTTATGTTATAGGAGTTATAAGGAAAGTGGATTTGATTTTTGCCAAAGTTCTTCTTGCTATTAAAATTTAATTAAAGAGGTTTTTGAGTTAAATTTTGGTGGATGTTAAATTTATTTTAATTGGGAGATTATAAGGTGTTATTTGGAAAATATTTTATGTATGTTGATGGTTGTTTTTAAATATGGAGTGATAAGGTGTGATTGAGTTTTTGCATTACATTGTGGGAAAGATTTATCTTCTAACCTCTTTGAGTTTGGCATAGAAATTGTTTTGATTGTGGCAGATTTATGAGATCCCTTAATCATCAAGAAAAAGGTATGAGCACATTCTTCCATATTTGAGTTGATTGATTGGTTTTCTGGAAAATAAGTTTGGAGTGAAAAGGACTTGATTAGGGTTTCCTATTGAGTGTGTTGAGTTAATGCTTCAAGGTTTTCTGGAATAATGAGTTGTTAAAACCTTGTTTTATAAGCATTGTTGTTGAAGCCATTGGTTGAGTGAAGAACTTGAACTAGGGTTTGAGTATCATTGTTATGTGAGAGTTGTTTTATAAGCATTGTTGTTGAAGTGAGTTGTTGAGAAAAGAACTTGAACTAGGGTTTGAAAAGAACATGAGTATCATTGTTATGTGAGATTTGTGATTGAGCATTGTTGGAAATATTTTGAGTTGGTGTTTATATGCTTGGACTAGGGTTTGTGAGAAAGGAGTGTTTCATTAAGTGATTGGTTGAGTAGAGTTGGTTGAGCCTAGTCAAGTGGATGTGTGAAGTGATTGTTCAAGTTCAATAAAATAAACTATTCTATATTCTGAATTGAGTTGAGAAAGTGATTGAGCATTGAGTTGAATTTGAAGCATATTGAGTCTCTAACAATTCTCCTTATGTTTCTAAGAGAGTGATTGAAATTAATTGAGCATTGTGATAAGTGTAGAACATATTGAGTCTCTAACAATTCTCTTTATGTTTCTATGAGATTGGACAAGTTCTGTGTGGACTTGTTGAGCAGATTTGAGGTAAGTCTTTGAGGAGACTTGTGGATTGATTTTGTGTGAGCTTTTATGGAAGCTTACAATACAAATTTGGATAAGTTCTTGAGAGGACTTATTGAGCAGATTTGAGCAAGTTCTAGAGAGGACTTGTAGAGCATATTTGAGCAAGTTCTAGAGAGGACTTGTAGAGCAGATTTGAGCAAGTTCTAGAGAGGACTTGTAGAGTAGATTTGAGCAAGTTCTAGAGGACTTGTGGAGATATTGAGCAAGTTCTAGAGAGGACTTGTAGAGCAGATTTGAGCAAGTTCTAGAGAGGACTTGTGGAGAATATTGGACAAGTCTTTGAGAAGACTTGAGAGTAGTTGATTGATTTGTTCAAACCTTGAGTTAAGGTTTGGGGTAGATCAAGCAGATTTGAGTCAAGCCTTGATTTAAGGCTTGAGGATAGAGATCGAGGACAGATTTGTGCTAGATCGAAGGACTATGTTTAGTACATATTTGAGAGTAGATTTTGGTGTAGATTTGAGGATAGATTTGTGCCAGATCAGAGATAGAGATTGAGCAGATTTGTGCTAGATCGAAGGACTATGTTTAGTGCAGATTTGAGATAGATCTTTGGAGGTGATAGAGTAGAGAGGATAGTAGTCTCTAGTGGATAGAGATCCATTAGCTAGGGTAGTGAGGATAGGTCTTCTGAGTGGGGACAAGAGTCTTCAGTGGAGAGAGATCCACAAGCCAGTGTAGTGGAGGTAGTAGTCTTCTAGAGGATCACCAACCAGAGTAGAGGAGGAGTTCTCCTATGGATAGAGATCCATGAACTTGATTTAGGGGATTGGTATCTCCTTTGGATAGAGGTCCATAAACATTGTAATAGGGAAAGGATTCCTAAGATATTGATTGAGAAAATTTTAGTGAAATATTTTCTCTGTGGAGTAGCCCACATTGGGTGAACCATGTAAATTGTGGTGTCTCTATTGTGTGTGGTGATTTGTGCATTGCTTTGATTACTACTATTGATATTGCTATCTATACATTGCATATATTGATTTGGAAAGAAAAGTAAAAAGTGGTCTTATACTATTCACCCCCTCTCAATATAAGCTTGTGTTCTTCAATTGGTATCGAGCGAGTTCCTTCAGAAGAGTTTAACAACTTGAAGGAAAAGCTAACAAGAACACAATGGATTCTAAGAATGTGTCCTCAAATAATTCAACACCAATATTTGATGGAAGTGACTATATATTTTGGAGTATGATGATGAAGATTTACCTGATGGCACTTGGCAATGAAATTTGGGAAGCAGTTGAATTTGGATACGATCCCTTAATTAATCCTCCTACAGATAAGGAAGGTAAGCTCCTACAACACTACAATTCAAAAGCAATGAATGCACTTTTGATAGGTTTGCATAGAACAGAGTCTATGAAAGTTATGCATTGTAAAACTACGAAAGAAATGTGGGATAAATTGCAAAATATATATGAAGGAGATAAAAGTGTCAAGAAAGCAAAGATGTAAAATCTCAAAGGACAATTTGAAGAATTAAGAATGAAGGATGAGGAAAACATTAGTACTTATCTACTTCAAATTGATGAGGTTGTTAATGCTATGCAAGGACTTGGAATGAAGATTTATGAATCAGATGTTTGTGATAAAGTCTTAAGAACTCTTCCAAAAAGATTCAATGAAAAGGTTTCTGCTATAGAAGTGTCAATAGATGGTGATACTTTGACAAGAGATATGTTGCTAGGTATGCTCACAACATTTGAGATAAGAACAAAATATCCTATTCCCCAGAAGGAAGCAACCTTCAAAGCAATCAAGAAGACAAAGGGTAAGAAGTCAGAATCAAGCAATGAGTCATCCAGTGATGAAGAAGCCAATTATGGTAGAAGAGATAAGGACTATAGAAGATCCAGAGATCTAAAATCTGTTAAATGTTTCAATTGTGGAAAGTATGGACATTTTGCAATAGATTTTCAAGAAGCTAAGAATAACAATGGTGAAGAAAAATAGGATCACAAGAATAGGGAATCAGAAAGATATAGGCACCAGAAGAAAAGCAAGGATGGACAAAGCAGACAAGGAAAGAAGTTCTTCCAAAGACAAAAGAGGAGCTACTATGCGGATAAGGCAAGTAAGTACTCAAGTGATAGTGATGCTAGTTTTTCAAACAATGATAGAGATGAAGTTCTTTTTATGATTGAAGAAAAAGAGCAAGTTAAGAAAAGGACTCCAATAATTCTCAAATGTTTTAGATGTGGTAACTTTGGACATCTTGAAGATAATTGTACAAAGGATGGTTATAGTTTCAGTGATGATGAATATGAAGATGTACTTGAAGGACCAGATGAAAACCTTCTAATGGCATTAGAAGAAGAAGTAGGTGATCCTACAGAAGACAAGCCAACAGAAAATAAAGATGTGGACAAAGGTAAACAAATAGAGGAATATTTAGAAAAGGATGGATATGATCTCAAGGGAGAACTTATCTATGCTCTTGAAATAGTAAAGAAGGTAAGAAAACAAAACTCTAAACTTGAGTTTCAGTTTCAAGAATGTGATGAAGAGAGAAGGATGCTTATAGAGGATTTAGAAAAATCAAAGGCTAAGGCAAAAAGGTTCAAGGATAAGTTAGAAGCAAAGATCTTAGAATGTGAAAAGTTAGCACAAGAAGTGGCACTACTAAGAGAAGATTTAGAAGACTCCAAAGTCAAGATAAAAGGGTTCAAAAATAGCTCAAAGATTGTGGATAAGATGATCAAGGTACAAAGAAGGTACATCAAACAAAATAGGTCTTGGATTTGAACAAGTTCAAAAGAAATGGGAAGGAGAGTCAACCTCAAGTTTTGGAGGAGAAGAAACTTCAGATGAAGATATTTTAGAAGAAGATAGTGTAAAAGAGAGTGAGACATCTGAGGATGAGTTGGACAATAGAGAGTTCAACAAGAATAGGAACAATGCACAAAGAAGATACAGATGGAACAACAATCAGAATAGGTCAAGAGAGACTAAGAGACCAATGAGGTCAAGACAAGGAAACTTCAATGGGAGATGCTTTTCATGTCATAGGTTTGGGCACATGGCTTCACAGTGCAGGACACATGAAAGATAGGAATATGGGAACAGATAACTTTTCCATGGGTATTGCTACTCATGTAATCGGTTTGGTCACAAGGCAATGAATTGTAGGGTTCATGATAGAAGAGGATATGGCTTCACTAGGAGAAATCCTAAGACATTTGCACCTCCAAGGAATAATAACATCAAAGTGTTATAAGTGCAATAATGATGGTCACACAACAAAGTGGTGTAGAGCAGACATTCTAGAAACAAGTATGAACAGAAACAAGAACAAGAATAGGAACAGGAACAGGAACATGAACATGAATATAACAAAAAACATGAATATGGATACAAAAAGGAATAGGAACAAATATGGATATAAACAGGAACAAGAATAGGAATAGGAACATGGACAAGAATGTAGACATGGATAGGAACATGAATATGGAAAGAAACAATCAAAGGAATCAGAAGGATCAGATAAGAAGAAGAGAGGATAAAGGTAAAGAATAGTGCTTTATAGGAGTAGAAATACTCCCACCCTAGAATTAACCACCTTTAGAGGAGGAGGGGGAGGGGCTAAGCTAAGAGGCTCATTCTTAGCCCCGAGCCCCAAAGGTGACCCTTTGCCATTGATGTCAAATGGGGAGAGATTTGGTACTTGAGAGAGCAATGAGCTAGGGGGAGCAATGTCCCAGGGGGAGCAGAACAAAGGAAAGGTCAAGTTTTTAGTAAAAATAATTTGGGTTGCCATCAATGACAAAGGGGGAGATTGTTGGACATTTTGAGCTCATTTAGTTGTCATTGATGTCAAGATGAGAAGTTGTCATTGATGCCAAGGTGAACACATGAAGTTGTCATTAACACCATGGAGTACATCATTACTGCCACCAAGAACAATGCGAAGAGTTGAAGAAAAGGTGTCAAAATATGGTTTTATAAGGGTTTGTGTTAAAACCATGGTGGAAAATTAAATGGTTTTATTAAAATCATTATGAGGATATAAAGGCTTCCTTAAACATTGTGATGGCAGAATTAAGGTTTTTATTAAAACCATGGTGGCAGAATAATTTACATCAAACCCATGGAGTACAAAGAAAGGTTTAAAGTTTATCTCAAGAAGGCTTTAATTTTTATTAAAGTCAAAGGTTTATAAAATAATTTATAAAATTTAAATTCTTTTAGAATTTAAATAATTTATAAATTATAAAGGTCTTAAGAAGGCACCGACGTCATCGATTTAATGGAGCACCGACGTCCATGACAAAAGGTGAAATTCATATATAAAAGCAATGCCAAAGGGGCATTAAACTTACCCTTCATCGATTAAATTTCATGCGACCAAGTGAGAGAATAATTCATGCAATCATTGAGGAAGAAGACAAATTCGAGTTGTCTTTTAGTGCTAGGGAAAAGACAAAAAAGGGAGGGCTTAAGCCTCACTCCCATTGGATGCGGTGGTCCATTGGTAGTGCACATGTTTTGTGAGGGTATTGGGAGTGGAAGTATCCATGATCGATTCGCATGGAGGTTGTTTGCGTGTTGGTCTTGAGCGCTACGGAGGAAAACATTTTGAATGCGCTCGTTTTGAGCGCCAAGGTTGGAAGAAAGAGCACGAGGTGCTCTTTGGGTTCCAAGCATACATCTAGCGCACACGGTGGTCTAGCCCATGGCTAGGGCACACGAGGAGGTAGATATTGGGGGTTCGAATCTCATAAGTGGCAAAGGTAATTTTTTGTTAAATAAATTTTTATTTGCCTAAAGTCTTTCCTAAGGTAAAAGGGAGTTATAAGGGTAGAATGAAAATTTGTTTGTTTGGAAATTGATTTATGTTATAGGAGTTATAAGGAAAGTGGATTTGATTTTTGCCAAAGTTCTTCTTGCTATTAAAATTTAATTAAAGAGGTTTTTGAGTTAAATTTTGGTGGATGTTAAATTTATTTTAATTGGGAGATTATAAGGTGTTATTTGGAAAATATTTTATGTATGTTGATGGTTGTTTTTAAATATGGAGTGATAAGGTGTGATTGAGTTTTTGCATTACATTGTGGGAAAGATTTATCTTCTAACCTCTTTGAGTTTGGCATAGAAATTGTTTTGATTGTGGTAGATTTATGAGATCCCTTAATCATCAAGAAAAAGGTATGAGCACATTCTTCCATATTTAAGTTGATTGATTGGTTTTCTAGAAAATAAGTTTGGAGTGAAAAGGACTTGATTAGGGTTTCCTATTGAGTGTGTTGAGTTAATGCTTCAAGGTTTTCTAGAATAAAGAGTTGTTGTTAAAACCTTGTTTTATAAGCATTGTTGTTGAAGCCATTGGTTGAGTGAAGAACTTGAACTAGGGTTTGAGTATCATTGTTATGTGGGAGTTGTTTTATAAGCATTGTTGTTGAAGTGAGTTGTTGAGAAAAGAACTTGAACTAGGGTTTGAAAAGAACATGAGTATCATTGTTATGTGAGATTTGTGATTGAGCATTGTTGGAAATATTTTGAGTTGGTGTTTATATGCTTGGACTAGGGTTTGTGAGAAAGGAGTGTTTCATTAAGTGATTGGTTGAGTAGATTTGGTTGAGCCTAGTCAAGTGGATGTGTGAAGTGATTGTTCAAGTTCAATAAAATAAACTATTCTATATTCTGAATTGAGTTGAGAAAGTGATTGAGCATTGAGTTGAATTTGAAGCATATTGAGTCTCTAACAATTCTCCTTATGTTTCTAAGAGAGTGATTGAAAGTAATTGAGCATTGTGATAAGTGTAGAACATATTGAGTCTCTAACAATTCTCTTTATGTTTCTATGAGATTGGACAAGTTCTGTGTGGACTTGTTGAGCAGATTTGAGGTAAGTCTATGAGGAGACTTGTGGACTGATTTTGTGTGAGCTTTTGTGGAAGCTTACAATACATATTTGGATAAGTTCTTGAGAGGACTTATTGAGCAGATTTGAGCAAGTTCTAGAGAGGACTTGTAGAGCAGATTTGAGCAAGTTCTAGAGAGGACTTGTAGAGCAGATTTGAGCAAGTTCTAGAGAGGACTTGTAGAGAAGATTTGAGCAAGTTCTAGAGAGGACTTGTAGAGCATATTTGAGCAAGTTCTAGAGAGGACTTGTGGAGAAGATTGGACAAGTATTTGAGAAGACTTGAGAGCAGAGTTTATTGATTTGTTCAAACCTTGAGTTAAGGTTTGGGGCAGATCTAGTAGAGTTGAGTCAAGCCTTGAGTTAAGGCTTGAGGATAGAGATCAAGGATAGATTTGTGCTAGACCGAAGGACTATGTTTAGTACATATTTGAGAGAAGATTTTGGTGTAGATTTGAGGATAGGTTTGTGCCAGATCAGAGATAGATATTGAGCAGATTTGTGCTAGACCGAAGGACTATGTTTAGTGCAGATTTGAGACAGATCTTTGGAGGTGATAGAGCAGAGAGGATAGTAGTCTCCAGTGGATAGAGATCCATTAGCAAGGGTAGTGAGGATAGGTATTCTGAGTGGGGACAAGAGTCTTCAGTGGAGAGAGATCCACAAGCCAGTGTAGTGGAGGTAGTAGTCTTCTAGAGGATCACCAACCAGAGTAGAGGAGAAGGAGTTCTCCTATGGATAGAGATCCATGAACTTGATTTAGGGGATTGGTATCTCCTTTGGACATAGGTCCATAAACATTGTAATAGGGAAAGGATTCCCAAGAGATTGATTGAGAAAATTTTAGTGAAATATTTTCTCCGTGGAGTAGCCCACATTGGGTGAACCACGTAAATTGTGGTGTCTCTATTGTGTGTGGTGATTTGTGCATTGCTTTGATTACTTCTATTGATATTGCTATCTATACATTGCATATACTAATTTGGAAAGAAAAGTAAAAAGTGGTCTTATACTGTTCACCCCCCTCCCCTCTCAGTATAAGCTTGTGTTCTTCATAAATATTGCACTCAGCTATGTATCAAATCTATACTAAATACAATCCTTTGGTCTAGCACAAATCTATCTTCAATCTTTATCTCTGGTCTGGCACAAACTTATCCTCAAATCTGCACCAAACTTTGTCCTCAATATTTGTCCTCTAATCTGTACTAAACATAGTACTTCAGTCTAACACAAATCTGCTCAATCTCTATCTTCAATCCTTTACTCAAATCTTGACTCAATCTCAAATTAACTCTGCTGGATTTGTTCCAAACCTTAACTCAATGTTTCTACAAATCAATCAACTGATCTCAAGTCTTATCAAAGACTTGTCTCAAATATGCTTTGTAAGCTTCCACAAAAGCTCACATTAATCTATCCTCATGTCATCTCTAGAACTTGTCCAATTTAGCTTAATAAGTCCTCTCTAGAACTTAACCAAATCTACTCAATAATCTATATTATAAGCTTCCACAAAAGCTTACCCAAATTTGTCCGCAAGTCTTCTCAAATACTTGCCTCAAATATTCTCAACAAGTCCACACTAGAACTTGTCCAATCTCATAGAAACATAAAGAGAATTGTTCGAGACTCAATATGCTCTATACTCAAAACAATGCTCAATCACTTTCAATCATTCTTTCAAAAACATACAGAGAATTTTTAGAATCTCAATATGCTTCAACTCAATCACTTTCTCAATTCATAATATAGAATATTTTGTTTTATGGAACTTGAAAAATAACTTTACACATCCACTTGACTAGGATCAACCAACTCTACTCAACAAATATCTCAATGAAACAATCCTTGCTTACAAACCCTAGTCCAAGCATATGATATTTACTCAAAATATTTCCAATAATGCTCAACAACCAATCTCACATAACAATGATACTCATGTTCTCTTCACACCATAGTTCAAGTTATTCACATAACTCACTTCAACAACAATTCTTATAAAACAACTCTCAGATAACAATGATACTCATGTTCTTTTTAAATCCTAGTTCTTTGCTCAACCAATGGCTTCAACAACAATGCTTATAAAATAAGGTTTTAATAATAACTCTTTATTCCAAAAAAACTTGAAGTATTAACTCAAACACACTTAATAAGGAAGCCCTAATTAAAAATATTATGAAGATTTTTTACCATTAATATTTGCATTTTTCTTCTTGACATCAATGATGACTTTATTCTTTGACATCAATGACAACTTAAATCGAAATGTCCAACATTAAACAATAAACAACATTTAAATTGTATTTTCAAATAGAAATGGAAAATGTTTCTGTATGTCTGCTACTTTCTCCCAAGTAGTTTTTATCTTGGAGTAATGGTCTCATTGGACCTTACATTTCTTCAGAGTTGCTCTGAAGTCTCCATCTACAAGTTAGAAAAATACCAAACATACTCAAGGCTAGAAACATGCTTTCTAAGAAAATAAATGTGAAAGGTGTCATGAATCTTGGATAGACTGAGTGGTAAGGCAAGTCAATATGCTATAAGAATGATCTTATCTGTAATTTCAAAAGGTACTACAAAATGAGGATCTAGTTTTTTGGACTTTATAGAACTTTTCTTAGGTCTCACCCTTAGAAACACTTTATCCCCTATAGTGAATTCCCTTGGTGATCTCTTAAGATCGACATAACTTTTCCAATGGTTCGAGGCTTCTTTTAACCTTTTATTAATTATCCTTAATTTTTGCTCTATTTATATGACCATATTTGGTCCTAGCACAATCCAATCCTTTGGTTTATCCCATGATAAAGGTGTCCTCCACCTCTTGCCATACAAAGCTTCGAATGGAGCCATGCCTAAGGTCGAATGATGACCATTATTATAGGAAAATTCTACCAAATACAAGTAATCCTTCCATTGGGATTTCTGATCTCTATATTACATGTGAGGCATGTCTTCTAACACCTGGTTCACTCTTTCTATTTTCCCATCTATTTTTTAGTGATTGTTGGACATTTTGAGTAGATGAAGTTGTCATTGATGTCAAGGATGAATTGTCATTGATGTCAAAAGGTCAAAAGGAGTAATGCAAAAGGTTGGTGGCAAAAGAGCTTCATAATGTTTATTTTTAAATATTATGTGAAGCACAAAATAAAAGGTTTTTATTAAAACCATGGTTGGGAAAAATAAAAGGTTTTTATTAAAACCATGGTTGGGGGGCAAATCAAAAGGTTTTCTAAAACCTAAGGAGGCTTTTATTTTAAAATCCCAAAGGAGATTTAAATATTTAATTTATAATATTTAAATTCCTTTGAATTTAAATAATTATAAATAAATATATTTCGAAGGTAAAGTTGGTAGCGCCGACGACAACATTGTTTCCCCGACGTATTTTCCTCTCCGTCGACGTGTGTGACAAGGGAAGGCATATGGTATAAATACCATAGCCATTCCTAAGGTTTGGCATCAATTTTATTGCATCCACCTTAAGAGAAAAGAAGCTCATGCAAATTTTGAAATGTGTGCCTCCCAAATAGCGTAGTGTGTGGTTCCATCGACATCGAAGGAAGAGCCAAGGGCTCTTAAGGGTTTGAAGGAGTCAAAGCACACATTGTGCTTTGAGGCTCCAAGTGGAGCACGTGGCTCACACGACGTGGAAGCCATGACCAAGGCATTGTGGGAGTATTGTGCCAAGTTTCGAGCCCCATGGATTGTGAAAAGTGGTAATATTTTTTTGGAAATTATTTTAATTTGTTTTGCTAAAGTTTAGGAGGGATAAGGTGGAAGTTAAGTTGTGAAATTAACCTAAGTGTTGAGGAAATATTTTTTGATATATGAAGGGTTATTTTTGCTAAAGTAAAAGCTAGGGTAATTTTGTTTTACCTTAGAAAAGTGAGAGATTGACTTATTGCATTATTTTATAAAGTGATTTATTTAATTAATGCAATATTAAGTAGGGAGTCATAAGTAGAGTTTGGATTATTTTTGAGATATCTTTATGAAAAGGGTTATGATGAAACTGAATTGTTAAGATGTTCTTTTGATGAGTTAGAGTTTTGGAAGAAGTGTTTTGATTAAATATTTGTGGTGTTGGATATTATTTTAAGATGGAGCAATAAGGTGTATTTGAGATTTGATTATTTTTGTGACTAAGGAATATTTTGAGAAAGTGTTAGAGTGATATTTTGGTCATCTAACCATTGAAAACTGGAAAGAAGGAAATTGTGATTGAGACAGGTTTTCTAAGGGCACTTCTACATCAAACAAAAGGTATGGGCACATCTTCCTAGTGAGTGATTGTTGAATGTTGTGAATGCTAAGTTGGAGTGAAAAGGGTTTTTTGGAATAAAGAGTTGTTGATAAAACCTTGTTTGATAAGCATTGTTGTTGAAGTGATTAGTTGAGTGAGGAACTTGAACTAGAGTTTGTGCAAATATCATGAGTATCATTGTTATGTGAAGTTGTCAAATCATTGTTATGTGAGACTAGCATTGTTGTTGAAGCAATTAGTTGAGTGAAGAACTTGAACTAGGGTTTGCAAAGATCATGAGTATCATTGTTATGTGAGATTGGTTGATAAGCATTGTTGGAAATATTTGAGTGAATGTTCATAAGTTTGGACTAGGGTTTGTGAGCAAGGATTATTTCATTGAGTGATTGGTTGAGTAGAGTTGGTTGAGCCTAGTCAAGTGGATGTGTTGATGTGATAGTTCAAGTTCTATGAAACAAATTGTTCTATATTATAAATTGATTTGAGAAAGAGGTTGAGTGTTGATGAATGTGAAACATATTGAGTCTCTAACAATTCTCTATATGTTTCTATGATAAAAGAGAGATTGAAAGTGATTGAGAGTTTGTGAGTGTGAAGCATATTGAGTCTCTAACAATTCTCTATATGTTTCTATGGTAAAAAGAAATTGAAAGTAATTGAGCATTGTGGTGAATGTGAAGCATATTGAGTCTCTAACAATTATCTATATGTTTCTATGAGATTGGACAAGTTCTAGTGAGGACTTGTTGAGAGAGATTTGAGTAATCAAATTGGACAAGTTCTAGAGAGGACTTGTGGATAGATCAGTGTGAGCTTTTATGGAAGCTTACAAGGCAGATTTGAGATAAGTCTTTGAGAAGACTTGAGAGCAGAGTTGATTGATTGATTTGTTCAAACCTTGAGTTAAGGTTTGGGGCAGATCTAGTAGAGTTGATTTATGATTGAATCAAGCTTTGTGTTAAGGCTTGAGGATAGATATTGAGGATAGATTTGTGCTAGACCGAAGGACTATGTTTAGTGCAGATCAGAGGATAGATATTGAGGATAGATTTGTGCTAGACCAAAGGACTATGTTTAGTATAGATTTGAGGATAGATTTTGGTGTAGATTTGAGGATAGGTTTGTGTCAGACTAGAGATAGAGATTGAGAAGATTTGTGCTAGATCGAAGGACTATGTTTAGTGTAGATTTGAGATAGAGCTAAGAGCAAGCTTTGGAGGTGATAGAGTATAGAGGATGATAGTCTCTAGTGGATAGAGATCCATTAGCTAGGGTAGTGAGGACAAGTGTCTTCAATGGATAGAGATCCATTAGCCAGTGTAGTGGAGGCAACAATTCTTCTAGAAGATCACCAACAGAGCTAAGGAGAAAGGAGTTCTCATATGGATAGAGATCCATGAACTTGATTAGGGGATTGGTGTCTCCTTTGGATAGAGGTCCATAAACATTGTAATAGGGAAAGGATTCCCAAGAGATTGATTGAGAAAATTTTAGTGAAATATTTTCTTCGTGGAGTAGCCCACATTGGGTGAACCATGTTAAATTGGTGTCTCTATTGTGTGTGGTGATTTATGCATTGCTTTGATTACTACTATTGATATTGCTATCTATACATTGCATAATATTGATTGGGAAAGAAAAGTAAAAAGTGGTCTTATACTTATTCACCCCCCTCTCAATATAAGCTTGTGTTCTTCAATTGGTATCAGAGTGGGTTCCTTCGGAAGAGTTTAACAGCTTGAAGGAAAAGCTTTCAAGAACATAATGGATTCTAAGAATGGGTCCTCAGATAATTCAACACCAGTATTTTATGGAAGTGATTATATATTTTGGAGTATGAGAATGAAGATTCACCTGATGGCACTTGGCAATGAAATATGGGAAGTAGTTGAAAATGGATACACACCACCAACTACTCCACCTACAGATAAAGATGGTAAGCTTCTACATCATTACAATTCAAAAGCAATGAATGCAATTTTGAGAGGTTTGCATAGAACATAATTCATAAAGGTTATGCATTGTAAATAAGCAAAAGGAATTTGGGATAAGTTGCAAAGCATATATGAAGGAGATAAAAGTGTCAAAAAGGTAAAGATACGAAATCTCAAGGGAAAATTTGAAGATTTAAAAATGAAGGATGAGGAAAACATTAGTACTTATCTACTTCGGGTAGATGAGGTTGTTAATGCCATGCAAGGACTTGGACTTGAGATTGAAGAATCTGATATTTGTGATAAGATCTTAAGATCTCTTCCAAAAAGGTTTAGTGAAAATATCTCTGCTATAGAGGAATCAAAAGATGGTGATATTTTGACAAGAGATATGTTACTTGGTATTCTTACAACTTTTGAGTTAAGAACAAAAGAGGAACCTAATATCCGGAAGGAAGCAACATTCAAAGCTACTAAGAAGACAAAGGGCAAGAAGTCAGATTCAAGCAATGAGTCATCCAAGTGATGAAGAAGCTAATTATGGTAGAAGGAATAAGGATTCAAGAAGATTTAAAGATGCAAAATCTATTAGATGTTTCAATTGTGGAAAGTATGGTCACTATGCAACTGATTGTCAAGAAGCCAAAAATAGCAATGATGAAGAAAAATAGGATCATAAGAACAGGGAATCAAAAAAATACAGGTACCAAAAGAAAGGCAAGGATGGACAAGGTAGACAAGGGAAGAAGTTCTTTCAAAGACAAAAGAGGAGCTACTATGCAGACAAGGCAAGTAAGTACTCAAGTGATAGTGATAATAGTTTCTCGAGATAATGATAAAGATGAAGTCCTATTTCTGATAGAAGAAAAAGAAGAAGTTAAGAAAAGGTCACCAATAATTCTCAAGTGTTTTAGATGTGGTAATTTTGGACATCTTGAAGATAGTTGTACAAAGAATGGTTTCAGTTTTAGTGATGATGAATATGAGGATACACTTGAAGGACCAGAAGAGAATATTCTAATGGCACTAGAAGAAGAAGGAGGTGATCCTATAGAAGACAAGTCAGAAAAGAATGAAGATGTTCTCAAAGGCAAACAAATAGAGGAAGAATCAGAAAAAGGAGAAGTTGATCTTGAGGGAGAGCTTATTTATGCTCTTAAAACTTTAAAGAAGGTAAGAAAGCAAAACTCCCAACTTGAGCTTCAGTTTCAAGAATGTGATGAAGAGAGAGGAAAGCTTATAGAGGATCTAAACAAGTCAATGGCTAAGACAAAGAAGTTCAAGGATAAGTTAGAAGCAAAGGTCTTAGAATGTGAAAAGTTAGAACAAGAAGTAGCCCTACTAAGGGAAGAAGTAGAGAAGTCTAAGGACAAGCTACACAAGTTTGGAAGAAGTTCAAAGAATTTGGATAAGATTATCAAGTCACAAAAGCCTACATCAAGCAAAACAGGTCTTGGTTTTGAATAAGCTCAAAAGAAACAAGAAGAAGAGTCAACCTCAAGTTCTGAAGAAGAAGAAACTTAGAAGAAGATAGTGTAAGAGAAAGTGAGACTTATGAGGATGAGTTGGACAATAGAAAGTTCAACAAGGAAAGAAACAATGCACAAAGGAGAAACAGATGGAACAAGAACCAACATAGGGTAAGAGAGACTAAGAGACCAATGAGGTCAAGACAAGGAAACTTCAATGGATGATGTTTCTCATGTCACAGATTTGGGCACAAGGCTTCACAATGTAGGACACATGAAAGACAAGAATATGGGAATTTCAGAAGTAGGCAGCCTTTTCATGGGTATTGCTACTCATGTAATCAGTTTGGTCACAAGGCAATGAATTGCAGGGTCCATGACAAGAATAGATATGGCTTCACCAGAAGAAATCCCAAGATATTTGCACCTACAAGGAATAACAATACTAAGTGTTACAAGTGCAATAATGATGGACATACAACAAAGTGGTGTAGAGCAGATATTCCAGAACCAAGCATGAACAGGAATAGGAACATGAATAGGAACATGGACATGAACAGGAATAGTCAAAGAAATTAGAAGAATCATATGAGAAAGAAAGTGGACAAAGGTAAATATCAATGCTTGATGGGAGTAGAAATACTCCCACCCCAGAATTAACCACCTCAAGAGGAGGTGGGGGAGGGGCTAAGCTAAGAGACTCATTCTTAGCCCCGAGCCCCAAAGGTGACCCTTTGCCATTGATGTCAAAGGGGAGAGATTTAAGTAAGGGGGAGAGATTTGATTTAAGAAGAGAGCATTGAGTCAGGGGGAGCAGGACAGAAATAGGTTAAGAAAATTTGAAAAGATAATTGGGTTGCCATCAATGACAAAGGGGGAGATTGTTGGACATTTTGAGTAGATGAAGTTGTCATTGATGTCAAGGATGAATTGTCATTGATGTCAAAAGGTCAAAAGGAGTAATGCAAAAGGTTGGTGGCAAAAGAGCTTCATAATGTTTATTTTTAAATATTATGTGAAGCACAAAATAAAAGGTTTTTATTAAAACCATGGTTGGGAAAATAAAAGGTTTTTATTAAAACCATGGTTGGGCAAATCAAAAAGGTTTTCTAAAACCTAAGGAGGCTTTTATTTTAAAATCCCAAAGGAGATTTAAATATTTAATTTATAATATTTAAATTCCTTTGAATTTAAATAATTATAAATAAATATATTTCGAAGGTAAAGTTGGTAGCATCGATGACAACATTGTTTCCCCAACGTATTTTCCTCTCCGTCGACATGTGTGACAAGGGAAGGCATATGGTATAAATACCATAGCCATTCCTAAGGTTTGGCATCGATTTTATTGCATCCACCTTAAGAGAAAAGAAGCTCATGCGAATTTTGAAATGTGTGCCTCCCGAATAGCGTAGTGTGTGGTTCCATCGACATCGAAGGAAGAGCCAAGGGCTCTTAAGGGTTTGAAGGAGTCAAAGCACACGTTGTGCTTTGAGGCTCCAAGTGGAGCACATGGCTCACACGGCATGGAAGCCATGGCCAAGGCATTGTGGGAGTATTGTGCCAAGTTTCGAGCCCCATGGATTGTGAAAAGTGGTAATATTTTTTTGGAAATTATTTTAATTTGTTTTGCTAAGGTTTAGGAGGGATAAGGTGGAAGTTAAGTTGTGAAATTAACCTAAGTGTTGAGGAAATATTTTTTGATATATGAAGGGTTATTTTTGCTAAAGTAAAAGCTAGGGTAATTTTGTTTTACCTTAGAAAAGTGAGAGATTGACTTATTGCATTATTTTATAAAGTGATTTATTTAATTAATGCAATATTAAGTAGGGAGTCATAAGTAGAGTTTGGATTATTTTTGAGATATCTTTCTGAAAAGGGTTATGATGAAACTGAATTGTTAAGATGTTCTTTTGATGAGTTAGAGTTTTGGAAGAAGTGTTTTGATTAAATATTTGTGGTGTTGGATATTATTTTAAGATGGAGCAATAAGGTGTATTTGAGCTTTGATTATTTTTGTGACTAAGGAATATTTTGAGAAAGTGTTAGAGTGATATTTTGGTCATCTAACCATTGAAAATTGGAAAGAAGGAAATTGTGATTGAGATAGGTTTTCTAAGGGCACTTCTACATCAAACAAAAGGTATGGGCACATCTTCCTAGTGAGTGATTGTTGAATGTTGTGAATGCTAAGTTGGAGTGAAAAGGGTTTTTCTAGAATAAAGAGTTGTTGATAAAACCTTGTTTGATAAGCATTGTTGTTGAAGTGATTAGTTGAGTGAGGAACTTGAACTAGAGTTTGTGCAAAGATCATGAGTATCATTGTTATGTGAGACTAGCATTGTTTTTGAAGCAATTAGTTGAGTGAAGAACTTGAACTAGGGTTTGCAAAGATCATGAGTATCATTGTTATGTGAGATTGGTTGATAAGCATTGTTGGAAACATTTGAGTGAATGTTCATAAGTTTGGACTAGGGTTTGTGAGCAAGGATTATTTCATTGAGTGATTGGTTGAGTAGAGTTGGTTGAGCCTAGTCAAGTGGATGTGTTGATGTGATAGTTCAAGTTCTATGAAACAAATTGTTCTATATTCTGAATTGATTTGAGAAAGAGGTTGAGTGTTGATGAATGTGAAACATATTGAGTCTCTAACAATTCTCTATATGTTTATGTGATAAAAGAGAGATTGAAAGTGATTGAGAATTTGTGAGTGTGAAGCATATTGAGTCTCTAAAAATTCTCTATATGTTTCTATGGTAAAAAGAGAAATTGAAAGTAATTGAGCATTGTGGTGAATGTGAAGCATATTGAGTCTCTAACAATTCTCTATATGTTTCTATGATATTGGACAAGTTCTAGTGAGGACTTGTTGAGAAGATTTGAGGTAAGTCTAAGATGAAGCTTTAAGGAGGACATTTGATAGATTGGACAAGTTCTAGTGAGGACTTGTTGAGCAGATTTGGACAAGTTCTAGAGAGGACTTGTGGATAGATTAGTGTGAGATTTTGTGGAAGCTTACAAGGTAGATTTGAGATAAGTCTTTGAGAAGACTTGAGAGTAGAGTTGATTGATTGATTTGTTCAAACCTTGAGTTAAGGTTTGGGGTAGATCTAGAAGTGTTGATTTGTGATTGGATCAAGATTTGTGTTAAGGCTTGAGGATAGATATTGAGGATAGATTTGTGCTAGACCGAAGGACTATGTTTAGTGTAGATCAGAGGACAGATATTGAGGATATATTTGTGCTAGACCAAAGGACTATGTTTAGTGCAGATTTGAGGATAGGTTTGTGCCAGACTAGAGATAGAGATTGAGCAGATTTGTGCTAGATCGAAGGACTGTGTTTAGTGCAGATTTGAGATAGAGTTAAGAGCAAGCTTTGGAGGTGACAGAGTATAGAGGATGATAGTCTCCAGTGGATAGAGATCCATTAGCTAGGGTAGTGAGGATAGGTGTCTTCAGTGGATAGAGATCCATTAGCTAGTGTAGTGGAGGCAGTAGTTCTTCTAGAAGATCACCAACTAGAGCTAAGGAGAAAGGAGTTCTCCTATGGATAGAGATCCATAAAATTGATTAGGGGATTGGTGTCTCCTTTGGATAGAGGTCCATAAACATTGTAATAGGGAAAGGATTCCCAAGAGATTGATTGAGAAAATTTTAGTGAAATATTTTCTCTGTGGAGTAGCCCACATTGGGTGAACCATGTTAAATTGGTGTCTCTATTGTGTGTGGTGATTTGTGCATTGCTTTGATTACTACTGTTGATATTGCTATCTATACATTGCATAATATTTATTGGGAAAGAAAAGTAAAAAGTGGTCTTATACTATTCACCCCCCTCTCAGTATAAGCTTGTGTTCTTTAGTGATAAGCTAAGCTGATGTTCAGTCCAGTACCAATGGTACGATGCAAGGCTTACCAAAACTTTGATGTAAATATCAAGTCCCTATCTGATATAATTACTTTCAAAAAACCATGAAGCTAAAAAATTTCTTTAGAAAATTTGTTATTCACAACCACATCATCATCCTTGTTGTTTTTGGGTATAAAATGTGCAACCTTAGTCTGTCAACCACTACTAGGATTGTGTCATGTTGAAACTTGTTTTTAAACCCTATAATGAAATTCATTGAAATCACTTGTTATTTTTGCATGGCACATTATGTGGATACAACAACTCATTAGTATGTCTATGTTATACTTTTACTTTCTAATATTCTAGGCATTGAATGATAAATTTAGTTATGTCTTTCTTTTTTCCTAGCCAATAGAAATTTTTCTTCATATTTTCCCTCATTTTTGCTCCACCTATGTGAGAAGAATACAAAGATCTATGAGCTTCATTCATGATCATTTTTTTATAATTTTAGTATCAATAATTACTACCCTATCCTTAAAGCATAAGAAACCATCCTTGAGGATGGAATATTTGTTTTCATCTGGTTTCCTTTCCATCCTTTCTCAATTTTAATTGTAATATGCATCTTGATGTTGCATTTTTTGACTTGTGCCATAAAGTCAAAATGGATGTGAGAAAAAATAGCTATGCGCCTATTTCTACTCAGTGCATCAACGACTTTATTCTCCTTTCCTTCTATATACTCAATACCAAAATCATATTCAATGAGAGATTCCATCCACCTTAATTTTTTATTTGTGGAAAACATCCCAAAAGGGATGCCACTTTCGAGTAAGACCCAAGGAGGCAGGGGTATCCATTCCACCAAAAATGCCCAGGACTCGGACCTGGCCTACCACCTTTGACATACTCAAGGAGCAAACAAACACACAAAACCAATTTAAAAATAAGTAAATAACAACAAAAATAATAAAATAAAATAAAAAACATGCTCCTTGAGTGTGTCAAAAACAAAAGCACAACCAAACACGCACAATAAGATAAAAGAAACCACAACACAAACCACATAGAAAAACACAAGAACCACATAACAAAACACAAACAAGACAAAAACAACAGAACACTACAAAGACATAACCCAAAAAAACATGAAAAATAAACACAACCAAAACCTAAAAAATAAAAAATAAAAATAAAAAACAACCAACAACAGACAATAAACAAAAACAAAAAACATAGAAAACACTCACACATAAAAACACGAAATAACACAAACAAAGAGAAACCCAAGAACAAGAACGAAAAAAACACAAGAACAATAACAAAAAACTAAAAAAAAAACAAAACAACAAAAACACATGAACAACAAAAAACAACACAAAGAACACAAAAACAAAACAAAACAAAAGAACCCACCCACCTTAAAAAACTAAACAAAAAAAAAAAAAAAAAAAAATTGAACATAACAATGACCTATCTAGACCAGAAGACTATTAAGGCAAGAATCAACAGAGGAAACAAAATAAAGAATAGAATGAGCTAGGGAACTAAAAAAAACTGAATGAACCAAAGAGAAGCAAAAAAAAAACAAGAAGAAACTAGGTACCTTAGGAACTGGAGCCATCCAAAGAAATGATAGAAAGAAGAGCTTCCCTAATTTGAGAAGCCCACCATATAGGAGGGTGGCCATAACAAGTAAGATCACCTTTGTCCAAAGCCCAATTAGCTAAAGCATCAACACTCTTGTTTTGATCTCTGACCACATGATTGTAATCAACTTTCAAAAATCCCATCCGGATTAATTGAATCTTCTCAATAATTCTTTTTATTCTCCAATCCACCTTATGATTCTTAGAAGGAGTCTTCAAGAGATTAATCATAAGTTGAGAGTCAGACTCAACTAACACCTTTTCCCATCCAACCTTAGTAGCCTCCTGAAGGCCTCTGAGGATACCATACCCCTCAGCAAGGTTATTGGAAAGAATACCCAAATTCTCAGCAAAAGTAAAAACCAGGGAGCCATCCGAAAGTCTACCAATTCCTCCCACATTGGCTTTTCCAGGGTTCCCTCTAGAGGCTCCATCGGTATTGACTTTTCCAAAATCCTTAGGAGGAGGTTGCCAATTTCTAGTCCTATCCATCTTACTAATACTCACATTCCCTTTAAGTTGGTTGCCCTTAGAAGATTTAATCTTCAATATTTGCATCACTTGATCCCATCTTTGGTGGGAGTTTTGGGGGTGATTAAGGAGTTGATGGACTGATTCAACTAAGTTGGCTATGGTCTTTTGCCAAATATAGTGAATATCCTTCCTATCTTGATTAAAAATTTGGTTGTTCCTTTCATTCCAAATATTCCAAAGAAGAATGGTAGAACCCATCCAAACTAACTGCCTAATAAAATGATCAACACCCTCTTGATTAGGCCAATCCCTCCAAAGTTGTTCAAAAGTAAAAAAATTGGACCACTTGTAAGCCAAGTAAAGTGGCCATTCTCCTCCATAGCTCAGAGGCTAAAGTACACTCAATAAAAATATGGTTGAGATTTTCTACATTCTCTTCACACATTTCACATCTAAAAGGGCCATGAAAACCATGCTTCATAAGTTGCTCACCAGTAAGCACCCTACGATGCAATAAAAGCCAATTAAAGAACCTCACCTTAGGCCAGAGCTTTTGAGCCCACAATCGAGAAAATATGTCAGAAGAATGGTTGGGATTATTATGGCATAAGGTCAAATAACCTTGAGCAACTGAATACTCACCCTTAGTAGTGTTGTTCCATCCAAAACAATATTTTTCATGGGACCAAGAGAGGGATCTCATATGAAGGATGCCTTGGATATCTTGTCTTTGCCTTTCTGGGATTTGAATAGGCCAGTCCTCAATAGGGATCCAATATCTACCAACCTTTGAATTACCAGTATGGTACCGACGGTAATTAGCCACCTTTATCCAATTAGCTCGGTGAAGCTCCTCCATCCAAGGCCTCCAATCGGGAAACTGAGTTATCAAAGGCTTGTGACCATCCCAAGAATCTGTCCAAAAATTTGCATGTTGACCATTATGAATGATCCAAAATAATTTTTTCTTTATCAAATCCTCACCAGTCTTAAGAACTGCTAAAATGGGAGAACCTTTGGTAGGAAGTTGATAGCGAACAAGGTCTTCGGGACTTTTGTTCTCAGCATATTTAGCATGGAGATTATTGGCCCAAAGAGCATTGGGGTTATGCAACATCCTCCAATATAATTTAGCAGCTAAAGCTTTGTTGTTATTAATAGAAGACCGGAATCCTAACCCCCTTCACTCTTAGGAAGACATAAAGTATCCCATTTCACCAAGGCCCATTTTCTTTTCTCCTTAGTACCACTCCAAAGGAAACGATGACTGATTTGATCCAATTCTCGAAGAACAGCCTTTGGGATATTCAAAATGGAAGAAACATAAATAGGAATAGCTTGAAGGACTGATTTTACCAAGGTGATTCTACCCCCAGAAGAAAGCCACTTGTTGGTCCACTTTCCAATTTTCTTCTTGACTTTGTCCAACAACCAATTCCAATATTTATTTTTCTGCCTTTGAATATTTATGGGAATACCTAAATAAGTGATTGGAAGAGAGGTCTTCTTATATCTTAATTTATCCAAGACCATGGATTCCTGTCTAGCAGAGCAGTGAAAGAAAATAACTTTAGATTTGTCTTCATTGATCAACTGCCCAGAAGCCTTAGAAAAATAGCTAATGATTTGCTTAATATTAGAAGCTTCCTTAACTGTAGCTTTACCTAAAAGAGTAGAGTCATCCACAAATTGAAGATGAGAGATAGGTCTAGCTCCATGAGCAATGGTAACTCCCTCAAGGGTTTTGTTTTCCCTCTTTTTGGTTATAGTCCTACCCAAGCATTCAACAAGAATGATGAATAAATAAGGGGATAGCGGGTCACCTTGCCTAATACCTCTGGAAGCTGGGAATGATTGAGAAGGCCTGCCATTGATAAGAACTAAGTAGGAAACTGAAGAGATACATCCCATAATCCAATCCATCCAATCCTTAGAGAAACCAAATTGCCTCAAAACTTTGATAAGGAAGTGCCAATCCACTCTGTCATAAGCTTTGGATAAGTCTAACCGAATGAACATGGAAGGAGAATTTTGCATATCCATGGAATGGATGGCTTCCTGAGCAAGAACTATCTCATCTACTATTTGACGTCCTTCCACATAACCCCCTTGCTCTGGGGAAATAATCTTATGCAAAAGAGGCTTCAACCTTTCTGCCATGATTTTAGTAATGATTTTGAGAAGAACATTACATAAAGCAATAGGTCTAAAAGCTGAGATATGATCAACCTCTTGAGCTTTTGGAACAAGAGTAATATAAGTTTTATTGATAACCTTCAAAATTTCTTTGGCTTTCCTGGCTTCTTCCACCACCTCTAATAAATCAACATGAAGGATATCCCAGAACTCTTGGTAGAACTCAATGGGAAAACCATCAGGACCTGGGGTTTTCCCTTTTTGCATTTTAAAAACTACTTGTTGAAGCTCATTGATAGTAACGAGAGCAGTCAAAATAGAGTTCTCCTCAGAAGTGATAAGAGAAGGGATTGCTTGAAGAACATTTTGTTGTGAAGTTGAGTCAAGAGGAGTAGCAGCAAAAATATTGGAAAAGTAATCAACAACAATAGAGTTCATGCCATCCCAAGTATAAACAACATCTCCAGAATCTGATTTTAAGGAAGAAATAAAGTTGTGAGATCTTCGAGCTAGAAGATATTTGTGGAAGAAATTTGTGTTTCGATCTCCTTCTTTGAGCCATTGAATTCTAGATTTTTGCTTCCATAAGATTTCTTCTCTTTTTTCCCATTCCTCTAAGCTGAGTTGTGAGTTTAATTTCATCTGCACTTCTCTTCTCTGTGAGGCCATCTAAATGGATTTTCTTATTCAAATTTTCAAGATGAGCAATAACTTCATGTTTTTTTTATGAACATCCCCAAACTCTTTCCAGTTCCAAGTCTTGATTTTGGATTTAATGTATTGCAGTCTTTTGGCAAAACAGAACATCTTAGTCCCATGCCTAGGTTTACCTTCCTTCCACCATTGTTGCACATGAGGTCTGAAGGAAATGTCTCTAAGCCACATTAATTGAAAATGAAAAGGAGAGAAACTCACATTGGTTTTCCACATTTCCACCATGAGTGGCCAATGATCCGAACCAGCATTATTAAGAGTCTTCACTTTAGGAATGTGACCATGGATTAAGAAATTTTTAGAGAGCAAAAACCTATCCAATCTCTCCATTATACAAGCTAAGCCTTGCCTTCTGTTAGACCAAGTCATAAGGCCATTATCTGGTTGGATATCCACAAGATGGAGGTTTGCAATATATTCGCTCATGAGGTCAGTGCTTTTGTCCAAATTTCTATTTCCCCCATTTTCTCATCCAGAGAGAGGATGGTATTGAAATCTCCTCCGATCAAGATCCAAGCTTTAGGAAAATGAGAGATAATATGAGTAATATCCTTCCACTGTCTTCTTTTTTCCTCCAAAGAAGTCGGAGCATAAACAGTAATGCAGAGCATAATCTGGTTGGAATGTCTACTTTGAATAGCTATAGCCAACAAACCCCAACTGCCAACCATATGGTGAATAACTACCTCTTTTGGGTCCCAAAGACAAGCAATGCCACCCGAAGTCCCTTGGGAGCTGAGGGAAACCACTTTTCTAGCTGGCCAAATTTTCTTGGCAATTGAGTCCATATCCTCCATTGACATCTTTGTTTCTTGAAGGAAAACAAGATGTGGATGATTTATCTGAATCATTCTTCTAATTTCATTTTGTTTTGAAAGACTCCCTTTGAGTCCTCTAATATTCCAAGTGATGATCTTCATTAATACCAGGGCTAAAAAATTTGGGAAGGGCATTAATCTTACCTTCCTCTACAAGCTTTTCACCTTCTTTTACCATATGATATTGATTGGTCTTGCGACCTACTTTTTGATTAGAATCCATCTTCAATTTTTTTCCCTGTTTCTTGACTTATTCCAATTGAATCTGAGATGGCTTCTAACCTTGAAGAATGCTCGTACACAACCAAAATTTTACTAGATGGTTCAACGGAGTCTATATTGGGACCTGCATTATTTGAAGTTTTGACATTTGAAAGATTGTTTTTCTTGTGTAAATTTTCTCCTTTTTTTTTGTTGAAAACCTTTGATTTGTTGGTTTGTCTCTGAGTTCTTCCCTTCATATTTAAATTGTGTTTCTAAGATTTCAGTTTCCATTATTTCCTCTTCCTCACTTGGGACATCATTTGTGGAAAGGATTTCAAACATATTAGCGAGATGACTTTGATTGATCCTTCATAACTGGTTTTTTTAGTGTTCTTCTTCTTAGGTATTTGGAAACCTGCTTGAGTTTATATCTTCTTTCTTTTGATCAGGAATTTTATTTGGGCAAGCATTGGCCAAATGACCATATTCATGGCAAATTCTACAATGAAAAGGAATGTTCTCATAGTCCACTACTTGCTCCCAAGTGTCTTCCCCAAATTGTAATGTGATATTTTTAGGTAGGGGTTTGTCAAAATCCATTAAAACACAAATCCGAGCATAAATAATATGTTCAAAATTTTGAGTACAATCAGCAGTCATCATAAAAGTTCCTAAAGAGTTTCCAATTGAAGAAAAAATAGTAGGATTCCAAAATTCAATAGGGAGGCCAAAGAGTCTAACCCACACGGGAGCTATAGAAGGCATCTCTTCTTCGGATTTAAATTTAGTATGCCAGGGCTTCATGAAAAGCCCTGCCCTTCCAAAAAACCAAGGACCCCCTTGAAAAGTTTTCTCTCTATCTTCATTATTAGCAAATAAAACAAGAAAATAACCATTTGGATAAATAGAGATTTGTAACTCACCTTTAGTTTTCCAGATTTTTGCAGCCCAGACTTTGAAAGTAGATAGACTCGGACGAAAACCCATGAACCGACAAATTAGTCCTCTTTTTTCCAAATCTTCAATGCCAGTCTGAATGTTACCCATATCAAGCTTAACAATAGGAGTTCCATCAGTTGCTTTAAGACATCCTGACTCCATTTTCCTGGGATCAATCTTAGGCATTCTTAGAGGTTTATGGGAAGCCCTAAGATTGATATTAGCATTGGGCTGAGGCTGTCCACCATGAAGGGCATCCCTAAAATTCATTTTTGGGACTGAGTCTTCAAAATTCTTACCCTTGACAGGGGTTTTCATAGTAGAATTATTTTGTGGGTGCACCTTAGCACCAGATTCACTTGAGATATGAGCCATTTTTTGATCAACTACTTGAAACTTGTTTTGTGATCTCTTTAATCCTTGCCCTAGACGTCGTGGAAAGGTATGGTTTTCACTTTTCTTTTGTGCAGCAAATTGGAAGTCGTTGTCACTCAAGTTCATAGTATGATCTATTGAAAGACAAATTTCTAACCCATATTGGATCCCCTGCAACATTTCCTGCTAAAATATTGAGCATAAACCACAAAAATATTGGCCGCTAGGGCCCGAAGGCCCTAAAAACCAACCTCTGGAGCTGCTTGCACTCAACCCGAATGAAACCCTCGCATAGCCGCTTGCCAAATATCTCGTTCACACATAGGGATGCGCTAGGATCTGTGTTGCTCCAAATGATATGAAAATTGGTGGAGACGTTCTAGGGTTTTTCAGGCATCTACCCTCAAAATTTTAGCTCAATCCGAGTCCGGATGAGTGAGATATGGCCGAAACGAGTTCGGCAATTTGGGCAGTCCTGCGAAAAACGTCTAATCAATTTATCTTCCCCATTTTATTTTAATAAGTTATTTATTTTTCCATCCACCTTATTTACCTAGCATTTAGTAAAGGTTTAATAAATATATATTGCAGACTATGATGATCTATCCTCAACTCAAAGGGTATCCCTACTAAATAATATCACCAACCCTTTACAGTAAAAACAATCACTACCAATTCCAGATCATGAGTTACATAATTAACCTCATGTCATTTCAGTTTTCTTGATCCATAGGCTATCACTACTCCTTCCTGTGAGAGCACTCCTCCCAAACCTTCCAATGAAGTATTTGTACAAACAAAAAATCTTCCTTGAGGATAGGGTATCTTTAGTATATGAGGAGTAGTAATATTTTTCTTAAATAGATCAAAAACTGCCTCACATTTATTTTTCCACCCATATTCTTTCCTTTTCCTCTGAAGGTTAGTTATAGGAGAGATAATCTTGGTGTACTCCTTTACATATCGCCTATAATATCTAGTCAAACCCATGAAAATTTGGACTTATATCACATTTTTGGATCAGTGGCCAATTCAAAATAGCTTCTATTTTCTTAGGATCTACCATGATCCCTTCTACAGATACAATGTGCCCTAAATACTACACTTTTGACACATAAAAAATACACTTGGATAAATTCATGTACAGTTGATTCTTCCTTAACAATTCTAGTACAATCCTAAGGTGTTTATCATGCTCTATATTATTCTTAGAATATATCAAAATTTCATCCAAGAATACCAAAAACAAATTTTCCAAATGCTTCCTAAAGATACTTTTTATCAAATTCATAATTGCAATTGGAGCATTTGTTAAACCAAAAGGTAAAACAATAAAATCGTAATGTCCATAATGAGTTTTAAAGGTTGTCTTGTGATTATCATCCTTTTGGATCCTTAGTTGGTGGTACCTTGATTTCAAATCAATCTTTGTAAACATTATGGCATCCTTAAGCTGATAAAAAAGATCTTCAATTTTGGGTAGAGGATACCTATTCTTGATAGTTGTCTTGTTTAACATTCTATAATCTATACATAATCTCAAGGAACCATCCTTTTTCTTTACAAATAGCATAGGTGCACCCCATGGTGACACACTTGGTTTGATTAATCCTTTCTCCAATAATCCTTGTAGTTACACTTTTAGCTCTTGCATTTCTATGGGATTCATTCTATAAGGAGTTCTATGTATAGGCTCTATTCCAGGTTGGAGCTCAATTGTGAAGTTAAATTCTCATTTAGGTGGTAATCCAGGTAAATCTTCTAGAAATACATCCCTAAAATCTTGCAAAAGCGAGTGTTTTCCAAACACCTATTTCTTATTTTCCTTATCTATTTTATTTATATTTTTTTAAATTTAGCGAAAACTCCTTACAGGGCCACTTTGGTATGAGAAACCATGACAAAGGATTTCTACACCATAAAAATCACCTGGGAGTCATGCTCGGTCTTGATTGCATCAGAATAATCAACTAGATTTTGGGTACCCAATGTGCATTTGGTATGGTGGAGATTCAAATCATGGACCTCCCTTGGAGGATTGCCCTACCCTCTCCAAATCACCCACAACACGTGGGTATCTATTTTATTTATCTTAACTATGTAAACCATTCCTCTTTTTTAATGAATTTTTTGAGTTACATTGCTGAAAGAATTTGGGGTTGAAAAGCCCCTTGCAGGTTATACACCCTATGCAATTTCTCACTATCTTTTGTAAACTCAATCCATCGGTCTTGAAATTTTATGACAACCTATGTGCTTGTAACCAATCCATTCCTAATACTACATCAAATGCATGCAATGGTGCTACATATAAACATCCTATGGTAATTCCACTAGGTAGGGTAATTTTTGTCATTATTTTTATCATGTTTGAAGTTATTATTTTCTTGTTCTTCTTCCCACTTTACAAATATTGCATTGTTTCTTTTCCTTGGTGCCTCTTTTCCGCACTCATATAACCTTTCATAATTGAAATAGGATTTGACATATGTTTAATCTTTTCTGGCCAAATCAAACGCCTTCTGCAGAGTAGTAGGTTCCTGCATAACTAGCTCTTGCCCTATTCTAGGATTTGCTCCTAATATAAACTTATGAATATTCATTTTCTTATTATATTTAGGCACATATTTCAACAACTTGACAAATATTTGATAATAATTTTCTATTTTCCTAGTTCCCTACCAAAGTTTAGTGAACTCCTCAAACTTATGGAAATAAAAGTGCTTCATGAGAAATCTCTCTTTAAAGGCTACCACAAATTCCTCCCATTTTAATTTGACTACTACCACAAGTTTTTTATCCTCAGTAAAAGTTCCCACCAATCCAATCCATCACCATGCAAATGCAGTGTGGCATAGGATGTTTGAATGCCATAGGAAATGTTCTTCATATTACAATAGATTTCTATCTCTTTCAACCAAGATTCATCTTTATCACCATATTTCTCTTCATTAAACTAGGATGATTTCAATTATTTCATATCCTTGCCCAACTTGGCCTCAAGTCGAATCTTGGCCATTTGTACCTTAGTAAGGGGTTTATTTTCCTATCTCCTATTATATTTTCCAACCTATATTTCTCGATTCAACATGACATCCAACAACTATTTTTATGATTCTACCTATTTCCATAGTAGGGCCACTATCATAGTGAGATTTTCTCCTTCATTATGAGGATTATTTGAAGCTATATCTGGGTTTTTGTACTCAACATTAGTTCATAGTATCTACCTCATCAATGGGGCAACACTTCCTCTTCTTCTATTTTGTGGCATTAACCCTGACCACACACAAAATATATAGTAAGAGTTAGTTCATCATCACTCATTTGATTGGTTTCTCCTATCATCAACTATATTTCTAGTTATCATAGATACTTAGATAGGTTTAACTTTCAGTATTTTTTTTAGCAAGATATATTCCTTACATAGTTATGTTTTCTATTACACGTCAAAATTATTTTTGCGTAGTGAGCCTATTCCACTACGAACCCTATATCTGATACCAAATGTCATAACCCAATTTTTTGAACTAGTTTTTTTACTATAGGGAAGTCTTACAATGTAACCCACATAATCATTTTACCTAAAACTTACCAAGACACACCCATCCCTACATCTTATGTATATCTAGTTACACAAGTGTACTAGGTGCAAGGCTATAGTTTACAAGTTATCTCTCTCACTGGACACACGAGTTAACTTGCCTTCTCTTTCATTCCTTCGAAAGGAGCATGCTAAAAGCTACATGCTACTCATATCCATATGATTAGAGCTATATCATATACAACATGGCTATCTCTCTCATCTATAATATGATCTAGTCAGTTGTTTAATTCCTTGATCGTATGAACACCTTAGATTAGTCAAGACTAAATATTACCAACTAATAAGGGTCAATGTGGGTACTAAAATTCTTTCTCAAAATACACCCATCAAATTCCTTTATGATATGTATGAATAATTTCTTAGTCTTTTTCCCATTTACAACTACATATTTGAAGTTACCATAAGGTTTATCCAATTCCAATCCTTAGTTACTATTATCCATAGATTACATCTTTTAGAAGGGTCATAAATTAAGTTGCTCACATATTTTTGAGAAGCTTAATTTACTTCACTTATCTACATAAGTATATTATGGTTTTGATCTCCAAGCACACTTTTGTTTTTGATACAACTAAACTTAACATAGAGAATTCTATAAACTTCCTATGATTCCTCATTTCCAAGCAATATAATCAATAAAAAATTATTTCCATTACATATCTTTAACCAACTCTCAACAAATAATGCATGGTAAGGTCAAATAGTGTATTAAAAAATATAACATTTAGGCAAATATATTCCACACAATAAGCCACAACGACACACTATTTACCCTAGGAGAAGCCCCATAGGGAAAACCCAACCTCAAATTCTCTCCACTATTAATTCATTAATCATGCTAAAATTTACATTGGATATGAACTTTCCATGATATCATAAATTCTTGATAAAGAATCATAATACATATTTCAATATTCCTTTTATGAGATAGTCAAATGTTTTATTAAGTAGCCCTTGAATCTAAGCCTTTGAAACAACTTGCATATATCCAATCTCACTGTCATAACATTATTGATGTATGCATAACTCATTAGGAAATTGCTCCATTAAAGTATTCCAATAGATCTTTTACATCATATCTCAGCTATGTCATTAAGCCAATACCTGTCAACTCTAAAAATTGATAACAAGTACAACATCCAGAGAGAAACCTATATTTAAATCTAGGACTTCTAGTTTGGGAATCTTACAACTATCTTACACAAATCAATATCTACTTCATTTAATTGAAACCAAACTGAAATATCCATGTCATAATGATAAAAATACTTCTAACTAAAATGGAACCCTGAATAGAAAGAACTATTTTTGCCTTAACTTTACATATCATCTTAAATTTCCATATAAATTCATTGATACAAAAAGAGGTTTTCTCTTAGTTATATGCAAATGAGCTCCACAGTAGAAGATATTATAGTCAGCCAACGTGAAAAATAACAACATTACTCTATAAGGAAGAAATAGGCCATAATAAACAACATTCAATAATAAAAAGGAAACTCCTTCTAGCATGAAAGAGGATCACAATTTCATTTTGATATTGCTTAAAACTTATCGTCCATGCTAAAAAATATTAAATGAACACTCAAGAACATCCACCTTTAGGCTACCATTCCATTCTCTAAAAGAAACATTTCGAAAACAAAATCATTCTTTAATCCATATATATTTTTAGGCATAAGAGAGTAACACCCTCTTATCTCATCAAATACTTTTATAAGAACGCATAAATGGTGATTTTCCAAAAACACCTCAATCCATCACAAATATCAATAGCATCCATTAATTACTTTATTGTTTTTTTTTTTTAAATAAGATAACACTCTCTAAATTCAGAATGTTATAGTTGAGGTAAAATATTTAATCGTCTGACTATAAGTAAATCATTGTCCTTATACACTTACTACTCTACCGCTCTTCCATTAAAGCACTACACACAATAAATGCACGATGGCAAAGTTAGATAATTTCACACCAGCAGACATAATATAATCCAAATCATCTATCGTAGATGAGATTCTCCTCCATAGTGAAATATTATCATCAATTTCTATACCAATGACTTGACAACTCAACCGAGCTAACTCCAAAGTCTTCTATTATATTTTTAACTATAAAGACAAACGTAGATCATTCTATTAGACTAGTGAGTGTAACAAAATATCTTCTATTCCATATGGTTTATAACAAAATATCAATCCTTCTAGATATAATAAAAATATTCTACTACCATACCCAATATAATAAACTAAAGATAACAATTTTAAGTGCAACTCTACCTAAAATTTATGGTTGATTTGTAGTGAATCGGATTGATTGCTCGACGTCTCCACTCTAAATCCCCCTCTTATAGTATTACTATCAATCCCTCCTTGATTTTCTAGAGAACTCCAATTTTTTGCT
The DNA here is from genome assembly GCA_028583015.1 of Wollemia nobilis. Lineage (NCBI taxonomy): Eukaryota > Viridiplantae > Streptophyta > Pinopsida > Araucariales > Araucariaceae > Wollemia > Wollemia nobilis. The sequence continues at coordinate 760,789 of JAQPPZ010014915.1, forward strand.
CCCTTCATTTCCTTGTTCATCAATATCTTCTCTCATCCCTTCTTCCTCCTAGGCGTTGCTAACAGATGGAGTGTATCTCCACTTCTCCACTACTCCATCACCCATCCATTTTGAAAGCATGATGATAGATATTCATTGAGAATTTAATGAAGGTGCACTTTTTTGTTATCCACTTAGATTTAAGCATCTTTCTTTCCATTAACAACCACCTCAACCTTTTATTAAATAATAATTTAAAAATCAAATGCCAAATCATGTGTCTCCTTCAAGAGTTTACACAATATATTAACATACTTTTCCACCAACATCATTGTGAACTAGCAGTTAGTAATAGTAATATTATTATGTTAGCTCAAATCCTTACTAGGTCCTTAGAAAATATCAACAATAACCTTTTCAATAATGCCACTAAGCCATAAGACAAGTTCCAATTAAATATTATCCCTTACTAGAAAAATAATGAAGTCAACCTCATGATTATGTTTACAAAACTTTACTCCATTCTCTTTCTTTAAAAGAGATTATATTTTAAGAACATTATAACAACTTAAAACATATCTACTAAAGTATTGTATTCAACAACCAAGAAAGAAAAATCTAATCTATTCCCTTAATGCAAATCATGCTAATTTACTATATGAAAAGAGAGCATTTATCTGGGTTGCTCTTATACTTATGAATATGCCAACTCATCTTTCCTATTTTCTAGTACTAATATTTTCCTACATCAATGCGAGTCTATTTTTTTTTGGTAAGTTAAATATTTTAATTATCAAAAGAGGGCATTTGAAATGCGCCCCAACGCCTTGTATAATAGCGAAACAATAAGAGTAAAACAAGAGGAACACTGAAAGGAAATAAAGAGGTAAAAATCCTGTTACAACAAAAAGAAGCTATCCTCAGATAGAAAGGAACAAAAAGAAACGGGCCTTCAGCCAGTAGGACTAAACCAGACCAAAACCTTTAGATCGAAGGAACAAGATAAAAATGGAAATGGACATCAGTAGGTGGAACCACATCCTCGCTTAGAGAGGAACCACATCAATGCAAGTCTATTAGTAGCATCTATAGACACTAAAATCCAACACCTTCAAAACCACATCTACCACCCCACCATCAAATCCTGCATAATAAAATTATATGCCTAAGTCTAAACTTAGGGATATAAAATCTTGCACATTATCCTATTTTCCTAATTTATTAAATCTGGAAAATCACCCTAGGATACCCTGTCTACCCATTGGACATGTGTCCTAGACACTTCATCCAACACCCCTACCACATCTTACCCACTCTTGTCCCCCTTGTCCTTGCACATGAGATAGATTCCCAACACCCATGCCACAACTCATTTGTTGTTGTCCCCTTGTCCCTTCACATAAAACAACATCCCACATCCCACTCCACTTGAAGCCACATCACCCTAGTTAAGTGAGCCACATTGAATGACTCACTGTAACTGCCCCTTCCACCTGGCAGTTTAGATTTACCACTTGGCAAGTCAGGCTTGCCACCTCCCATTCCCCTCCAAAGCCCTAGGAAGCCTATAAAAACACCATTAGTCCACCAAACAAAGGGAGCTGAATTTGCATACCGACAGGCTGCCAAAATTGACGTAGACCAACGAGAAATTATGATGCACGAGCTTTGTTCTGACCATTGGTTCGAATCCCGAGGTGACCTGTTCTTCAACCAAAACCGCTTGTCCGTGGTTCCATAGTCAAAAATGTGACTCTACGGTTTCACAACCACAGGTCCGTGGTTTCCAGCCCACAACCACGCTTCCATGGTTCCACAGTCCCGAGATGAAAATCACATGCATGGCCGAGATCAGTAACTTTAATATTAGCAAGGTTTTATCTGTTTATTGTTGTTGTTATTTGTTTCGTGCAATTATCTGCTTAGGGTTTATGTTTAGTATGGATTTTATTGCTCAAATATATAGGTGCTACTAATCCCTTTGCCGGTTTGAGTGTGTGCAGGTGATAGGTATTTTGGATAAGTTGCTAAAGCTGGAGTGGTCCTTTACTGGATACCAAAGCCCACTCACCCCTTTGAAGCTGTAACTGGATACGAGGAGAACATTGTACTTTGCGAAAGATCTGGAAAACTCCTAGAGATAAATTTGTACCACACTGAGACAAATATTGTAACATTGTACCCAAGTTACTTGGGGCAATCTAGAATTTTGTAAATCTGTATCACAAAGAATCAATATATATAAGATTTTATTATTTTAGGCAATTTGTATCTGTGTGACTTTATATTGCAAGTGTTCAAGTATTTTGGTTACAAAAATGGCGATCACGGTGGGACCCCCTAAAGGTCCTATTTTGTTTTTCCTTGCTTTTAAATTTGTTTACTAATCTTTGTTTGCACCTACAGGTTTTGGGAATTTGAGACGCGCATAGATTCAACTTTGGATCGATATACTTGGAAAACCTCGCGCCCAAATTGTTTACTATGGAAACATGGATACATGATTTCTTTTCTGAGGAAATGTAAATGGTTCCTATTTGGAGGAAACGCAGATGCACGGTTCCTATTTGGAGAAAACGTAGATGCACGGTTCCTGTTCTGAGGAAATGCAGACGTGCGGTTGTTGTCTCAGAAACGTAGACCGACGGTTGACATATGGAAGGAGCAACGATGGGATCATAGGTCTGTACCTTTTGATTTATGTTCCTTCTTTTTCTCCTTTATCTGCATTCTGTTATTAGCACTGAAAGGTCTAGTCCTGTTTGCTCTTGTCTGCACATAGGTTTTAGGATAAGTCCAATTAGTTTAAGTCCTACATCCATAAAAAAATAAAAAATCATATTGCATGTGTCGGGTTAGGAATAACCCAGACATTATATTTTTGGGTTCAGGTCTATTTTGGCCCTGTCCTACTGATAGAAAGGACCCGCGCATCCATGGTTGGGATTTCCCAAACGCAGACGCGCGGTTGGCAAACCGTGCATCCGTGGTTTACCAGAACCAACCGCCCACCCGTGGTTGGCCCTGTTAAGTAGGATTTGGCCTAAAAGCTTATCTGAAGGTGGCATTTTGCCCCTGACTTGTTGTCTGCTATGTTTTCTGCTTTCTATCTTCTGCATGTAGGCATTCAAATATAAATTCATAATAGTTTTGCATAACACAATAATTAAACAAACCATCACACACTTGCACTTAAACGTTGGAAAATGACTGGATTTCATCACCGTCGGGTTTGGATTTCATCATCGAACCACCAACATCATACCCCATTCTTTGCCAAGGCCGATTCCAAGATCCGTCATAGCCCGTGGGTTATAGCACACATTTCTCCTCGGAGAGGTGTATCGTAGACTATGGGTGAACTGGGTGAGGAATTGGTAGGACCTGTGCTCCCTGGCCATGTGTGGGCTTCATTACCACACATTATAGGTGGGATTACGTGACCTGGAGTTCATAGCCAGGTTGTCGAGCTACGAGTATACAGGTGAAATCCTAGATTCATATAGGGCAAAACATTGAGCACACGTCTTTTCATTTTTAAAATGCTTTAAAAAAACAAAACTAACGAAAACCTAGCACCAAAAGCTTTGTGTGTTTGTTTGCTTTGCGTGTTGTATTGCATCGTATTGTCATTTTATTTACATAGATAGTCGCACTTGGCATTGTACCACATAACAACGTATGGTAGTGACTCGTAGTCAAGCTAAGAAACTAGTGTCAAACCAAAGTCAGTGGTCTTCCCCCATGGCCTCTCAGTCTGGAAACGTCCCTCACACTTCGGTGGTAGGACAAGTAGGCATGCCCTCTTCTATGTCCCAAAGTCTTAATGTAGGGCCTTCTAGTAATGCCCCTAATACGGACATAGACATTATGCATAGGGCTACTCACACAGCCAATCCTAAGACACCTAGGAGTGAACCTCCTGCAGTGGTAGATAGTCATGTCACCATGTTCGACATGGATACTATTAGAATGTACTTGAATGCAGCTAGAATGGTCTTCCCATCATTACCACCACTCTCCATCCCATCCCGTGTTGTACCATCATTACAACAAGAGCCCGCATATACTTACCCACAGTAGTCAAAACAAGTTTTTACAAATCCCCTTTTTGAGTTGGCTACTATAGCATTGGCTAACCAACCATCATCATCCAACCAACCACCCCACACATTACCTCAACAACTCACCATTTCCACTAATCCCTTGTATGAAACAATTCTTGTTGTTTCACAAACCCTAACATCCACTCAACCCACTACCCTCATAGGTTCTACATCCCATATCATACCATAGTCAATGGCAATACCCTTTGCTACTTACCCCCACTCACTTCCACTACCATGGTTGTTCCACAACCAACCCAACCTACCACATCACAGGTGGCGGTCCCTACTTCAAATGCAATTGCTATGCAACAAGATTTTTTATAGCTGCAGCAAATGATTTTAGATAACTCTAACGTAGCGTAAATCCTGACCCCAACCAACATTTGCAAGGGATTGAGCACAACTTCCCACCTCCATCTCACCAAACAAATACCTTTATCCAAGATCCATCTTGGACAATGTGCCCCCCATCCACCACTATAGCTCAAAACCAACCTCCACATCCATATGCTAATATAGTAGGTCAGCATACCATCATGCCCCCATCACCCCATCCGTATCATAATCTCCATCATCATTCATATCATAACACATTTCAGCCAACCATACCTTATCACCCATAGCCTACATACAATCCACCCCATTACCAGCAACATCAAGTACATTCAAGTGTCAGTCCTATGGATGACCCTAGATACTAGTTTTTATAGAGTCATATTGATAGTCTTGCCATGCAAACTCTAGGTTTGCAATACCAAAAACCAACTTTAAGGCAACTACTCAATCATCCTATTCATGCTTCGGTCCCTGAGCCACCATATCCAGCAGATTTTCAAATACCTAAGCTTGAATTTAAAGGGGAAGAGGACCCCCGTGAACATATAACTAGATTTGTAAATGCATGCTTTAGAATCAAAAGCAATGATGCATTACTATTACATACATTTCCTTAGACACTAGGGGGAGAAGCCCAAGACTAGTACAACCACCTACCACATCAAAGTGTTTTTACCTTTGAACAACTAGTGGACCAGTTCTTGGAAATATTCACCCTGAATGTCAGAAAACAAACCACATTGACTGATTTGATTTATCTAAAACAATATGACGATGAATCAGTCTATGAATTTGGCAATAGGTGGAGATCAGTCATGATCAAGTTACCATTTTCCCTCCCTATGCCAAAGATAATACGAATGTTCACGAAGAGTTTTGGTAGACCCATATCTTCATTATTACAGCTACAATAGTATAGGAAATTCGATGAGGCACTCGCCCAAGCAAAGCTAATAGAAGAGATCAAAATTCATGAAGGTGAGATAAAGCCTAAAAAGAAAGAGTGGCACAATAAGAATCAAAAGGGGAATAACCACGGTCAATCTAAGACCACACAGGTTAACCAGATAGTTTTGGGCCAACCACAGTTGAATCAACCAACCCAAGCACAAATCCAACAACAACAACAACCGCAACAATTGAATCATCAAGCGGTTCCACCCCCACAGTAGGCACAAAATCAGACACAACCTATAGAAAGGCAACAACATCATTTTAAGCCAAAAAGAAATTACACACCAGTACAAGAGCCATATTCATTAGTTTTCCAAAAGTTGTATGCGGCAAAACTCTTTACATTGTCGAAAATGAAACCCGAAGATCCTAACAAACCAAAAACAAAAGGTTACAAAGAACACCTCTTTTGCATCTATCATAGACAAAGAGGACATGATATCGAAGGTTGTCATGGTTTCAAAGGAATTGTGCAAGATTTATTAGAAGCGGGTACAATCAAAGTTGACAATCCACTAGCCCAAAACAATCAAAACCTAGGCATCTATCAGACACCTTTGCCACATCGAGAGGCAAATCAACAACCGACAGGAGCATCAACTTCTACGGTTCCTCCCAACCAGGTTAATTATGTGTCTCAACTACCGCAAGGTTTTGTAGGAGCTATCAACATAGTTACCCGTGGACAGAGGTAAGCTAATCGCACAACACAGGCTCCAACAACACAACCAACAAATGTGCCCATACAACTTGGACCAAGCATTTCACCACCACCTTTCCATAATCACCCAATGGTCACCTTAAATAGCCGGTTAACGCAAAGTTTAAAAATGGCTTCAGCAAAATTATCAATTTATGAGCTAATACAACAATCAACACCTCATAGGGAAGCATTGATGGAGATCTTAAAGTCTATACAAGTACAGTCAGAAGACCCCAATGCATTCAATTCCTTTGTAGGGAGTGTGCAAAAGTGTATGGAACCCTCGATAGTATTTTATGACTTTGAGGAAAAGCAAATTTTGACAGATTCACCTGATCCACCATTGCACATAGTAGCTCACATTGACAGGAAGCCATTCAAGAGAGTGCTTATTGACACCGGTTCATCAATCAATCTCATCACCACACCTGCAATGAAAAACTCAACATCCCATCATCTCACATCACAACTTCCACCTTCACCCTTAGGGCTTTTAATGATGCTTTATGCTCAACTGTAGGGAATGTTGTTCTTCCCGTCACCGTGGGGGTGAAAACAATACATGTCCTCTTCCACATCTTGGAAGGAGAAATGCAATATAATATACTTCTTGGATGCCCTTGGATTAGGGAAATGAAGTGTGTGCCTTCAACATTACATCAATGCTTAAAATATGTACATGAAGGAAAAGTACATTGTATACCAGCTGACACAAAACCTTTCAAATACTGCAACTTGATTTCAAACCCGTATGAGCCCTTGCTTCCATCAACACATCTAACTATCCAACCACTCACCATTAGGACCATTCCATCTAGTAACACTTCATCAAAAGCACCCATTCAAGAGGAATTGCCTATAGTTGACCCAACTTTTGCATCCAAAAGCGTCAACTCAATTCAGCCTTCAAACATTGCATATCACTTTCCAATCACACCAAACCATCCTGCCAACCAACAACCAAGTCCATCTAGCGCACTTCCAGATCCAATACAACCATTCATATTTGCAGCACAACCCAATCCATCCATCAATAAACCACAATCATCACAACCCGTAGTCTCACAAATAGGGCCACCTATTAGAGAAAGTCCACCACCACCATTAGAACCGCAAACTAACTTAGAATAACCCTCTTCATCCATCAAACCATTAGCCTCTCAACCTTCCCGAGTTGCAGTACACCTCACCAATCCAAGTATTGGTGAGTACATTATTGAAAGTGTCATGGTTACACCACCTATTGAATCAGTCAAGGATTACGGTCGCCCCCGTGACCCACCTTTAGCCATAGGTGAAATATACAAAATGGGTTCCCCATCAAATGCAATAAATTTCATATATGGGGGAGTCGAATCTTCATCAAGTCCATCTCCTCCAGAGGAGGACCATGTAAAAGAGTTTAATGAGAACATTGATTTTTTATCTAACCCATCATTTCCAGTGAGATACTTTTAGAGGGTTAATTGGCAAGGATATGGACTTGGAAGACATGAACAAGGTCCTCACCGCATTATTGAGCCAGAATATAGAGATCCAAATGACCGCTCAGGTCTAGGTTACAAACCTTCCATCGCAAGCTCTTCGTTAAGTCAAACATTCCAAGAGCTGGATATTGAGTGCGAAGACGGGGAAGGAGAAAGTGACAAGGAGGATGAACCTAATGATGAGGATGATGATATAAATGGTGAATACCTAATCAACAATTTTTACCCTCATGTGTTTGGAACTTTCCTAGAACAAGCCTTGCAACAAGAACCAGGATACGAAGATCCACCAAAAATGATCGACCTTAGGCCAGACTACACACAACTTGTTCTGGGACCTCATACAAATGCTAACGGCTTTTGGATAAGTGATGACGATTATGAAGATGAGACAAAAATGATATTTCTAAATCATGAGCATGAAATGCAAGCTAGAAGAATATTACAAGCAGAGGTGCATCACGAACAACATAATCAAGAGGTAGAAGAACCTAGAGAAGAGTTAGTACATGCAAAATCTATTCGAAGAAATGACTGGTACCAAAAGAAGTTCCCAATAAACCGAAATCTCTTTCAGCTGAGTAAAAAGCATGAAAGTCCTAAACCAGAACCTCCTCCACCACCTTGGCTGCTCCTGTAGCACCACCAATCACACACATTAGGTCAGTTGCAACCTAGGGAGGATGAGTCGTCACCTCTTGAATCGCAGCCACATCACCTTCATCAAGTCAACATGATTTTTGTTGATTTTCTCACCCCACTCCACAATCCCTATGATGAGGTAAAGCCGATCCATATCGACACTAGCCTCATTGCCATGGACAAGATCTCATCCCCACCATCCATTGCTAAATTTGTCCTATCCGAAGAGTTGTTGTGTGCTTCAAACGCGTATATTTCACAGCAACCTTCATCATCAAATAATTTAGTTTTTCAAACTGAAATAGAGGGGGAAATCCTAGAGACATTTGAAAATGTGGTGGATGATATTCACCTCATCCCAACTCCACATCAACTAGAAGAAGGTTCTCACATGCTAATTGAAGAATCTATAGATGTGAACCTTAGTCAAGACGCGGACAATCCCCAAATTGTCAAAATTGCAAAATATTTATCCACAGAAGAGAAAGAACGCATAATAAACATGCTAATGAAAAATAAAGAAGTGTTCGCATGGTCATACAAAGACATGCCTAGGTTTAGATCCAGACTTGGTAGTCCACAACCTTACATTGGCACATGATGCAAAGCCTTTCAAACAAAAGCTTAGGAAAGTTCATCCAATAGTCACATTAATTGTAAAAGAAGAGCTACAAATTTTTTGGATGTGCACTTCATAGTACCAATTGATTACCCATAATGGCTTTCAAATATGGTACCCATTCGCAAACCGAACGGAGGGATACGCGTATGCACTGATTTTTGAGACTTAAACAAAGCGTGTCCCAAAGATGATTTTCCTTTGCCTAATATCGACCAACTGGTAGATTCCTGCACTGGTCATGAAATGCTTTCCTTAATGGACGGTTTCTCGGGATACAACCAAATTCGAATTAATCCCGAAGACCAACACAAGATAACATTTACAACACCCTGGGGGACATTCTGTTATAGAGTGATGCCTTTTGGACTTAAGAATGCAGGAGCAACATATCAACGTGCTATGACATACATATTTCATGACTATATGCATAATATCATCGAGGATTATGTAGATGATTTGATTGCTAAATCTAAGACACGTCTTGAGCACATCGATGTACTAGAAAAAGCATTCGATCGATTGATAGAACACAAAGTAAGGTTAAATCCTAAGAAGTGTGTATTCGGAGTCACATCAGGAAAACTTCTAGGATTCATTGTCTCCAAGCGAGGCATTGAAGTGGATCCAGGTAAGGTAAAAGTAATATTAGAAATGCCACCTCCCAAAACATTGAAAGAGTTGCGTAGTTTACAAGGAAAGATCCAATCTATCCGATGATTCATCACACAACTCTCAGATAAATGCAGGTCTTTCAATCGCCTGCTACAAAAGGGAGTGACATTTTCATGGACAACTGAATGTCAAGAAGCATTTGATGACATAAAGAAGTATCTGGCATCACCACCAGTTCTTACACCGCCTAGATCAGGAATCCCTTTTCACCTATACATTTTTGCAACATATTTTGCACTAGGGACTATGCTTGCACAAAAGAACGAAAAACATAAGGAGCAAGCAATTTACTATATTAGCCGAACATTGGTAAGTTACGAAACAAGATATGCTTATGTCGAAAAGTTATGCTTAGCAGTGGTTTTCACCACCAAGAAACTTAGACATTACATGCTAAGCAATACTACCTATGTCATAGCTAGAGAAAATCCTCTACGATACATGATGACTCGCACATACAACAACACCCGTACTGCTAAATGGATAATGCTTTTAACCAAATTCGATCTCGAATTCATAAGTCAAAAATCCATAAAAGGTCAGGTGATAGTTGATCAACTAGCAGAAGCTCCGCTACATAACGACAAACCACTAATCATTGAGCTTCCAGATGATTCAGTATTCTCTGTCACAGAATAAGAAGAGTTAGTTTCTCTTGAGGAAGAAGCATACATGACCATGTTCTTTGATGGATCTAAATGCGACAAAGGACAAGGTGTGGGAGTCGTGTTTTATACACCTGAAGGAATACCAATTCCTTTATCATTCAAACTCGACTTCACATGCACCAATAATAATGTAGAGTATGAAGCCTTAATCTTAGATCTTCAATCAGCTATAGCAATGGGCATAAAAAGACTAAGCATTTTTTGGGATTCTCAACTAGTTGTATACCAAGTAAAAGGAGAATACCAGTGTAAAGAGACAATCTTAAAGCAATACCATGAAGTAGCAACAAAGTTGCTAGAAAATTTTGATTGGTACAAAATTAGTAACTTACCTCAGTCCACAAATATATTTGTGGATGCAATGGCTTCTTTGGGATCTCTCATCCCTAAGAATGAGCATGGAGAAGTACAATCGCTAATCATAACAACAATGTCAAAATCATCAATTCAAAAAGCAGAACCTACAAGTGAGAAGAACATTTTTTTGATACATGTTGAACCTTACAATTCTTACCTTGATGAGATAAGAGACTTTCTCAAGTCTGGAATACTCCCATAGTAGAAATGACACCGAACTGCAAAAAGAACATTCAAAAAAAAAGCAATTCATTTTACTCTATTGGGGGATGTGTTATACAAACGTGGGTATGATGGAATATTATTATGATGTTTAGATCCGATTGAAGTAGAACGAGCAATAATAGAAGCCCACGATGGTACTTGTGGTGGCCACTTTAGTGGAATGGCCATTGCAAAGAGAATATTGTGCATGGGATACTATTGGCCGACCATGGAAAATGACTATTGCAAATATGTCAAAAAGTGTCAAAAGTGCCAATATCATGCAAATTTGACTCATGTACCATCGCACGCATTACAACCCATTCAAAGTCTTTGGCCCTTTTCACAATGGGGTCTCGATTTGATTAGTAAAATATCACCCGCTTCATCAGGACAACATAATTTCATCATAATCGTGATAGAATACTTCACAAAATGGGTGGAAGCAATTCCAATGACCACTATGACTGGACCCTGTTAGGAATCTACTATTAAAATAAAGCACACACACAAAATACTAAAAAATAAATCACATACATCAAATAACTCAATACCACTATGCATAAATCAATTACAAAAATGAAACAATCTCACAGTAACACTGAATCACGGGCCTCTTCGAGGGGGTAACCTCCTTCAATATTTCATTAGCTTGCAAAAGGATAATCTTGTACATGGCTTCATATCTTTTTAAAGGAAAATTTCATACAACCCAACCTAAATGCTCAAGAGGTGGCTTACATGCAAAATGCCACCTGAGCTATAATCTTCCACCAAATGGCGGTTACAATATTGATAAAAATGATTACATGAAATGGTACCACTTGGTGAGGTATCTTACTACATCAGTTACAATATTGATAAAAACAATTACATGAGATGGTACCACTTGGTGAGGTACCTTTATTGCCACCTACATTACTAAGTATTGCAAAATAACATTAAAATGGGATCCTCACATTGGAAGTGGGTTATTACATAGGTAAATGAGAATTACAATATGGTGTTCGGATAGGATCCTAACATGTTCTTCCCTTTCGAAAAGCTTTGTCCTCAAATATGAAATTGAGAAAACTGGTGTTGGATTTGATGGAGAGACTCCCATGTAGCATCTTCTGGCTAGATCCCACACCACTGGACAAGGACTTCTGTGATGGTACAATTACAGAGAGTGCGGGTGTGGCGATCCAGTAACTGTTATGGTTCGAGTAAGATGGACCCTTCCTCATATGATTTTGGTAATGCTAATTGAAATTGTACCTATGTGCCCACAACTTTCTTGAGAGATGAAATGTGGAAAATAGAATGGATCTTGGAGGTGGGCAGAAGAGCCAATTTGTAAGCAATGGAACCAATCCGCTATAGGAATTACTAATGCCCATAGAATTTTGTAGCAAGTTTCTCGCATCGACGGAGTTGGAAGGATGATTTTTTGTATGGCTGCAAGTGAAGGAAAACCATATCACCCACATCAAAGCTACTCTTGGATCGATGATGGTCATCCTATTGTCACATCCGATTATGGACCATGTCCAAATTATGCTTTAGCTAGTGAAGGACATCATTCTTCTAGCGAAGAGTAATGTTGACTGCTTGGACCCTGGAGCTGCCTGGAATGTATGAAGAAGGCATGGGTGGAGGGCACCCATAAATAGCCTCAAAAGGAGTGAGTTTGGTAGTTGTATGATAGGACGTGTTGTACCACCATTCGGCCAAAGGAAGCCACTTCACCCATTGAGAAGGATGATCTAATGCAAAGCAACAAAGATAGGTCTCCAAACATTTGTTGACAATCTTAGTTTGACCATCCGTTTGCAGATGATAGGCTAAACTCATTTTGATATTTGTTCCCTGCAACTTAAAAAATTCTTGCTAGAAATGACTAGTGAAGGTTGGGTCTCGATCGGACACAATGGAGGTGGGTATACCATGAAGGCAAAAAATGGAATCGAGGAATATTTGCGCGCAATGGTGGAGGCTATGTAAGGATGGGCAAGGGGATAAAAATAAGCATACTTCGAAAGGTGATCCACTACCATGAGAATAATATACTTACTGTCCAATTTAGGTAACCCTTCAATAAAATCCATAGAAATATCATTCCAAACCTGATCTAGAATGGGCAAGGGTTGAAGAGTACCCGAAGAATGAATTGTTTCACATTTCATTCGTTGGTAGGTATCACAAGCTACCATGAAGTCACAGATGTCATGTTTCATCCTTTTCCAAAAGAATGTGTGCTTGAGGTGTTCATAATTTTTGAGAAATCCAGAATGACCTGCAGAGGGAGCAGTGTGTAGTCATTCATGAAGAGGTCATGGAGTGGCAAGGCACGGGGAATAACAAGGCATTGACGATAATGTAAATATTGACAGTCCCAATTGTATCATGGGATGAAGTCGTATCAGCTTGAAGTGAAGCCATTAAACCTCGCAGGTATGCATCTTGAAGTACCTCCTATCATAAGTAATATATCCATTGGGGAACAGGTGTGGAGATAACACATATCATACTAAGGGCCTCAAATTGGAGAGAGAGAGCATCAACCACAAGATTTTCTTTGCCCTTCTTATAGGTGATATCATAATCATAGCCCATGAGTTTAGAAACCCATTGTTCTAAGAAATATTTGAGACTCTGATGGTTCGTTTTAATGGAGAAATGACATCCAATGAGATATGGTTTCCAATGGGTGGCAACATGTAAGATGGCCAACATCTCTTTGGCATACGTAGATTTTCCCAAATTACGCTCAGTGAGTGCCTTATTGGTGAAGACCAAGGGTCTCCCTTCTTGCATCAATATTGCCCCAATTATGCGACTGAAAGCATCACTTTCAATGACAAATGGTTTAGATAAATCTCGCATGGCTAGAATAGGTGTGGTGGTCATGGTATGCTTTAATTCAAGAAAGGCTTGATCAACGGGTCCTATCCAAGTGAAATATTCCTTCTTTAACATAGATGTGAGGGGAGTTGCTATTTTACCATAATTATGAATAAATTTCTTGTAATAACCTATAATTCCTAATAATCCCTGAAGTCCTTTGAGAGTGCAGGGTTTTGCCTAGTCCTAAACTGTTTGAATATTCTTAAGGTCAACCTTGACACCATATTTGGAAATAATGTGTCCTAAATACTCCACTTCAGTCAGACCAAAGAACTTAGAATGCTTAGCAAAAAATTGATGTTGGGCCAATAACTGTAATGTCTAATCCACATGGGTAAGGTGTTCTTCCCACGAGCGACTATAAACCAATATATCATCAAAGAAAACTAGGATGAACTTCCGCATGAAGGGATAGAATATGTTGTTCATAAGGCTTTGAAATGTGGATGGTGCATTTGTCAAACCAAATGGCATTACCAAGAACTCATAGTGACCTTCATGAGTACGAAAAGCAGTTTTTGGAATATCCTCATCCTTGAACCTAATTTGATGGTACCCAAACGAAGGTCCAACTTGGAGAAGTACATAGCTCCATGTAATTCATCCACTATCGGAATGGGAAATTTATCCTTGATGGTGATCTTATTGAGCTCACGGTAGTCTATGCACAATTGCCACGAGACATATTTCTTGCGAACTAGCAAAACTAGAGAATAATAGGTACTGGTATTGGGTCGAATGACACCTGCCTTGAGCAATTCTTGTACCATATTCTCAATTTCTGATTTGAGAGCATGGGGATACCAGTACAGTCTGATGTTCGGTGGTGCACTACTCGAAAGTAGTGGAATAGCATGGTCATGAGAGCGATGAGGTGGCAATGTAGTTGGTTCTAAAAATATGCCATTGTGCTTGGTTAGAACAAGTTGCAAATTTGTTGGAAGTGGATCTGCTATAGAAGTGGGTGGCTAAATTGAAAATATTTGTGCAATAACCCCACGGGAGGACTTTTTCAACAACTTCTCCATGCAATTGGAACTATTAATTTTTGTAGGGCTAGCCTTGATACCCTTGAGGGTATATATTTGTCTATTTTGTGAAAATTGCAGCCATAGTTCTACAAGGTGGCAGGAGAAAGTGCCCAAAGTGCTCATCCATTGGGATCCTAACACAACGTCACATCCTTCCAATTGGAGGGCAAACATATCTTGCTTGAGTTCATAATCCCCTATCTAAATTTTGACATTTCGACATTTACCTTTACAAGGTAAGGTGCCTCCATTGGCCACCATGACTTCAAAATAATTACATGAGTGTATATAGCAGTTGGTCCATTTGGCCACCTGAGGATCAATAAAGTTGTGCATACTACCCGAATCAATAAGAATTGTGAGACGTTGGCCTTTGAAATAACCCACAACTTTCATGGTTTGTGGGGTAGTAATCTCGGCAAGAACATGGACTAAAATTTTTGCTAGTGTTTCTGATGGTTCCTCTTCTTGTGGAGTTGGTACCTCATTCATATCACTCTCCTCATCACTATGGTCATTGTTTTTTGGTTCCTCCACATCTATTAAAAATAATCTCTTATTTGCACATCTATGCCCCTTCGTAAAATTTTCATCACAATTATAACATAACCCTTGGGCATGATGCACATCCATTTCCTCTATAGTCAGACGTTTGAGAGCAGGACATTTTTTATCAGTATGGTTTTGGACTCGAGGAGGGAAAGAAGGTCGGTTATGTGAAAATCATGGTGTCTACCTTTGAGATGAGAGTTAGATTCGACCAATTGGGCTAAAATGATAGCCTCCATCATGGTTTGGGGTTTGAACATATTGAATTCAGCATGGAGATCATCTCATAACCCACTAACAAAACAACTCATAAAAATTTGATCATTCAAACCCTTAGTTATACTGGTCAATTTCTCAAATTGGGTCTGGTAATTACGAACTGAGGTGGTTTGTTTCAACTTTGTTAGTGCACCTGTAAAGTCGTCATAATAATTAGGGCCAAATCGGGTGAGTAGTTGGGACTCAAAGTCCTCCCAGGATAGATCAGGGTTAGCAACTCGTAGCCATTAGAACCAGTGTAAGGCCTCAGATTCTAGGTTGAAGGAAGCCATCTGAACCCGATGATAGACAGGGATATTATGGAGTCAAAAGAATTGTATGGAGTCAAAAGAATTGATTAACCTGACATAACCACCCATCAACATCCTTTCCAATGAACTTAGGGACATCTAATTTAGCCATTCTGAAGGTTGGATCCCGATCAGAGTGATTTTCATCTTGTGTTCATCGACCTTATTTAGAGTTTTCAATATGGTGTTTAGTTTTGGTACTGTCATGCAATTTGGTCTCCATCTCTGTGAGTTGTTCTTCTAAATGGATTCTAATGTTACCTTGATCTAGTCCAAGCTCTTGAATCTCAGTGCCTATGTTATTTTTTGTAGATGTCAATTCAACAATGGATTTTTTTAGGTTGGCCAATAATGTGCCCAAGTCTAAATCCTTTTGTTGTTGTCCTCGAGTGTCGCTTGCCATTGCGATCTCTCTTATGCTGATTTACTAAAACTAGAACTCGAATTTTCAAGAGTTACTATTTTTAGTAAGGGTCCAAAATTCAATTTGGTAAATTATTTGCAATACTAATTTTAGGATAGGGTCCACTCTGGTGGCTGTTTGATCTGAGCGCTCAATGAGGAGATATACTGAATTTCTTGAATTTTTCTGATCTCCTGTTGGTTGCAAGTTGATGTCAAGGTAATTTGTTCCACTTGTACTTAAAATTTCACTAATGAGTCCTTGAGGGTCTTTTGTCCAAAATAACAAGTAGATTTTATTCCTAAAATTTTGGATCAATTTGATGGACCGATGAAAAGTTATGGCCTTAGCAAGAAAAATCAAAATTTGCTATTTTTAGAAATTTGGTACAAAATTTGACTAGGAGCTGCCAAGGACAATTTTATCTGGAATAGAGTGTAGAATTTTTTGCTAAATTTTTGATTCAATCTGAGCTTTGTGTGAAGAGATATCCCTGTTTTAATAAAATTTCAATGCTTTGTTTTTTTCTATTGGGTTGACGAGTCTACTAGTGTTCTCCATTTTTATTTGGAGTTACGATTCAAAAGTTACCCTCTAGAATCAACTATCACTGACTTGTGTAGTTTGTACCCTGACCACCATGTTACTCACTGTTATCTATTCCTGACACCTGTACTAGGGTTACTGACATAGTTGCTGCTTCTGACCTTAGGGAATTTTTTGACACTAACAACTCTATTTTTGACACTAAAAGTATGCAATTTTGGACTGGCATAGAGGATTATTACTATCATTGTCGCGACTATTCAGATTCTGACCACAAGGTGTTTCAAACACTTGCAAAAATTTGTCTTGACTGTTAGTGCATGCAAGTTGTTTTCTATGATAGGGAAAGCCTTCTCCGTATGCTCACTTTTGGGGATGGTGAATGCAGGTTAGCAGAATAGGGATGGGTTGATTTGCAAGGGGATGATACTTTATTTTTGTTTTGTTTTCATGAACCAGGTATGCTAAGTAATGGAGTATGTAATACCCATAGGCCCTTTGTTATACCGTAGTGATGAAAAATAGTACTCAGACCAATATTTTAGGCCACTACTCAAGAAGGATTCCACACATACCCTTGAGCATACTATCTGCCTCTCTGACAGTACGGGAGAGTAATCGTCCAGGATGTTGTGTTCCATGGACTATGGATAATACAAGACCAAAAAGTTTCCTAATGGATAAAATATTGTTTAAACCTATATTATCTCCCGATATACCCAAAGATACGTGGGAGCTCAATTTTGTGCGTGAGTGTTGTTTGAGGCCTGGGTATTGGAGCTTGATTGCCCCTCACTTCACTAGACACTTTATGGGCTATCTATCTTAGCCAATAATGATATCTCCTTGATGATATTTTAAAACCCTCGGCACAGGGTTTCTAACCTACACAACTACCGTATTTTTTTATTTTCTAACAGGCGAAATGATTGGCAAGAATCATCTTAGTTGCAGTAGAACTTGGCCCTGAAAAGTGCTCTACTACCACTTGTTAGGAACCTACTATTAAAATAAATCACACTCACAAAAAATAATAAAAAATAACTCACATACATCAAATAACTCAATATCACTATGTAGAAATCAATTATAGAAATGAAACAATCTCACAATAACACTGAATTGCGGGCCTCTTAGAGGGGGCAACCTCCTTCAATATTTCATTAGCTTGCAAAAGGATAATCTCATACATGGCTTCATATATTTTTAAAGGAAAACTTCATGTAACCCTACCTAAATGCTCAAGAGGTGGCTTACATGCAAAATGCCACCTGAGCTAGAATCTTCCACCAAATGGTGGTTACAATCTTGATAAAAATGGTTACATGAAATGGTACCACTTGGCGAGGTATCTTACTACATCGGTTACAAAATTGATAAAAATGGTTACATGAGATGGTACCACTTGGCGAGGTACCTTTATTGCCACCTACATTACTAAGTATTGCATAATAACATTAAAATGGGATCCCCACGTTGGAAGTGGGTTATTACGTCGATAAATGAGAATTACAACATGGTGTTAGGATAGGATCCTAATAGACCTTGAATAGCAGATTTTATACTTTAGCATATTATCTATCATTTTGGAATACCCTCAAAAATAATTTTTGATAATGGAAATTCATTTAAGAATAAGGATGTTAGAGCATTGTGCAAAAAATTCAAAACTCAACACAGTTTCTCAACACCTTATTACCCACAAGCAAATGGGCAAGCTGAAGCAACCAAAAAAATAATGGTATCCATTTTCAAGAAAAAGGTCAAAGAAAATAATCGATATTGGCATACTAAAATTCCTTTGGCATTATGGGCGTACAAAACAAGCATCTGAATGCCAACATGAGTGACACATTTTTCACTAGTTTACGGTGTTGAAGTTATATTACATTTAGAGCTCGAGATACCTTCCTTGTGAATTGCATTACAGGAATTTGTAGACGATGAAAAATCTAGACAAACACTTCTTGACCAATTGAAACTTATTTATGAAAAATGTATCAATGCTTTAGATCACTTACGAGTATATCAAGACAAAATCAAACGTGCTTATAATGCAGAAGTACATCCTCACAAATTTCAAGTGGGGGACCTAGTGCTCAAATAAAATCAACAAAATACCAATGCATTGCCACACTTGAGAGATAAATTTGTGGCTACTTTGTTAGGCCCATACATTGTAAAGCATAAATTGGGACCAGGAACATATAGACTTGCCAACTTCAAAGGAGAATTGGAGACATAACCACTAAACATAATGCACCTAAAGGCATTTTATGCATGAAATGACTTACAATATATGTATATATGTACATGGCTAAACAAAAAAAATATATATATATATTTTATTTTTAATAATTAGTTACATTGTAAATAGACATGTCATTACTAGCACTTAGCATATTGCATTTGCATATTACAAAAAAAAAAATCTTGTGCATTAAATAGACATATTACAAAAAAAAAAAAATCTTGTGCATTAAATAGGCATATTACAAGCATATAGTAGCATTAGACTAATCACATAATTGCATACATCCCATCCAATGTTTAGTGATCTTTCATAGTGGTTATGATACGACCAAGTAAAAACAAGTTCCAAAGAATTGGAGATACCCAACTAAGACTCTTCGCAAGTCAACAAATTTCATATCCACACATGTTTTACTATATCATAAATCAAAATTTCAGTCACTCAAAAATGTCTAGTGAAGAACCAAAATCATAATATGTCCAATTTTCTTTAGGAACAAAGCACTTATATTGCATTAATAAAATCTTGAGCATGGTAGATTGACCCCAAAGCAATCTTGAACCAAAAACACTTTACATATTTTAAAAAGTTTTGAGCAAGAAAAGATAATGCCAACTTGGGTACAACCTTGAAGCGAAAAGAAAATATTCCTTGCTTGTCCCATTATGCAACATAGTCCAAAATCAAAAAGGTGGTTTTCACCACCATCAAAAAAATCCAAACAATTAAAATTAAAAGGTAGACAGTAAGGATAGGATCTCATTCTCATCACACTTTGGTTGAGAATCCGGTTCCCCAAACTATATCATGATAAATACTATACACACACCACAAATCACAAAATCAAGAAGGATCATACTATATTCTCCTCAAAAAATTATGTAGTCATCCCCAACGCTCAAATATCGAATCATTAGACTATGGAGCGAACCTCCATCGAAGCTATAGATGCTTGACTAGCAGTGGAGTAAACTCATGCAGAACGACACGTCTTTCTCCCAAGAGAAAGACCTCTGATCGCACATACGAACAAGATAGCTAATTGGTAAACCCATACAGGTACCATCCAATTTTACTTATCATGATTTAATGAACTTCACATACACATGCACTGGTTCTTGATTGATTAGGGCCATTCCCAAACCAAAGATTCAAAAAATGAACTCCACTTGCACACACCTTGGTACTAAAGAGGGTTAGACGAACATTAAGAAAATGGTTAAATCACTAGACTGATTGAGTCTTTGAAAATCCTCCAATGTTATATATCAAAACCATACCAAATATCATATCATTATCACATGTTCTACATTATCACATACATACACCCACCATACATCAACCGCGAAGAGTCATCAAGTTGGATACCCCCAATTGCAAAAATGAACAAGTAATGGTCAACTACTCTGAGCTATAAAAGATTACAAAAATATCATGCATTTCATAATATAGTTAGATGAAAATAAACATAAGATGCATATTACATATTAGTTTACATTCATTTATCATAGCACAAATATAACAATGTGAACATTGCATCACATAAGCACTAACAAAGCATAAACATTAACACATGAGATAACCAAAATACAAAGCCATGTATATATATATATATATATGAAATTCCCAAAGGTATAAAATACATGTAGGTTGTATACATCGAAGCACTAAGGCTAATAGCAAAATAAAAATAAAATACAAAAAATAAAAATGATGTTTCACACTAGCTAGTACTAGCAGGATCCCTTTGAGGACCCTACGCTATAGAAGCACCATGAGAACTCGATGATCGATGAGTCCTACGACTCCTATCAGTCCCTTGGGTAGCAATAGTGGCTGATGAAAAAGGTGGAACAAGAAAAGGAATATGATGCTCATGCATAATGTTATCCAACATCTCTATATAAATAGCCTGCTTGTGTAGGCTCCTCAATTCAGCACCCTCATGAGCAACCCACTAAGAAATATTTGCTCAAAGAGTAGCAACAGTAGTTGTAGTGTCACCTCCACCGGACCCTGCTTGTAGTTGAGTTAGCTTGCCCTCTAACCGAGTGACCTTGCCTTCGAGCCTAGAAATATCTAAGTCCTTTTTAGTGAGAGCATCATTGCTAGGCCCATCACACATCCTATCCACCTCACCTTGGAGGAAATTCACCTCTGCCCTGGTACCATGCTAACTCACCCTTTAGGTGAGTCACCTCTAAACCCAAACTTTAACAGTCAGCCTGTAACATATCCCAATACTCCTCTATCCATCGAGGAGGGGCATCCTCATCACCACCACCCCCATCACCATCACCACCAGCCTCCCTGGGCTGCTAAAAATTGGTACCCATATCAGCTCTCGAAGAACTACCTCGTCGGTGCTTCATCGATCAGGGAACCCATCCTCCCATATTTGCATCATCACCACTCCTGTCATCATCTATAATGATACTTAGAGTCTAGAGAGGTTGTCTAGTGAACCAGGAATCGTACTCAAGGGTGGTACCCACATAATACAAGTTGAGAACCTCCAAGTCAAGGTCATTAGAAGAATCATCAACTCGCCAAAATTTAGGAGCAACAGGTAGCCCTAACTTGTCATCCCATTGCCTGTAGGTCACAGGCGCATCAGGAACATCCTGAACTAGCCCAAACTAATGTAGCACTCTAGAAAACTGAATAAACTCCATCTCCCTCAAATGGGCACCAATAAACCATCACCCTTGCCTGATGTGACAAAGCTCTGCTACATCTATCACCCAATCCAGACCTCTCCATGGCTGCAAACTCATCAAATATTTGGTAAGAGAGCTAAGGATATCTTTGTACTTTGAGGCACCCACCACTGGATGACTAAGCTCCTCACTAAGTAGCCATCTGTATGAGCAAGGAGAAGTGGAATCGATAGTGCAAGGGAGACCAATAGGTCACCCAATGATAATATGCTCCCACGACCAAATTTGAAGCACCAAAATGTAGCCTAGGCCCTTTTGCCCCCACCTCTTCACCTCATATAGCTCGTTGTAAACCTCACAAAGAAGAGCGAGAGCCCATGCCAACCATCGAGGATCAGATATCAAGTCTAGGACAATCGATACCTAGTTCCATGGGATCCTTGATCCCATGGAATTGGGCAACAATATGTTTCTCAATATATACATAATATTGGAAGCACCCCCAAGCTACTAGTTGTATACAAATCCAAGTACACTATGCCACTCTTGATGTAATAGACATCCCACATCCTGCCGAACACAGGAAATAAAGTCGCCTTCTTGTCAAGGCCAACCCAAACAACATGACCCTAAATAGAGACACACAATATCTGATAAATATCATCAAGGCTAATAGTAATCTCCCTCGTAGGAAGTTGGAAGGTACCTCAATTAGGATCCTAGTGCTCAACAAGCATCGAAAAATATCCTCATCAGCTCGAATGGTGCCTAGCCGACCGCACCCATCAAGATCAATAGTTTGAAGGAGAGACCAGTCATCATTGAAAAGTGCCTTCCGCACCTTTCGGATAGTCCTCGGCCACCTATGCCGAGCATCAAGAAGCTTAACCTAAAAAGAACAAACAATAAAAAAGTTAGCAAATAAAACAACAAAAACAAAAAAAAACAAACAAAAAACAAGGAAATTGTTTTTTTACCTACACCTAGGTAAAAAAAAATAAACAAAAACAAAAAAAACATGAAAAGTATTTTTTTTTACCTACCCCTAGGTAATAAAAAATAAACAGAAACAAACAAACAATAAAAACAAAAACAAAAAAAATATTTACCTACCCCTAGGTAATAAAAAATAAACAAAAACAAATAAACAAAAATAACAAAACAAACAAACAAAAAACATGAAAAAAAATTACCTACCCCTACGTAATAAAAAATAAATAGAAACAAAAAAAAAACATGAAAAAATATTTTACCTACCCTAAGATAATAAAAAATAAACATAAACAAACAAACAATAAAAACAAAAACAAATAAACAAAAATAACAAACAAACAATAAACATGAAAAAAAAATTTACCTACCCCTAGGTAATAAAACATAAATAGAAAACAAATAAACAAAGATAACAAAACAAACAAAACTCATAAAAGGCAAACAAAATGTTAATTACTAGCCCCGCTTAATTAAACACAAACAACATGTTCATTACCAGCCCCGCTTAATTAAACAAAAAACAACATGTTCATTACCAGCCCCGCTTAATTAAACACAACAAACATCCAAAAAAAAAAACAAAGAAACAACAAACAACAAAGAAAACAAACAAATTAAAAACAAAAAAAAAAGACCACCTACCTCGGCATACCGGGCATCGACTTCCGCTCCAGTCGAGCCACCACCACCACTTCCCTCACCAAGCTCCATCTCGCTCATCACTCAAACGAATCACAAAATGACAACTGGCATAATGACAATTGAAAGCGACATCAAGCCTTTAAATAGCCACTTTTAACAGCGAAAAATGTGCACCCAAGTTTTTAGTGGCGCGTAAAAATGCTGACCCGCAATTTGTAGCGCAAAAACACAAACCCGCAGTTTATGGGGCAAAAACACATTCCTACGATTATGAGGTCAAAAATGCCAACCCGCGATTACCGCCGAAAAAACCACAGCTGAGCGGTTACAAAAAAAAAACAAATCCAAGGTTAAATGATGCCTACTTTGTGGGGTTACAAAACACGGTAAGTTCAAATCAAGCAAATGCACATTGGAATTGCTAACAGTCACTAGGACAAGCAACTAGGATGATTGGTTCCTTTTTACTTCATCTCATGCATGTCAGAAAACCAAAAGATAATCTGCAAAATAACTTAAACAACTCAGAACGACATAAAAATAAATAACACTATCAATTGGCCATTGGGTCACAATTGTTACCCACTCGCCAATCGAGGGGGTAAACATGCAAACCAAAACTTCATTTACAACAGTCGTCCATATTGCCACACCAAAAGAGAGTGAGTCCATCCATCCAATAAAGTTAGATGTCATCAATTTTTGCACTACATTATGATGTACACAATGCAGCACAAAAACGGGCAACTGTAAACACTAAAATCCAACACCTTCAAAACCACATCTTCCATCCCACCATCAAATCTTGCATAATAAAATTATATGCCTAAGTCTAAACTTAGGGATATAAAATCCTGCACATTATCTTATTTTCCTAATTTATTAAATCTGGAAAATCACCCTAGGATACCTTGTCTACCCATTGGACATGTGTCCTAGACACTTCATCCAACATCTTTGCCATATCTTACCACTCGTATCCCCCTTGTCCTTGCACATGAGACAGATTCCCAACACTCATGCCACGACTCATTTGTTGTTGTCCTCTTGTCCCTTCACATAAAACAACATCCCACATCCCACTCCACTTGAAGACACATCACCCCAGTTAAGTGAGCCACACTGAATGACTCACTGTAACTGCCCCTTCCACCTAGAAGTTCATATTTGCCACTTGGCAAGTTAGGCTTGCCACCTCTCATTCCCCTCCAAAGCCTTAGGAAGCCTATAAAAACACCATTAGTCCATTAAACAAAGGGAGTTGAATTTGCATACCGACAGGCTGCCAAAATTGACGTAGACCAACGAGAAATTGTAATGCACGAGCTTTTTTCTGACCGTTGGTTCGAATCGTGAGGTGACCTGTTATTCAGTCAAAACCACTTGTCTGCGGTTCCACAATTGAAAACATGACTCTGCGGTTTCACAATTGTAGGTCCACGATTTCCAGTCCACAACCGCATTTTCGCGGTTCCATAGTCTCGAGATGAAAATCACATGCATGACCGAGATCAATAACTTTAATATTAGCAAGGTTTTATCTATTTATTGCTGCTGTTATTTGTTTTGCACAATTATCTGCTTAGGGTTTATGTTTAGTATGGATTTGATTGCTCAAATATACAGGTGCTACTAATCCCTTTTCCAGTTTGAGTGTGTGCAGGTGACAGGTATTTTGGATAAGCTGTTGAAGCTAGAGTGGTCCTTTACTAGATACCAAAGCCCACTCACCCCTTTGAAGCTATAACTGGATACAAGGAGAACATTGTACTTTGTAGGAGATGTGGAAAAATTCCAAAGATAAATTTATACCACACTGAAACAAATATTGTAACATTGTACCCAAGTTGCTTGGGGCAATCCGGAATTTTGTAAATCTATATCACAAAGAATCAATATATATAAGATTTTATTATCTCAGGCAATCTGTATCTGTGTGGCTTTATATTGCAAGTGTTCAAGTATTTTGGTTACAACATCATATTCTATCATTAAACCTATGTTTTTGTAGAAATTAAACATAAAATTTTCAATCATTTCTTGATTAAAAAGAAACACCATGTTTCATTGAAACATCCATCATACATATCCTAACATGAATCCAAAAATAAAAAGTTTTCCAAAAGAGAATCATGATATTTCTTTAATATTGGGATATCTCCAATCAAGTTTAACCCTTAAGGTAAAACTCATAATTGTAATTTTGCAAGCCAACCCTCAAATATTGTTTCCTTTACAAACCCTATACCAATTACAAAGGCAACACCTAATTTTTTTCTCACATTCCTTCTAAAATAAATCTCTTATAATTTTATCAAATTTAGATGTCATACTTGTTGGCAATATTGAAAGCGAAATCATATATAAGGATGGATTGCAATAGTAGTTATGAGTTGAACCCTTCCATCCATGTTTAAAAACTTACATTTTTAACTTGTAAATAAGATTTTATTGTATCCAAAATTGAGTCTCAAATCTCCTTTTTGTTATGAGATAAAGGAATACCAAAATAAATTTATGGAGATTTTCCTACTTTAATCTCTAACCTATCCATGATAATCCATTGTAAATATAGGGAAGTGGTAATGAAAAATATCCTAGATTTTTTGGTATTAATTGTCTAACAACCTTCTTATAACATGATATTGATTATTTAAATTCTACGACCTTATTGACTTGTTTGCTATTCTTACATTATTTCATTTATTATAGTAATTAGGGGATGATTGATTATTTCACCTCATGTAAGGTTATACAGTCATATTTCTTATGAGAATAATGAGAAGATAAAAAGATAAATTTGAATATGAAACACCAAGAGGTGAAATACTGAACAAGCTCTTGAAACAAAGAGATACATTGATGTAGAAATTTATATGTTATATTTATAATTTTAAGCTTATGGTAATATATGGTGGAATATTAGTAGAAAAATATGAACAATATCATTTGTCTTACCCATGTTTCCTACATCTAGTATCAGAGCCATGGAGAGTTTGTGTGAGAAGTTTTGAAGAAGGAATACTCGTTGTCATTTGATGATATGCCCTATGTGTGTTAGAATATGCGATGGAACTCACTAGGTATTTTAAGGGAAGTTTAAGAAGATATTTTTTTGATATATGAGGAACTTATTCCTAGCTAAAATATAACATGCTTCAATTATTACCAGGACATGAAACAAGTTACTAGGTCATGTGACAAGTCCACTTTGTTTTGTTTATTCTAGTGAAGTGGTTTGAATATAACGAAACAATTGGTCTTAGTTGAAGAGGAGATTCACCTTTTGATAGCCAAGAAATTTTGAAGGTAATAACCCAAGAATATTAATCACCTTCTTCATGTGCTTCATCATGTTCACCATATAATCCTTTGCCATAAAGGTCTTCTTCTACATCAAATGTTCTTACTTCATGCTGGACATGTTCTTCTACATCATGGATATGACTACACTTATATTGGGTTCACAAATGGAATATTGACCTAATAAGACTAAACATCTTGTCAATACATATAATTGCAGCAAATCCAAATTTGAATGCTTGACGTTGTGTGAGGAAATCAATAAAATTCTAATGATGCTCATGAAATGGACCCTTTTGGAAAGTTTCTTGTATTGAAGAATGTAAAATATTGCATGGTCCCTTGAAATATAGAAGATTTTATTTATGACCAAGAAGTATATGCATCTAATTGCATTTAATCATGCCCAAATATAAATAAACAATGTATTTGGAAAAATAATTTTAGTGAAATGTTCACTTGGAGGCTAGTAAGAATTTTTAGATGATAAACATTTTAAAATTGGAGTATATTACATTATATGGTACATGCTAATGTACCCCCATGGTACCTTCGTGGTACATCTTGTAAATATTAGATTAGAGTTTATTATTAGTTTAGATTGTGAACAATATTTTAATGTTGTAAGTGTAGAAAATGCACAAGTGTTATGTGAGTATGTGTACGAGTGTAATGAGAGTCTATGTGCACATGTTCCTTATATAAAAATTCAAATATGTAATGTAAAGTATCTTTAGATTAGAGTGTGCAAAGTTAAGAGTCATGTCTAAGTGTGCATACAATATAGAGTCATGTGTATGCGAGTGTCAAGTAGAAAAGCCAAGAGTCATGAGACTTGACATATGGAAAGGAATAGTAAAGTATCCAAAGACACATTCTACTATGGCGAACAATAAGTCAACAGTCATATCCAAATATCCAATCATCAAGTATCAAGTATTATATTTGTAAGAGAAAGAGGAGTAATAAAGATTGCATACATTTTGAGAAATTAATATTGTAAGTCATGCTACATACTTTGTACATGTATGATTTAGGCTATTTATATTCATATTGATGTTTTTTAGTGAATGTTATTTGATATATTATAAGCCTTGATTTACATACTAATTTGTTCATATTATTCTATTTACATAATTATATCGATCTTACTATATTGTGGCTATATTATATTTGATCATGTGGAATTATCCTATGAGTTTTATATTAGAATTAAAAATTTATAAGCCATCAATGGTATCAAAGCTACTACGAGTAGTTTCTTGCATAGGTTGAATTTATCTAGCTACATAAAAAATCAATTTTATCTAGTTTGATAAAATTGATTTCGAGTTTTTCTACTTTAAATGGAGATAGACTTGGACTCTATTGTAAGGTCATAATAAGTAGAAAGACTAGAGTATTTTCATGTTGGAGGAATAACTAGTAAATACTAGGGCTCTACTATAGAGTCTTTCCATGATTGAAGTATAACAAATGAAGACAAGGATTCAACTATATAGCCTTTTCGTAATTGAAGTATAACCAGTGAAGACAATGACTCACATCTATATTGGAAGTCAAATAAAATTTAAGATAGATGATTCATTATAGGAAAATAGCCAATCCTTGATAATGATTTTAGAGATAGAAATATTTTAGGAACATATATAATCCTTGGTACTATTTTCTATCAACTTAGAAGGAAGTTGAAGAATTTAGGACAGTCAAATCATCTTAAATTTGATTATGACATCAAAGAAATTTGAGTTACCTTAACAATATTTCTTGAGTTCTTAGTTGTGACCTAAGGCATTTTGTAGCAGATATTGATCGTTAGAAGTGTGAGAATATTCCTACAACAAATAGAGAATAATTTCATTTTCTAAGTGTAAGAGAAAGCAAAAAATAAAAAAAGATATATCAAGGACTGATATATCTGAATGTAAGCTTTCATCAAGTGAAGATTAATTCTTTTTGGTAGATAAGATACTATAGCATTAATATTGGGTTTTACATGTTGACCCAAAACCTTTTACAAAAATCAGCCCAGGGCTATTAATGAACATGTCCTTACTAAGGATCCTATATATATAAAATCTACATTCCACCAAAGCCATTACATCCGATAAGGCACATAGCCTATTATCAAAAAGAAACTTCCCATACAACATTTTGGGTATACCCCAAGAAAATACACCTGCATCATAATTACAAAAAAAGAAACAGACATGGATCCCTTCCTTGAAACAATGGAGAAACAAAAATCTGCAGACACACATAGCAGAGTACTAAAAAAACTCCCACAAGCTCTGTATTGATAGTTACTCTTAATAATTCTTTGGTAATTACTTTCTTTTGTATATGACATGCTTTAGGACCACATCCCGTCTTGGCCAATCAGCCTTGGAGAAGTGAACCTGTTGGCTAGATTTATGGCGATGGCTATCTGGTGGTCCACGTGGCTCTAGTTCAAAGTCTTATATTGTTGTTTCTTTCCTGCCCTATGATTATAAACCAACCACAAATTACTAAGACGACTAGGAGCCATGTTATCTAACATGTGATTGTCCCCATTAGTCTTTGTGGTATTTCCAAGCAGCATCCACCAAGACTGACAACTCGAATAATTTTTATTGTGAGTCCATTTCAAAAAATATATGGAAATAATCATAGCCTTCGAACTTACCAATGCCTTCCCTGTTGGTAAATTTGACTATCATTCTTGGAATTCTTGTTGAATAATCTCCTCTACTTCACTCGGGAGACCGTGTTCCCATTTGAAAAGTCCATCACCATCGACACCCAAATTGGCTAGCTTATCATTAAATTTGTTAGCTTCTTGAAAGACATGTTGGGATTTTTGGTCCTATCTTCCTTGGAAAAGGATCCTAGCCTCTTTAACAATTGTTTTAATCCTCCAAGGAGGTGTTTTTAAATTATTGAGGAGATTTATAACATGCATAGAGTCTCCTTCTATGATCGAATTGACTTCTAAGTCTTGAGTCATTTGAAGGCCTCTCCACATAGCTCTAGCTTTAGCTTCGTTGTTCGTCCTTGTTACAAAATATTCAAAAAATGCAAGAATCATAATCCCATTATAATCTCGCACAATGCCGCCAGTGCCTTTTCTACCAGGATTGTCCTTAGCTGCTCCATCAAAATTAAGCTTAAACCAACCTGTAGGAGGTGGGGACCATTTAACATTGGCTCTGGGGTTGACTACCCTAGGCACAGACTCATCTAACAAGGTTAAGCTTAAATATTGAGCAATCGTGGTCTCCTGCAGATGAGGTTTACGGCTATCAAAAGGGATAAGGTTCACATTCTCGTTGGCAAAGGATAGGATCCTAGAAATGATAGTTTGATGATCATGGATAGACTCATTAAAGACTCTATGGTTCCTTTCTAACCACACTTGCCAAAGATAGTGATTGAGACAAATTTTCCACATGTATCTAAATATTTGGCTTGAAAAGGTCAATGCCACTAGATGAACAAGTCAAGTACGATGGCTGGTTTAACCCAAGAAATATTGAAGGCCTAAAAAACCCCTCATAGGATAGTAAAGGAAAAAGGGCACTCAAGGAAAATGTGATAAATGGTCTCCCAATTAGCCCTACACAAATAACAACGATTAGTGATACAAATACCTTCACACATCATATTATCAATGGTTAGAATTCTTCCTTGGATAACCAGCCATAAAAAGACTGTGAGTTTTGGAATTAAATTTTGTATCCAAACTAAGTCCTTTTGGAGGACAAAATCCTCGTCATCAAGCAAAAGCTTGTGAGCTGATTTAATGGTGAACTACCCATTTTCCATAGGAGCCCATGTCACTTGATCTTCCTTGGGTCTCGTTGGGATAAACTGTTGCCCGAGAATGTTACAAAGATCATTTGATTCTGCTTGAAATCCCTGAATCCTTATTTGTTTCTAGTTCATTCTGCCTCTGTCCTCAACCATATAATCGAAGGCTTTTCTACCAATGAGTTATTTTGTGATATCTCTAATTTGGGCTAAGTTAGGATATTGCATCCATGGTTTGTCCTTATCCCACTTGTCATTCCAATAATTTATCCTCTCACCATTTCCTAAAACCCATCTTAAACCTTTTTTGATGATTTCCTTATAATTGAGAATTGCTTTCCAAAAAGCAAAACCTTTGATTGGAACTAAGTTACTTATAAATTCCATTTTTTGAAGATACTTTCGTTTGACGATAGTTGTCCATTCATTTTCTTGACCAAAAATGAGGTGCCACACCTTCTTAGCTAGTAAAACTAAATTCATATGAGAAATTATCCTCATACCTAAGCCCCCATTTTCCTTGGGTCTGCACACTTTGGTCCATCCTACAAGGTGTATCCTT
Organism: Wollemia nobilis; assembly: GCA_028583015.1. Taxonomy (NCBI): domain Eukaryota; kingdom Viridiplantae; phylum Streptophyta; class Pinopsida; order Araucariales; family Araucariaceae; genus Wollemia; species Wollemia nobilis. The sequence continues at coordinate 791,715 of JAQPPZ010014915.1, forward strand.
TTTTATCCTCCAATCCAGTCCACAAAAAGTATTTTTGGAGTTTCTCAATTTTTTGGAAAACCTTCACAGGGGCTTTGAAAACGAAGAGGAAATAGACTGGAATGCTCTGAATAGAGGCCTTAGTGAGGGTCAACTTTCCTACTTGAGATAGAATATGACCTTTCCATCCAACAAGTTTTTTTTGAATTATTTCAATAACCCTGTCCCACATTGACTCTCTCGGAGAACCAATGAAAAGAGGGAGACTAAGATATGAAGTGGGGAGGTTTACTATATCACACCCTAAAATTTTTGCAATCCTTCCTTGCCTCTAAATGGGGGTGTTCAACAAATATAACTTGCTTTTATTGAAATTAACTTTTTGACCAGCAGTGTCCTTGTAGAGTTACAGTATGTATTTAATTATTTTAGCCTCAACCACCAATGCCTTAGTCAATAGAAGGGTATCATCGATGAATTGTTGGTGAGAAACAGCCCTAGTGAGAAATGTTGCCTTGATTCTTGATATTAGCCTTGAAATGCAAGCATTTTTTATGGTTTTGCCTAAAGATTCTGCCACAATGATGAATAACATGGGGTTGATAGGGTCCCCTATCGAATTCCTCTACGACTGTGAAAGTAACCAGCAGTTGTTCCATTAACAAGAATTGAGAACCATGATTTAGAAATGTATTATTTGATCAAATTAACCCATTTGTGGTGAAAACCAAACTTAAGGAGTACAACAATCAAAAAGTCCCAATTTAGCCTATCAAATGCTTTGTTCATATCAAGCTTGAGGGTAAAAACAAACCTGTTAGTCTTATGAGCAGAGTGCAGATATTTATGAACTGTGATAACTCCATCCAAGATTGACATGCCCTGGATAGAGATTCCATGGCACATATCTATGATGCGGGGTAGAACATCTCTCATTCTATTTGCAATGGCTTTAGTTAGGATCTTGTAAGAAACTTTGCATAGATTGATTGGCTTGAAGTCGGCCATAGATTTAGGGGTTTCCTTCTTATGAATTAGAGAAATAAAAGTATATTTGAGACATTTTGGGATATTATTTCTTGCTTGGAATTATTTGATAGTGGAAATTACATCCTCACTTACGATATCCCAAAAATCTTGATATAAACAAGGGGGAAAGCCATCGGGTCCCGGGGCTTTTTTTGAATCCATGCTAAACAAGGCTTCCTTAATTTCCTCATCATAAAATGGAGCTAGAAGCTTAAGGTTTATATCCCCATTTATTATGCTAGGAATGGATTGCAAGATAATATCTTTGGGCTCCTCATTACACTGTGATTCTTGACTAAGGATAGAATTGAAGTAAGTTACTGCCTCCTTTCTGATTTCTGTTAAGTCCTGAGTAATAGAACCATCTACTTTTTTAAAAATTTGTATCTTGTTATTGCTTCTGTTTCTAAGTGTGGTGATGTGAAAAAACTTGGAATTTGAATCTCCATATTTCAACCAAAGAGACCTTGATTTTTGCCTCGAATAGATTTCCTCATAGGCCAAAATATTATGAAACTCTGCTAGTTTTGTCTGTTCCTCCTACCTTGTAGTTTCATCAGCATCACCATGTTGAATCCTCTAATCAATTATCTTAAAACTTTCAACAACCTATTTTTTATTTTCAAAGAGGTTCACAAAGACCTCTTTGTTCCAAGTTCGAAGATTTTCCTTAACAAACTTTAATTTGCCAGCAAGTTTAAAAGTAGCACTACCTCTGACAGACTGTTGCCACCACTAAATTAAGTTATCTCTAAAATTGGAATGTTTGATCCACATAGATTGAAATCTGAAAGATTTCTTGAAGGACAGAGAGTTAGGGATCTCCAAAAAAATGGTATTATGATCAGAGACAATTTTAGGAAGGGCTTGCAGGGTAGAATCACCAAACAGAGTTGTAGCCTCATTTGATAGAAAAAACCTATCAAGCCTTTCTTTTATGATATGACACCCTATCCGATGATTACTCTAGGTATAATTCTCTCATTTAAGTTTTACATCCATAAACATGTTGGAGTTCACAAAGTCATTGAACTCATCCATGCTCCTGATAGGTGGTCCATTTCCACCCATTTTGTCTGAAGGGTAAAGAGGAGTGTTAAAATCCTCAGCCATAATCTAAGGGACATTATGGAAGATTTCACTCAGATTGCCTAAGTACTCCCATAGTAGATATCTCCCTTGAATTGAAGTCAGGGCATAAATATGTGAAAGGATCCATGACTTGTTTATTTCTTTAAATAAAACACTAAGAACCCTATCATATTTCTAAATAATGATGCCTTCTACTATCTGGGCATCCCACAAAGTCATAAGGCCTCCAAAAGCTCCTCTGGCTGATTTGCAAACCATCTCCCCTTGATTCCAGATTTTGTTTGCTACTTTTTTTGACTGAATCTCATCAATTTTTGTTTCTTGCAACATGATAATAGTTGGATTCACTTGATTTCTTATTACACTGACTTCCCTATGTTTGGGTAGGCCATTGAGGCCTCTCACATTCCATGAGAGGAACTTCATTTAGATTGTTTAGGATTTCTTCCTCTCCCCCTCCCTTGAGGGGGTTTTCCTAATTTGTTGTCTTCAAAACCCGAAATAACCTGTTGAAACAAGGTTCCCTATTTTCCATTGGCAATGTCATTATCAATTTTAATTTTTTGATGCTCAGCATTTAATATTCTCCCTCTTCTTTTTTCACTGCCAAAATATATAGGAGACTTCACAGTGCTCCTATTTTATTTAGGACTAAATTGGGGAGAGGCAATTTATTGCAGAACCGGACTACCATATTCCTCAGTTTGAAGAGTTTCACATATCTCCACCCCTACATCCAAATCTTCTCATTTTTTCTTGTATTCCCTTGGTATGTAGGAAGGCCCATCAATAGGATTCACCTAGTTCCTAATGATGATGTTAGGGAGATTATATTTTTTATTTTCCACTACCTCAACTTTCTTCCTAAGTTCTTTAGCATTAGGGTTTGGCTTTGGAATGCCCACTAGGCTTGAAGTGTTTTCGGAATTGGGGTTTAAGTATCTCGACTTGGATGGGAATCTAGAGATCATGAATTAGGGTTTGGCTTTGTGATGCCCATGGGGCTTATAGTAATTTCAGAATTAGGGTTTGAGGATCCTGACTTGGATGGGGATTCTAGAGAGTCGGAAAGGTTAGCCTAAATGTTCTGGGCTTCCATGTCTTCTAATAATCCTCCTACTCCCACATTGAATAGAATTGAAAATTTATTTGAAACTAGAGGATTGGAACTTACCTAAGTATTTTGGTTGCCAACAACCTATTGTTTTCCTTTATCTTATTGGGACCCTGCACCCTCTCTTTTATTTTTTTGGTACCCATAGTTTGCCTTATTGAAATCACCTCTACAAGGAAAACTCCTCAAATTTCCTCTGCCTAGCATTCCCTGCTTCTACTTTTCTCTATTCATTGCCATGTTAGGGCACTAATTGCATAGATGTCCTTGATTTTTGCATTCTGCATATAATATCTGATGATCAAGGTGCAGCAACAGTATTGTCATTGTTGTCAACACAGTCAGACAGATCGGTTGATGCAGTGGATAGGAGTTTCAGACAGATTGGTTGATGCAAGTGGACAAGAGTTAAGAGGTTCTTCAGAGTATGTACAGTGATTATCCAAAAGATCGAAGTGGCCCATATGCTAAAAATCAAAAGAAAATCACAAGGAAGAAAACTGTCGTGATATCGCGACATGTTGAGCAAGGAAGAAAACTGTCGCGATATCGCGACATGTTGAGAAGGAGGAAAACTGTCGCGATATCGCGACATGTTGAGAAGAAAGAAAACTGTCGCGATATCGCGACATGTTGGGAGAGAAAGAAAAACTGTCACGATTTCGTGACATGTTCGGAGAGAAAGCGCAAGCAAGCAAAACTATCATGATTTCATGACATGTTCGAAGAGAAAAAGCAAGAAAAATTCAAGCTACATTTAAAAAAACTATCACGATTTCATGACATGTTGGAAGAGAAAAGGCAAGAAGAAAAATTGTCATGATTTCATGACATATTCGAAGAGAGAGTACAAAAAGTGTCTGATTTCTGACATGTTCGAAGAGAAAAAGGCAAGTAGAAAAAGTGTCACGATTTCATGACATATTGCAAGAGAGATTGTACGGACGAAAAACTGTCACGATTTCATGACATGTTGGAAGAGGAAAAGGCAAGTAGAAAAAGTGTCACGATTTCATGACATATTGCAAGAGAAAGAGGAGAGAGAAAAAGTGTCACGATTTCGTGACATGTTTCATTTTGCGGTCCAAAGCGAAGAGAAAGAGGAGAGAGAAAAAGTGTCACGATTTCGTGACATGTTTCATTTTTGCGGTCCAAAGCGAAGAGAAAGAGGAGAGAGAAAAAGTGTCACGATTTCATGACATGTTGCATTTTTGCGATCCGAAGCAAAGAGAAAATGCAAGGAAGAAAAAGTGTCGCGATATCGTGACATGTAGCATTTTCATGGTCCAAAGCGAAGAGGAAGGCAGAGAAGGAAAAGTGTCACGATATCACGACATGTCGCATTTTCGTGACTTGAAAAGAGCAGGAAGGAAGAGAAGGAAAAGTGTCACGATATCGTGACATGTCGCATTTTCACGACTTGAAAAGGAGGAAGGAAGAGAATGAAAAAGTGTCGTGATATCGTGACATGTCGCACTTGACCTCGAAGGTAAGAGAAAGTGCCAAGGAGAAAAAGTGTCACGATATCATGACATGTCGTCACTTTTCGTGACCCGAAGGTAAGAGATAGAGCAAAGGAGAAAAAGTGTCACGATATCGCGACATGTCGCATTTTCGTGACTCTAGGAGGAGAGAGAAAGTAAGAAGGAAGAAGTGTCACGATATCGCGACAAAAGAAAAAAGGAAGAGTATGGAGGTAAAAGTGTTGCGATATCGCAACATGTTGTGTTTTCACGAGTACAAGCAAAAAGAAACAACAAGGAGATGAAAGTGTCACGATATCACGACATTGTGTTTTAGAAAGAAAGAGAAGGAGGAAAAGTGTCACGATATCATGACATGTGTTTTCATGGGTATGAACCAAGTAAAGCAGCAAGGAGGCGAAAGTGTCACGATATCACGACATGTTGTGTTTTCATGTACAAGCAAAAAGAAGAAAGAGGCGAAAGTGTCATGATATCATGACATGTGTTTTCACGAGCTAAGAAGAGAACCCAACCAAAATAAGATATGTGACCATTAACTAAAGTTATACAATAGTTACAGGGGACGTTACAAAAGAAAATCATGCAACTAATTTAAGAACAGTCGAAGAAGGAGAAATCGAACAGTCATATAAATAGAATCGAATATGCATGCATGCACAGAAAATAATACGAACAGTCATGGTAGGGGTATATGTGTCAATTCATAACATGCAACGTGTTTGACGAAAAGCCTACCCTATATATATACAAAAGGAGTTACAGTTAGAAGGCGTTACAACTAACAAGTGGCGCATGAGAAATGAAAGGAGTTACAACTGGAGTTACAAAGATACAATATGGTTATAAAAGGAGGTCTGCACAGAGGATTACGTGCTGCCGAAATAGTGTGAAAGTGCTACTGAAAGAGAGTGTGCAGGAGGCGAGCGAGTAGGGTGTGTATTGTGTGAAGAGTGGGCAATGTTGAGAAAGCAATAGACCAGTCAGGGTCTTGTAAAAGTGAAGGCATCTTTATGTCAATCTTCTAGTTTCAGAACAGAAGTCCAAGTTGGTGCTTGGCATCAGGGGTTGGTGCTCCTTCCAGTTGGTGCTGGTAAATCAGGGGTTGGTGCTCCTTTCTGTTGGTGGATAAATCAGGGGTTGGTGCTCCTTTCTGTTGGTGCAGATAAATCAGGGGTTGGTGCTCCTTTCTGTTGGTGCAGATAAATCAGGGGTTGGTGCTCCTTCCAGTGGGTGTTGGTAAATTGATTGTAAAATTGATATTTTGCAAAGGCTGGATTTGGATGGGAGTCCAAACAGTCAATTTTGAGGAGTAGCCAAAACTGGTGAACCTCGGTACATCTTGTGTTGTGTGATGCTCTTTTGGTATATTTGCTTTATTGAGTTTTAAGCTTTCATTGTTTTAGCATTAAGAATTGAAGATTTAAGTTTTTAAGAGCTACACTGATTCACCCCCCCTCTCAGTGTCATAGTGAGACTAACAATTGGTATCAGAGCCAGTTTCCCTTGTCAAGCTAAATCAGCTAGGGTTGATCTTGGAAGTGAGACAATGGCAGGTGGTGAAGGATTCTCATCAAACAAAGCACCATTGTTGGATGGAACTAATTACACATTTTGGAGACTCAGGATGCAGACATATCTTTGTGCTTTGGGATACGACATTTGGGATTCGGTAGATAGTGGATACACAATACCCACCACTTCTCCAACCGATGCTGTCGGTAAGAAATTGTTTGAGAATAACTCAAAAGCAAAGAATGCTATCATGTGCGGATTAATGGATAGTGAACTAGTAAAAATTATGGGTTGTAAAATGACAAAAGAAATATGGGACAAACTGAGGAGCATTCATGAAGGAGATGATAAGATCAAGGAGGCCAAGTTACAAACGCATCGAGCTCAGTTCGAAGCATTAAAGATGAATGACGATGAGAACATAGAGGCATACATGCTGAGAGTTAATGGAATCATTAATGCGATTAGAGGACTCGATGAGAAAATGGAAGATGTTGTCGTCGTGAAAAAGGTACTAAGATCTCTTCCCAAAAGATTTGATTCTAAAGTTTCAGCAATAGAAGAAGCTAAAGATCTAAATACTTTTAGTATGGATGAGATGCATGGTTCTTTGACTGCATATGAGATGAGAATAGGAAAAACCAAACCCACAGAAAGAGAAGCTGCTTTTAAAGCACATAAAAAGATAAAAGCAAAACAAGAATCTGAGGAAGAAGAGACATCAGATGAAACGGAAGCAAACTTTGTTCAGAAACTAATAAGGGGAAAAGGAAAATACAGAGGAAAGCTACCATTTAAGTGTTTCAGATGTGGAGGCGTTGGGCATGTTGCAGCTAAATGTCCACTTAATGAGAAGGACGAAAGTGATGAAGGATCGCACCAAGAAAGAAGTGACTGGAAGAAAAAACCAAATTTTAGAAACAACAACTTCAGGAAGAAAAGTTTCATCTCCAAGAATGTCAGTTCATCAGAAGACAGCTCCGGTGAGGATTCTGAAGAAGAAACAGATGAAGCTCTTTTCATGGCATTCGAAGAAGAAAAAACAGAGGAAAAATAGGAATGTAATAAAAAACTTGAGGCTGAGGCTGAAGTATATCTAGAAGGTGAGTTGATCGCTGCACTTGAAGAGTTGGGTATAGAAAGGAAAAAGAACAAAAGACTATCCAAGAAGTTGGAAGAATATGGGGATAATATTGAAGATCTCTTCTTGCAAATTCATAAAGCCAAGAAAATAGAAGAAGCTTTGAAGTCACACCTGGATGATAAAAGCGATGTTTGCGGCAAACAAGAAGAGGAGATTGTTTTATTGAGGAAACAACTAGAAGAGGCCAATACAAATCTCAAATTTGAGAAGAGCACAGAGTTGCTAGATAAAATGATAAGGCAACAAAGAAGCCCCATGTCTAAGCTTGGTCTTGGATATGAAGTGGAACAACCTTCATCTTCTAAATCTGCAGAGAAGAAGAAGTCCACTATTGAAGGATCAAAGCAAGAAACGTTTGAAGCTGAAACTTCAAAAGGAAGAAAATCTCAAAGGAGATCTACAACAAAGCAACCACAACAAAAGAGGTTCTATCACTCTCACTTTATTCATAATAATGCTTGTAATGGCTATTGTTTTAGATGCAACCTTTATGGTCACAAGGCAATGTATTGTGGATTGAATAATAGATCAAAGAGTTATTCTGGTAGAAATACATCTGTTGAACACCATGTGCAATGTTTTAAATGTAATGGTCATGGGCACATAGCAAGGTCTTGTCCAAGAACTTTTGTATCTAATCTATGGCAAGACAATAGATTTCATCAGACGCAAAGAATGCAACACAGACAGGGAAGAAATCATGTGCATCAAAGAAAGGAAAATAATCATCCATCAAGGATGTACAAGAGACAACCACCCAAGAGAAATGTTCAAGTTCACGAAAAGGTTCAAAATAGGGATGCAGTTGAAAACCTTCAGCCTAAGTTCAAGAAATATTGGAGAAAGAAAGAAGAGAGGAAATCGTGTCTCCTTGGAGTCGAAGGAGATTACTCCGCTATTGCACTAAGCAACTCCGGGTAGCACATCCTCGGGGGGAGCAATCTTGAAGTTTCATTTTAATGCTCCTATGTATTTGTTTGATTACCTGAGGATGAAAGGCAAGTAGTCAGGGAAGTTGTCGTATAGTTGTCGAAGTATGTTTTCAGTTCATGTAGTTTGTGGAAGTGCCGTGAAGGGTGGTGATTAAATTGAGAGTTGTCATTATTGGTAGTATTGCTATATGTCATTGTTGTACTGGTGATGGTTCTTACTGCCACTGTCCAAAGTTAAGGATTATAATAGTTTAGATAATTTGGTTAGTGAAAGAATGTTTCCCTAGCCCCATACATGTGTGTTTCGATAAAATTGCAGTGTTGGTACAGTGTTGGACAAAAGTTGGTACAAGTGTGAGTCACTTGTCAATTTTGTTGACAGATGTGAAATCAACATTTTTGAATGGGAAGCTTGAAGAAGAGGTTTATATTGAGCAGCCAGATGGTTTCCAGCTTGGTGATGATTGGTTGAGTTGATTTGATTGAGCCTTTGAAGAAGGCCTTTGGGAAATATTTGAGGACAATGCTGGGACAGATTTGAGGACAGTGTTGGGATAGATTTCCAGATGCAGATTTGGGTAGGATGTGTAGATGATAGAAAGAGTACCAGTGGAGGTGCATTCTATCTTGGAGATAGATTGGTTGAGTGGTCACAGAGTGCTATCTTCCAAGAGATTATACTAGCTATATAGGATCATGTTGTACGCAGAGGGAGCATTTATATATTTGATTATCTTTTTGCTCATGTTTGTAATTTTTGCTAACTGTCATAACGTGTGCCTGAGAATGTTGTGCATGGACTCAGGGGGAGTCTGCAGCAGCCCTTTGGTATTATTGTCAAAGGGGGAGAAGAATTACAGGAAATTGCATGTGTGTTGCCAACAATTCCAAAGGGGGAGATTGATGAGCAAGGTGCAGCAATAGTATTGTCATTATTGTCAACACAGTCAGACAGATCGGTTGATGCAGTGGACAGGAGTTTCAGACATATTGGTTGATGCAAGTGGACAAGAGTTAAGAGGTTCTTCAGAGTATGTACAGTGATTATCCAAAAGATCGAAGTGGCCCATATGCTAAAAATCAAAAGAAAATCACAAGGAAGAAAACTGTCGCGATATCGCGACATGTTGAGCAAGGAAGAAAACTGTCGCGATATCGCGACATGTTGAGCAAGGAGGAAAACTGTCATGATATCGTGACATGTTGAGAAGAAAGAAAACTATCGCGATATCGTGACATGTTGGGAAGAAAGCAAAACTATCACGATTTCATGACATGTTCGGAGAGAAAGCGCAAGCAAACAAAACTGTCATGATTTCATGACATGTTCGAAGAGAAAAAGCAAGTAGAAAAACTATCACGATTTCGTGACATGTTCGAAGAGAGAGCAGGAAGAAAAAGTGTCACGATTTCATGACATGTTCGAAGAGAAAAAGGCAAGTAGAAAAAGTGTCATGATTTCATGACATATTGCAAGAGAGATAGTACGAAGAAAAAGTGTCATGATTTCATGACATGTTGGAAGAGAAAGAGGCAAGTAGAAAAAGTGTCACGATTTCGTGACATATTGCAAGAGAAAGAGCTCGAGAGAAAAAGTGTCACGATTTCGTGACATGTTGATTTTGAGTCAAAGCGAAGAGAAAGAGGAGAGAGAAAAAAGTGTCACGATTTCACGACATGTTTCATTTTCACGGTCCAAAGCAAAGAGAAAGAGGAGAGAGAAAAAGTGTCATGATATCGTGACATGTTGCATTTTTGCGGTCCAAAGCGAAGAGAAAATGCAAGGAAGAAAAAGTGTCACGATATCGCGACATGTAGCATTTTCAGGTCCAAAGCGAAGAGGAAGGCAGAGAAGGAAAAGTGTCACGATTTCGCGACATGTCGCATTTTTGCGACTTGAAAAGAGCAGGAAGGCAGAGAAGGAAAAGTGTCGCGATTTCACGACATGTCGCATTTTCGCGACTTGAAAAGAGTAGGAAGGCAGAGAAGGAAAAGTGTCGCGATATCGTGACATGTCGCATTTTCGCGACTCGAAGGTAAGAGAAGCAAGGAGAAAAAGTGTCGCGATATCGCGACATGTCGCATTTTCATGACCCGAAGGCAAGAGATAGAGCAAAGGAGAAAAAGTGTCACGATATCGCGACATGTCGCATTTTCACGACTCTAGGAGGAGAGAGAAAGTAAGAAGGCAGAAGTGTCGCGATATCATGACAAAAGTAAAAAGGAAGAGTACGGAGGTGAAAGTGTCATGATATCATGACATGTGTTTTCACGGGTACAAGCAAAAAGAACTAGCAAGGAGATGAAAGTGTCACGATATCGTGACATGTTGTGTTTTTGTGGGTATCAAGTAAAGAGAAGGAGAAAGTGTCACGATATTACATGTGTTTTCTTAAAAAGAGAAGGAGGTGAAAGTGTCACGATATCATGACATTTGTTGTTTTCATGGGTACAAGCAAAAAAGAGACAAAGAGGCGAAAGTGTCACGATTTCACGATATTGTCGTTTTCGCAAGCTAAGAAGAGAACCCAACCAAAATAAGATATGTGACCATTAACTGAAGTTATATAGCAGTTACAAGGGACGTTACAAAATAAAATCATGCAGCTAATTTAAGAACAATCGAAGAAGGAGAAATCGAACAGTCGTATAAATAGAATAGAATATGCATGCATGCACAAAAAAGAGAAGACGAACAGTCATGGTAGGGGTATATGTGTCAATTCATAACATGTATCGTGTTTGACGAAAAGCCTACCCTATATATATACAAAAGTAGTTACAGTTAGAAGGCGTTACAACTGACAAGTGGCGCATGAGAAATGAAAGGAGTTACAACTAGAGTTACAAAGATACAATATGGTTATAAAAGGAGGTCTGCGCGGAGGATTACGTGTTGTTGAAATAGTGTGAAAGTGCTACTGAAAGGGAGTGTGCAGGAGGCGAGCGAGCAGGGTGTGTATTGTATGAAGAGTGGGCAATGTTGAGAAAGCAATAGACCAGTCAGGGTCTTGTAAAAGTGAAGGCATCTTTATGTCAATCTTCTAGTTTAGAACAGAAGTCCAAGTTGGTGCTTGGCATCAGGGGTTGGTGCTCCTTCCAGTTGGTGCTGGTAAATCAGGGGTTGGTGCTCCTTTCTATTGGTGCAGATAAATCAGGGGTTGGTGCTCCTTTCTATTGGTGCAGATAAATTAGGGGTTGGTGCTCCTTTCTATTGGTGCAGATAAATCAGGGGTTGGTGCTCCTTCCAGTGGGTGCTGGTAAATTGATTGTAAAATTGATATTTTGCAAAGGCTGGATTTGGATGGGAGTCCAAATAGTCAATTTTGAGGAGTAGCCAAAACTGGTGAACCTCGGTACATCTTGTGTTGTGTGATGCTCTTTTGGTATATTTGCTTTATTGAGTTTTAAGCTTTCATTGTTTCGGCATTAAGAATTGAAGATTTAAGTTTTTAAGAGCTACACTGATTCACCCCCCCTCTCAGTGTCATAGTGAGACTAACAATATCGGTCTGTTCTCATATTATACTAGCTATTTTTGATAGTATTCTTCATACTCTAGCTCCACAAACCTTGGCAATTCATTATCCAAATTAGCATTTATGCAGATTCATGCATGATTCATCCTTGTCCTAGCCAAGGTCACATGGTCAATGGATATCAGGTCCCCTATAGTTTTGGCTATGCCCTGCAACCAATATTCATTGAATAACTGGGTAGGTAGACTCGGGAGATGAACCCAAATAGGGGTAATGTTAATATTTTGTGTTTTAGGGTTGAAATATTCACCCCATCATCTGAGGAAAAAGGCTCCTTTTGACCAAAAACCAAGGACATCCTATTAAAATGTGGTTAGCATCCTCCATATTGTTAAAATAGATAATGAAGAACCCTCGAGTTAGAGCTACCAAATCCAAGCTGCTTATCGATCACCATTTACCCGTTTCCCAAGCTCTAATAGTCTCCATGTCCGACCTACCTCCCAAAAACTTGCCTACTAGGGAGAATTATTCAATTGAAATAAAAGGGCTCATGGAACTTGTCGGGGTCAAAATTTTATTATTTACTAGAACTAGGGGCAAAAGAGAGAGAACCTCCTTTCTTTTTCCTCTAAGAGTCTCAACAAAATACAACCACTTCTTGGGCCCCACATTGTCCTTTGTATCTTTTTTGTTGGGGTCTTTCTAAGGAGGGTCGAGCCCCCGTGTGATGCTTGCCTCCAAATCTACCAAAGCCTGACTACCTTCCTCTAGATCCTCTCTTAATCCATGCTTGAGGTTCCCACCTGATCCTTCCATACCTACTCTACCTATGCCACCTTGGCTAAGATTCCTACCCAAAAAATTCAAACCCTCACTCCCGCCGCACCTGCTAAACCTTAGCTCACTCATTCCTAATCTGTGCTCTAACTTTTCACTCTTCTTTTTCTTTCCAATTCTAAGAAATCTGACTCTTTTATGTTTTCCATAAACACAATGCTCACAAAATTCCAAATCAACCTACTTCAAACCTGGTAATAAATTCATTGAGTGGAGAATCTACATCCCCTTATCACTCATGTGCCCAAGCCTATGATACCACAAAGCTATATCCACTTCTATAGAAGCTAGAGCAATAGAAATATCAGTATTACTAGTACATACATACAACTTACCTGCCTTCTTTCATTTTTCTAATGTCAGTGATCCTTTAGTAACATTCCATGAATTTTTTGAGAATGTAACTATACAAACTTCACTATCCAAATACCCTATTGAAATTAGATTTCTTATCAAATCAGGAATATGCCTTACCTCTTTCAAAAACCATTAGTGAATATTAATTCTAGTTGTAAGATATTAAAGAGATTTTAGGGCTTGAACAGAGATCTTGATAATGTTTTTGATCTTTAAGAGAGACCTTGATAGAGAGTTTAGGTCTTGAAGAGAGATCTTGATAGAGATTTTAGGTCTTGAAGAGAGACCTTGATATAGGCAGCAAGAAGACAATGATAACAGAGTAGCAATAGATCGAGGTTACCTATTCTGAAGAGCTAATCAAAATATATGCAGCCTAAGAGAAGAGCGAGTTTTGAAAAATATTTCTTGATATAAAGAGTTTCAAAAAGTGTCAGGTCATTAGATATTAACCTTGACAACAGGCTTGACATAGGCATCTATATAAATATTGAATAAATATTTGATTATATATTATAAAGTGCAAAATATTGAAAAATAAAAAGGATACAAGAATGAAATTATATTAGTAATAGAGTACAACTAAAAGGACCAAGGTTAAGCACACAAAGTAGCAAGTGAAAGCAACAAAGAGAGGTTGTAAATCAATATTTTCTATACAGATACAAACCACAACAATTAGCATAAGGAAGACTATGCAAGCATTGGGTTTGGATAACCTAAGTGTTCAAATTTTTGGAATAGAAATAGGCTAGATAGGAATCTAAATTATTTTGTATCAAAACAAAAATAAGCAAAGTAAGATAATATGGAAACACAACATGAATTAGTAAAGGATAAAACCGCATATCAAAGGATTTGTTCATGGATCTATCTAACACCCAAGGAGGATTGAAAGACTTCAAGCCTACCTAGAGAAAACCCCCAAGAACACCTAAGGAGCTTGAAGATACCATGAGCATACTAAAGAATATTGGTGAGAAATGCAACATCTAAAATTATTGGAGTGGTAAGGAGTAGTGTAGCATCACATCAAACTTGTTGGTCTAAGACAACTAGTAAACAAAGCACACCAAACTTTCAATAATGGATCTAGTTGTAAGACTAAATTGTAGATTTAGAAATAAGGGAAGAGAATAACAATCATCATTCACAAGGAGAAAGTAACACAAGGTTGGTAGATTTATTTACCACCATTTTCATATGAAGTGGAAGAAGTAACACCAGAGAAGGAATATTCTTTGATTAAAATGTTCACTTGGAACCTGGAAGAGAATAACTTACATTTCATCTAAATATGGAGCCACCTGTAAACAAAGATCCTATATCTAATTTGGATACATACCATTCACGAGCTATTGAAGAAGTGTAACATTTGATAATGCATAGGCAAATCTGTTAAAGTCATTTTCCATGAGCCTTACCTAATACAACTTTCATTCTATCAACAATGTTGAGAAGAAGAAAGGGGTGCAACAAATTTCGAAGGTAATTTTTGGTTTATTAGAGTTTTATAATGTTTAAATGCTTGGAGTGATAAGTTGCTTTAGGTTTAATAATATTTTTTGTATAATTCATTTGATTTGTTAACTTTAGGAGTGATAAGTTTTAAGATTATTATAGTATTATTAAAGTGATTTATTAAAATTGAATTAGGGAGTGATAAGTTTTAAGTTTATTAAAGAATTTTTAGAGTGATTTATTTAGGAGTGATAAGAGGAATATAAATTGTTTGGTAAATTAAAGTTTTTATAAATTTGGAGTTATAAGGTTTTTTAATAGTTTTTTAATTTATTAGATAAGTTTCAAAATTTGAATTTTATTTAATATTTTTTTGAAAATAGAAGATTATTGAACTTTTGTAAATTTACTTATTTTGGATTCAAAAGGATTTCTACTTCAAACTTAGGATAATAGAAAATTTGCAAAATTTACTTTTTCTTAGTTTCTAAAAATTAGGAAGACATAAGGATTACTACTTCATAGGAATTAATTTAGAAACTTTAAATTTTTTAAACCTAGGGAGTTACAAGGTTGTCTACTTCAAAGGAATCAAAATCTACAAATTCAATGGATAACAATATGGATTTCATGATACAAAAATAAAAAGTAAATATCATAAAATTTGGGATCAAGAATTTGATTGAAAAATCTAAAGGAAAGATAGATATAGTCTCAAAATTAATCTATAGTGAAGCTATAGATGAAAATTTTGAAACATTTGAATACTATTTACATGCAAGAATTGTTGAAGCAATTGATGATGAAAAAGATAGTATTATGATACCTTTAGATATTGGTAGCATAATGTATATGGCATTGCTTATACTCAAGTTGATTGAATGGAATGTGAAACAAAAAGAGTTGATTGAATCTCTTAAGAAGAAATAAAAAGTAGATGAATCATTTTTATAAAATATATTTCATTCTTCATGCAATATTAATAAACCATGTTCATCTAACTTAGGAATCTATTATGATGCTTTAATTAAATGTTTAGAAGTTCTATATAGGAAAAGAAAGAATCATATGATTCTAATGACAAAGATAAAGAGAAATATTCTTATGCAAGAATCTAATAATAATCAGAGAGTTCAACGGACTTGTAATATTGAAGCTACAAATATTGAAGAACATGAAGTTGAATTCAAATATAAATTCAAGAAAGAAGAAGAACCTGATGGAGATCAAGACAAAGATCACTTGCATTGTAAGGTCACTTGAAGAATGAAGACCATGATTGAATACTAAAGTCTTCAATAACCAAATAATGTAATACAAGGGGGTGTTGGAGTATATTACATTATTTGGTATATGCTAATGTACCCCCATGGTACCTTCATGGTACATCTTGTAAATATTATATTAGGGTTGATTCTTAGTTTAGAGTGTGAATAATATTTTATGTAATTTTGTAATGTGTATGAAATGCACAAGTGTTATGTGGAAGAAATGCTCAAGTGTCATGTGAGTATATGTGCAAGTGTAATGTGAGTCTATGTGCACAAGTGTCTTTAGATTAGAGTGTGCAAAGTGAAGAGTCATGTCTAAGTGTGCATACAAGATAGATTCATGTGTATGCAAGTGTCAAGTAGAGAAGCCAAGAGTCATGAGACTTGGAATATAGAAATGAATAGTCAAGTATCCAAAGATTCATTCTACTATGGCTATATAGTACTCCATAGAGAAGTAATAATAAGTCAAGAGTCATATCCAAATATCCAATCATCAAGTATCAAGTATCATATTTGTAAGAGAAAGAGTAGTAATAAATATTAAATACATTTTGAGCAATTAATATTGTAAGTCATGCTACTTGATTTGTACATGTATGATTTAGGCTATTTACATTCATATTGTTGTTTATTAGTGTTATTTTATATATTATAAGCCTTGATTTACATATTAATTTTCTCATATTATTCTATTTACATAATTATCTTGATCTTACTATATTGTGGCTATATTATATTTGATCCTATGGAATTTATCCTATGAATTTTATATTAGCATTAAGGCTTTAAAAGCCTTCATCTAATTGGTAAATAAATAAAATGTTCACAAAGGATTAGTGGGTATATTAATACAACTAAAAAAGTGTGTTGTCTTGACTAGTGAGCATTCCAAAGTCTTGACAGGTAAATCATAGTGAGTCCAACCCATATTTATGAGGTACAATACTTTCAAAATGAAATATTTCTCCTTTTCACATCAAAACTTGCATAGCGGATTAGTTGGTCTTTGAAACCAAGTTTAATTTTTAATTAATAGGTTGTAGGTTCAATTCACATAAAGGGCATTTGAAAAAGTGGGTAGATTAAAAAGTTAAGATTTTTTTTAGGGGATAGAAAAAAAATTAGTTAATAAAAAAGTCCTATAATTTATAAAAAAGTATTTAGCAAGATAGAAGATAGTAATTTTGTTAGAGGTGCATTTAGGGAGTTAAAAGGCATATAGGTGCATTTTTAATGGGCATTTTTTAAAGTCATGAAATGAAAAGTAGGAAATTGGAATTTAGAAAAAGGAATATTTTAGCAAGGAGAATAATATCTTTTTATAATGGTGAATTTTTTGTAGTGACCAACACCTTATCTTTTTTAACGAATTTTGCATCAAAATAATTTTGTACACAAAAATCAAAACATGTGCTTTGCACAATTGTATCGTTTGGTATAAATGATACCTCTAACTTGAATTTATAAGTAAAATTATTGTGTTAAGTTACTATGTCTATATCCTTATACAACTACCACAATGATGTTTAGGCATTAACCCTATAAATCATCGAGGAGGAATAAGGACAATTTTGTGGTATTTTGTTTCACTCTATTTTTACTCCATTTCTTACTATCGTTGGATATAAATACTAAAATTGAGAAAATTCAAGTATATAAAGAATTTATGCATGTTGCAAATAGCTTCAATTAATCTTCATTTATCAAATGCATGTTGAGAAACCATACCATCTATGTGATTTCTTAGTTGGTCAAAATTACAACCAACTACTAGATCTTGCGTGGTTATTGTTTCAGTGGTTTTAACCACCAACCAAATTTAATTTTATTATATAATGATGTAATAATTATTCAGCAATCATGATCCAAAAATGGGTAGGAATATTCACTAAATTCTTAACCATAGATAGGGATACACTCAGTTATCCATGATTTTTTCAACACTATTGGATAGGGACATGCACACTATCCAAATATCAAATTCATGAACATGGACACACTATTTTTCACCACACCTATGATTAGGAAAATACACAACCAGTAATAAATAATTAGATAGGGATACATGCTATCCATACTTCAAAAGTTATGAATAAGGACACACACTACCATTCACAACACCTATGATTAGGGACATATACAACCAATCACAAACAACTATATAGGGATACACACACTACCCAAAAATTAAATTTATGAACAAGGATGCACACTACCATTCACAAAATATATTATTGGGGATATACACAACCTATCATGATCAATCAGTCAAACTAATTTACATCATCTCGTGATTGGAAATAAACACAACCATTCACAAATAACTAGATACCCTCTTGTACAAATATTTAGGAGTGTCAAGTACCATCGATCATGCACTCCTATTAATACATCAAACACAAATTTCATATAGTCCTTTAAAAATATCATGGATACAACATCAAAATGATTCCCAACAAAACCAACCATTTATTTTGATTTGTAATATTTTTGTCAACTAAGAAGTAGCTAGAAAAATACCTATGTGACCTCAACCATGGGTTATCATCACTCTAATATTGGCCATGAATCCATTACAAAGCACCAAAACCATTATCATTGGCCACTAGAAGCCAATGCTTTGGAACTAGGCTATAGTTTACAAAAATGTCATGCAATTTATTTTGGTAGATGACCTACAAAGGAACACATGGTTCATAGACAATGTGAATCCCATTATATAATTTCTAACTTGTGTAGAAAATTCTAATATTTTATTAGATTGTGGAAGCACCATCTTTACACTCTCCCTCTCCTTACATTTCTTCATTCATCGGGCAATGTTACAAAACTTGTACCCAAAAGGAATAATGAAGTTCCCTAGTGTCTCATATGTCTAAAATCATAACATGAGCAATAAAAACACAATGCCCACCAATCAAAATGTATCTCCTCCAAAATAATCCTTTCCATATAGCACACCTTCTAATATCACTATATTTTCCACAAGTTTACACTTTATTGCTTCTTTTTTCTTCCCTTTGCTTAGGAATATGGGTCCCCTCATATCGCACACATTCGTGTTCATGAAATTTTCCTAGAAATATGCAAAAAAATCATCATATGGATGAGAGGGTAGAAAACTAGGAGAATTAGAAGAGATCTATGCCTTGTCCATGTATTGAATGCAATAAGAGACTCTACTACACATTGGTCATTGTAAACAAGAATGGGTACCTTCTTATAGATGGGATTTATCTCCAACAAGAGAGGGCTCTTGTCTATAATATTTTCTCCCACACACTTTAAATTGACACCATTTTATTCCAACTTAATTAGGACTATCATACCATAGTGGATTTTACATGCCAAGAAAACCTTAACATGCTCTTCACTTGCCATTTTAGACTCTTTCATTCTACTTTGTATTTACTCCTCATAGATGCTTCAAAATAGATCTCATATATGGAATAGATGGTATTATGTCTTGGTTTAAATTTGGTGATGCTCATTTTACTAGTGCTAAAGTAGTTTCTCCAACACCATTGAACACACAATGTTGTTCATTGTCATTGTTCTTCAGGTAATTTTTTCATCCTTTAAGCTTATTAACCCATTTTCATAACAATCACTACAATGTATTGAATTAATATTTATTGATAAAATGTATGTTTATATACAATTTAAGTTGCTCTATATTGAGCAACCATACTATCCATGTGATTTCTTAGTTGGTATAAATTACAACCAACTGCTAGATCTCACATGGTTCTCATATGTGTGGTTTTAACCACCAAACCAGATTTGACCTTATTATCTAATGATGTAATTATTCTCCAACAATACCCATGTGTAAGGATTTTTCTTTAAGAAGGTATCATTGATAGGATAATCCTTTTTAGTAACATTGGTATCACGTATTGATCCCTTTACATACCTTAAGGTCTGTCACATGTATGGCCACATATATATAGAGGATTAGTTTCTTCCAAGTATTAATGGATATATAGAAAGGGTAGATATATTGAAAGGTTTTATATATATGACTGGAAGTATAAAAAAAGGGGATCATTTTAGGATATATAAAGAACCTTCACCATGTGTCACAACCCAAATTTCCTCATAATTTTTTTTGAGTGTCCTTTTTAACCTAATACATGCAACCCTACTAGATAAACCCACCTTAAGAGATTGAAGCTAGAAGTTATACTACATACAAAACAAGCTACTAGTATAACCTATTAAGTCGAATGCTATTTTAACCACACCTCATTTCACCCATCCCTATAACTCACATAGCTCTATTTATACAAGTGCACTAGGAGGGTGGATTTATTTTTGGCTTCATCCACATGTATAATTAATAGATTCTCCCCTTTCAATCCTTCGTAAGGAATGCTATGATTTTTACTCACTACATACTTTAGTCTATGCAGTGGTCCATGCATCACATGTATAAGCTTACCCCCTTCCTATCCTTCCAAATGGTAGCTTCAGAACTCACTCACTACATATGTCATTCTATGTAGTCAACCTTTTTACTTCTATCTATTGAAGAGGATCATGCTAATATCTACAATATACATAAGTCTATCTATGTAGGTGTACTAATCATACAGAAGAGTAATTTTTCACTCTCCATCATTGAGAGCCTAATAATCTTAATTGACTAATAAATAATCCTTGGACTAAGATTCATTTTATTGAAAAGCACTTGACTCGATAGTTAAATGATATTTCATTAACGTATGCTTAGAGTAATAACTCTTATAACTCAGTAACTCTTTAATTATTTAGTCGTGGTTTAAAATCCATTCTTGTAAGGTTACCTTGAATAAGAATCTAGTCTGGAACATGGAGAAAACCATAAAAAATAAAATCCCATCCTTTTGGAAATAGATGTTTTTAAATAGTGGGTCTCATTACAGTTTAACATATCCCATTCTTCACTACAAAAAAAAGAGGTTTCTCAAGATAATAAAAACCACTGTACCCAATTCTATTTTCTTACATGTCTCTCTTGTTATAAATATAACCAAGGTCAAAGAACTAGATCACTACCAAGGATTCGAATTCACTAACATGTATCACTCCTTAGATTACTCATCAGTGCACTAACTCATGCTTTAATGCAATTCTTCAGCACAAACCAGATGAACAAGTTAACAGAAGGTAAAGTCTTGGTCAACTAACTGTCCATATGAGGAGTGCTAAAAAATCAATTATTTTCTTGGATTAATTACAAATATTTAAATCTTAAGTCTAAGTTTGAGGATTATGATTTAGTCTAACATAATGAATATCTAATACTCACTTAACATCATAAAACTTATTTAAATCCATCACCACATTAACACATGAAGGCAACATATTCCAAAGATGGTTTCAAGGTATAAAAGGTAACGTAAATCAATATTTCTCATTATAAAAACTATTGGCTTAAAATTTACCCAATTACATTTTGGTATTTAACAAAATATCCTTTCCATCCAATAATCGACCATCTACAAATGTAATTCCATATTCACAATAATGATATCTAAAATCAATGAGGTATCACATCACTTTTGATGCAGTGCTTTGGTCACCAGGTTCTTTGTTTTAATAGCAACAACCTCTCTCAGTTATCAGAAGATCCAACCCATCATTTTATGTCACCAATGGTGGAAGCTTTAGCAGCCATTGATAAAATACTATCTTGGAAATGGATCAAAGACGAATCCAAACAACTTCATTGCTTCTTTCATGTCATGCATACTTATCATTAAATAAGCACTCAAATGGTAATTCCTTTATTAATTACCCAACATCTACTTTAAGTCATTTTTCAAAGTAGTTTTATTGAATAGCTTATAAAATAAATAGCAATCCACACACAAAAGTTTGTAAATAATATGTTCCAAAATCATTAATCAACAAAAATGAAAGATCATTTATTTTATTTTCCCTATAAATAATATAACCAAAATATTTTGATAAAACAATACTTTCAAGAACATTATTTTCAAGAGTGCAACAATTCAAAAAATATATTAAAATATCATATTTTAATACAATAATTAACTATAATAACGAACAATGATACACATCCATTTACATTCGTAAAACTACTCAATAATTATTCAGATAAAAACAACAATCATGTGCAACCAAACAACCTTCCTATCACAAAAGGCAATGATAAATATTCTTTCACATCAATGTGATATCCTATCTGGTATATTTCCAAAAAAAATGTATACATAGCAGAGTCAAATACATATCTATCAATACTAAGTTTGTCATAGTGATGCAGGAGCATCCGGTGATAGTGTGGGCAATTTTGCATCCTTCAAAATTTTCTTCAAGTACTTGTATTTTGAAATACATTAATTCATTCCCGGGAGGGGAAGTTGTGCGAAGCAGAGGAGGAGAGCTTCAGGCGTCGCGATATCGCGACGTTATCATTTGGCATTAGAGGGGGGACCTTAGACGTCGCGATATCGCGACGGTCTTCGAAGGCAAAGCGGAGGAAGGAGTCCTGTCACGATATCGTGACGTTGGTTCAACATAAGGGCAGAGAGGATGTTGACGTCGTGATATTGCGATGTCGCGATATTGTGACGATGGTACAATGCAAAGGCAAAGGAGATGTTACTGTTGCAATATCGCGATAGGTCACGATATCATGGCCTGTCGCGATGTCGCGGCCAGTCAAACGCCGACACGTGGCACACTTTGGTTAGCCACGAAAGTTAATGAATTTAGAAGGCTGGGCAAGACCCGAAGGGGAAAAGCAAGCAGAAGGCGTAGCAAAGGACTTCGGCAAGGTAAAGACGAAGGCGTGGAGGCAGTTGGTCGTGATATCACGGCCAGTAAAGGGGCGACACGTGGCGGTCGTGAAGGCCGACACGTGGCCGGTATTTCGATAGTGTTGAAAGTTAAAGAAAGATAGAGAACGAGACCAGGGGTGATTAGCGAACGGTCGGGCTAGACCAAACCGAACACGTGGCAGTTGTGAAGGACACGTGGGTCGAGTATGTTGCGACAAGGAGAAAGATTGGATGGATGTACACGCAGCCGACCACGTGTATGCAAGTTAATTTGGGGGTCTCTTAAGCTGTTAAGGAAGGTGTCGACCGCGCTCTTTTCGTCTTGGCTTTACTGGCATCGAAGCATTTACAGGTGATGGTTTAATGGAAGGGACAACAGTACAAAGGACGGTCAGAATGATGCGGCCGATGCAGAGAGGCCATCAATGCCGGTATCTTGATAGATTGGGCAGGTCGACATTTAATATTGGAATTTCAAAAACACAGGAAGGGGGAAATTTGAATTTGAAATTTTTATTAGGTGGAGGCATTGATTGCCGGGGAGGACCGGGACCTCGTTAAAAAGACGGAATTTTTGTTTTCAGAGGACGGCGGACCGGAGAACAGAGGAGGAAGTAGAACAGAGAGGGGAGAACAGAGTCGAAGCCGAGGCCGGCCATTGTAAGCCTGCGGGCTATTTTATTTTAAATGCATGTAAATATTTAAAATTTGAATGAGAATGCAGAGTTCGTAAGGTCCCTATTTTTCTGGTGCCCCGTCAGTGGTATCAGAGCCCGTAGCTCCTGAGCGTACAACAGACCGTCGAAAGAGAGAGGCAGTTGTACCAGGACGTGTGGGAGGGCTTGAGTTCAGAGAAGATGCCTCCGAGAAGAAACCCGATGGGTGGCAGAGGCATGGCAACGAAAGATTTTCGGGCATTGCAACGACAAGTCCAGGCCCTGCAAGAAGAGCTACGCAGAGGACGTGAGCCGAGAAGGGATGCAGATAGTGAGGATGAAGTGGAAGAGGAGAATCAATTTGAAGAAGAGGAAGAAGATGTAGATCCGGCCCAGGCTAGATTGTACAAGGCCATATCCCAGATCGGGAAGAGGCCGAAGTTAGAGGTTCCCACGTATTCCGGGAACTTGAACCCAGAAGAATTGATAGACTGGGTGAATGAATTAGAAGAATACTTTGAATACGAAGAAGTTGAAGACCCTAACCGGGTCAGATTTGCTAAGACCCAATGGAAGGGTCATGCTAGCATTTGGTGGAAGGGGGTACAGCTGGAGAGAAACCGAAGAGGAAAAGAACGGATTACCAGGTGGGACAGAATGGTGGAGAAATTAAAAAGACAGTTCATCCTTGTTGACTATGAGCTGGATCTGTTACGTAAAATGCAAAGCTTGAGGCAGATGAACAAGACAGTTCAAGAATACACGAAGGAATTCTATAAAATCTCCATCAGGACCGGGCATTTGGAGGCAAGCAAAGAAAAAGTGGCCTGTTACATTAATGGGTTGAGGCCGAGTGTGCAGGAGGAGTTGAGTTTGGTTTGGGTAAGCACCATCGAAGATGCTTACCAGTTTGCTTTAAAGGTTGAAGGAAAATTGAACCGAAGGTTTGACAACAAGCAGAAAGTGAAAGGACCGGGAGGAAAGAACGGTGGAAAGAAAGAAGGAAAGGAAGAGAAGAAGGAAGAAGAGAGCAGCATCCGAGATCAGAGAGAAGAGGAAGACCCAAAACCGCAAGTTCAGAATGATAACTACCCGAGAGGAAGGGGTAGATCTGGACGCGGGAATGAAAGGGGAGTATTTCGTGGAACATGTTTCCATTGTGGAGAAGAAGGACACCGGGCATTTGAGTGCCCACAACACCGAGAAAGGACAAACAAGAGGCCAGTGGGTCCTGCCAGAGCAGTTATAGCAGTTGAAGATGCTGACTCGGAGCATTCTGAAGAAGCTGAAAAGGGAGAGACCATGATTGTGAGGAGGACCCAGCAGGTTGAGGAAGACAAATCTGAGCAGAGGAGAAGTTTGTTCCGCACCCGGTGCAAGAGTGCAGGCAAAGTTTGTAATGTGATCATCGACAATGGAAGTACAGACAACTTAGTTTCTGAGGAAATGGTTTCTAAGTTGCAGTTGGAAAGAAGGAGGCACCCGCACCCATATCGGATTGCATGGTTGCGGAAGGACCACCGAGCTTGGGTCCGGGAATAGTGTTTAGTCACATTCCAGATTGGGAGGTACCAGGATGAAGTCCTGTGTGATGTATTCCCCATGGATGCTTGTCATTTGCTGTTGGGCAGGCCATGGCAGTTTGATCGGAGTGCAGTGCATGATGGCCGTGCAAATACTTATTCCTTGGTGAAAGATGGAATGCGGCACAAGTTGAAGCCGTTGCAGATGGAAGATGAAAAGGTGTGTAGCAATGCCAGAATTTGTCTGGTAGAGGGCAAAAAATCTTGCCCAGAAGCGGGATTTGAGCAAATTGTAAAGGTTGTTGAGTGTTCGGAGATATTACAAGGGATGCAGACCGAATGGCTTAGAAGTGAAGGTCACTTCTCTTGTTACCCCGGGAATCTGATGCAGGAGCATCCGGTGACAGTGTGGGCAATTTCGCATCCTTCAAAATTTTCTTCAAGTACTTGTATTTTGAATTACATTAATTCATTCCCGGGAGGGGAAGTTGTGCGAAGCAGAGGAGGAGAGCTTCAGGCGTCGCGATATCGCGACGTCGCGATATCGCGACGTTATCATTTGGCATTAGAGGGGGGAACCTTAGACATCATGATATCGCGACGTCGCGATATCACGATGGTCTTCGAAGGCAAAGCGGAGGAAGGAGTCCTGTCGCGATATCGCGACGTTGGTTCAGCATAAGGGCAGAGAGGATGTTGACGTCGCGATATCGCGATGTCGCGATATCATGATGATGGTACAATGCAAAGGCAAAGGAGATGTTACTATCGCGATATCGCGACAGGTCGCGATATCGTGGCCTGTCGCGATGTCGCGGCCAGTCAAACGTCGACACGTGGCACACTTTGGTTAGCCATGAAAGTTAATGAATTTAGAAGGCTGGGCAAGACCCGAAGGGGAAAAGCAAGCAGAAGGCGTAGCAAAGGACTTCGACAAGGTAAATACGAAGGCGTGGAGGCAGTTGGTCGTGATATCATGGCCAGTAAAGGGGCGACACGTGGCGGTCGTGAAGGCCGACACGTGGCCGGTATTCTGATAGTGTTGAAAGTTAAAGAAAGATAGAGAACGAGACCAGGGGTGATTAGCGAACGGTCGGGCTAGACCAAACCGAACACGTGGCAGTTGTGAAGGACACGTGGGTCGAGTATGTTGTGACAAGGAGAAAGATTGGATGGATGTACATGCAGCCGACCACGTGTATGCAAGTTAATTTGGGGGTCTCTTAAGCTGTTAAGGAAGGTGTCGACCGCGCTCTTTCCGTCTTGGCTTTACTGGCATCGAAGCATTTACAGGTGATGGTTTAATGGAAGGGACAACAGTACAAAGGACGGTCAGAATGATGCGGCCGATGCAGAGAGGCCATCAATGCCGGTATCTTGATAGATTGGGCAGGTCGACATTTAATATTGGAATTTCAAAAACACAGGAAGGGGGAAATTTGAATTTGAAATTTTTATTAGGTGGAGGCATTGATTTCCGGGGAGGACCGGGACCTCGTTAAAAAGATGAAATTTTTGTTTTCAGAGGACGGCGGACCGGAGAACAGAGGAGGAAGTAGAACAGAGAGGGGAGAACAGAGTCGAAGCCGAGGCCGGCCATTGTAAGCCTGCGGGCTATTTTATTTTAAATGCATGTAAATATTTGAAATTTGAATGAGAATGCAGAGTTCATAAGGTCCCTGTTTTTCGGTGCCCCGTAACATAGGTTCACTCATGGAAGACATACAACATACATATTGCCTAACATCATCTGTTGTGTGGTTCATGCACCACGTCATCATTTTTACGATGAAAATAAGAGGTAAACTCCTCCTACATCCTTACATTTAGAACTTAATAATGAACAGGAGTAGATTTCAAGCTACAAGCTACTCTTGTTAAAAACTTATCATAGAACATTATATATGGCAAGTTCCACTGATTTAACAGAAAATAACATATCAATAATTCAGATATTTTCTCTCATCTTTCCAAAAATATTTAAACCTTACTAAAATAAAACACATAAGTAATTTCTAGATGTCTTTCTTCATGGTAAAATGAATAGTTCAAAATTATAATATACCTGGGTTCAATTGCCAATGTCCTTCTCGAAATGATTCATCTTCCTTCGTTATTTTCCATCTACGGTACTCTCCTTTCTTGCCCTCCGCTATCCTTTTGGCAATATCCCTTTCCTCTTTTCCAAACTTTGGGTCATTGATCAACCACTAACCAACCTCATTTTGGATTTTTTGAGCATAATGTTCATGGCTTGGCTAGCGACATGATGTCCATTTTTATTTACATAAAATTTGCTCATAAATATTATTTACCAAAAACAATACAAACCTACTTTTATGGAGCACAACGATCAACAAAAAAAGATAATTGTCTGCATCCTAATTTCTCATAATTTCATAATAAAACTCCTTCCAACAATTTCATTATTCAAAAGATATTTTTAATCAATAATATATATACATATATATAAATTTAAAATAAATAGGAATAATAAAATCAACACCCATTTCCTTTTTGAATAAATACTTTCAAACCAAATGTAGTTTTAACATGAAAAAGATCATTATGTAGCAAACAAGTTTTCATATCATGACATGCATCTTCATGAATGGAACATTCATCCATGTTATCTCAAATAGTTCCAACTAATAACCCATCACATCATTTCCCACAAGGCATCTATTCTCGGTGGTTTCTTCTTTCTCCTGCCTATAAAAGATCTTATTCCTACAAAAATGTAATTTAATTAGCAACATCACAGTCACACATAAATATGTATGTCTCATAGAACTTAAGCATGGAATTATCCTTCTTCCAAATAAAAATATACACACATAAATATATCTTTTTTTGTACGAAATAAATGCTTTGCATATACAAACTAAAATTGACCAAGCATTTCATCCTCAAAGCAGCATAGCAAAACATAAACTTATGGAAATTAAAAGTCTTGCCAAGGGAGGGTCATGACACCATGCCTACATCAAAAGGATGAAAAACTATGGGATATAATTATTACTGATGAAACTCATCCCGAGGGTATTGTAGTTAGGCAAAAGTGTTAAGGAGATGCAAGGGTATTTATGCTCATCACTTTTGAAGTGGTTGATGAAATACAACCATGTATCACTAAAGCAAAAACATCAAAATATGCATGGGATAGACTTTACACTATATTTGAAGGAAGGAATGAAACCACAAATCTTAATATATAATCTCAACTTCATACATTAAGGGTCCAATATGATGAGAGTATTTAACAATTCCTTTGAAAAATGTAGACTTGACTTCAAAGTTAAACACCATGGGAGAAAACATGGAAGATAATTTCTTAGTCTCAATTGTACTTAAAACTCTCCCTAGATCATTTAGAACATTGGTGGCATCTCTCCAATTATCAAATAGAAGGGTTTCATTTGAATAATTAGTAAACATCCTTCAACAATATTAAGTAGAAAAATAGTTGAGAGATGAGTTATTAAATAATGCTCTTATCTCCAAAATAAACCTCAAAAGAGTGCAAAGGCTCCTTCCACTTAATTTTTAGCACAAAATAAATCTCAATGGAGGAAGAGATATTTTCATATCTGTAAAGAGGGACAGGACAAAGATATTTTCATATTTGTAAAGAGGGACAGGACACCAAGTTTTATAAATACAATATGATGACTCATGGGACTCAATTTTCTAGACTTTTCAAAGGAAGCAATAATTTCAATTACAGCAAGGAAAATTTCAACAAAGGTCGTAGTAGCAAGGGTATATTGCAAGGTGAATCTAAATCAAATTTTGAAGAATGTGAAATAGCACATAAGGTTCTTATGGCCAAGGAAGTGACAAAACCAATAAATAAAGGAGATAGTAAACAAGCCAAGAAACAAGTTAAAAATTAAAATGTGTCACCAAAAGAGAATGAAGATGAAGAGTTTTAAGAACTTAGGTCTAGCTTACAATCAATTCCTATAAATTTTGGTGAATGATACTTTGAAGATTCTGTGACAATATCTACTGGTGTAGTGAGAAGAATGTGTGTGGCATTATTTAATCTTGACATCCTTGATGTGCAATGTAGAAAGCAAATAGAAATAAATGAAAGTTTGAATAATCCCATGGTGAAAGATGTTTTTTGTGACACAAGTGATCTTCTTCAAGGATAAATTTTAGTTGTGATACTAGTGATTTGAGACCCATGATGACATATGGTTGTTATGATACATATGATATTGTACAAATGAAATATATAGATTGAGATACTTGTAATTTAGAATTGTTTATGAGAATATGGTTGTATTGGCCATGAAAAAAGCTATATTATCATAATTGAAAGTTATAATGATAGTTTAGATTATGTTGAAGTTCATTATGATGATGTGTAATATTTGAATATTGTTGGTAATGGTAAAATGAATCATAATAGTGATGAATAAATTGTATGATTTGAAATGTATACCAAAGGAATTGGTTCAAATATAATGAGAAAAATAGGATACAATGGTACAAGTTTGGGAAGCTATAGGCAAGGTATGAAAATGCCCCTAATGCTAGATATAAGGTTAATGAATGAAGGCCTTGGATATACAGATCAATTAGGTAGCAGTAATTCTTAATTTATGACAAGATAAATCTATGAAGAAAATTAGATGTATAGGTTTATTTTTTGTAGTCATTATGGAAGATTAAAAAATGTGACAACTAGGTGTTGGATCATACATACTTGTGATATTTGTGTAGGTGATACTCACTTCCAAAGAATTTTTTGGCACAAATATCAAGTGACCAACAAAATACATATGAATTGTAGATGGATGAATGTATCATAATGAGATAAAGCAAAAGAAATTTTGAATTGTTTCTACAAAAGAAGACTAAGTTTTGTGGTTGAGAAATATCATAATATAAGCTTTACTGTGGAACAATGTAATCATGGGAAATTTGAGATGCAGTAAAACATAATGTGAAAATATTTGAGCATGTGGAAGATCCCAAATCTATAATCTAGTGGTAATTTATTGGAGGTGATGACCTAAAGACAGATTTAAAGGTTGACCCAAAGGCAACCCAATGGAGATAATGACTAAAGATGACCCAAAGGCTATAGATCTAGAGGTGACCTAGAGGAATGATGATCTAGAGGCAACCCAAAGCCAAGGACCCAGAGGTGACCCAAAGGCAAACCCAATGATAGACTAAAGAGGTACACATAGTGGAGATTATCTATAGCCAAAGCCAGAGCCAATGCTCATAAAGTTAGATATAGAGCTAAAGCTAGAGAATATTTTTGTTGTACCTCTCCTAGAATCATAGTAGGGTAATAATATTTATATCAAATAATGTAATAAGGGGGGTGTTAAAAATTATTGTGTTATTTAATAAATTACAATCATTAGGGAATGATTGATGGTTTCACCTCATTTGAGGTTGGATAGTCACATTTCACATGTGAAGAATAAGAAGATGAAAAGATAGGGTTGAAGGTGAAACATTGAATATTCTCTTGAAACAAAGAGCTATGTTGATGTATAAATATGTATTTTGTATGAAATTTTAAGCTTGTGGAAATATATGATGGAATATTGGTAGAATTATATAAAAAATATTGTTTATCTTATCCTTATTTCCAACATCACTGAGGGATGACCCAAAATAAAATTTTCATCGACAGTTTAGAGATGATATTTGGAGGAACCATTTGTTGTGGCCTAAATACCTTTGATTTTCCTTTCAATTTTACCTTTGAGAAAGGTCTCCCTAATTCCTTTGAAATAATAACAAATAGATAAGGAGATAGTGGGTCACCCTTGTAAAGTTCATATGATATATCAAAGTATCTAGTAGGAGATCCATTGATCAAAATAGAATATTTTAAAGTGCTATAACAATATTTGATCTATTCACATCAACCTTGATCAATAATATTTGTCTTAGAATACCATGTAGAAAACTCTAGCAAACCCTATCATATCCCTTTTTCATATGAAATTTCATAAGCATAGTTGGATTTTTCATGGAATGAAGATAATGCAAGGCCTCCTGTGTAATGATTACACCAACAATAATTTTTTACCATGGAAAAAACCACCTTGTTACTCAAATATAACATAACCTATAATGAATTTTAACCTATTTTCCATAATTTTTTAAATGATCCTATAAATCATATTACAAAGGCTTATTGGAAAAAAATCATCAAGATATTCTCTCACCTTTCTTGGGAACCAATGTAATAAATGTGCATTGATCTCACTTATTTTAGCCTTCCTTTTTTGGAACACTTCAACCATAGCCAACATATCACTCTTTAATCCCCATAAGGGGGGTGGAGGTCCAAGGTTCAAATCTCGAGCCTCGTCAGACTGAACACTTGTCCCTTTCCTAGTGCTTTCAGTGGCGTAAAAGGTTTAAAATGATTGTGGCATGGTGGTTATAGGGGTGGACTGCACGAAGATCTGTGTGGTGGCTTCTGGGGCAGACACCGCAGAATACTATGGCGGCCATAAAAAGCTGGATAGCCTACCCGGATTCGTGGTGGCTACCGATTCCACCATGTAAAATTAAAAAAAAAACATATCACTCTTTAATAAATCCTAAAAAAATTGCAATAAAATTGTAGAAATTCTATATTGGCAAGTTCCTTGTTAGGATGGAAAGAGAAAACCACATGATGTAGCTCCTCCACAAAGATCTTCATTTTTACTAATATGAAAATTTATGGAATATTTTGCAAAAGCTTACCTTGAGCCTCCATAACTTGCTTAGCATATAGCATAATAATTTTGAAAAAAATAATTGCTTCCTTCTTGATGTGTTATTCTTCCTCAATAATTCTTCCTCCCAAAGTTGGAATATTTTTAATGCAATGAAAATAGAATTTTGTTCTATATTAGTAAAAGATTTAGTATATCTATCTTCTTTCTTAAACCATTTTTTACTATATTTTTGGAATAAATATGTAGTGAACCTACCCACTAGCTTATTATATTATCTAAAATTATATTTTAATATTATCTTATATATAATTTATCCTTAATAACCTATTAAATGGTTATTTAATAAAGGGTGGATATGAAAGGGTATTTCCTTTTATAATATAACCCTTAATATATATATATATATATCCTCCATGGAGAGTGAATCCACATCATTCTTTTTTCAATGAGTTTATATAGGTTTTTATGAGGGGTCTTGATCCTCTCACATTGAGTAGGGTTTAAACCTTGGAATTCTCAAAGAGAGGCCAAATCCCTTACCACTATAGTAAGCTTGCAGCTTGGAATCCACACCATTCTTATTCATATATCTCTTATATAGAGAATATTTTATAAATTTTACATAATGACCTATTGATCCATTGTAAAATATGACTCTTTTTTTAATGTATAATGATAATAAGAAAGTAAAGGTTTTTATTGTATCGCTCCAAATTTTTTGCATCCCTACCTTCAGGCTATAGGATCCGTGCCCGAAAGGAGGATGGAAAAAGGATGTCGCGATACCTCGGACTGAGAGGACTTTACGAAGGTCCCGCCTCTCAAGGGAGGTGTATTTTGGTGATTTTTCGACGGATGGTGGGTTCACCAAGAAACATTTAGCGGCAGTTTCCACGCCTAGGTTTTGGAATGTGTTTGATGAGTTCGTTTTAACATTAAGCATTCATATCCTAGGTTTGGCCGAATGAATCTAAATTAAAACTACATGAAAATACAACTTTCATGAATACAGCAAACAGATTTGAAAGCAAAAAATAGAGAATTTTATAGAATAACAATGAAAAATACCTGATCCGAATGTCCTGAGAAGATTCCGACGTTTGAAGCAGCTTTGGATCGCTCGTAATCCGACGGAATCATTCGTAATCCGACGAATCGTCTGAGACTGACAGATTCGTTCGAGATCTGACGAATTCGTTAGACGAATTCGCCAGAGACCTGCAAGATAGAAAACAGATGCAAAATACAAGAAATTCTATTGTGCTAACAGAGGCAAATTACACCAAATAGCAATATGAATACTGAACAATATTTAAGAACAAAATTTAAAGCCAATTATTGTACTTTAATAGCAGATCATGAACTTAGCATGCAATCTAAGCTAAATGGGTGAACTCCAAATGCAAAATAACATAAAAACTGAATAAATAATCTAATTTATAGAATAAAATGACAGAAACAGAGTTGAGAAAAGCAAACTCTAGGCACTGATTGCCTCGATGTGGGTTGCAGTCGAGATCGTCTCACATCAGTACAAAATCGTCTCGCATTCGACAGAATCGCCTTTGATCTGAACAGGTTCGTCGGTGATGATGGATGCTGGCTCCGACTGAAAAACAATGATGTACTTATAATAAAATCGATGTGGAACTAGTGCAAAAGCAAAATTTAGATGTTTTGATGCAGAGGGAATCAGTTTGCAGATAATTTCAGCCAGGGGTTGGGGAGGGAAAATCTTAGATATTAAATAGGCTTAGGGGGAGTAGGTAGGAGGTTGGAGATCATCCCAATTTGGGAGATCTCCAACGGGGGAGGGTCCCAATGGCGTAGACACGCTTCTACCCAGATTGGAGACCCGTTGGAACAGATTCCAACTATGCAAATTCAGTTTTGTGACAAGATCGTCTGGACATCCTAGTCCAGACGAAATCGTCAAATCTGGGGCGATATCGTCTGATCGACGACGATATCGTCAAACGGTCAAAACAACCTCTAAAATTGACGTGAAAAAGGGGGAAATGGAATACCCGACAATTAACAGGCGGTTTAGGAGGTTAAATTTTATTTTAAAATTATTTACTAAGGTGAATGTAAATTTTATAATTTTACTACGCCAATTTTAGGGTGCTACATTTCTTATACATAAGTATCCTAATTCATTCCATTGATTTCTACTATCTCTTATAAATTTTAGGGTGCTACATTTTGCCCCCTATTTAGTGAATTTTCTGAAGAAAATGCGTTAAAGATGAGTTCTTCTCGATCTACGAGAAAGCAAAAAATTATACCCATTTTTAGGCGACGATTCTTGGTCGAATCATACAATAGCTTACTATGGTGCCCCCTCCGTGTTTTTACCCAAATCGAACGTTTGAGGTAAAAACGCAAAAAAGCAAAAAATTATTGTTGAATAAAATTAAGAAAAATAGGGTAAAACCTTAATTCATTTCTACTGTTCATTTTCTGGTTTTTAGAGCTCTGAAGCAAAAATGGTGGAGACGACGCACAGATCTGCAGAGGTCCAGCGCGGTCTATGGGTAAGAGCCTAGACTTAGCTAGAACTGATTTAATTTAATTTTTACATGCTTTTTAAGTGATTTTTAGGTGAATTTGGAGCATCGCGGCCATTTTTGGCCGTCGACGTCGTCGGGACGAAATCGTCTCAATTTCGTCAATTTTGCCCAAGGGCGAAATCGATGAAAGGGGGACGATTTCGACAAGCGAGATCAGAGACGATTATGCTCAAATTTGGGACGATATCGTCCAATAGTGGGCGATATCATCAATTACATGAAATTGATCTTTAAGTTGCATTATTAATTACTGGAATTGTTATTAATGATTGTTTGTTGTTTATGTTGCAGAGAGGATTACTAAAGAGCAGGGAGTGGAAATATGGAGGTTTGAGAGATGACTTGGCCGCTCTAACATAGGCAGAGCGAGATCTGCTAGCACAGGCCGACTTACAGCATGTGGCGGAGATGCCACAAGTATCCACGAACATGGGGCTTCTAACAGCCCTAGCAGAGAGATGGTATCCGAGTTCTTCCTGTTTTTGGTTACCGACAGGGGAGATGGCTCCCACACTAGAGGATGTATGGAGGATTCTGAGAATCCCCATACAAGGACAGATGATCACTCCTACGGTAAATTAGGGCCACACTATGGGATGGCTATGTGGTGACCCGAGCTTCGCCCTGGAGAAGGGCGGAGTGAATATCGAGGCACTATGCCAGATGCTTGGGGCATCCAGACTCACACGAGTTCTAGCTGGAGTGGTTGGTGGACTTCTGCTGTGCCACCAGAGCGGGTGCAGGGTACCATGGATGCTCGTAGATGTGATCTACGATATGAGAGACCATGGGTATAGGTTTTGTTGGGGTAGTTTTGTTCTATGCCGGTTGTACAAGATCCTGTATGGGGTCGTGTACAAGGGCGGGCGATGTCTGGTGATGACATCGCTCCTACAGGTTTGGTGCTGGGAGCACATTGTAGTGTGGAGGCCGATAGGGCTTCCACTGACAAGGGTGGACGGGGAGAGGCCCCGAGTCTTCTACTGGTGGCTCCGGAGAGGGTCACAGCGACGGATCGACCTACCGATGTCCCGGAGGCTATTGGATGACTTGGTCCCGGATCAGATCACCTGGAGGCCATGGAGAGGGCACCCAAGGTGGGCCGAGGACAAACAGGAGCTGGCTCGCATCAGGCGAGTCTACTGGCTACGTATGGATAGAGGAGAGGTGGAGCTCCATCGCTATGACCAAGTTTTGAGACAGTTTGGTTTGCAGCAGGGGATCCCATCTCTCAGGGACTACAAGTTTTCTCAGACTGTCTAGGATAACACCACGGTTTGTAGGGCTCCTGACATGCAGCACTTCTGGAGCCAGGACGCGAATGATGCCCCCATCCAACCAGTGGATGGGGATGACACGGGGGTAGCCGATTGCTACGATGCTTGGTATGTAGACATCCGCCCTCCACGGATGACGAGGGCACAGGGTCTGATCCACGTAGTTGTGCGTCAGATAGGGAGGCAGTGCCAGGCAATGATAGAGGAGGCCACAAGCACGGGAGAGGTCGTGACAGTGGGAGAGGAGGGAAGAGAGACCCCCATCTCTACATAGAGAGAGGCCACCATCACCCGATAAGGGCAAGGCATTGACATTGGAGAGAGCAGCGAGACAGTGACTCTCTGAATGGAGAATATTCATCTCCAGACACAGGTGCAGACTCTGCAGGATGAGGTTGCACGACATCGAGCTGAGGTGACACAGCTAAGAGACAAGATTGCACGCATCAAGGCACGGGGCAGAGGGGCGAGCACTCAAGAGCTGATGCGGTCGGTTGCTCAGATCGCATTCTACCAGGGGATCTATTTTTAGATGGTGCTCGAGGGCCAGAGGGTACAGCTGTCGGCTGCTATTGTAGATCCGATCAGGACAGGGTCGTCGAGGAGCTCATCTTGATCGATGACGAGGACTCGTAGTACCACACATACTGCGATGGGGCCACCTCGTCCTCTGTAGGGCGGGGGAGGAGATGAGGTTGAGAGCTCTAGGGGCTCTTGAGACACTGCTCGGAGGACATTTGATTAAGTATGCCAAGATATGGATTGTGGCATACCAATCTAACTGATATGATGTACATATATTTTTTAGATATATATGATGATATATTTTTGATCATATGACTTGTGTCTTGAGTATGTTTATGATGATTTTATGTTTTGATTGATTGATTTGAAAATTCATGTAATTATGTCGTTGGAAATATTATAATTTGAATGTCATGCTATAAAATTTTAAATGAAATAATCTCATGTAACAAAGTGGTTGTATGTGATGCAATAATTTTGATAAAAATAAAAGGGGACTTTTAACAATAATTTCAAAGGACATTGTCGCTATTATAGACCATTTCATGGAGTCGCCGCTCACTCGGTCGTCAAGATAATCCCCGTATAGAAATATTGCGAAAAGTAAAAGAGTGCTTAAGAGACTGTCTTAAGACTTTGTTGTGATAGTGCAAATGATGATGATGATGGTTGGTTTGTTTTCAGATTTTCATGAAAAATATTATGCATGAAATATTTTAAAATGATTTTTGCTAGGCATAAATTCCTAAGTGTGATAAAATTTGTGAATAATTCCTTAGGAATTATACCATCATTGCAAAGTTGAAGGTTGACATAATGACATAAAAATAGTGAAAAAATGGGTTTGCTTTTGAAAAGCATAATTTGTGTAAAATGAAGTCATATGGTTTTTATGATTTTTGATAAATGGGGGAATAAAAATTGTTACAATGGTTTGCGCTAGGCATAGAATATGTAGGTATAGACTTATACCATCATCGCGAAAATCCAAAAAAATAGTTTTATTGCATGGTTGATTTTTTGATGAACAAAAAAGATGAAAATGAGGACTTGCGCTAGGCATAAAATTTCAATTTTGGTTTTGAAACTATACCATCGTCGCAAAAGTCAACCAAATATATATGATTTGATTTGTGTAATTTGGAAGAAATTTTTGATTTTTTCTAATTCTATAGTTGTCTTTGTGAAAAATAATTGTACTTGATTATTCCAAACAAGTTGCAAAAATAATATTTCAAAGTATTTTGAAGACAAAAGTTAGATTTATAAGGAATCCCATGTGCATATGTGCATTCATTTCTGATCTTGATTTATCCTAATGATAAACAAAATCTCTCAAATACAAATGTGTGTGCAATTGCATTGTTCATTTACCAGTTGTGATCAAGATACTATGATACAAGTGATTTGAGGAAACCAAATAAATGTTCATTAACCATGATGTAGATGCATATAACCATATTAGACTACTATGTAGGTCGGATTATCAAGAGCTAGCTAATCCATAAGCAGACATAGGTCTGTACAAAAGAAGGTCGCTAATGTGACAGACATATCGCCACGCTAGGAGTTACCCAAGGCCAAGCAGGTTGGGCACAAACTACCTGTTATGGGGCTTACCTCACAGTTTTCAAATAATTGAGAATTCCAGGGATTCAAGCTCATCAACCCTTATTTTCTTTTCAAAGGGTTGGGAAAAGGGATTTTATTGCTTTCTTCCGTTATTTTGAACTTTTTTTATTTTTCTTTTTGTATTTCTTTTGCTTGATAATACTTGGAACATTGCTGAAATAACATTTTTCTTTTCTCTTCTTTCTTGAATTTTTCTTCTCTTTTTCTTTGCTAGGGATACTTGCTCGGATTAGTTGTAGAGCAAGGGATTTTTATTCTAGGTAGGGGTGAGCTTGTCCTTTTGTCAATTCTCAAAGATTCTAGACCATGTGCATGATAGGATAGCAGGGGAAACTTTTCACTCAAGAAATCAGTTCTACTATGTAGCAAAACATGGAATTACAAATATAATCATTTTATTGTGAAAAGATGTGCTTGGTTTAGGTAAATAACAAGATCAATTCTCTATTATCAAACTTTATTTAATTGAAATTTGTGAACTTTGATATAAGAGAGATTAGTAATCATTCCAGATAAAAGCAAGATATTTATTTTTTTGTGAGTGTGCAAGTGAGGGATTCAAAATAAATGCTAATTTATCCAAAATAAGTTGAAACATATAACTGCAATAATTGTAAGAAAATAAATATAAACACTTTTGAGAAGTTTTGAGAATGTTGACTCTCTCTTTCTTCTATATATTGTTTTGGTTTTGAAAGAGTCAAGCATATAGCTGTTTTTAGATTTTTATTTTGATTTTTGTTTTTGAGCAAAAGGAACTTAACTAGTGCTTTAAATAAATGCAATAGATAGTTTTTGAAGAGTTTTCTGGGAGATTTATGAATGTTTTTGGTGTTTTTTTGAATAAATTGAAAGAAATACAAGATAGTAATTTTGAACAAATATATACATGGATGAAATGACCAGATTTATGCATAGTAAAGTTTAAGATGCAAAATATTCATGGGTTCTTTAAGTTCTTTACCATCTAAGGTAGATAATTTATATGCTCCTGATTCAAATTTAGCAGTAATGATGTATGGTCCGAGCCAGTTGGGCTCAAATTTACCTTTAAGTTCCTTAGTTGCATTTGTATTTTTTTTTATTTTCTTTTAGAACAAGGTCGCCAATCTCAAAGGATCGATGACGAAATTTCTTAGCATATGATCTTTTAAGCTTGTTTTGGTAAGCACGGAGATGCTCCAAAGCATTGATGCATTTTTCATCGAGGAGTTCCAGCTGACTGAGTCTGCCAGCATGATATTCATCTCCTACTTCGGTATCTTGAAGTAGTAGAGCCAAATAAGGAACTTCCAATTCAAATGGAAAAACTGCTTCAGCACTGTAAACCAAAACAAATGGTGAAGTTCCAGTGGGGGTTCGAACACTAGTTCGATAAGCCCACAAGGCTGGATATAATTGAATATGCTAGTCATGGCCAGTTTTATTGACTAATCTTTTGAGAATTTTGATTAAAGTTTTGTTAGATGCTTCTGCTTGACCATTACCCTGAGGATAATAGGGGGTGGACTAGCGATGTTGAATCTTATATTTTTGACATAAATTTTTAACATCTTTATTTTTGAAAGGAGTTCCATTGTCAGAGATGAGATTCACAGGAATTTCGAACCTGCAAATGATTTGATTAAAAATGAATTTAGAGACCTGTGAGCCAGTGCAAGAAGCTAAAGGCATAGCTTCAACCCACTTCGAGAAATACTCAGTGGCAGTTATGATGAACTTGTGTCCATCAGATGACACAGGATTGATTTTACCAATAATATCCAAGCCCCATTTAGAAAAGGGCCAAGGAGATGAAATAGCCTGCAACTCTTATGCAGGTGCATGGACAAGGTCAGCATGTTTTTGACACTTGTCGTAATGGCGCACATACTCATGTGCATCTGTTTCCATGGTAGGCCAAAAGTATCCTATCCGAAGGAGCTTTTTAGCAATGGAACTACCACTAAAGTGTCCTCCACAAGATCCATCGTGGGCTT
This sequence comes from Wollemia nobilis, assembly GCA_028583015.1. Taxonomy (NCBI): domain Eukaryota; kingdom Viridiplantae; phylum Streptophyta; class Pinopsida; order Araucariales; family Araucariaceae; genus Wollemia; species Wollemia nobilis. The sequence continues at coordinate 831,081 of JAQPPZ010014915.1, forward strand.
CACTCAAGGCTGATTTAGACTCTTATAAGTTTAAACATCTTAATAGGATACCTTCAAAAGATCTCCTATATAAAGTATTGCCAATTATTACAAATTGACTTGCTCGTCGACGTAATAATCGATGCTGGTTTCTATTAGAATTAGCAGGGAAAGTCCCATTTTGGAGAAAATCAAATATGTCTCTATACCAAGGTTCAGGAGTAGTTTCATTAATTAGAAACACATCCAAAGGCTCTAAGCATGACTTAGTTGAAGCGAGTTCCTGGAGCCGATGAATAATGATAGTGGCATATTCGTCGTCTAACTCCAAGGGCAGGAGAGATGCAGTGACGGCCATGGCATCAACTGCACAGTTGCTAGTTCGAGGAATGGCTTCCAAGGTGACTTGATCAAACAAGGACATTAGTTGTAAAACATAGGCCTTATATGGGTGAAGTTTATCATCTCTAGTTTGATAAACTTCATTAATTTGGTTTATAACTAATTGGGAATCCCCAAAAACTAAAAGGTGTTTAATTTTTAGTGCTAGAGCAGCTCGTAATCCAAGGATTAGAGCTTCATACTCAACAGTATTGTTGGTGCAAGCAAAGTTCAGTTTGAAGGACAGAGGAATAAGATGTTTTTGCGAAGATATTAAAATAATACCCGCACCAGCCCCACACATGCATCGAGCTCCATCAAAGTATAAGGACCATTGTTCAACAAGGTCTCGCCTCTAATTGAAGGCATTCATCAGGAAACTCGATAATGAAGGGATGAGTAGACTCTAAGGGTGCAACAGCTAATTGATCTGCTATGATTTGACCCTTAACAGACTTCTGTCCTATGAATGTGAGATCAAACTCGCTTAGAGCAAAAACCCACTTGGCTGTGCGACCCGATAAATAAGGTCGACTCATGAGATACCTTAAGGGATCGTATTTAGCGATGACATATGTTTTTTGGCTAAGAATATAATGTCGTAATTTTTGTGTAGCAAAAATGACTGCTAGACATAGCTTCTCTAACGTTGTATAGTGGGTTTCATAACTGATGAAGGTTCGGCTAATATAATAATTAGCACATTCTCATTTTTCATCATTGAGTTGAGCTAACCTAGCTCCTAAGGCAGAATCTAAAGCAAAAATATAGAGGACAAATGGGCGATCAGATTTAGGCGGTGAAAGCACCGGTGGGTTAAGGAGATATTGTTTGAGAAGTTCAAAAGCTTCTCTACATTCTGTGTCCCAATTGAAAGGGACATCCTTCTTAAGAAGTTTGAGAAAAGGACCAGTTTTGTCCGCCAGCTTATCAATGAAGCGACGGATAGCTTGAAGTTTACCCTGTAAACTTCGTAATTCAGATATATTAGTAGGTGCGGGCATATCGATGATAGCAGCAATTTTGAGAGGGTCAATTTTGATACCACGTAAAGAAACTAAAACCCCCAATAGTTTGCCGGACTTAACTCCGAATATACATTTTTCTAGATTTAATCGAATGAGATATTCTCGTAATCGATTAAATACTTTTCGCAAATCATCCAAATGATGATCTTCAATAAGAGAGCGAGCTATAATATCATCTACATAATCATGTAGGATATCATGCATCATATCATGAAAAATGTAGGTCATAGCTCGTTGGTAAGTTGCACCTACGTTCTTTAAGCCAAATGGCATCACTTTCCAAAGAAAAGGTACCCCAGGGGGTAATAAAGGTTGTTTTAGCCTGGTCTTTAGGAGCTATCCGAATTTGATTATAACCGGAGAATCCATCCATTAAGGACATCATCCCACTTCCGGCAGTAAATTCAATAATTTGATCCATGTTTGGAAGAGGAAAGTCGTCTTTAGGGCATGCAGCGTTGATATCTCTAAAATCAATGCAAACCCTAACTTTGGTAGCTTCTTTTTTGGTGACTGGAACTACATTTGAGATCCATTCAAGCATAATCAATAGCTTGTATAAAGATAACATTCAGGAGTTTTTCTAACTCCCCTTTGACTAGCAAAGCCACTTTGGGATGCATTTTTCTAAGTTTTTGTTTAACCGGTTTAGCATCCGAATGGACCACTAGATGATGCATGACTACGGAAGGGTCTAGACCTAGCATATCTTCGTATGTCCAAGCGAAGACATCTTCATACTCTTTAAGGAATGCAATGTATTGTTCTTGTTTTTCTGGACTTAGTTCTGCTCCAATATTGATTATGTGAGGATTGTCCTCAGTTCCAATGTTAATTTTAATGACATTTTCTACCTCCATGTGTAGATCTCTTTCAAAATTAGGTGGGGCATGTGAAACACCCAATTCTTGTAATTCTTGTAAGGTTAATTTAGATAATTCATTCTGAGGATCAGTGGCCTCAAGTTGGGCTATAGTTGGTATAGAACCATCAAAATAAAACCCATTGTGTAACATCTCTTCAACAGAGACATCATGGAAGATATCTCCTTCCAACTCTTCATCGGGGTCAGTAATCATTTCAGGGTATGCTATGGATAGCATGTTACATGAAAACGACTGATTATTAAGAGGCAAATCAACATGCCTATCCAAATAATCTTGATAGCATATGAGGTGATCATCATCCTCAAAAGGAAAGGGTTGACCCTTACTAGGAAATAGGCCCACACCACAATAGGAAGGCCACGGTTCTACCTCGAAAGGTTCTTTCATGCCATTTTGGAAAGGTCCCAAGACTTTCCCTTCATATCCCATTTTAAGCATCATGGGTTTAGCTTTAATATAATCATTGGTAAAATAACACCGAGCGTATCCCTCATGATGAGTTTTGATATTCCGAGGGATTCTTCCCTAGTCATATCCTTTATAAATGAATGCACAACTCCCGACTTGGTAAGTACTTCCCATAGGTTGTGGGAGGCCCAAAGTACGAGGAGATGGTGGCAATTTATTTAAAAGGTTTGAATCTTGCATGAAAGCATTCATTTTTTTTATATTAAGGTTGTAGATAAATCTGGTAATAGTTCATCAGAAAGGGCATAAGATGTAGAAGGTTTATTACCTATGTCTTGAGATGTGGAAGGTATGATAGATGTGTCTAGAGGTTTTGAATTTGTAGGGATAATAGTTGAAGGATTGGTTGTAAAATCTTTTTGAGGTTCTAGAAGAATTTGTTTAGAGGGTTGTTGATCTATATAGGAGGATGAAACAAATGGAGGGGAACTAGGTGAAGTTATGGGTTTATGTTTCATAGTTTTAGATGAAAAAGAAGAACTAGGATGTGTGGATGATAGAGCTGGGCAAAATTGCACTCCAACTGGTTCTGCCAAAGCACACATATCAAAAGGTCTAGGGTCACCATGAATAGTGACCAACTAATTTTTAAACTCAAATTTAACACATTGGTGTAAAGTTGATGGGACCGCTTGCATGGCGTTGATCCAAGGGCGACCCAAAAGTATATTGTATGATGTTGGGCAATGTACAATAAACACGGTTGTTTCTAGGTTTCTAGGACCAACTTGCAATGGGAGGGTGATAACTCCACACGTTTCTTGTGTTTCGTCATTAAAATCTTTGATGATCATATCAGTTTTCTTATTTCATCACTTCTAAAGCCAAATCGTTGGTAGAAGTCAAAGGTGCAAATGTTTAGAGATGAGCCATTATCAATAAAAACTCGTTTGACAGCTACATCTCCAATTAAAGCAGTAATGTATAAGGGATTGTCCTTATGTAAACTGTGTTGCGGGATATCTTTATCCCTAAAGTCAATACAATCAATCTCTCGAGTGATGATCATATGGGCCATAGCTTCAGGTTGAATGTTTTGAGGTACCATCATTTGGCTCAATGTAAGAATCAACTCATCCCTATGGGTGGGAGAGGATCTCAATAAATCTAAGAGGTAAATTTTGGCTATAGTGTTGGATAATTGTTCGTTAATACTATAAGGGGGTTTAGGTTGAGCATTAGAAGCAAGATTCCCTTTATTGGGATTTTTTAGAACGAATGGAGCTGATCCATCGTTCTGGTTTGGTTCTTGTTGGGAATTTTGAGCTTGTTGTCGAGTAACGACTCCAATGGTTCCTACAATGTTATAGTGATGACGTTGAAACGGTCTCGGTTGAGAATTTATGGCTTGTTCATAAGGAAGGACTATATTAGAAGAAGGTCGAGTAGTGACTCTTCTAGGAAATGGTTCTTCTAGAACCATAGCATCTCGTGATAAGGTTGAATAGGATCCGATTTGTTTTCAGAACTATTCGATTGGTTTGAAGTAATGTCTAGTTCACTTTCACTATCTGATTCTATATCACTAGAATTAGAAGTTTGAAAATTATGTAAGGGCCTGGTTGTAACTAGGGATAAGGTTGTGTCAAATATTTGAGAATCCTGAACAGGTAATTGTTCGCTAATGGTTCCTACATATCGGGTAGGAGGGGGAACATTATTATGTTCGATTTGATTGGCCACATCTTTACCATGTCTTGGTAAAGGGTGTTGAAATATGTCTAAAGTTTGATTGGCGTTTTGATTTTGATTTTGGGGAATGGTCTTTTGAGTATTATTATGAGGGTTTTGTTTAGGTTGGAAGGCTTGCACTTCCATTTCATTATTGTCAATCAAATCTTGTATTTTATGTTTCAATATTTTACAGGTGTTGGTAGAATGTCCAGGTCCTCTATGGAAATCACAGTGCAAATCAGCTCTATATCCGGGTATACTTGGGTCAGGTTCCCGGATAGCGGGTAATTGGATCAAACCTCTTTCGAGTAATTGAGGTAAAATAGTTGACAAAGGTTGGTTTAATCTAGTGAATTCTCGAGGAGGCTTGTCAGGAGGTTTCAATATGAATTTTTCTGTTGTCTTTGTTGCATTGATATTAGCAACATTTTTGCTATTAGTGACTCCATCATCGACAACCTGTTTGTTTTTATATTGATTTCTGGATGTTTTCTCATCATCCTTCTTCCTAAGTTGGCCTCTCCTAATGAGGGCATCTTCTACTCTTCGAGCTAAATCTATAGCTTGATCGAAGGTAGTTAGGGTAGCAGTTGATAGTTCATAAGATAGTTGTTCTTGTAAATTGTTGATGAAAATGTCTAACATTTCCCTATAGGGTAGCACAAAGTGCAGTTTTCCTGTCAATTGCATCCATCTAGCTAAGAAATCAACAAAACACTCATCTTTATCTTGTTTTAAATTGTATAGGTCTTTAATAGTTACATGCCTCTCGATGTAGGCACTAAATTGATGGACAAATGATTCAGCTGTTTCTTCAAAGTTTCTTAAAGAATGAGTGGGCAATTGATAGTACCACTCTAATGCCATTCCACCTAAACTTTTGGGGAACATTTTTAGTAATAGCAAGTCGTCATGCGATATGTCGTGACATGCTATCCTAAACATTCGAAGATGCTCTATGGGATCTTCGGTTCCTTTATATATAGGCAGGACGGGCATGGGAAAATGTTTAGGGTATGGTTGAGCTACAACTATGGGATCCAAAGGTTGACTACAAATCTCTCGATAATTATACGAGGGATGGTAGGGATCTATCTAGTCCATACGTGAAGCCAATTGTTTCACCATGGCTTCCAGATTACTAGTTTGCCCCCCATATTGGTTTGGTAGGGCATTGACATAAGTGTTATAGGCATATGATGGAGGAACATGCAGGTTAGATGCCATGTTACTGTTGTGTAAAGTATTGGTAGGAAAAGTATTATGGAGGAATTTTGAAGCTGTATTATGTTGTATTCCAGATTGCTGAAAGTTTGTATTTGGCTTAGTTTTAGGTTTCTGTTTACTTAAAGCATTTTGCTCAATAGTTTGGTGGAATAAAGTAGTGAAGGGAATTTTCTTTTGTGCGGGAGTGATTTTAGGTTGAGTAACAGGTTCCTTAGGAGGTTGGGTAACCTGTTGTTTTGACATACTTTGGGCTATAGTGACCATATTCGTATTGGATGGTCCACCCTTGTCACTTTCTTGATCAATGAAAGACAAGGGATTAGTCTGCATATTGCACATATATTCCATGGTTGCTTGAGTTTTACTAATTTGCCCTTTATCAAGGCGAATTGCCACATTAAGGTCATCGATGTTTTCCATGAGAAATCTCTTGAAATGCTCTGCATTGTCAAAGGCAATAGTTCCATTTGGAGCTACTCTAGGGGATGAGGATCCATCCTCTTTAACATTTGCTTCTTGTTCCTTATCTTCCCCTAAGTCTTCATCTGATTGACCTAGAGTTTCTCCTTTCGGATTTGAATCTCCAAGAAGGACATTTGGGTTTTCAGTTGTATCTTGTAACCAATCTTCTCCTTCCCTTAAAGTTTCTTTGCCATTCCTAAGTTTAGGCATGGTGCTAAGTTTTGATTTCAGAAAAAAAAAAAAAATATATATATATATATATATATGCAACAAATTAAGAGGTATATATTTACTATATACCTACTATAATATTTGAAAAATGAAATGTTTAAGTTTTTGCTAAGTTTTTTGATTTTTAATTTTTTCTTTAATTTTTTTTTTTTTTTTTGAAATGATATAATAAAGACAGCAAATAACACAATAAATGCACAAAATAATAATACTGAAAGTAAATGAGCTAGTTTTCTATGAATAACTTATGAATATCATTAATAGGTTCAAGTTGTTCAGGGGTCATGAAATGTTCTTCTTCAAATTGAAAGTTTTCTTTTAGAAATTTGATGAAAAGGGCTATGGTGATATTGTCTAGCTCAGATGCTGGTTGATAGAAGTAAAGCTCATGGTAATACTCTCGATATAACACAGCACGAGGAACTCTATTCCATCTTTCCCTATCTGTAAGGACAACCTCTTGGTCTTCTACACAACCTAGGAATTGGTGCACAATAGCTGTGTTCTCGAGGTATTCCTCGAAGGTGAATAATTATGAAGATACTAAAGCTCTCCTATAGGCTAACCATCTATGGCAGGCTCTCTGAAGTTCATGATAAAAAAATAGTTGGTGAGGATCCAGGATTCTATCCAATACTAGCCTCTTGATTTGTTTAAGTTGTGTAGACCTAGATGAGATGATACTAAGTCTCCTGTCAAGTTCATCCCACAAGGATTGATTTCTACTCGTTTCAGGGATACTAAGGATAGAATTAACTTCTATAGCTGCCAATTGATTTTCTACGTTTATAGTAACTGCTAACCTCTTTTTAGGAGCTACCATCTAAACATGACTTTAAACTTTAAATGTTTTAAAATGCATCTAAGTTTTAGTTCAATTTTTTTTTTTTTTTTTTTTTTGTTTTCAAAAGGTTATGATGCATTCACGTCGGGTTCACCAAAAAGTATCGCTCCAAATTTTTCGCATCCCTACCTTCAGGCTATAGGATCCGCACCCGAAAGGAGGATGGGAAAAGGATGTCATGATACCTCGGACTGAGAGGACTTTACGAAGGTCCCGTATCTCAAGGGAGGTGTATTTTGGTGATTTTTCGATGGATGGTGGGTTCACCAAGAAACATTTAGCGGCAATTTCCACGCCTAGGTTTTGGAATGTGTTTGATGAGTTCGTTTTAACCTTAAGCATTCATATCCTAGGTTTTTCCGAATGAATCTAAATTAAAACTACATGAAAATGCAACTTTCATGAATACAGCAAATAGATTTGAAAGTAGAAAATAGAGAATTTTACAGAATGACAATGAAAAATACTTGATCCGAATGTCTACAAAATATTTTGACGTTTGAAGCAGTCTAGATCGCCTGTAATCTGACAGAATCATCTGTAATCTGACAGAATCGTCTGAGACTGACAGATTCCTCTGAGATCTGATGAATTCGTCAGACAAATTCGCCAGAGACCTGCAAGACAGAAAATAGATGCAAAATACAAGAAATTCTATTGTGCTAACAGAGGAAAATTACACCAAATAGCAATATGAATACTGAACAATATTTAAGAATAGAATTTAAATCCAATTACTGTACTTTAATAGCAGATCATGAACTTAGCATGCAATCTAAGCTAAATGGGTGAACTCCAAATGCAAAATAACATAAAAACTGAATAAATAATCTAATTTACAGAATAAAATGATAGAAACAGAGTTGAGAAAAGCAAAATCCAGGCACTGATTGCCTCGATTTCTGTTGCAGTCGAGATCATCTCGCATTAGTATGAAATTGTCTCGCATTCGACAGGATCGCCTTCGATCTGAACAGGTTCGTCGACGATGATGGATGCTGGCTTCGACTGAAAAACAATGATGTACCTGCAATAAAATCGATGTGGAACTAGTGCAAAAGCAAAATTAAGATGTTTTGACGCAGAGGGAATCAGTTTGCAGATAATTTCAACCAGGGGTTGGGGAGGGAAAATCTTAGAGATTAAATAGGCTTAGGGGGAGTAGGTAGGAGGTTGGAGATCATCCCAATTTGGGAGATATCCAATGGGGGAGGGTCCCAACGACGTAGACATGCTTCTGCCCAGATTGGAGACCCGTTGGAACAGATTCCAACTATGCAAATTTAGTTTTGCGATAAGATCGTCTGGACGTCCTAGTCTAGACGAAATCGTCAAATCTGGGGCGATATCGTCTGATCGGCGACGATATCGTCAAACGGTCAAAACAACCTCTAAAATTGACACGAAAAAGGGAGAAATGAAATACCCGATGGTTAACGGGCGGTTTGGGAGGTTAAATTTGATTTTAAAATTATTTACTAAGGTGAATGTAAATTTTATAATTTTACTGCGCCAATTTTAGGGTGCTACATTTCTTATACATAAGTATCCTAATTCATTCCATTGATTTCTACTATCTCTTATAAATTTTTGATCTTGGATTAAATTTTCTCTTTTTCTTTTAATATGCTGTATCAAAATATTTGACATTCCAAATATTTATTTACCCCTTTAGATGTTTTATCTTTTCAATAAACTTGTATAGACATGATTCTTCAAAATGTTTTTCATCCCACCATAACATAAGCATTTGGAAGAAATCAAGGGCTTGAAGCCATATAGGCTAATAGTGAAATGGATTTGACTGACCATTATTGAGTAGATCATATCTTAAGAGAATGGATTTATGATCTAATCCCACTCACAATAAAATTTCCAAAGAGAATGTATGCTCTACTTGTAAACATGTGTTAAATAACAAAAAAGTTATCCGCTCTTAAAAGTTATCAAATGTGTCTATTGTCTTATACATCTTAAAATCTAGAAGGTATCATATCCAAAAGGTCATGCCACATCCCAAAATAGGAAAATTTGAAGCATTTATTTCTATATAAAAAATGTAGTATAATAAAAACTATTTAATTAATTTTTTTTTTTTTTTTTAATTTGATTTATTAATGGATTAATATTTTTAAACAGGATAACTATATAATATTCTACATACTTGAAAAAAACCAATGCAATAATTTTGTAGACTAACAAAAATCTATACTTGGATAAACTAACTACAAAATTTTCTAAATATATGAAAATCCATATTTTGGATAACAAAAATATATCCAATGTGTCTGTTATCCCATGTATCTTGAAAGTTAGAAAATATAGCATCCAAAAGGCTATGCCACATCCCAAAATATCACTAAGTATTTCATTTTATATATAGTTTAATGTGGTGTAATAAAAACTATTTAAAACTATTTAATTAAATTTTATTTATTGACCAGTTTTATTTATTATTGGATTAACAATATGAAATGAACTAACTACAAAAAAATATCTGCTTGTGGATGGGTCACCCTTCATGAAGCAGAAAAAGAAAAGTATCATCTAGGAGAAGGTAATTAACCCACAAGAATTAGATTAACTAGAAGACCTAAACATGGTTGCACTTATATATTTCCTTAATAAATGCTGGTTGTTGCTTGATTGAATTGTGTGTTTAGATATTTCAATGAGTTTTGGAGCCTTTGTGAAGTGATATTAATTCACAAAATCCTACCTTTAAATTTAAAATGAAAAGGAGATAATTGAGTTTATCTTCAATCTTAGTCATATTAAAATTTGAATGTTGTGACTTAAATAGATTTTCGTTGTAGTTGACATTACAGGGGGTATTAAATAGGGGAAACTTCCATAAGGTGTCATCCATTTTGTGTTTGAGCACCAACTTTTATTATATAACTTATTCTTGGATGTTCTTTTGTTGATTCCAGATGCATGTTTGGGTTACGTGCATTGATATTTGATGCATGGGTGAGTGGGTAGCGAGGCAAAGTGTCTTCCATACACCATGTCAAAAATCAACACAATTGAGAATAAAAAATCTAATATTTTTGAGTTTGTAATTGGGAGACAAAGGAAAATATTTTAGATTTCATGGAAACCTTATTTAGAAAAATATAGGCCTTTGAGATAAAAGAAGGAATAATAGGGAAAGAGGAATCCTATAAATTTAAGAGGAAAGGTAGCAAGGAGAGTTGTAGGTCATGTATTATTTCCATTCATATTTTGCTTAAATATTTATGCTATCAATTTTCTTTTTCTATACAAATATTTTGCTTGAAAGAAAGTTTTGCATGAGATTTTTTGATTTAAGAGAGTAAAGAATTATATTAGAGGATAGCTTGTATTTTGAGGAATGTGATTTTGGCTTGCTTCAATGTAATTCGAAGACTATAGTTGTTTTATTTTCTTCCATTATAGTAAGCATTCTATAATAGTAATATGTTGTATTTTAATATTTGGATGAGTGGTATCGATGAACCCTAGGAATGATGTATTTTTTATCCATTAACTAGGTTCCATTTGATTATATATTGGGAGATAGATTCTTAGGATGGAATACAAGTATTTTGATAAAATGTTAGTCATGCACACTCCTTAAAATAACTAACCTATAGGAGGTTGAGAGAGGTGGGAGACCTCCCTCTCATCGATTCAAACTTCCTTCTCCCTTCCTTGCTCCTCCAGTGGTGATCCTGGGTGGATCCTAGTTTCCTTGGAGGTGCCCTCAAGTGGACTGCTTCATTTTTCATATTTTTGGTGCTAGTTGGCTAGACTAGTGTTTAAGGTTATCTTTGATGTGTATCAATAGTACCACTTTAGTGGCCAGTTTGTTTGTTGCTTACTTGATGTGTGAGGTGGTCTATTAAGTTTTTTCTCCATGATTTTGGGTGGTATTTGGGGGTGAGACCAAGATATTTCTTATCATGGAGGAAGGATTTCTCAGATAGTCTCCTAATGTAACAATAGTGGAAAAGGGTTGCACAACCTAAGCAGTCTTCTTGAGAGGTATTTTTATGGACCTATTTCTCTATGGTTCTTCGTGGTCTTCGATAGGCACCAAGGTATTTCTCATTGCCCATGGAGGAGGGATTTTATAGATCATATTTTGTATTGATAGCCTTGGTCCTTTACAAGTTTGGTGTAGAAGTCTTAGTGAACTCTATCTATAGTTTTTTAATCTTGTCCAAGTATAGACCTCATGCTTTCAAGATGGTCATAGTTGAGAGGTTTTAGTGTTGGATTTTGGGGCTTGCCCTTGGGTGTTTTGGGTTATTTACATCATCTAAAGAGGAGCCTATAACTCTTAGCTTTGTTCTCTATATATTTTTGAGGTATGGGTAAGAGGACTTGGTGCTTTCATGATGGTTGTAGAGGAGGGTTCTAGGTTTGGCTTCTTGGTCAATTGGTTGGAGAGGCCCAGTGGGTGGTGGTGCTGGTGGCCCACATATTCTCAAGATAGTATTCACATCTAGCTATGTTTCCATCTTCTCTAGTTCTTTTGGTTGTTCAAGGTTTCCCTGGGTTGTAAACCCCTTTTCAAACTTTTGTGTTGTTGGTTAAGGTTTTCTAGGGAGGGAAACCTCTTTCTAAGTTTTTATTTGTAGGTGCTAGTTTCCCTAGGTAGGAAATATTTTCAAAATTTTGTTACTATTGTGTTTCATTTCGAGCGAGAAGCTCTCATTATAAAATTTGTATGATTTGTAGTTGGTCCTACAGATATCATCTCATTGTGGAGATCATCTCCCTATTTCAAATGTTCCTTGCTTTTCTCCTAGAGATCATCTCTAGGAGATGATATCTTTTGTAAAAGGTTTGATGGTTCTTTCAAAACCTATTTTTTCAACCAATGAAAAAAAATCACTAACCTATGTATAGTTTTGAATTATATATGTTTGAAAATTAACCATTTGTCCTACACCTATTAAATTTTTTAGGATATGCCTTATATATGATTTTTTTTCATAATTTTGTACTTGTGAATGTTAGAATTCATGATATTTTCTAGAAATGAATAGAAGCAAACCATCCACTCAAATGTTATAAAAAATCATAAAAATATGAAAGAAAGAAATAGATATGATGGGTTCCCATAGGCACCATAAATAATCACTATCCATAGATTATATTGCATAATATTCCAATGAGAGGGGGGTATTTATAGCAATACTAAAACCCAAACTACATCATAAAGTTTAACATAATCCAACATAACAATTGGTCCTTAGGTTAATTACAAATATTAAATAAGTTTTAACAATAACAAGGTTAACCAAGGCCCATTAGGTTTACATAATTTAATATTACAAAATATTAAAACAATTGCACAATGATATGCCCTTAGACCTATTCAATACATTGCACAATGTTAGCTCTTGGCCATTAATTGGATTAAAAATTTAACACCCCCCCATAATTTGAATTGAGGGCCAAGTATATAATACATTAGTGATAATAATATCTTCTCTCCCATAATGTATGCTATAGTGGGTTTCTATAGTTGAGGCAAATCCATCCAAATATTCATCATTTGAAATATGTCTACCTTGTTTTAAAAACTTAACTTCGATATTATATACCTTTAGTAAGTAACTATCTTAAATATGTCCCTCCCTTTTAAAATAATTCTTTGAAGACTTAGATTTACCCATGAAACCTTGGGTATTAGCCTCCTTAGATTAGAATTCTTTCACATGAGCCTATATGTAAAGAGCTATTCCACCATAATTCCACATTGCATATTGATAGTGAACTAGAAGAGAGAAAATATGATCAAGAGTAAGAGTCTTTTAATATTATTAGAACATAGGAATCATATGAACTATTAGGATTTATATTTGAAATAAGGGGGAGAGATCAACAAGGACAATTTTAACACATTCTACATTATATTTCCTTTTGCCTCTAGAGGATGCAATATCTTCCCTCAGAACCTTAAATCTCATAATATAGTCCCTAATGTTATCAAACTCGGTTAGCTTAAAATAATAAAGCTCTAATTCCAAGCAACTTATTTTAATAGTGTTAACCTTTCCAATATGTTCATGCAACTTTGACCATACCTTGATAGCATCACTCTCTTCTTTGATGTGAAAAATTAATTATGGTTCAATTAACAAGTAAACTGAACCTAGAGCCTCTTTTACCTTTTGCTACTGAGCTTTGTCATTAAGAATTATTGCTTTATCCTCTTAAAATATATAACATAAGTTTTTAATCTATAGTAGACCAATCATTTGATTTAACCAAATACTATAATTTTATCCATTAAGGTGAGTAACTAGGGATTTGTGGTCCATATTCCACAATTCAACCTCTAACACCACAATTCCATAAATTGATGCACCAATGTGTACAACTTAAAAAATTATGTGATTTGAAAAAAAGGGATCAAAACAATTTTGTATGCAAAATGTATGACTTCCAAAAGTTTTCCCTAATGGATCTCTAAAAATGAAAAATGAAAAATTCAAGCCTTGAAGAAGTGATATCCAATTGTCTAATGCCACTTGTTGATCCATGATTTATAGGGGTTTTCCACCTATCACTCACCAATTCAATTTATCCAAATTTCTATGAATTTGATGCTTCTCATTGGTGAAATGAATATAAATAGGGAAAATAATTGCATATGTGGTGCAAGAGTGCACCACGTCAGTTGAGACTTTGACCAAAAAATCTTTATTTTACTTTGAATTTGATGTCAAAAGTGATAATTGAACCTTGGTCTCTTGTAGGCTATCACTTGTGTTGGACAAGGTGTTAAATGTACACTTTAGAATATGAATCCATTCTATAGAGCAAGACAAGTACCTTCTACATGGATAAAATAACTTTGACCTTATCAGTATTAAAAGTAGGCTTACAAAGAATCAAACTTGATAAATTATTTCCCTCTTTCTCTAGCCACATTTGTGTAAGCAACTAACACCTACAATGGTGGTAATAGTATTGGTACCACCATAGAAAATATCCATCATTTTGCCTATAATATATTTAAAAAATTGGCACCCTCGTGCATTAAAATTTGGTTCTCTCACCACGTGAGCACTCATTTGTTCCTTTATCGCCAATCTAGCATGCAAACAGAGACATCCAAAACTTCATATTTTTAACCTTTATGCACCTCATTTGATTTTAAGAAGACCATAAGGATTCAAACCCTCGACCTATTTTTTATCGTACCCCTACCTCCTTTTGGCTAACCATATTGGCACTAGGTAGGCATGATTCTATTTATATCCCTTATCCTTGAAGAAGGGGATAAGTCATGCGCTACCCATAGTAAAGCATGCTTTTTCCTTCATGGAGAGAAAGTACAAAAATTTAAATTCAAAATTTTGAATTTGATTAACCCCATCATCCCACTTTACCCAACTTCATTATGAGGGAGGAGGGAACCACTAATGTGAAAAAATAATTTGAATTATTAAATAGAAGATAAATGGTACCTCAATAATAACAAAGTAAAAATGATCGAACAAAAAATCTACAAATATCTCAAAGGAAATTGAGAAGAAGAATTATTCCCTAGAACTTGAAAGAAAAATTAGAGGCTCTAAGCTCGTTCCTAGCATGACCAAATAATGTTGCTCCATACCCACTTTGATTCCGTGTCAAAATTCAAAATATTTTGCTAAAATAAATAAAATCAAACCATCCACTCAAATCTAATATATAAAGCATAAAATGATAAAATAAAGAGATAGATATGGTGGATGCTAATAGGCATAATAAATAATCACTATCCATAAATTATATTACACAATAGTCTAATGAGAAATGAAAAGTGTGAGGATATATTTATCGCAATACCAAAACCCCAAGGTACATCATAAAGTTTAACCTAAGATAACATAACAAGTGGGATTTAGGTTAAAAATATTAAATAAGGTTTAACCATATCAAGGTTGACCAAGGTCCATTGGGATTACATAGTAAAATATTACAAAATATTAAGTACATTACACAATGAGATACCCTTATACCTATCTACTACAAGTGTTGGTGCTTGGCCATGAATTGAATTACAAATTCAATAGTGAACATTGCTATAAAAAGATGGATATATCATTATTTCTAGCAAGGGCTTTGGTCTCGAGAACAATAAATGTTATACTTCACATAAATTTTTCTTTAGAAAGCATTGTACTACAATCCCATAGTGACCTCCAAATCCATCATTATAGATTTATTTTAAGTTGAGCAGTTAAAAATATTTTGCTTTAAAAGTGACTATTAGTAGTTAAAATATTGGCATTTATCCTCAAGATTTGATATCTATCATAAGTAACTTTCAGTATTGATAAATAATTATATTAGGACATGTTAAAACAATATTTTATTATGATAAATGATGGTTGGATCTTGCATTACGATAAATATTGGTTGAAGCCATGAATTGTGACAAACAATGGATGAATCTTGATTCCTTTGCTACTACATAATAAATATCATTTAGTGTTGTATTACATGAATTCTTGCATGATTAATAGCTAGGTATTGCACTACTGCAAGATATAGATAATTATATTACATGAATTGCTACATAATAAATATGATTGATTTTTGCAATACATGGAATGTTATAACAATATGTTATATTAAATGTTTAAAAACATTGATCACCATGTTTTTATTTACAAGTGTTCATGTAACAACAATGGGAATCTAGAAAGAGACTAACATGAGTGGTTTCACTTGATTAAAAGGCTAAAAAATGATAGTTGATTTTCGTAGAATTGTTAAACAATATTGAATTGATGTTCTTGGTTATTGCTTTGCCTTTAGAACGTATAATAGTGTAGATATTCATGATGTTTGTATCACTATAAATGGATATTATAAATTACAGTGGAACCAATTGACTTCCCTACCTTGGATTAAATGATAATTTCATGGGTTAAAGTCTTTATAAATTAAAATATTAAGGGAAATTGTATTCTACTATTGCATTTGTGAACCATGATTCTACATTTTAGATTTCATTTTCTTGAATAACATAATTCAATGACTATATAGGTAAACCAATAAATCTAGAGGGATAAAGAAAGATTAGAGTATCTGACAAAGGTACCATCGACTAGGTGTAATACTCTAGGTTAAAAGAACGACAATGGATGAAATATTAATGATGTACATAGTAGATGTATCACCTAGAAGTGCAATTTGACCACCTACATTTAAGACTATATTTATGATGTAAATCCAGCTGCAAGAGGTCAAAATAAAATACCTCTCATTACATAAAAACTATGGTAAATGAAAATAATATGTAAAACCCTTCATTTACATAAAAATTGCAATAAATGAAAATAATCAGTAAAACCCTCCATTCACATAAAAACTACAATACATGGAAATAAACCAATAAATATTTTTTTTTCTCATTCTTGGATTCACTTCCCCTTTTACAATGCAATACCAAGGGAATATATATCCCCAAAGAAACCCTAAAAGAAAACCCTAAAGCTTGAAGCCCTAAAAGAAAACCCTAAAAATTAAAAATTACTATTTTCAGAAAATTTATTTTTCCATCAAAAAAATGTCTTTTTAAGTAATTACTATTTTTGAAAAATTATTTTTTCATCAAAATTTGTTTTTTTTTAGTAATTACCATTTTCGGAAAATTATTTTTTGCATCAAAGAATTTCATTTTGAGTAATAAAAAAATTACTTTAAAACTCCTTTTAAAAAAACCCTCTAAAGATAGGCTCTTGTATCATTCTCCTATGGTTGAAAAGAACTCTGCTCCTGTGAGTTCCTTTGATCAAACTCATAATTGATCTCCATAGAGTGCCACACATCTGCAAGTACTCCTCAAAGTACCAATCTCCTTCTGAGGTTTTATATCTCAAACCTCCTGCAAGCACTACACAAAGTGCCAATTCTTTCCTTTGAGGTTTTTAATGAAAACAAAACCTCCTGCAAGCACTACACAGAGTGCCAATTTATTTCTCTAAGGTTTTACAAACCTTCTGCAAGCACTACACAAAGTGTCAATTCCTCCCTCTAAGGTTTTACATAAAAAAAACCTCCTGTAAGCACTTATACAGAGTGCCAATTTCTTTCTTCAAGGTTTTACAAACCTTCTGTAAGCACTACACAAAGTGCCAATCTCTTTATCTAAGGATTTTACATAAAAAAAACTCTCGTAAGCACTTACATAGAGTGCCAATTTCTGTCTCCAAGGTTTTACAAACCTTCTACAAGCACTACACAGAGTGCCAATTTTTTCTAGAGCCCCTTTGCTCTCCTCTCCTTTTCTCTTTTCTTTTCTTATTTTTTCTCCCCAACAAGATCCAACTTGCTCTGATACCAAATGATGTAAATCCAGTTACAAAATGTCAAAATAAAATACTTCTCATTACATAAAAAATATGATAAATGAAAATAATATGTAAAACCCTCTATTTACATAAAAATTGCAATAAATGAAAATAATCAGTAAAACCCTCCATTCACATAAAAACTATGGTACATTGAAATAAACCAATAAATAATTTCTTTTCTCATTCCTAGATTCACTTCCCCTTTTACAATGCAATACCAAGGGAATATATAGCCCCAAAGAAACCCTAGAAGAAAACCCTAAAGCTTTAAGATCTAAAAGAAAACCTTAAAAATAAAAATTTTCTATTTTCGGCAAATTTATTTTTCTACCAAAAAATGTCTTTTTAAGTAATTACTATTTTCGGCAAATTATTTTTTCAACAAAATTTTTCTTTTGTAGTAATTATCATTTTCAGAAAATTATATTTTGCATCAAAGAATTCCATTTTAAGTAATAAAAAAATTACTTTAAAACTCCTTTTAAAAAAACCCTCTAAATATAGGCTCTTGCATCAATTTATCTACAAGTATATATGCATAAATCCATGGAATGAATATATGTATGTATGGAACAACATTGCAAAAATAGGGTCTCTCTAGTTGGATTTGGTTCTATGTGTCTACTCCTTTATGAAGGGTCAAAAATTCCTTACAAAGTTGATATGGGGATACTTATTTTTTTGTAAAAGAGGGTAAAAATTTATTAACTCAGCAAAACATTCATGATACAAAGAAAAAGCAGAAGCTATTTAGACATATCAGCTCTCAATAAAGAAGAGAGAGATTGAGAGCAATCAGAAGAAAGTTGAGACCAATTTTGAACATCCCAACCATCTTGAAACTTAGAAGCCCATTTAGCTAACAAATCCGCTACCCTATTCCACTCCCGAGGAATATGCACAAAAGAAATGAAGTCCAAGTGAGCAGAGATATTAAGAATTTGCCAAGCAACCCAACTCAACCGCAAACAACCATGAAGACTATCTCCAGAATTTAACAAATTTATAACAATCTGAGAATCAGATTCACAAACAATCCGACGCCAACCCAAAGCATACCCTTGCTCCAAAGCATATAAAATTGCGAGTGCTTCCATGAAGTTATTAGAATGATGTCCTTTAAAGCAAGAGAAAAAAAATTGGATAGTACCACTACTATCCCGCACCACACCACCAATACCGACGATTACCCGAATTACCCCGGGAAGATCCATCCATATTAATTTTCAGCACTCCCGGAGGAGGCGGATTCCATTTGCCAGCCCTTCGCACCCGATTATTCTGACCCATCCGTCTGCAAGAGACATTAGGACTAGGACCATTAACCATCAAGCCTAATATTTCCATGATCTAACGTTTCGCATGGTCCACGGGAGAAATAATCTGACATTAAGTATAATAAAATCACAATTGTTAGCTTCAATTGTTATGCAAATATAAAAGGCTAAATATTACATCTATATTAAATTGCACAAGAATTGAACTTAATATCTTATACTTTTTTATCTTTTAGGGTGTAGATATTGTATGGATATAATCACTATGGTAAAGGAGAAAGGGAAAAGAGATCATAAAGAACCCCTTCATGATGCTCTTTCACTTTCCTCTACATTAATTTGAGAATAGGAAAAGATTGTGAGCTTAAAGACTAGTTTTTTTTGGATTAGTTAAAGAATACCTATATTTATCTTAAGATACTTATTTATCTATGATTAACCTTAACCTAGCCCTAATGCACACACAAATGCAAGAATCAAGCCCTAAAACTAAATGCTCTTCTAATTTTGATGAGGAAGAAAATAATGTTTTTTCTTTTAAGAGACAAGGGCACAAAAAACTGTAGCAAACAAAGCCTAAGATATAAGGTAAAATGAATATGGGTAAAAAAGTTATGAATATTGATTTTTCTTTTATGAAATTCTAATATAAATGTTATAGTGGACTAATGATTATTTCTAAGTAGTCATTAGGATAGTGAATCTTTCAAGGTAAGAAGTATTGCACATCCAAAAGTATTAAAATTTGAAGCATTTTATTTTATATAGACATTGATATGGTATAATAAAAGTACTTAACTTAATTTGACTTATTGTCCAAATTTATATATTATTAGATTAGTATGATTAAATAGACTAAATACAACACATTTTTGCTAGTGGATAGGTCACATTCTAGGAAGCCAAATAGGAAAAGTATCATTTGGGAAAAGGCAACGAACTTGCGAGAAGTACAAAACCTAGAGGACCCACACATTTGAACTTATCTATTTGCTTTATGAATATTGATTATTGATTTATTGAATCATGTGATTGAATATTTGAATGGGTTTCAAATCCTTTGTGAAGTAATACAAATTCATAAAATCTTACCTATAAAAACTACATGTATCCTTTAAAAGGAAAAAAGAACATCAAGTTTAGACTTGACCTTAGGCATATTATAAGTTGAATGTTTTGGTTGAAAAGGGTATGACTTATAGTTTACATTGCATGGGAGAATTAAAGAGGTTAAAATTACATATGGTGAGATCCATTTTGTGTTTGAGCACCAACTTTTATACACAATTTAGTACTTGTACATTCTTGTGCTAGATTTAGTTGCATGTTTAGGCCATGAGTATTGATCATGGATGCATGGGCAAGTGGATGGGGAGTTATAGTGCCTTACTTAAACCATGTGATGAGGGAAAACTATAATGAGAAAAAACAAAATTTTGTGCTATTTAGAAACTGTAGATAAGGAAAAACATCTTGGACTCCATGGAAAACCCTGCTTAGGAAAACATAAGTCTTTGGGGGAAAGGAAGGAGTAGAAGGAGAAAAATCATCCTAGAAACTTAGGAGGATGACAATAAATATATTTATAGATCATTTATTATTACCATGCATATTTTTGGTAAAGAATATTTTTTCAATTTCCTTTTTTTGTGAAAATATTTTTCTTAATATAGGGTTTAGCATGAGACAGATTGAATAAAGAGAATATATATTTTTTCTTTAGTGGATTACTTAAATTTTAAGGAATTAGGATTCTTCTCAATTCAATGTAATTCTAATATATAATTGTTTTATTTTCTTTCACTGTGATAGGCATTTTAAAACAAAAATATATTACATGTTAATATTTAGATGAGTAATCAAATGACATTGGCTCAATCATTTAGATTCCTCAACATTTAAGGGATACATGGATAGTATCCAATATATTGTTGTAATAACACTATATGTTGATGATGTAATATATATAGGTCATGTTTCAATACCATATAACCAATTAAAATCTAATGGCATTACCTCAACCAATTATATTCCTCAACATTTAAGGAGGAGACCCAAATTTGAATCTTGTCAAGTGATACATGGATAGTATCCAAGTTTTTGTAATACCACTATGTGGTGATGATTTAAAATGGGTGGGGCCCATTTCAATCCCATATAACCAAAATGGAAAAAATATTTAGATGAGTGATATTTTTGAACCCTAGAATGGATGTATTTTTTATCCATAAGCTAGGTTCTACTCAATTATAGATTGCGAGACAAAGTCTTAGTATGGAAGACAAGTTTTTGATAAAATTTCATCCATCTATACTCCTTAAAAGCATTAACCTATGTATATTTATGAAATATATATAAGTTTGTAAATTAACCATTTTTCTTACACTAATTGAAATGTGTGTACACCAAATTTCATGCATCTCTAGTCACTTGATTTGAGCTTGGATAAATGCACCTTTCTACTCTATAAAATATTAACACCTAAATCCTTTCCACACAAGTTATTTCATTCATACCACTTTGCTCTTTTTATACCTCGAAATAGGCTTCTATGCCATTGAGTGGCTCTCGTAGCATCTAATGGTCTGTAAGAAATGGATAAACCCTCTATGGTACAAATCCACTTCTACACCACTAGACAAGACCCCATGATTGTTTATTCATTATCACAACATGAGCCATCAAACCTAAAAAAATTCTATGAAGTTGACTACTAGTTTTCCTCTGATGTATGTGTCTTCAATCCCTATCACACATACCTAAGGTTGTTAAATTATGAGTCATGATAAGAAAAATATCAATAGAGGACAAATATCTTTATCAATCAACATGCCATGTTGTAGCCAATAATTATGTGTATCACCCTAATGCAAGTGGCTCAAATGGGAGTACCGATTGAGATCCTCATACTTCAACCATTATAGGCAAAAATACTAGAGCATATTCCCAAGAATTTTAATGACTAACCTATTTTAGAAAAGTGAACATGACCACTTAAGCAAAATCATCCTAATCAACCATATTGGACCATGATTAATTCTAGAACAACTTTCATACTCAACTCCCATGAAATAGTGACCACAATATGAGGTAGGTAGCTTCTTAATTTGATGATATGTCCCTCTACAATGGTTCTAAAAAGGTCAAGTTTTTTTATTTTGACTATAAATAGATCCCTTGAGAAATAGGATAATTAGTGAATCCATAATTTTTTATTTCATACAAAGTGACTAACAAATTGACTCATGCTCACTCTAGCCAATGACACTAACAGTTAATGTTTTCTCAATGTTTCTCTTGTCAGTCCTTTGTGTATTCTTTATATTCCATAATCATATCTACTTTGATATCATTTACTTCTATCTTTATCTTATTATTCTAGTCTATATACTTCCATATTTATTATTTTTATCTTTTTTCCACTCACCATAAGAGTAACTAGGAACTAACTATCGATTAAGGGATATACTTCATTTGTTTTGCTCTTGGAAGTACCCATAAATCCTAATGCCTTTTATTGTTTTTTTTACATACCTTATTTTAATATTATCTATGTAGGTGGTGGTGTTACATTACTTAGATCGAAACATCAATATCAATAATTCTTAAGTTGTATTCTCACCTCTTGTAGTTTAATCTCTATTTATTTCATAAATATAAACTATATTGTGTAGCTGTAATGATTAATTAATTTATGGTGTACAATATTGTAATATAACTATTTGATAAGATCTTAATAAGTTATCCCAAGCCAAATTTAGTTGTAATAAATTGCATGTAACCTTTTAGTTCATTTTACCCATTAAGTGTACATATATTGTGTATGTGTCAAGGTGAGAAAAAAGTGAAGAATCAGTCTTGAATAATAGGTGCTTTATTATCCTTATAGTTTGGTGAACCTGACATAAACACCTCCATGGGCCATTCAAAATCTTCTTTAGCTTTTTTTAGTTCTTCCTATAGTATCTCTTAGAAATCCTCTCTTAAGCCTTAAGTTGTGGTCAACCATTCCTATTTTTTATGAAGGAAAGATCATGTAGAATATCCTCTTTGGTTACTATTTTAAAATATTCATGAGCAAGATAACCCTTTTTAATATCCTAACATTAATGAAGAAGATGAGGATAACCAAGCCCTTTCCAACCATGAAAATCTAAACATAATGACTTTTACTTCGATAGATTATCTACATGAATTCATAAAGATGAAAAAATATGTATTCATGGATATCATACAAGATGAAGACAATGATCAGGTCCTACCCCAAGAGTTAAATCCTTAGTTATCATCTACTAGCACTACTATCGACCCCCATGATCAATATCATGATAGTAACAACCTACCCAGAGGAAGTGTGAACCAAGTTGCTACTATAGATCCTAGCATGTTTGTTTCATAGGATGTCAATTCTATCACTTCTTCCATTGTATCTATCTTAGGTAGCTAATACCAAGCCATACCTTTTCTCATTGGTACAACCTACCCACAATCCATGTAGATATTTTGTTCCCAAAATATTACTTGTATGTATTCCAACCTAGTTTTTCCTTATTACATATTCTTTGGTTGTATCACATAACTTCATTTTCTCTCATGATTTACCTCTTATTGTTTCATCAATTATCACTACTAAATCCTTTTCTCCCTAGTAGATAGAATATGGGTTCCATTTCTCCTGTGGTTTCTTTCCCATTAATACTCCAAAGCTACATGACCATCTCTATACCTCTTTCAGGTATACCTCCTCCAAAATCATCTTGAAATAATTCAAATATAGAAGATGAACTAAAGCAAATAAAAAATCAACTAGCCTCCATTTAGGGAACCTACTTAAGCCAACAATACTTCTTTGATTATTTCTCTAATAATCCCTTAGATCCATTTGTGACCAGTTAACTCTTCCTCAAGAAATTTAAGGTACCCCAATTCCACATATATAACAGGCTAAATGATCCTATTAGCCATCTCCAATACTTCAATATAGCCTACACTGCCATCAATCATGATGAATATATGTTACTTTGACTCTTTACCACTAGCCTTTGTGATGAGGCCCTATAATGGTATTTCTCGTTAGCTTACTACTCCATCTAAACAATTTGTAGTTAGTAAAGATGTTCATCCAATATTTCTTAGTCTAGATAAAAGAGTGCATCTAAATCAACCATCTTTTTCAGCTCAAGTAAGCTAAGGATGATCCTTTTATAGAATCCCTAGCTAGATTGCAAGACCTTATATAAAAAAATTAGTGTATTCCTCCACCTAAAGGTCTTCTAAATGTATTTGATTGTATTTTACATGAACAATTGTATTATCATTTAGAAATTGTACCCATCCTTCCTCTAAGGCGATAGTCAACCTTGCTAAACAAGTCAAATTTATTCTTATAAAAATAGGTTATCTCAAAATTTGGAATAAAGAAGATTTCCCCAAGATCTAGTACAAGAACAAGTATGTTCTGGGTTATGGAGCCACCAATACCCATCAGATGAACAATGTGAACACAATATCCCCTGTAGCCCAAAATATTACCTTAGCCATGTAGCAAGATCCTAATAGAAATTTTACTAGACTAGCTTTGCATCAAATTTTCATTCTAAATTAGCTCCTCAAACCCAAGTTGATCAACCTTTCATAACCAAAATTTATAGATTTATCACAAGGAACCCATAACTAGTATAGTCCTAATGAAAACTATGACTTCCACCATGTGGTTGATCACAAGATAGATAGATGCATTTCCTTGTATAACATTATTTAGAATCTCATCAATGGAGGTCAGATTATTGTCAACTATTCCCATGCTTATTCTTCCATTAACCATGACCTTGGAATTTTCTAAAACCCTGTAACTGACCACAATAAGAGGGTTGTAAAAAATGTGACCTTAAAAAACATGGTGAGTATGGTCTTCATACATGTCATCTCCCAAAAATAACAAATGAATAAATCATTTGACTCATCTTATCAACCCCCTATTATACTCCAAAAGAGAGCAAAAAACCTTGTACCATATAGGCCTCCTATAATCATCCAAGCCTCTCATGTTGGATCTTTTGACCTATGTCAACAACTTAATAGTGTGCCCACTAAAATGTCCCTCCTTGAGTTGTTAAGGACATCCTTTGCTCACCACGACATGCTTCTCCAGCCTCTAAGTGAGTGAGTGATTCCTTAGGACTTACAACCTAACGATATCACTAATATTATTGGGACGTTAATAGGGAATCATCTTATATCCTTTCAAGAGACTAGTATTCTTGCATTAACTCTAATCTATGATCATCCTTTACACAACACTTGCCACATCAGAGAAAATTATATTAAATGGATCTTACCAGATAATGGAGTTGGCTTAAATTTTTGTAATCCAAAATTTCTCCAGTACCTTGATCTAACATAACATGATCTATAGAAATAAAAATTGATTATCCAAGCCTTTGATGGAGATGAATGAGGATCCTATAGTACCATATCTTTACCTTTAAAATTTGGTTCTCATGTGCTCAACACCTTGATCTATATCATCCTTGATGAAACCTTTTATAACATTATTTTAGGGTGAAAATGGATCTATGCTATGCAAGCCATACCCTCCACCTATCAAAAATGCCTCAAATATGAGTATTAAGGAAAATTAGTTGACATTCTTATTGATGTTGAACCTTTTGCATATGATTATATTACCTCATTTCAAAAAATATTATGTCCATCCTTGAAACTTGTGTATTTTTTCATACCTTAGGCTACCACATCAAAGCCATCCTTGCTAGACCAACCTATCTCAACAAATGCTCATCCATCATCACACACAACCAATAACTATTAACCACATAATCTCTATAGAGCAGTTGATATTGATGTAAATCATGACCCCATCCTTGATATTTCCACCTTATTTACCTTACCTTATGACTATGAGAGGCCCATTATCAAAGGCATGACCATACAGATAGAAATCTTCTTCTTTGTGTGTATTGGTATATCTAATGATGAGCATATTTATGTGTTATATTTTGATGAATAATCCTTGAGAGATAACAATCACAAGATGCAAAATAACATGAAAGAAAGTAAATATACTAGATGACTAAAGTAATCTAAAAATATAATTCATATAAACTATTACAATGTAGCTATGGAGGAAGTGAGCACTCCATTAACAAAGCTACAGATCTATATTGTATCCATCACCACTGAATGGTGTGGCATACATAACTACACTATCCACTAAGTTATGCTATCTAACTATGTCCTTCGAATCTCCTTATTAATCTATCTAAGAGGCCATCCTTATATAGGTAAAATAGAATACTTGGCCAACACTCTATCTAGCTATGCAAGGGGCAACTTGAACATGTACAACCTATACATTGGTACTTGTCTATTTATTACATTGCATGAAGTAACTAGATAACATGCATAGAAAGTAATCTAGATATGTATCTTGGAGGATACATTTACATAACCCAAATTATGGAATAGAATCTATTTTCAACACCCCTTGTATTGCATTATTTGGGTATTAAAGACTTTAGTCTTCAATGTGGATTTTCTTCATCTTCTTCTGCTTGATCTTCGTAGTCTTCTTTCTCTTCATTCTTTGTAACCTATTAAAGAAAATAGTTAGTGTCTCTATACTATGTTACATTTTGTAACCACCAAGGAGGCTCACACTAGATCTAACTATCGCAATCGAAGGAAAATACACAAATAGGCATACATAATTTGATAACAAGAAAATAACATGAATACACAGAATCCTTTATTAATTTCAATGAGGTCAAATTACATATTCGTCCCTCTTAGGGATACCCATTTGATACATTAATTACAATAGTTTTTAATCCCTCTCAAGGGTAGGTGTGATCAAAATGCCCCTCAGGGTGACACAAACTACTCTAGGGTGTCGATGACCCTCTTCTTCGCAATGGGGAAGGGATTGAATGCTTTATATCTCCTTTGGAACTGTTCCCTACGGTCAAGAAACAACAAGAATTTCAAAAATATAGGCAGCCTCTCGTGATGAGGTCCTTTTAGGTAAAATGTATAATCACACCATTAACATGCATAATCAAGAAAGCATAAAGAAAGCTCCTAAACTATGCAAAGTGAATCAAGATTCATGTAATAGAATAAAGTAAAATAGCATCTACACTATGCATGGATCAAATATAGAAAATGAAGCATAAACATGCATAAAGAAAGTATTTTATTCATAATTGAAACTAAGCATAAAATGTGAATCTAGCCTAGTTCTAGGATTAGAAGTCTTCTAAAATGCTATTAAATCAACAAAATGACTAATCTAACCTAACTAGTTGTACAAAAAATAAAAGAGTAAGGTGATTTGTCACCTGTTGCAAACTGCAGCTCTGGTGCACGGTCTAAACTATGAACCGTGACTGACAGCTGCAGTTTCACCTCTCATGATTTTACCCTCAAAATCAGGGGTAGTGGGCTCAATATCCTTGTCCAAATTGATGTTCAAGGGTCGCCTTCAGTTTCCTCAAACTAATTTGGTGATTAATTTTATGTGAATGGCCTTCGTTTTATTGGATTTGCATTTCTTTATCCTCCTAAGCACCTAGGGCATCCATAATGCAATTCATCATGAATGGTGGTAAAAGGTTCGAGGACTAAGTGTAATAGCTCTATCTCTTAGTATACTTAGTTTGAGTGTACAATTCGCTAGGGCTTTGCTGCTCAAATATCTAATGCTTGCTCTCTCTTTCTCCCCAATTAGAAGGGGTATTTATAGCATGCCCCTAGGGATAGGGGTGGCTTCATGGAGAATCCAATACCAAGAAGGTTGGTTAGGATAGTTGGGATGGAAGCCTATGGAATCTTCTGTCCTTCAACTACCTTCTTCTAGATATTTTGGCTGTTCTAACTGATTTGGCTCAGATGGAAGATCTAACTGAACTTCAGTTAAGACTACAGGTCATAGTTACAGTCCATAATGTATACCATAGGTTTCGACCATGGTTTAAACTGGAGATCACAGGTTTGGGCTGTGGTTCAGACTGCTTAGGCCATAATGCCTAAATTGAGTGGTTAGAACCACTGCTCTATCTTGGAGTCTATCCAAGATCCTCCATATGGTCTTGTAGCATATCCATATGAGTAGTCGCCCTCGACATGACATATTTTATGTGTCTATAGATGTCATTTTGAAATGCGTTTTGAGATTGAACAACGTTGAGCAAAAATATACATCCTAAAATGATGTTTAAGGTTCTATGATGATAATTAGTCAGATCAACATTAGATGCCCCAAGTCCAAAAAAAGGATGCGCATATTGGAATCATTAATTCTAGCTTATGAAAGGCTTACATCTTGACAAGTCTGCACTCGTCATTAGACGTTCGAATAGCACCAATGCCAAGTATGGGTATATTCTAACCCATAAATTTGAAGGATGAGAGTTACAAACCAATTATCATATTTGTTGTTTGCCCCAAGCAAAGGGGGAAGCTTATGATAGTTTTTGACAATGATTCACAAGAACGAACGCAATTTTGACAAGATCAGGGGATCTACGATCTCAGGGATCTTCTATTGACTTTGATTATGATTATGAAATTATGACTACCCCCTCAAGTGACAAGTCGATGAGGGTAATGACAATGTATGAAGCAACGAAATCGCTTGACCATAATGAATGATCCTGAACAAATTAAAATTTGAGCATTTTAATGCCTTGGCTAGGCCTAGTTCAGCTTATGATTGCAACTCTTAGTAGTATTGGCACTTTTCTATCCCCTGGAGCAATCAGGATACAATAGTCGTCTTAAGGAATCAAAATGATACAAATGAAATTAGACTTGTGTTGAATCATATTTGTCGATGATTTGCTAAAAAATATCATAAAAGAAATGACAAGTTTGCCCTAAATGTCCTTATGGTGATTTACTCATCTCGTTGGATTTCATGGATCGTAACTCGCCGCAACTGCCAAGTGTATAAGATAAATCACTGAATACAAGGTGCATTTGGTTTTTAATTATTTGTGTTTTTTGTTTTGTTGTTTTAATTTTGCATGTATTTGATCGGTCTTGGTGCTTTTAAAATCACCAAATTTGCAATTTTAATCATTGATTTTGAATTTTTATCCGATGGAAGTCATTAATTTTCTCTTTTAGACCTTCCGACGGTGTTTTTTTAGTGTGTTTAATGCTATTTGTGAATATCAGGTACGATCTATAATTTAAATTTCTAAATTTTGGGAACCACGGGTCATACCTGTGGGTGGAAAACTGTTAGGATCCTACTATAAAATAAACTCAAATAAACACACTCACATAATTGCTTGGAAATAAACTCATAAACATCACATTAATATTCAAAACAAAATACATATTATAACAAAAATTTGCATAAAGGAACAATCTCATAATAAGATAGAATTGCAGGCCTCTTCGAGGGGGCAACCTCCTTCAACACTTCATTAATTTGCAAAATATGAATACATTGGTGCCTTCTCGAGTATTTAAAGAGTTCCCTTCCATGGTTGGCTTACATGCAAAATTCCACCTGGATTACATGCATAATGCCACCCGAATTACATGCATAGTGCCACTCGAATTACATGCACAATGTCACTCGAATTACATGCACAAGGCCACCTTACATAACCTATCTACCATGTGTTACATAAAAAGGGTGTCATTTGTCATAGGCACTATATAAGATAAAACTTAGAACATTACAAAATATTAATCATGGGTACTACCAACATTATTTAGAAATTATTACATCATGGAAGTTATTACATTAAGGGTTAATATGGGATCCTAACATGTCCTTCCCCTTGAAGAAGCTTTGTCCTCAAACCTTAAATGAGGAAACTATTACTGGAGTTGGTGGAGAGATTCCCATGTAGCATCTTTAGGTTGAAGCCCATGCCATTGAACAAGGATCTCTATAATTATACGATTGCGAAGAGTGCAAGTCCGACGATCCAATAACTGATCAGGTTCAAGTAATATGGAGCCTTCTTCATCCAATTCAAGAAGTGTGGATTGAACCTGTACCTGTGTGCCCACAAGTTTCTTGAGAGCAAAAACATGAAAAATAGGATGAAGCTTGAAAGTAGGTGGGAGCACCAATTTTTAAGTTCTGGGGCCAATCCTTTGTAGAACCTGGTAAGAACCATAGAATTTTGCAGCAAGCTTCTGGCACCTGTGATGTTGTAGGGATGATTGTTTTTATGACTACAAGCAAAGTAATACCATATCACCTACATCAAAACTATGCTCAGAACGATGTTGATCAGCTTGTTGGCACATCATATTCTGGGCCATGTTCAAATTATGCTTAAGTTGGTGAAGGACCTCAGTGTGTTGACTCAAAGTGTTATCGACGGCTTAGACCTTGGAGCTGCAAAGAATGTAAGAGGAAGGCATAGGTGGAAGGTGCCCGTACACTACTTCAAATGGTGTGAGTTTGGTTGCATTATGATAGGAAGTGTTGTACCACCATTCAGCCAAGGATAGACATTTGACCCATTGAGTGGGATGATCTGAAATAAAGCAGTGAAGGTATGTTTCCAAGCATTTATTAACAACTTATGTTTGACCATTCGTTTGCAGATGGTAGGCTAAACTCATTTTGAGCTGAGTCCCCTGCAACTTAAGCAACTCTTGCCAAAAATGACTAGTGAAGGTGGGATCATGATCAGATACAATGGAGATGGGCATGCCATGAAGGCGAAATATGGATTCAAGAAAATTTTGTGCAACAATGGATGTTGTATAAGGATGGGCAAGGGCACAAAAGTGATCATACTTTGAAAGGCGGTCGACTACCACAAAAATAATTGACTTACCTCCATATTTAAGGAGACCTTCTATAAAGTCCATGGAAATTTCAATCCAAACCTGATCCAGGATAGGCAATGGCTGAAGAGTACCCAGAGAGCACACTATTTCACCTTTCATCCTTTGACATGTGTCACAAGAAGCAAAAAAAGAGTGAATGTCACGTTTCATACCTTTCCAAAAGAAGGTGCGCTTGAGTCACTCATATGTTTTAAGGAACCCTGAATGGCTCGTAGAGGAAGTGGCATGCAATTCCTTCATGAGGAGCTCTCGAAGTGGGGACTTATGAGGTAGTACCAGGAATTGATGGTAGCATAGATCATGGCCATTTCAATTATACCCTGGTGCAGAATTTGGATCATCCATTAGTGAGGCTATCAAAGCTTGCAAATCTACATCCTGATGTGCTTCTTGATGCAAGGAATCATTCCATTGGGGAAGTGGTGTTGAGATGGCACACAACATACTTACGGTCTCCATTGGCGAGAAAGAGCATCGGCCACAATATTCTCCTTTCCCTTTTTGTAGGTGATATCATAATAATAGCCCATGAGTTTAGACACCCATTTTTGTTGGTCAGGCATGGCAACTCTTTGTTCCAAAAAATATTTGAGACTTTGATGGTCGGTTTTGATGGAGAAGTGGCACCCAATGAGGTAAGGTCACCAATGTGTGACTACATGCAATATGGCTAACATTTCCTTACCATATGTGGATTTTCCCAGATTATGATCAAAGAGTGCCTTGCTAGTAAAAGCCACAGGTCATCCTTCTTGCATCAATACTGCCCCAATACCATGACCAGAAGCATCACTTTCAATGACAAATGGTTTAGAGAAATCTGGCATGGCTAAGACGGGAGTGGTGGTCATAGCATGCTTGAGTTTAAGGAAGGCTTGGTCAGCAGGCCCTGTCCAAGTGAAGGAATATTTTTTTAACATGGAGGTGAGGGGGACAGCTATCTTCCCATAATTGCAGATAAATTTGTGATAATAGCCTATAGTCCCTAAAAATCCTTAAATTCCCTTGAGGGTGCGAGGTTTTGGCCACTCTTGAACTACTTGAATCTTCTTAGGGTCAACCTTGACGCCATCCTGAGACAATGTGTCCCAGATACTCTACTTCAATTAGACCAAAGGAACACTTGGACCTTTCAGAAAAAAGGTTATGGGTGACCAACAACTATAAATTTTGATCCACATGATTGAGGTGCTCTTCCCATATGCAGCTGTAAATCAAGATGTCATTGAAGAACACAAGGATGAAATTTCATAGAAAGGGCCGAAAGATGTTGTTCATAAGACTTTAGAATGTAGAAGGAGCATTTGTGAGACCAAATGGTACTACCAAGAATTCATAATGACCTTCATGAGTGCGAAAGGAAGTTTTGGGGATGTCCTCATCCTTGAGCCGGATCTGATGGTACCTAGAGCAGAGATCAAGCTTGGTGAAATACATGGTCTCGTGTAGTTCATCAAGTAATTCATCAACCACTAGAATAGGAAATTTATCCTTGACCATAGTCTTGTTGAGTTCCTGGTAGTCAATACATAGGAGCCATGATCCATATTTCTTGGGAAAAAGTAGGATATGCAAGGAGTAGGGGCTAGTACTAGGCCGGATGACACCAGCCTTGAGTAATTCCTGTACCAATTTTTCTAGTTCTGATTTCATGGCATGAGGATACCTATATGGCCTGATATTTGGTGGTGCACTACCCAATACCAATGGGATAGCGTGGTCATGAGAGCAACGTGGTGGTAGTGTAGTTGGTTCTATAAAGATAGCATCATGTTTATGTAGAACTAGTTGTAGCTCTGATGGAATTTTAGCCATTAGTGAATTGGTTGGTTGGATGGAGAAGAGTTGTGAAATGACCCTATGTTTTTATTTCTTTAGCACCTTCTCCATACGATTGGAACTAATGAGGTGAGGTGTTCCTACATGGGATCCCTTGAGTAAGTGTGTTTGTCCATTTTGGCAGAATTGCATCCAGAGTTCTACAAAGTTCCAACTGATAGTGCCCAATGTACTCAACCATTGAGATCCCAAAACCATATCACATCCTCCCAACTGGAGGGTAAACATGTCCTGCTTGAGTTCATAGTCCCCTATCCTGATCTTGACATTGTGGCATTTTCCTTTACAAGGTAATTTTCTCCAAATGGATACCATGACCTTGAATGAATTACAAGTGTGGATATAACAATTTTCTTGCTTAGCAACCTGAGGATCAATGAAGTTGCGTGTGCTACCTGAATCAATAAGGATGGTAAGACGTTGGCCCTTGAAAAATCCCACAAATTTCATGGTTTGTGGAGTGGTAATGCCTAGAAGAGCATAGATTGAAATCTCTGTCTCAAATCCCTATGTATCTTCTTCCTATGGAGAAGGTGTTTCAGGGGGGTCCTCATCCTCATCACTCTGGTCAGTGTTAGCAAGTTCCTCAACATCTATCAAGAATAGTATTTTGTTTGCACACTTATGTCCTTTAAAAAACTTTTCATCACAATTATAACATAATCCTTGGGCACGACATGCATCCATATCCTCTGTAGTCAGTCACTTGGGTGTAGTAGGTTTACTATCCACTAAATTTTGGGTTCAAAAAGGAAATGAAGGTCAATTTTGAGGAAATCATGGGGGGCACCTTTGGTTTGAGAGTTTAGATTCGGCCAGATAGACCAAACTGATAGCTTCCATCATGGAATGTGGTTTCAACATCTTTACTTCAGCTTGGAGATCCCATTTTAACCCACTGATAAAACAACTCATGAAGAACCCTTCCATCAATCCTCTTGTCTTATTGGCCAATTTTTCAAATTGAGTTTGGTAGTCATGGACTAAGGATGTTTGTTGTAGTTTGGTCAAGACCCTTGTGAAGTCCTCATACTCACTAGGCTCAAATTGGGTCAGTATTTGGGACTCAAAGTTCTCCCAAGAGAGATTTGGGTTGGAATTATGTAACCACTAGAACCAATGTAGCACCTCAAATTCCAAATTGAAGGAAGCCATCTGAAATTGATGATATATGGGAACATTATGAAGTCTAAAGAATTGATCAAACCTACATAACCACCCATCAAAATCCTTCCCATTAAATCGAGGGAAGTCCAATTTTGGCATTTTAAAGGATGGGTCATGGTCATTCCTTGTAGATTTTTCAGCCTGGTGTTCTGTTTTGAGTGGTCCCTTATGTAACTTGATATCCACATCGATCAGTGTTTCTTCTAAGCGAGCACTAGTGGACTCATTATCTAGACGAACACCTTGGACTTCTTCCCTTATGGAGAAAATTTCCAAGTTCAAATTCTCAATGGATTTTGTTAAGGAGTCCATCTGTTCTAGCTCTTTTTGATGTCCACGGGTACCCTGGGCTATTTTGGAACCTTTTGTGACCAGTTACTAAAATTAGAATTGGGTTTGAGGACTTACTATTTTTAGTAAGGGTCCAAAAAAGTGCTTGGGTGCTATATATAAAAATGATCAGATCGAAGAGGTGGTCATAATGAGCTATATACCACAACACTACTTTTAGGCACCCCAGACTTTTTTTTATCTCCTGTTTTTCCGAGTCTAACGGTGTTTACAGTTTTTGATTTTGAGCTATAGTGTAAAAGTTGGGTACTAGAGAACTATCTATAATTGGTCTCTGGTCACTCGATCAATGTTTTACTCAGCCCGAACAGTCTCTCTAACACTACTTACCTCACTAGTCTGAAGATTCTCTATATTGTGTAGGTTACTGTTATGACAGTTCTGTTCTGATATTGAAAACTACAATTTATGACTTGACTGTGCTGACCTAACTGACCTGACTATTACTACCACTATAAATTTGACTGTTATTCTCTAGACTATCAACTTAATTGTCACCCTCATATTTTATCCTGAATTCATGCAATGTATGCTATTTTTTTGGTAGAGGATTCCTTTCTCATATGCTCACTTTTGGGAATTTGGAATGTAGGTTTACAAATAGGGAGTTTGAGTTTATGATTTTGTTGCAGGTTAAATTTTTAACAGAACCAAGGTATCCTAAGTAAAGGAGTATGTAACACCCATAGGACCTCTGATATACTGTAGTGACGAACAATAATGCTCAGACCAATATTTTAGGTCACTACCCAAGGAGGATTCCACACATACCCTTGAGCACACTATCTACCTCTCTAACAGTATGAGAGGGTAATCATCCGGGATGTTGTATCCCATGGACTATGGATGATACAAGGCTGATAAGCTTCCTACTAGATAAAATTTTGTTAACCCTAGAATGGTCTCTTGATACACCCGAAGATGTGTGGGAGCTCAAGTCCGTATGCAAGTTCTATCTGAGGCATGGGTATTGGAGCCTAATCGTCCCTCACTTCACTAGACGTTGTATGGGTTGTCTAGCTTAGCCAATAATGATAGATCCTTCACGATATTTTAAAACTCCTAATATAGGGTTTCTACCTACTGAAATAAAAAATACTATATTTTTTTTTTTTTTGACTGGTATTTATCTTTTTTTTTATAATAATAAAAAAAATTACACAAAAATAATAGAGGATTATACCTAACAGGCAAGAATCATTACTGTTGCAGCATAACTTGGCCTTGGAAAGTTCTCTAATACCATTTTTTAGGATCCTACTATAAAATAAACTCAAATAAACACACTCTCACACAATTGCTTGGAAATAAACTCACATAAACATCACATTAATATTCAGAACAAAATACACATTATAACAGAAATTTGCATAAAGGAACAATCTCACAATAAGATAGAATCGCAGGCCTCTTCGAGGGGGCAACCTCCTTCAACACTTCATTAATTTGTAAAAATATGAATACATTAGTGCCTTCTCGGGTATTTAAAGAGTTCCCTTCCATGGTTGGCTTACATGCAAAATGCCACCTGGATTACATGCATAATGCCACCCGAATTACATGCATAGTGCCACTCGAATTACATGCACAATGCCACTTGAATTACATGCACAAGGCCACCTTACATAACCTATCTACCATGTGTTACATAAAAAGGGTGCCATTTGTCATAGGTACTATATAAGCTAAAACTTAGAACATTAAAAAATATTAATCATGGGTACTACCCACATTATTTAGGAATTATTACATCATGGAAGTTATTACATTAAGGGTTAGGATGGGATCCTAACCAAAACCCTAGTTTCAAAATCACAAGTTGAAGAACACAAGCTTATACTGAGAGGGGGGGTGAACAGTATAAGACCACTTTAAACTTTTTCCTTCAACTTTCAAATTAATATTATGCAGTGAATAGATAGCAGTATAAAAAATAGTAATCAAAGCAATGCACAAAATACCATCCACAATAGAGACATAGCAATTTACGTGGTTCACCCAATGCGGGCTACTCCACGGATAAAATCTTTCACTAAATTTTATCACCTCAAATTTTGGGAAACCTTTCCCGATTACAAAGTTTATGGGCACCAACCCAAAGGAGACACCAATCCCCTAGCTCTACTCTGGCTGGTGATCCTCTAGAAGACCTCTGCATCCTATGCCCATAGCAATTGGAACTCTATCCACATAAGACACCTATCTTCCCTGCTCTGGCTGGAGACCTCTGTCCTCAACTCTTTCACCTCTAAAGCTAGTCCTTGAATTTGCACTAAACATAGTCCTTTGGTTCAACACAAATGTCCTCATTCCCTTCCTCTATTCTGCACCAAACACAGTCCTTCGGTTTGGCACAAATGTCCTCAAAATTGCTCCTCTACACAATCACAACAGCACTCGATCAAACATCAACTTATGCACCTCTGTGCAATCACAACAACATGATCTTCATCCACTCTGCTTCTTTGCAATCTCTTTCACGTAGAAGATTCGATGGAATGCACTCTATACACTGCAATCGAATTTGCACTCTGCTTCTCGACGATCGAACTTCTCCTCGCACTCTATCTATGAAAGTTGCACTTCAAACGCACACTTTGATTGATGCAAAATATCTTCAAATAGCCCTCCTTTTATACTAACATAATCAAGATCTAAACCTTGGTCTTAGTCGGCTGTTATGCAAATGCAAACCCTAACTCCATCGGTTGCATGCCCTAATCTTTGTCGACCCAATTTTAACTCTATCGACTTCAATCGCCTCTGTGGTTCAGTAGATTCTATCACAAAACCACATGTCATGATATCATGACATTTTTGCATCCGTACACTTTCGTTTGGCTATTGTCATGATATCGTGACACTTTTGCTTTTTTCTGCCTTGACTACATTCTTGTCGTGATATCGTGACACTTATGTCTTTGCTGACATCATCTTCACTCCTGTCGTGAAATCGCGACACTTTTGTCTTCATGGCCTTCTTCTCTACTTGCACTAGCAAAAATAGAACATGTCGCAAAATTGCGATGCTTTCGCCTTTGAGCTCTTCCTTCTTCAATTCATTCCAAAATCATGATGCTTCTTCTGTTGAAGACTTGCTAACTGTTTCTATCGTGAAATCATGACACTTTCTCCAACTGAAAGTTGCCATCTCAACCTATCGTGAAATCGTGACACTTTCTGCATTCGCAAGATTTCTCTTCAACTTATCACAAAATCATGACACTTTCTACATCCGTACAACTTCTTTGTAGCCTGTTGCAAAATCATGACGCTTCTTATTTTAGACTCTTCCTTTTGCTGCATGTCACGAAATTATGACAGTTCTCACTTCGAGCTTTTCAGCATGTCACGAAATCGCGACAGTCCTCACTTAGTCTTTTGCAGCATGTCGTGAAATTGTGACACTTTTCGAGATACTTTATCTCTCTTCGAACTTGTCACAAAATCATGACAGTTCACACTGCAGACTCTCCCTTCTGCATCATGTCATGAAATCGTGACACTTTTTTGTCCGTACAACCTTCCTTGCATTATGTCACGAAATCGCGACACTTTTCCTTCTTTGCCTTCCTGCACTTTTCGAGTCGCAAAAATGCAACATGTCGTGAAATCGTGACACTTTCCACCTTGCTCTCTTTCTCTACCAACATGTCGTGAAATCATGACAGTTTTGCCAGCTTCTTCTCTCTCTTCCAACATGTCGCAAAATCGTGACAGTTTTGCCAACTTCTTTCTCTTCCAACATGTCGCAAAATCGCGACACCTTTTCAAAAAGATTTCTCTCTCCTACCTAAGTCATGAAAATGTGACATGTCGCGATATCGCGACACTTTTTCAAAAAGCTTTCTCTCTCTTGCCTAAGTCACAAAAATGCGACATGTCGCGATATCGTGACACTTTTCCAACTTACTTTCTTTCGAACCTGTCAAGTCGAACCTTCAACAAAACACATTATTTTTACATCAAATCAAATTCTTTCAAAAGCTTCTTGACATCAATGACAACTTATTCACTTGAGCAAATGCAATGTACTCAAGGTACCCAAAATTGCCAACAATCTCCCCCTTTGTCATTGATGGCAACCCTTTACTAAAAAAACGTCTCAGGAGCAAAAACTGAAACCAACTATGCTAACAGCTGAAAATCTCCTATTGAAGTTTTGCTCCCCCTGACTTGAAGCTTTCCTCTTTACATTGAAGCTCTCCCCCTTACTCATATCTCTCCCTCTTACTCATATCTCTCCCCCTTTGTCATCAATGGCAAAGGGTCACCTTTGGGGCTTGGGACTAAGAATGAGCCTCTTAGCTTAGTCCCTCCCCCACCTCCTCATGAGGAGATTAAAACTAGGGTGGGAGTAAAACTCCCATTAGGCACTGATCATCATCAATGTCTATAATTTCCTTGCCTGGCCTTTTCTTGAACTTTTTGCCTGCATTCCTTTTTTTGTCATTGTTCTTGTTCTTGTTCTCATCCTTGTCCTTTTTCATGCCTTGATCCTTGGACCTGATCATGCCACTGTTCCTGTTCCTGTACCTTGGAAGATCAACTCTACACTGTCTAGTTGTGTGGCCTTCATTGTTGCACTTATAACAAGTAACAATGTTATTTCTTTTAGGCATACTTGTTCTTTGAATATTCCTATTTTAACTAACCTTGTTCCAGTTATTAGCCTTGCAGAAAATTTCCTTATGCCCAAACTGTTTACACGAGTAGCAATACACTTGAAAGAAATAACCACCTCTGAAACTATCATTTCTCTTCCTTACTTGAGCCATGCAATGTGTAGCCATGTGACCAAACCTATAACACGCAAAAAATCTACCGTAAAATTTTCCTTTATACAACCTCTTGGGTCCTGAAAACTTTTTCTTCGCATTTTGAATTTTTTTTTCTATTTCTTGCATCGATCACTCACGGACTCATGTTCTGAAGTACTTTCTTCATCAGAACTCTCTTCCTTTTGGAATCTCTTTCTAGATTCCCCAACCTATTCTTTGTGCGGCTTAACAAAACTAAGACCTGTTTTATCTGTTGGATTTCTTTGACCTTTGATGAGAGACTTAACCCTTTTGGAGCTATCTTGAAACTTGTACAACTTATCCTTGTACTCTTTAGTTTCCACTTCTAGAAAAGCCATTTTCTGTTCCAACTCATTATACTCAAGAATCTTAGACTCTAACTCATCCTTGAGTTCCTATGTTTTAGCTATAGAGAAGTCAAGACTTTCTATAAGATCGTCTCTCTCCATACAACATTCATCTAACTTATTCTTGAGTCTATCATTCTTCTTTCTTTCCTTTTTCAAAACACTAAGAGCATTATTAAGTTCACTTTCAAGATATTTTATTTGTTTGCTTTCTGAATCCTCAAGGCCTTTTCTAGATTTCTTATCACTAGAGGTGCTACCTTTTTCAAAAACCATACAAGCATCTTCTTGATAGTTTTCTGAAGCATCCTTATACATACTAGAAACCAAATCATTATTTGTACAGTCATCCTCAAGGTGACCAAAATTTCCACATCTGAGACATTTCATAATAATGAATCTATGTTTTGGTTCTTCCTCCTTTTTTGATATGAACAACATCTCATTTTCCTCATCACTTGAAGAGCTTTCACTATCACTACTAGAACACTTACTTGCTTTGTCTAGGTAGAAACTCTTCTTGTTCTTGTATGAATACCTCTTTCCTTGATTGCTGTGCTCATCTTTGTTCTTTTTGTAATACCTGTGCTTTTCAGAATCTTTGCTCTTAACATCATGTTTCTCTTCATCACTTTCATTCTTGGAAACAATACAGTCAGTAGCATAATGACCGAACTTTCCACAATTGAAGCATCTTATATTTTTCATGCTTTTGTGCTTTCTAGATAACTTGCCTTTCTTGTTGTAATATGCCTCTTCATCACTAGAAGACTCATCACTCTCTTGAAGCTGTTTACCCTTAGATTTCTTGGTAGCCTTGAAATCTGCCTCTTTCTTGACGTCAACCTTCACCTGAGTTCTCAACTCAAATGCTGTAAGAATGCTATGAAGCTCATCCTTTTTCAGCTTATCCAAATCTTTAGCTTCCTCAATAGCAGAAATCTTTTCACTAAATCTATTAGGAAGAGATCTTAAAATCTTATCACAAACATCATTTTCAGCAAGCTCAAGTCCTAAGTCTTTCATGGAGTTAACAACCTCATCCATACGAAGCATATACTCACTAATTTTTTTATCATCATTCATATTGAGTTGTTCAAACATACCTTTGAAATGTCTCAACTTGGCCTTTTTGAAATTTGCATCACTAGTATGAACCACCTGCAACTATTTCCACATTTCACTAGCTGTATTGCAGTGAATTACTTTGGTGAGATCTATTTTCTGTAAACCTTTCAAGATTGCATTCATTGCTTTTGAATTGCTGTGATGTAGGAGCCTATCTTCTTTAGTATATGGACCATTTACAGGAATAGTGTACCCATCTTCAATCACTTCTCAAACCTCATTTCCAAGTGCCATTAGATGAACCTTCATCCTAGCACTCCAAAGACCAAAATCTGATCCATCAAGAATAGGTGCTGCATTGCCACTTGAATAATCCATTGTGTTCTTTACTAGCTTTTCCTTCAAGCTGTTAAACTTTTTGAAGGCACCGACTCTGATACCAATTGAAGAACACAAGCTTATACTAAGAGGGGGTGAATAGTATAAGACCACTTTAAAATTTTTCCTTCAACTTTCAAATTAATATTATGCAGTGAATAGATAGCAGTATCAAAAATAGTAATCAAAGCAATGCACAAAATACCATCCATAATAGAGACACAACAATTTACGTGGTTCACCCAATGTGGGCTACTCCACGGATAAAATATTTCACTAAATTTTATCACCTCAAATTCTAGGAAACCTTTCTCAATTACAAAGTTTATGGGCACCAACCCAAAGGAGACACCAATCCCCTAGCTCTGCTCTGGTTGGTGATCCTCTAAAATACCTCTGCCTCCTCTGCCCTTAGCAAGTGGAACTCTATCCACAGAAGACACCTATTTTCCCTACTCTGGCTGGAGACCTTTGTCCTCAACTCTTTCACCTCCAAAGCTGGTCCTCAAATTTGCACTAAACACAGTCCTTCGGTTCAACACAAATGTCCTCGTTCACTTCCTCTATTCTGCACCAAACATAGTCCTTCGATCTGGCACAAATGTCCTCAAAATTGCACCTCTATGCAATCATAGCAGCACTCAATCAAACATCAACTTATGCACCTTTGTGCAATCACAATAGCATGATCTTTGTGCACTCTGCTTCCTTGCAATCTCTTTCACTTAGAAGATTCGATGGAATGCACTCTGTACACTGCAATCAAATTTGCACTCTACTTCTCGGTGATCAAACTTCTCCCCGCACTCTATCTATGAAAGTCGTAATTCGAATGCACACTTCGATTGATGCAAAATCTCTTCAAACAACCCTCCTTTTATACTAACATAATCAAGATCTGAACCTTGGTATTAGTTGGCTGTTATGCAAATACAAACCCTAACTCCGTCGGTTGCACGCCCTAATCTTCGTTGGCCCAATTTTAACTCTATCGGCTTCAACCACCTCTATGGTTCAGTATCTTCTGCTGCGAAACCACAACATGTCGCGATATCACAACATTTTTG
The DNA here is from genome assembly GCA_028583015.1 of Wollemia nobilis. Lineage (NCBI taxonomy): Eukaryota > Viridiplantae > Streptophyta > Pinopsida > Araucariales > Araucariaceae > Wollemia > Wollemia nobilis. The sequence goes on from JAQPPZ010014915.1 coordinate 872,736, forward strand.
TAGCCGTACACTTTTGTTTGGCTATTGTCGTGATATCGTGACACTTTTGCTTTTGTCTACCTTGACTATGTTCTTGTCATGATATCATGACACTTTTGTCTTTGCTAACATCATCTTCACTTCTGTCGTGAAATCGTGACACTTTTGTCTTCATGGCCTTCTTCTCTGCTTGCACTAGCGAAAATGGAACATGTCATGAAATTGCAACGCTTTCGCCTTCAAGCTCTTCCTTCTTCAATTCATTGCAAAATCATGAGGCTTCTTCTGTTGAAGACTTGCTAACTGTTTTTGTCGTGAAATCATGACACTTTCTCCAACTGAAAGCTGCCATCTCAATCTATCACAAAATCACGACACTTTCTACATTCTCAAGCTTTCTCTTCAACCTATCGCGAAATCGTGACACTTTTTGCATCCGTACAACTTCTTTGTAGCCTATCACAAAATCGTGATGCTTCTTATTTCAGACTCTTCCTTTTGCTACATGTCATGAAATCGTGATAGTTCTCACTTCGAGCTTTTCAGCATGTCACGAAATCGTGACAGTCCTCACTTAGTCTTTTGTAGCATGTCACAAAATCGTGACACTTTTTGAGATACTTTATCTCTCTTCGAACTTGTCATGAAATCATGACAGTTCACACTGTGGACTCTCCCTTCTGCATCATGTCATGAAATCATGACACTTTTTCGTCCATACAACCTTCCTTGCATTATGTCGCAAAATCGCGACACTTTTCCTTCTTTGCCTTCCTACACTTTTCGAGTCACGAAAATGTGACATGTTGCGAAATCGTGACACTTTCCACCTTGCTCTCTTTCTCTGCCAACATGTCATGAAATTGTGACAGTTTTGCCAGCTTCTTCTCTCTCTTCCAACATGTCGCGAAATCACGACAGTTTTGCCAGCTTCTTCTTTCTCTTCCAACATGTCACGAAATCGTGACACTTTTTCAAAAATATTTCTCTCTCCTACCTAAGTCATGAAAATATGACATGTCGCGATATCGCTACACTTTTTCAAAAATCTTTCTCTCTCCTGCCTAAGTCACAAAAATGCGACATGTCGCGATATCGTGACACTTTTCCAACTTAATTTCTTTCGAACCTGTCAAGCCGAACCTTCAACAAAACACATTATTTTTACATCAAATTAAATTCTTTCAAAAGCTTCTTGACATCAATGACAACTTATTCACTTGAGCAAATGCAATGTACTCAAGGTACCCAAAATTTCCAACACAAGTGTCAGCTACGGTTCGTCGAGACTAGAAAAACCTATAAATTGAATTCCCATTTGAAATTTTTCATTATTTCTTGGTAAACACTAGCAATCTAAGAGCTCTGAGAGTGATAAGACCCTTCCTAATCTAAAATTCTACCACACTCTACCGTTATTACACTCCTCGACCTCGATGGTAGATCTTGATCAACCATCTACTAGCCAGAGCCAGGGTACGGACAAGGTAACTCAAAACCGAGACCACGCACTCAATACTAGTAAAATGAACTACATTAAGTAATGCAGATAATGAACCTCACTAAACTACTAACAATGAACCCCACTAGTCTAGGCTAGCTTTAGGATTTTACTTTTATGTTGTAGTGGTCTAGGAGGGTGCCCAAAATGGGTGCCACTCCTAAATCACAGCTGGTAGCTATGGTTCCCAGTTGGCAAATTAGGGACCGTATGTTTCAACTGTAGTTCCCAATTTATAAACTGGGGACCACAGGTTTCAACTGTAGTTTGTTATTGCTATTTTTTTTTTAAGCTCTAGTTAGCTAGATTTTATCTTAAATTATACTTTTTATTCTAGAGATTGACTTCTAGAGCCTAGGAGCTAAATATTTTGAAGACTCTCCATGAGGATTTATCCGATGACGATCGGGATTGGTTCCGAGTTGTCGAGTTTGGATACATCATGGATCTACCCATGATTAGGGTAGATCAAGCCTACTTGACTATGTTGGCCCATCGTTGGAATACGTGGACCAACACATTTCACCTACCTATAGGTAAAATGACTATTACTCTAGAGGATGTTTACAGGATCTTCAAGATCCCTATTGATAGTGAGACCATCGTCTTCTCTACCTCCAAGGTAAAGGAGGCTATTTTTGACACTATATTCAGCAACCAGAGCGAGGATGATCAGGATGTGATAGACCACGAAGGGGTACACACTGATGAGTGGTATCACGAGGATGTCTTCTTTGCATGAGAAGCCCTCGTTATGCACCTCATAGTATAGATTGTGCTTTCAAGCTCCTTATGTGTGAGGATTCCCTGGAACCTCCTTTCCACTACCTGGAGGGTGCTATAGAGCTCTACAGAGATGCCTCTACTTATAGCTTGGGGAAGCATCCTACTATGTCAGCTCTAAAAGGAGTTGTACAAAATTACAGAGCGTAGTCATAAGGGCATCAATTGTAGCCTTTTGTTATAGATCTGGGGGTGGCAGCACATTCAAATCGAGCATCCTGTAGATTTGCCCCTACATATTACTGCTATTGTTGACAATCGTTAGTGGTATGCCACCTGCTGGCCTCGTGAGGAGGAGGGTACTCATAGCAGGATCCATGCCGGTAACATCTAGCGCTATATTACTCAGTTCATGGCACTTGGCCTGAATGATATTCAGTGGTGACCCTATATGGATTGCCTAGTGTGGCCAGAGGATGGCCAATGGCTGAGACAAGAATGCCACGACAAATGGTTTATTGGTTGTAAGGCTGATATTTGAGAGTACCAGTTCTACTCTTAGGCCCTATGGCATTTTGGGCTCGTGCAAGATATTCTAGATATGCCCCTCAGGTATCGACGCTTGGTCATAGAGCATGATATATAATGGATCATTCCAGAGCCTTTGGGAGATGTTGTTGATGACTACAAGGAGACTAGATTCAAGACTTTTGGGACCACTCTAGAGTATAACAAGTGGTGGTCCATGTTCATATGGTACTACATAGGGCCTCTAGACTAGGAGCCAGATCAGGCAGAGGCAGAGGTGGATCCTAACGGGTGTAGGGTGCACCAACGGACAGAGGGCGACTAGGGTGCAACGATATCTGCCAAGGAGGATCTTAATGTTGACCCCAATGAGAAGGCTCCAGAGGAAGGTGATGTCCCTCTCGATAATGTAGAGGGTCAGCTCTTAGATCAAGTGGTTGACTTGCAGAGTTAGCTAGGGCAATTCCACATGTAGTATCTAGAGTGAGACACTACTATCGCCACTCTAGAGGTGAGAATAGCTAATAGGGATAGGCACCTTATTAAGGTGCAATATTAGATACAGGATATGATTATGTAGGCCACAGATGTAGAGGCCCATGCTCAGAGATTACAAACTACTCTAGGGTTATCGCAAGCACATCAAAATGTAGTAGAGGCAGAGAGGGATATCCTCTGGGTATCAAGGGGGGCTATGCCACCTCCTCAGGATACTATGGGGTCTCTGACAACACTAGTGGTAGCACCAATAGTTGCACAGGATCCTATGATCGAGGTAGAGTGACTAATCAGTATGGTCATGAGGATGAATAAGATGCACATAGCCTAGCTTGCTCGCATTGATTAGCTAGTCGATTATATTGAGATGCATGGGCTACAGGTTCCTAAGGATCCTTTCTCCTTAGAGTCTCAGCGTACCAGGTCTAGGACCTTAAGGTAGTCTATGGCAAGCTCAGGTCATAGGATGCATAATACTGAGAGGATGCACACATCGTCTAGCACACATGGGGTGACATCACGTGCTAGGCCTAGAGATGCAAGGTAGACTTCAAGGGTTGCTAGTTAGGGTACTAGCTTGCTGCAATTACTAGTTTCTCATGTGCTAGGTGCCTTAGGATTTGGAGGCAGGCAGGACCCACCATATGTGCCAGCACAGATAGGAGAGCAGGATCCAGATCACAGTGTTAAGGGAGGTGACGAGAGCTCTGATACAAGGGGAGCATAATAGACCTGGGCTCTACTAGATGTAGACTATAATTTTGTTATGTTGTACTCATTTTGAGTGTAAGGTCAAGGATCTACACGCTTTATATCCTGTGAGCATATTGATGCACTCCTTATGTACTCTGTTGGACATATATATATATATATATATATACGACTTGATCATTTCGGCTCATTATGTGTATCTAATGTTTAATTTTTGATTTTATGTTTATTTGATGCACATGGAGGCAATGCTATGTTGATATGATGCAATTTTTATATGATGCAATGTATGGATGACATGCACTAGATAGCTATATGTTTTATGATGATGATGTTATGCAATGATCTATATGATTAGAAGTGCCATACATAATATATAATGGATGCAATTGGATGTAGTATTTGTTTTGAACACATATTTATTTTTGCTTTGTGGGCATGCATTTATTTTTATGAAGTTATGGTATGCTATGCAATGTATGGTAATGCATTATGTACATAATCATAATCTAATGGAAATGAACTTGTATGCTTTAATCACTTAAAACATAAAGAATGAATGCAAACTGTGTATATCAATTTTAAACTACAACACCACATAATATATGACAATCATGCAAAATAATTGATAATTCTCATTACAAGAACTTAATCAATTAATCACCCATATATGAAATGCAGTGAAATGGACTGGTATAATGCTAATGAATGAATATGTCATTCTGTATATTTTTCTTTGTTGCACTATATAGTTAGTGGCCATCTAAATATCATTTCTAATATTCATGCGGTATCTATCCTATATGTTTGATTGTGCTTTGTAAAATGCATTCTGATGAATGAATGACTCGTATTTTTGATGTTTAATGATATTTGGTATCTTGTTGCTATTAGAGAACTTTTTGGGGTTTTCCTTGAAACTCAAACACCCTAGTAGACTTATCCAAAAATCACATACTAACTGTACAAGGCTTTTTATTGGACTATTTTACCATGATAGACCCAACTATTCATTATCCATGTGTGTGCATGTGATTATTTTTAGATAGATCATAAGCATACGTTGTATGTCAGTCGGGACTCTTTCAACCCGTATGTGAGATAGGGTTCCTCATACGATCATACCATCCTTGTTTCAGCTTTTGATTAGACTTATACAACTAGATAATCCTAGGTACCTAGAGCTAGCTCATCTTGCAAATTTATCAGGGCTAACCCTCCAAATGCAGGTAGGACTCTTTCAACCCATTTCTACATTTGGGGATCACCCAATAGAACTACCCCTCTGATTGGAAGTGGGACTCTTCCAACCCATTACTATGATCGAGTATCACTCTATGGCTTTCAAAAGGTGGACAATCCAGGGATTCAAGTTCTCACCCTTCTTACTTGCTTATATGTAGTGATAAAAATCATTGTTAGTCCACGTGTTACCATTTTATTTGAGCAAGGGATTTTTATAGTGCTTTTGATTCACTATGTCACTTTACATTTTGAACTTGAAATTTGTACTTTTGCACTTTGTAACTTGGGATTTAAACTTTGTGACTTTGGGATTTATAGAGGAAATTCTTGTCCTTTTGCCAAAGTACACCTTTCTAAACCGACTATTTGCAAGATAAGCAGGTCGTGAAACCCATCTCTCTAGATACCTAAGACTTATTTCGTAGCTTTCATCATCTCTTGTCTTAGCAAGATTTTATATGGTTTTTCTTAGTGATGGGATTCTGATATGTTGAAGCACTATACCAACTAATTACCTTGTCTATAACAGCAAAGCAAGCTTTCTACAATATCTGAATAACACACTAGGTATGGTTGAGTGACTAGAAAACTTAATATACATACATGTTTCTCCGCAATAGGTATCATGTATGAATGCAATGAATTATGATAAATGAAAGGGTGCATTATTGAAACACAAACGTGTGATCGTTTGTAAGATTTTGATAGACACATTACACTCTACTATGGAATTCAACAGATGATAAATGCCTAAATGCAATATGATGATGTGAATGCATATATGAAAATGCAAAATGCAAAAGCAAATAATTTTTGTATTTTATGCTTTACCAATTTTTTTGGAATTTTATATATTTTCAAAATTTTATACATTTTTGAGCTTTCATATTTGACCAAACGACGAGTATATATGCATTTGGAGCTTTTTAGGGTTGACCAAGCAATTTTTAGAAATCCTTGGAGATTTTTGAATTGACCAAAGATCTTACAGACGCCTTTGAAACCTTTTAGTTGACCAAACTCTCAATAAGAAGGCGTGGAGCCTTTTAGGATGACCAAGAAGCTATAGGAAATCTCAGAGCCTTTGGGTTGACCAAGCAATTTTAGAAATACTTGGTGCCTTTTTGGGATGACCAAGTGGCTTTAAGCAACCCTCAGAGCCTTTGGGTTGACCAAGTAATTTTTTGAAATCCTTGGTACCTTTTTGGGATGACCGAGTAGCTTTAAGCAACCCTCGAAGCCTTTGGTTTGACCAAGAAAATTTTAGAAATACTTGATGCCTTTTTGGGATGACCGAGTGGCTTTAAGCAACCCTCGGAGCCTTTGGGTTGACCAAGCGATTTTTAGAAATCCTTGGTGCCTTTTGACTGACCAAAGGGCTTACAAATGCCTTTGGAGCTTTTTTTGACATGACCAAATCACTCGAATGAGAGCTTGGAGCCTTTTGGGATGACCGAGTAGTTATAGGAACTCTCAGAGCCTTTGGGTTGACCAAGCGATTTTTAGAAATCTGTGGTGCCTTTTAACTAATGAAAGGGCTTACAAATGCCTTTGGATATTTTTTTGCTATTCTCTCTAAGCATAAAATGCCTTAAGATGGATGATGTTGAGAGGTTCAAGCTCCTCAACACCCCCTAGCAACGTCAAGCGATAGGTACCTGGACCAATATTTTTAGATATGATATAGGGTCCTAACCAATTAGCCATAAATTTGTCTCGCATATCGAGCAACAAATTCGAGTTCTGTTGGTTTTATTTTAACACAAGATCCCCAACTTCAAAATATCTCTAGTGGACTTTGATATTGTAAGCTCATTTGAGTTGCTCCTGATAAACGTGGAGATGCTCAAGGGCATTCACGTGACGTTCATCGAGCAGCGTCAATTGATCTAGGTGAGCTTGTCGCGCGGTGTCGTCATCGATGAAATATTTCAATGTAACGCATAGCGTTGTAATTTCCAACTCTAAGGGTATAATGGCCTCAATGCCATATACTAGTGAAAATGGAGTTGCCCTAGTGGGATTACGAATGCTAGTTCTATAAGCCCATAATGCAAGGGGTAGTTGTGTATGCCAATCCTTGTGGTGTTCTTGCACTATATTTTTCAAGATGGCTACCATAGTCTTGTTTGAGGCCTCAGCTTGCCCATTTGCCTGTGGATAATATGGAGATGCAAAAATGTACTTGATGTGGTACTTAGAGGTTAAATCTCGCATAATTTTCTTCTTAAAATAAGTTCCATTATCCGAAACTATTTTGGATGGTACCCCAAAATGACTTATGATATGCTCCATTATGAACTCTACTATGTGAGCTCTTGTCGTCATTGTTAAGGGAATGGCTTCCACTCACTTTGTAAAATACTCAGTAGCCATAATGATGAATGTATGTCATCCGGATGATGGAGGAGAGATATTTCCAATTATATCAAACCCCCACTGAGCAAATGTCCAAGCTTCTTGGATGGGTTGTAAGGCCTATGATGGTAGGTGCGTGATATTAGCATGATGCTGATATTTGACGCACTTCCTAACATACACATTGCAATACTTCTCCATAGTGGGACAATAATAATCCATTTGAAGGATGCGCTTGATGATGGCCATGTCACTAAAATGGCCACCACATGTACCATCATGAGCTTCTAAAATTTCCCAAGATGACTCTTGGGGCTCAAGACAACGAAGGAGAACTCCATCGTAACTTTGGTGGTACAAAATATCTCCTATCAAGACAAATTTAGTTGCTTTTTGTTTAAATGTGTGTCTCGCACCACATGATAGTCCCTCCAAGATAAAACCAAGTCTTAGGAAGTATTGAAGCTATGACTTCTAATTTTGATGAGCCTCAGCTTCAATCGCTAAGAAAACATGTACCCCTTGCGTATTTACTTTTGCAAATGCAAATTGGGAAATAGCCTTGTGGTGAATGGTGGTGCCACTCTTCATAGGAATTTGGGAGGTTAAAGACCCCTAGGGTTCTTTCTTGAGAAATTCTTTAGCAAAGACCAATCAGATTTTGGTTCCACACTAATCATGTTGACTGATTCTTTGTTATCAAAGGCTGCATGCTCTACTACAGGATGTGAGAGCGTCTTGACATGGATGGTAGTGAAGTCGATAGATGGATTTTGAGGGATTAAGGATCCCAAAGAAACCATGGTGTTTGTGAATATATTTTATGAATGAGGGATTGCCTCAATGTTGTACAATTCTAGTTTAGCTAGATATGTGGCAACAAGATCTTTATAGGCTTTTAGTATCGGACATCGACACTAAAATAGTCCCTTCACTTGGTTAATTATGAGCAAGGAATCGCCAAAGATGTTTAGTCTCTTAATATTCATGGCAATGGTTGTATGAAGGCCCAAAACTAGGGCTTCATATTTAGCATTGTTGTTGGTGCACGAGAAGTCTAGTTTGAATGACAAGGGCATTGGAGCTCCTTGTGGTGTGAAAAACACTATCCCTGTGCTAGCTTCTTGCTCGCACTTCGAACCATCAAATAATAGAGTCATATTAGAATTATTATCTGGTTCTTTGGGTTTGGTAGCTTTAGATATTACAAAAACTGCTTCATCCAAAAGCTCTATTATTAGAGGCCTACTATTGGACAGTGGCACCTCAGCTAACTGATCTGCTATGACCTATCCCTTAATGGACTTCTAGCTTATGAATTCTAGATCAAACTCTATCAATAGCATGATCCACTTTGCAGTATGTGTGTTATGATATGTCTTGCTCATCATATACTACAAAGGATTTTGTTTTGATATCACATATGTCATGTGACTTAACATGTAGTGCCACAATTTCTTGGTAGCAAACACTACTGCTAAACACAACTTTTCCAAATATGCATATCCTAGCTCGTAACTCACCAAGGTTTAGCTAATGTAATATATGGCTTGTTCTTTACCTTGTACATTCTTTTGGGCCAACATGGTCCCTAACGCAAATTCTGTTATCGATATATATAGCAGAAAAGGCTCTTTTGGCCTTGGTGGAGCTAACACTAGTAGTGTTGCCAGGTATAGCTTTATCTCAGTGAAGGCTGCCTTGTAGTCCTCATCCCAATTGAATGGGAAACCCTTATGTAGTAATCGATTCATGGGTCGATATTTATCCGATAGTTGGGTGATGAATCACTTTATCAAAGCTACCTTGCCTTGGAGGCTCCTTAATTCCATAATATTGGTGGGAGGACGCATTTCCAAAATGGCCTTGACCTTTCCTGGGTCTACTTCGATGCCTCTCTTGGAGACACTGCACCCTAAAAATTTTCCATAAATTCCAAATATGCACTTCTTAGGATTCATCTTGACGTTATCCTCTATCAGGCGATCAAAGAATTTTCTCAAGACCTTTGTATGCTCTTCTTGTAGCAATGACTTGGCTAGCAAATCATCGATATAATATTCTAGAATTTTGTGCATAAAGTCATGAAAAATGTATGTCATGGCCTGTTGATATGTAGCACCAGGGTTTTTGATACCAAATGGCATAACTTTGTAGCAAAATATTTCCCATGGAATTATAAATGTAGTTTTGTGCTGGTCTTCGGGCTTAATCCGAATTTGATTGTAACCAGAAAAACCATCCATTAATAAGAGCATTTCGTGACTGGCAGTAAAGTCTACTAGAGCATCGATATTGAGCAATGAAAATGAATCTTTGGGTGTTGCCTTGTTGAGATCTCTAAAATCTGTACAAATACGGATCCTTCCATCTGGTTTTCCTATAGGCACCATATTGGATACCCATTCTGGATAGTCGATGGAAATGACAAATTCTACATCCAATAATTTATGCAATTCATATTTCACCATTATGGCTACTGTTGGATGCATCTTTCTAAGCTTATTCTTTACGGGCTTCTTGGATGGGTCTAGCGAAAGGTTATGAGTAACCAAATTCGGGTTTAGACCGAGCATATCTTTGTATGTCCAAGTAAAAAGTTTAGGTCTCTATTTCAACAGAGAGATGATGCAAGCGCACTCATCTAGATTGAGACTCATTCTAAATTTAACCTTCTTAGAATTGGTGGGGTCATTACCAATATCCACTTCGAAGGTTTCCTCTACTGACATATGGGATCCCTCCTCAAGCTAATGAGGCGTAGGGATCAAATGGATGTCATCAACCGGATTTATATGTTCTTCGTTGGAAGCATTTTCAGTGTGATAGACATCATAAGAGCAGCCTGGTCCAAAATGAAATGGTTGCAACATCTCTTTGTTCGAGAAGAAATCTTCAAGCTCTACTAGAAAATCAGTGCGATCCCAATCGATAACATCCATGTTTAGATGCAATGGCTTGGACAAATCTATTGTATTGTAGAGTGGAGTGGTCAAATCAATGGAGACCATGCTAATGGAATGGAATTGATCTCCAAGACCACATGGAGTGAACTCTACATCATCTGTATAGCTTTCATGCCCCATATCTGGCTCAGATGGCATAAGGATGAAAAGGTCCTCCCTATGGGATTCCCGAACAATTGGATCCTCTTTGTGCACTGACTACAAAATGGGATCTCTCTACTCAAGAATCTCGGAATAAGTAGGTGGACGGGAAAATAGCCTTTGATATTCCTCTCCCAGATTTATTCTTTCCATGACGTGGTGCTGGAGATTTATCTCTCGACGCAAACCCCCAGATGTAACAGGTGGCAAACCCAAAGGTGGATTTCGATTACATAGGTGATGAGGCCCTAAATAGGCCACATCCAATGAATCCTCATCATCACTATAAATATATAATCTTTCACTTCCTCCCATATGTAAGGGGTGATCTACTAGATGTGGCCCCATGTATCTTATTTTGCGGTCATTATCATCACTATCCAGATAGATTGGATAACATAATCGTATATACGACACTGGCACAAAATCTAGCTTTGCTTCCTCTTTAGTAAGATCTACGTTAATATGCCCCTCTTCTATAACATACTCTGACTCCATAGGCCATAGATGTAGTGGATATACTAGCTTCAGATTGATCATCTCAACCTCATCGCTATGATTGCTACTATGAGCAGTGCACTCTATCGTGTCCATGAATATTGGAAGATTAGCTGGACGAGGCCTTACATAGGCCTGATCTGTCTCACTTTCATAATAACTATAGACCATGAAATGCTCTTATATCTCATCTAATCACTCTCTAGGTAGCAAATGGCGTAGGAATTCCAGAACCATGAAGGTTTGGTCAATTTCCTCTTTGGATTGATCATCATTTGAGGACTCACCATCTGCATCATAACTCGGTCTGCTCATTTTAGAGGTGGACTCCTCTACATATTCACTACAAAGATCTCCTAAATCGAGATCACCTAGAATGATGGGGTTGTGCCCCTGCATACCGATATTGTCGGTTGTGATACGGTTTTGATGACCCAGGCTACCTCTGGGGTTCTTCTCTGAGAACTCTTCATGTTCAATCTTTCATGTTCAATATTTGGTCTCAATGGTTATGACTGACATAATTGGGTTGTTGCCCCAAAGGCTAGACATATTAGGATGATATGGATTAAAATCCACGTCATCCGCCAAACCTAGGTACAAATGATCCAATGATGTAATGAGTAAATCATCATGTCCTTGAATCTGCAATCCCAATCTGAACCTATTATATGCCAACTGATAATGTGGTTCAAGAGGGGTTCTTTGTCCTTGTTCAAAAATACCAATGTCGTATCCATGCCAATGATAGAGCTCAAAAATGTGCATGGTGTACTCTGGGTTGGACAAGTACCAAATTTTCATCGTGAACTATTTGTCATCATCCACTTCCATGGGTGTCCACGTTGGAACTTGATCCAACTCGGCATAAATAAAGTTTGTTTGGTTGGGTGTCTCATACAATAGTACTATGGATCCAATTGGGTATCGATGGGCTATTGGTCGACCTATGTCTCATGCAGTCTCTAAATAGGATTGAAGGTCACATTTTGCACAAGATATTCATCCAGACATGTGTTGGCTAGATGAACAGTCACCTGGGGTGCAGATGACCCTGCTGATGATGCAGATGAAGCAGGTTAAGGTGCCTCCTCGACTTGATCTTGGGCTTCCTCCACATCCATTAGAGTGATAGCCTTAGTGGTGACTAGTTTGGGTGCGTTCTTTTCTTCTTTCCTACCCAATTTCACCTTTAATTTCTCGTCATTCTGATGCATTGTCGATGCACTCGGTCTCAGAGAAGTTGCAATGGTAAGTTCAGATATATTTGATACATATACCAATGGTTTAACATGCACCGCTTTTTTACCTCTTGAAACCCTCACCAACGATGTGGACCGTATTTCCAAGTGCATTGATGGGATCACGAAACCCCATGGCAAATCTGCTAAGTTCATGAACTTGAATGGTTCTTCATCTGATGAAACCATGTGAACTTGTCCCTCATGTATATACTTGACACACTGATGCAATATCGAGGGAACACAATGCATTTCATGAATCCAAGGACTCCCTAGTAGGATGTTATACTACAAGGTGCCCTCTATCATGTGACACATTATAGGAATGGTCTTTTGTCCCACCTAAATGGGTAGGACAATCGTACCAACTGTAGAGCATAGTGCATCGTTAAATGCTCACAATATAAAGGTGGCTGGTATGACAAGTGATTTAGGAAATTTCAAATGGTGCAGTGCCTTAGTCATGATTATATTTATCGATGAACCAGTGTCAATAAAGACCCTTTTGAATGGCACATGGTTAACACATGTAATTATATGTAGTGGCGGGTCAACCACGCTTGCATAAACCATTTTTACTTCATTATCATAGAATTGGATCATTGGTTCTTGGCACTGGTGTACGTGCCCCACAAAGTTTGTGAATGCTTGTGTCCTGGGACTATACCTCAATAGACCTTAGAATTTCCATAATAGTATCCCTGTGCCTATGGGACTACTATATAAGCTCATATATCGACAACTTCACAAGAGTCATCTACAGGTTTTGAACCAGCCTGCTCATAAAGGTCACCACCGGTCTTGTTGGTGGGTCTAAAATATTTTGTGCCTGCCACATCTGAGGTGTGGCTTGTATTTGAATAGGATCATGAGGTTGATTCGACCGTTCATACCTCCCATGTTTGGTGACAACATTGACCATGCCGACAAACCCATGGGTAGGTGGTTCGACTCGTACTTGATTGACTTGGCCAGCATGGTTACGGGGTGCCTCATGGTTTGGTAATGGATTTTTAAAAATCCCCATGTTTTGGTTGTCTAGCACCTGGGGATTACCTGGTACTACAAGCTCTCCCTTGTCTATCATATTTTGCATAATGTGTTTGAAGGACCAACACACCTTGATGTCATGTCCTATCACTCTATGAAATATGCAAAACAACTCTTCTTGATAGTCTTTGGGCTTGGGCTGATTTGGATCAACCATATTGACTTCGGGTAATCTTATTGCCTTGGCCTCGTAGAGCTGATGAAATATCGATGTCATTGATTCTATCAATGGCATAAATATGTGAGGTGGGCATTGCTATTTGTTCTTTCCCTTGTAGTTATTTTTTCACTGGTCATATTATGCAGGAGGGGGATGGGCTTGATAATTCTATTTCTTTTACCCCTTATCCTCATTTTGGAGATTCAGTACCACCTAATTCACATGGGCCTGCTTGCCTTGTTGCTTTGAGGTACTCTTCTTATATCCCTCTTTCCTGGTTTTTAGCTTCAAGTTGCCTTCTTGCAACTTGATATCCTCAATTACCTTGGCTTGCACCCAAGCTTCTTTGAATGTGGCGTACTGTTACAGCTACAACAGTAGCGATATGTGCTTGGCACAACTCTTTGTAAATATTTGGGTTAATTATATGGCAGGGATCGGGAATGGCAACTTTACCATTAATCACCTCCACCTCTTCTTGTACTGTTCTATTGGCTCGTCGTCGCACTGAGCTAGCGCAGCCAAATCAAAAATGTTGGCCTATTTCTTGATTTTGAAAGAATAGAATTCAAGAAATGCATTAGCTAATCACTCAAAATTTGTTATGTTGTGTTTCTTTAGCTGATTAAACCACTCTCAGGCCAGACCAAAGAGTTTCATGACAAACAAACGCAACAACAGTGCATCATTGTTCTCTATCTAAAAGAAAGCATCCAGAAAGCTCGTGACATGTTCTTGCACCTCTTCATCACCCTTGAATTTTTCCAACCTGGGCATCTAAAAATGCTCAAGGTATGGGGGCGTAGGCACCGAGGGATCTAAAGGTTCATTGTAAATTTTACTCAGTGTCGGCTTTTGGATAGTCACACCTTGTCTCTTAATTGCCTTGACCTTCTCAGCCAAATCTTTGTAAGCCTTAGAAGATAGAAAGTCCTCCTCCCTAAGTCGACATGGAGGTGGTATGGGAGGTACATTCCTCTTCTATTGAGGTGGAGGGTGTTTCTCTTCCTCATCCTTAGCTCGGGAACTCTCAAGATATTCCTAGTTGCATTTGTTCCCCTCTTCGTCCTCATAATGTTTTTGCTTCTAATTGTCGACCGAGGGTGATCACTCTTTGTGATGGGCAGTGATATGAGTGTGAACACTTGCGTGCTCATGGTACATGTCGGTTTGGGAAAAATCCTTCCTATGCACCTGCTCTCTACGTTCATCTTGAGAGTATAGTCTAGCCCTAGCCAACCTATCTTCTTGCTCTACATGCTCCTTATGGACGAGGATGCACTCCTTGCATAAGTGCTGCTCATGTAGCCTTTGTCTAGTAAGTCTATGTGCCTGAAGATTTTCATCTTCGATGTGTTGCCTCTCTCAATGAGCATCCTCCAATTGATCTTGTAGGAGTTGTCATTTTTTATCAGAGGCCATTCGATATGATCTTTTGACCTGGTCAGCTGTCGAAGGCCTTTGATATGCTTGCTCTGTATGAGCAACCTTGTGGGTTATGTACCCATCAAACTAATGTGTTGTGCTTTTGTCTCTATCTGTGAAGATGGAATTGACATCGTGCTATGTCATGTGCTACGTTCCACCATGTATGGATGGTGGACATGAGACATGAGGGCACTTAGAAGCCTCTCCATGCTCTCTAGTAGTTCTAATGGTGCTCCTGCTATGCTCACTCGAAGCATGAGTGGACGGAGTCAAAGGCTTGTAGCCTAGCTACTCTAGCACACTACCTAGACCGTCTAGTTGTCTAGACCTCCACCTCTCATGGGGTTTAGTTCCATTAGCTTCCACCTTTGACATATCGATGGTGATCTTGTGTGCTATAGTACACTTGGGAGTATGGGTAGACTTGTTCTCAACATGGAGCCCATATTCTTGCCCCTAAATAGGAGGACCTCTATTCCTTCTATACTTTGAAGGTGGGGTTATAGTACACCCTGTAGACTTAGTGCAGATGGGTACCAATTTGGTCCCCTACACAACATACTCTTTGATCGATCTTGTGGATGAGTGTGCATTGTGGTATCGATAATGGCTTTCGAGTGGATCACCCTCAGGATGGGAATCCCCATGCTCTAATCTATGTCTAACAGTATGCACTGATGCTAGTCTATTAGGGGTACGCTCAATGGGATCCCCTCGTGCCGAGTTTTCTCCTCTAATGCTCACCGAATGTCATTTAGTTTGCTCATGTGGTTGAGGAGAAGACACGTGAAATTGTGAATCGATTGGGGCTTGGTCATTGACCTCAGGCTTGCACCTTTTCTAACCACCCTGTGTATCCACCATAGTGTACCTAACAGATAGATGTATATTTTATTATCAAACAAGGTATACAATGATGCTTATCTTATTTTTAAATTTTAAAATGTGCCCTAAACTGTTTGATGTTGTTACAAGATGTGTTGTATCAGTATGAGAAACTCTCACGTGTTTTTCAAAATCATTGGATTTTATTCTTAGTTTAATTTTCTTTCACCTATATACTTGTAAAAACCGAATATGGTAATGAAGTCCATACCCAACGAAGTAGCATAGGTACTAACAACCCTCACCCAATACACCATGCACAGTGATACACCCTTCTGAAGATGAGTGGGTGCTATTTTGTATGGATAGGACAGTTCTTGGGTCAGCCTTGGCAACAAGCGGGTCCCGATAATACAATTTCAAATGAGCCAACCGAGCGGTAATGACATCCATTGTTGGTCTCAATAAAATGGGTTAGATGTGAGAGCTCAATGCCACTAATGTTTACAATCAAACGTAGTGTGTGTGGTTTGTTTTACTTTGCATAAAGACAAATGCATAAAAAAGCATTCATATGATCATTCCTACATGATATGCATAAGAAGGAAAGTTTCAAATTCACAAAGGTATGCATGCTATGCCCTACATGACGTTATGACAATGCAATTATGATGACACGACCTCTAATTAGGCCTCACACATGCAAAAAACCACACAATTTTTATCAAGGTCATTGTATTCTAGGGCAGACTATAATCAGAGGTTCGATGTTCCTAGAAGTGCCTTTCTAATGGAAAGAATGCGAAAGAAAATTAGGACTTATTCATTGATATTTTTCCTTTAATGTTCCTAATTTGCCATTGATTTTTTGCTTACTGTAAAAATACAAAGGATAAAATGTAGAACAGAGGATGGAAATAGAACCTACCTCAACTCTTGATCTACTGCCAAGTGGTTTCTTTGCTATTTGCTGCTTTTGCTATAAACCATAGCTCTGGTCTGCAGGCTGTAGTGTAAACCGTAGGTGACATTCATGGGCCAAAAAATAATTGTAATTGTTAGCTTTGGTTAGCACCTAAGATAAATCAAACAAAAATGTCAGCACTCAGGGGCTAGAAATGCGTAGTTCCATCGTGATCACCATCTTTAACCACCAAGGAGGCTCACACTCGATCTAACTATCACAATCGAAGAAAAATACACAAATAGGCATACATAATTTGATAATAAGAAATAACATGAATACAAGGAATCCTTTATTAATTTTAATGAATTCAAATTACAGATTCATCCCTCTTAGGGATACCCATTTGATACATTAATTACAATAGTGTTTAATCCCTATCAAGGGTAGGTGTGATAAAAATTCCCCTCAGGGTGACACGAACTACTCTAGGGTGTCGATGACCCTATTATTCAAAATGTGGAAGGGATTGAATGCTTTATCTCTCCTTTGGAACTATTCCCTGTGGTCAAGAAACAACAAGAATGTCAAAAAGATAGGCAGCCTCTCATGATGAGGCCCTTTTAGGTAAAATGCAGAATGACACCATTAACATGCATAATCAAGAAAGCACAAATAAAGCTGCTAAACTATGCAAAGCGAATCAAGATTTATGTAATAGCATAAAGTAAAATAGCATCTACACTATGCATGGATAAAATATAGAAAATGAAGCATAAACATGCATAAAGAAAGCATTTTAGTCCTAATTGAAACATAAGCATAAAATGTGAATCTAGCCTAGTTCTATGGTTAGAAGTCTTCTAAAATGCTATTAAATCAACAAAATGGTTAATTTAACCTAACTTATCGTACAAAAAATAAAAGAGTAAGGTGATCTGTCACCTATTGCAAACCGTAGCTCTAGTGAGCGGTCTGAACTATGAACCGTGACTGACAGCTGCAGTTTCACCTCTCATGATTTTACCCTCAAAATTAGGGGTAGTGTGCTCAATATCCTTGTCCAAATTGATGTTCAAGGGTCACCTTCGGTGTACTCAAACTGATTTGGTGATCAATTTGATGTGAAGGGCCTTCATTTGCCTAAATTTGCATTTCTTGATCCTCCTAAGCACCTAGGGCATCCATAATGCAATTCATCATGAATGGTGGTAAAAGGGTCGAGGATTAAGTGCAATAGCTCTATCTCTTAGTATACTCAGTTTGAGTGTACAATTCCTCAGGGCTTTGCTGCTCAAATATCCAATGCTTCCTCTCTCTTTCTCCCCATTTGGATGGGGTATTTATAGCATACCCCTAGGGCTAGGGGTGGCTTCATGGAGAATACAAGACCAAGAAGGTTGGTTAGTACAGTTGGGATGGAAGCCTCTAGAATATTCCATCCTTCAACTACCTTCTTCTAGAAATTTTGGTTGTTCTAACCGATTTGGCTTGGATGCAAGGTCTAACTGGACTTCAGTTAAGACCGTAGGTCATAGTTGTAGTCCAGAATGTAGATTGTAGGTTTCAACCATGGTTTAAACTAGAGATCGTGGGTCTGGGCTACGGTTCATACTACTTAGGCCACAATGCCTAAATTGAGTGGTTAGAACCACTGCTCTATCTTGGAGTCTATCCAAGATCCTCCATATGGTCTTGTAGCATGTCCATATGAGTAGTCACCCTTAACATGACGTGTTTTAGGTGTCTACACATTTTTTGATAGATCTTTCATTTTAAAATCCTCTATGGGTTCTTCCAGTTCTTCAAATTCTTCTATCCTCTAAACCATGTGACCTTTCTGATTTTTCTTTTGATATTCAAGTTGAGGATAATTGGCAAGTCATTGAAACTGTTGTTGATGAGGGTTCCTTTGGTATTATCATGGCTCAAACTGATTCCCATGATTTTTTTTATTTCTTTGTTTATGATTTTTGGGATTATATCTGCAATGTTTGGTATTATGTCCTTTATTTCTTAATATGTAATAATACCATGTTTTTCATCCTCTTATTGAAGAAGCAATATTTCCCTATGGATTGTATTTTGAGGCCAATGCAGTGTTAGTCATTTCATCTTTCAATGTATTTTCTACTTCATATTATTGAATAATATTGACTAAATCATCAAATGACATATATTTACTTAGGACTTGCAAATATGTTACCAAATGCTTATAACTGTCTGGAAGTGCTCTCATGGTTACCTGAGTAAGAAGTTCATCTTTAACTGTTTCACCTAAGGTTAACAATTTCCCTTTAACATCTGCTACCTTCCTTAGGAATAGTTCTATACTCTCTCCACTGTTCATTTTCAATGAGTGAAGTCAAGTTTGCAAATAAACAATAGTTGCCTTATTCTTTCCTTCAAATATTTTTTCTAGGCTTACCCATGCATCTGAAGATATATGGTTGAATCTCATTAGTGATAGCAAAAGTTAGTATCATTAAGGCCTTTGAATTAATTTCTTCAACCTTTAAGATTTTTGTTTCACCTATGGTAGGTTTCTATGTTTTACCTTTGACAACATCCCAAAGTTTTTCATATACTAAAATTGTTTTCACTTTATTTTTCCAAGAAAAATAATTAGGACCCTTAAGAAGTTGAGATTCTACTAGGAAGAATTTGTTAGATGCCATTTTAAATCTTCCTAATATCAAGCCTTAGATTTGTAGACTTCCTTATGTCTCCCTAGAATGTTATAGTGCTTTTTGTAAATATATAGTTCAATTTTGGTTGATTTTGTACAAGTTTTGTAAGAGTCAAAAATCAAATTTTTAACACCTTATTACTCATAATTGAATTGAGCATTTTTTTTTTCAATTCTGAAGAGGTTTTTATGTTGGAATTCTTTTGTCCCTTTTAGAAAATTTGATACAAGCAAATATATATATATATATATATATATATATATATCCAACCTTAATAGAAACCCTAATAACCTCTTTTATGTCCCTTGGATTATTTCTAATTTCCAATAAAATAAATTTGATGGAGTAATCCTTGTGACTCCCAAGTTTGAAAAATTAGAGAAATGATAACAATATTTGCAATACAATTTAATCCATGTTGAATTCCTTATTCCTCCTAAGTAAGATTGCAAATATTAAATTAATAGGATAAGTCACCCCTTTAGGTTTCAATATCTATTTTTTAACCCTAGTTTATAACCCTTATATCTCCAACTCATGAAAGCAATAATAAATAGAATTTAGATCTTATCTTTTATATGTAATATCTCCTCAATATTTGGCACTTTCTGCGGTTGAGTATAAAAAATTGTAAAAGGTACCTTAGGTGCTTGATTTAATGGAGATTACTTGGAGCGACAAGTAACGAATGTTGGTATGTATGGTGTTAAAAGTTGACCTTAAAATATGGGGAGCCTTTAATGCTCCTTCACCTTTATCTTCCACGCTGCACTTCAAACATTTCTATTGCATTTCTCTCACACCTTGACTGCTCTACACTCCTCCTTTGGATATCTTTGACTGTGCTTCACTCATGTACGTTGAAATTGGAATTTGAATACCTTTTAAGGGTAGTTGATCATAGACATTGTGACAAGTGTCATGTCCATTACAAGTGAGCATTCCCTTCTTTACGTAACGCTCCAAGTCCTTTGTTCAACACTCTTGGAGAGATTCAAAAATGTATGGGCACTTATGTGAAGCTGGTGGAGAATACCAAGTGGCACATATTTGCTTGTAACTCTTGTGTGGAAGTTTCTAGAACGTTGAGAGGAATTATGACCAGAATGTCAAGTTTTATTTCTACATGGAGTCTGTTCTTGTAACGTCTTCAAATATGGAGATTATAACTCCATAACCCCTTGGCTTTGCAACGTTGCTTGGGTAGCAAGCAAGCATTTTTCTATAGGTGGATGGATGATGCGCTATGGATTTTGAACAATTATTTGGAGCTTCCTTCTATGGGTGGTGTTCTCCAAGTTAGAGACCACGAATGTAACACATTTCCCTCTTTCTTTTATGCCTCCAAACGTATTGAATCCTTTACAAATTTTTGACGTCCTTTTTTAAAATCCATATGCACTCGCTTATCTTCATAAATGTGGCTCATGAATGATGTGAAATTAGCTTTAATTTTGTAGGGACATACATCCAAGACAAGCCCTTGAGTGGCTCCTTCTGACTTGGGAAGAAGAGTGTTGATGTCTGGCCTATGTTGGATCTTTTTTTCTATAGAAAATGTGCCCTTTTATGGCACTTCCAAATTTGTTCTTACGCTGTTAAAAACCATATTAGAGTAGTGCATAAAATGTATTATAATGTTTTATAATAAGGTTTTTTAATATACCTTATTTTGCACTCTATTTCCAGATCTAAAATTTTGGTTTTTTTGGCAGATTTTCCTGCAATACAAGGGTTTGAGATTATCTTTAAATAGTAGACACACCTTTCCCTTTTTGCTTGGATACTTTTGATAACAAGTCCAAGCTTAAATAACAGTAGATAGAGGCTTTTTAATTGATGCAAATTTGAAGAGATTTATAAAAATGTATGATGCAAGAGCATCCAACGAAAGGCAAAATACCGCAAAGTAGAAAAAGTGTCGCGATATCGCGACATGTCGGCAAAGAAGAAAAAGTGTCGCAATATCACGACATGTCACATTTTCATGACCAGGAGACGAGAGAAGGCGCAAGAGAAAAAAGTGTCGCGATATTGCGACATGTCGCATTTTCACGACCAAAGGACGAGAGAAGGCACCAAGGAGAAAAAGTGTCACGATATCATGACATGTCGCATTTTCGTGACCGGAAGATGATAGAAGGCGCAAGAGAGAAAAGTGTCACAACATGTCGCATTTTCATGACCAAAGGATGAGAGAAGGCCCCAAGGAGAAAAAGTGTCACGATATTGCGACATGTCACATTTTTGTGACCAGAAGACGAGAGAAGGTGCAAGAGAAAAATGTGTCGTGATATCGTGACATGTCACATTTTCGCGATTCAAGAAGGAGAGAGAAGGCATGGAAAAAAATGTCACAATTTCACGAAATGTCACGAAATCGTGACCGAAAGAAGACATGAAAGGCCAGAGAAGAAAATGTCATGATTTCAATACATGTTACGAAATCGTGACCAAAGGAGCAGAAAGAAATCAAGGAAGGAAACTATCGTGATATCGTGACATGTCGTGATTTTGCAACTTGAAACAGAGAGAGAAAGCAGAGAGCAAAGCTGTTGTGATATCGTGACATGTCACAATTTTGCAACCCGAGAGGCGAGGAGGAGGCAGAAAAGAAGGATGCCACGATATCATGACATGTCACGATTTTGTGACCGAAAAGGAGAAAGAAGAGCGAGAAAGGAAAGATGTCGTGATATCGTGACATGTCGCATTTTCACGATCAAAGGATGAGAGGAGGCACAAGAGAGAAAAGTGTCACGATATCGTGACATTTCACATTTTCATGACCAGAAGACAATGGGAGGCGCAAGAGAGAAAAGTGTCATGATATCATGACATGTCGCATTTTTGTGACTCGAGAAAGGCAGGAAGGCAAAAAAGCAAAAGTGTCATGATATCGCGACATGTCACATTTTTGCGACTCGAACAGGGCAGGAAGGCAAAAAAGTAAGTGTCACGATATCACGACATGTCGCATTTTTGCGACTCAAAAAAGGTAGGAAGGCAGAGAAGCCAAAAGTGTCACGATATCGTGACATATCGCATTTTCACAACCAAATAAAAGGAAAATTGCAAGCGGTTACAGGGGCCATTATGGAGGAAATTATCGAGCGGTGGGTATACCGAATGTCATCATTGGTTGACAGGTAGATAGAGTCTACAGTGGTAGCACTGAACAGCACGTGGCACGAAGGTGCAGTGAAAGCAAACGAAGATCAAGAGTCAGAAAGAAAGACATTTCAAAAGCCAAGACAACGAAGAGGCATAGGAAATGAAACGGAGAGTCATGCCAGAGATTTTAAAAGGGGAAGCGAAGGCATGCACAATGGTCGAAAAACTGCTGAGACATAGTTGCAGATGTGAAGGTAAGAGGGTCATTCTGGACCAGTTTAGGCTGTGTTTCTTCTTGGGCGGAAGATGCTATAATAGAATAAAAAAATAAACTATCTTTCGGGATAAAGGAGTTTATTTGGCAGACTGCTGCCATTATTGTAAATTTTTCCAAGTGTAATGAATGAGAATTGAGAACTTGGTGTGAGCGATTTGTGGCTCCCCATCAACATATTTCGTAAATAATTAAAAAATAAATAACTTAGAATAAATTACACCACACAATTCACATATAACACACGAGATTTATCCTAGTTCACCCAATATGGACTACGTCTAGCAAAAAAAAGAGCCACACCTCCTTGATATTATTATTCACTTCCTTGCTCGAATATGGGACATTACAATAAATATAAAGGAAACTCTTCCAAACCTAAACTACTATGTGGTATTAGAATACAATGGGCACAACACCATGGACTAAACCATCCACACCCACCAACCACCCACCAACCGTGGGAATCCTAAAATTCACTCCGAAAAAAGAAGGCAAATGAATCCTTAAAATGAACATAGTATTCTCTTTCAAAAATGGATAATAGGTAGTTGATAGTAGCTAGTCTGAAATATAATTAATTCCTAGTAAATGTGCAAATGAATCCTCAAAAGAATCTATTTTTTTTGCACTTTTTAGAATATTGTAATCTAGTTTCCTTTCTGTAACTTTAATCCATATTCATGTGCTCTGATAAATATGATAAATAATTCAATTAATGAATCTCTTTGCACCATAAGTTGCATATATTTTTCCTGTAGCTCTTCTCCCACATTTGTAGAGGATGTAGACCTTGGTATCTAAAACACCAAGTTGCTACTTCAAGTAGGTAGTCCTGAACAACTCCTTCACCAAATTATGGTCTTGAAATTTCTTTCATGAGCCTAGGATTTGGTGGTTTGTTCTCTTGTGTTCTCCTTCTTCTTCTATAGATTCAAAGAATTCTAAGTCTCTAAATTGGTGCCTTCTTGTTGTGAGTAGTAATATTCAAATCTCTAATATTTGGTGAGATTCTTCTATCTTCAAATCTTCTTGTCAAATTTTGACTTCAAGCAAGATCTTATTTTAGGGTTTATCACTCCTTGCCAAATTATCCTCTTAGGCTTATTTTCGGATGGTGAAAATTGTCCCAATACCTTCACTATTAGGGACTTCACCTAGACAGTGGATTTATCGAATGAGTTCTCAAATAACTCTCTTGATCTTCAACAAGGCTCTCCTAGCCTTTCTTGGATGCTTGATGAGACCTTCACAAGGTCTTTGATCTGGAAGCTTTTTATGGTCTTCCTTGAGACCTTTTATTTAACCTTATACTTTCTAGAAGTATTGGTGGTGAGATTTTCTCTTAGATATTCTAATTCTATTGCTCCTGTCTTCGAGCAAGACTCTCGTAGTCCTTCTTCTTCTAATACTATAAGTTCTTCAATGATATCTTCTCCTGATCTCTTCACTTTTTCTTCAGGACTGAGCTAATTTTGAAGAAGATACTCTTCCTATATTTCTTGTAGTAAGTCTCTTAACTTACTAAATATTTTATTCCTTCAAAAAAATATTAGTATTAAAATATTTTAGTCTACTTCTAAATCAAATATTCTTCTTGAATTCTTCTTTAGGATCAATGCTTCTATGGCCTTTTTTAGTACCAAGGCTACTATGGATTTTTTATTATCAAGGCTTATGTGGCCTTTTAGTATCAAGGTATCTATGGCCTTTTTAGTATCAAGGATCCTATGGCATTTTCAGTATCAAGGATTCTATGGCATTTTTAGTATCAAGGTTTTTGTGGCCTTTTTAGTATCAAAACTTTTGTGGATTCTTCTTTAAGGCTGTTATGGCCTTTCTGTATTGAGGCTCTTATGGCTTGTTCTTCAACTATAGAATTTTTTAATCCAGCAATGGAGATCTTCAGTCTCCTATATTCACCATGATCCTTCACTTAGAAGTCTTCTTTTGTAGTATTCTTCTCTTGCACAATGAACTAACCTATGTACTATAAGGTTACATCGACATTCGGACAATGAAGTTTTATTCTCTTAGCTTTCTATCATAGGAGTCCCAATCCTTTGAGATTTAATTTCCTATAATAAAAAAAAATTTAGGCACCAGTTAGAAAATTCTAGATAACCTGGATGATCTTCACTAGATGATTTATCAATCTAATGGATTGAGTGTTGAGTCCTAGTATTCATGATTTTTCATAATAACTCTATGGAAAAGACTTTACATGAAAATGATCTCAATATTTTTTGAAATTGATATTCCTTTCAGTCCTATATTTGTGACTCTCCAAAAATCTACCACCTAGATACTCCTGAGATCTTTTGTCAATGGCTTGTCCAATGGTGCATCAGTTTGACAAAAACTCTCAGATTGACCAACAATGGTGTTTTTCCTATTGAACTACATAGACTATATATACAGTGGCTCTAATACCACTGTTAGATTTTGATGAATGAGCCTTAAGAGATACAAATCATAATATTCTGAATAATATGAAAGAAAGTAAATCTGCTAGATGATTGAATTAAGCTAAAAATATAAATCATATAAAATATTACAATGTAGCTATGGAGTAAGTGAGCACTCCATTAACAAATCTATAGATCTACATTGTATCCATCACCACTGAATGGTGTGGTATACATAACTACACAATCCATTAAGTTATGCTATCTAAATATATCCTCTTACTCTCCTTATTAATGTATCTAAGAGGCCATCATTATATAGGTAAAATAGGATACTTGACCAACACTCTATCTAAAGAACACAAGCTTATACTAAGAGGGGGTGAACAATATAAGATAAAACTTTTACTTTTCATTCCAAATGATAATAGCAATAATATCAATTGTAATAATGAAACAATGCACAAATCACCACACACATAAGAGACACAGATTTAACATGGTTCACCCAATATGGGTTACATCCATCGAGAAATATTGCTTATAAATTTCTCAATAAATTTTATGGGTACCAACCCATAGGAGACATTAATCCCCTATTAAAATGTTCATGGACACCAATCCACAGGAGACACCAATCTCCTCTCAAGTTCGTGGACATCAATCCACATGAGACACCAATCCCCTCTCAAGTTTGTGGACACCAATCCCATCTGCTAGTTCATGGACACCAATATCCTCTCAAGTTCATGGACACCAATCCATATGAGACACCAATCCCCTCTACTCTATTTTTTTGGATACCACTCCACTTTGTTCTGGTTATGTGGATGCCACTCTACTCTATTCTGGTTATGTGAACACAACTCCACTCTATTTTGGTTTAATGGACACCAATCCACTTTTTTATGGTTCTATGGACACCACTCCACTATATTTTGGTTTCGTGGACACTACTCCACTCTATTTTGGTTTTGTGGACACAACTCCATAGGAGACACCAATATTCTCCACTCAATTCTTCTCTGAAATCTTCTCACAAATCCTACTCAATCAGCTCTACTCAAATCATCTCCATAACCTACTCATAAATGTTGATCACATCTTCTCCAAAACCTACTCAAATATTCTCACACAACCTGCTCAAATATTCTCTCAAATATACTCACAATACTTTCTCAAATATACTCACACAACTTGCTCAAATCTGCTCTTAAATTTACTCACAACACTTGCTCAAATCTACTCACAAATATAATCAATAACCCTTGCACTTTTATTTTTAATTTCAAGAAAAAAATGCACATTCAATAATTTCTTATTCCTCCAACCATATGCCAAAAATATTTTCCTCAATCAAAACCACTTTTGAGAAATGAATTAAATCATCATACATCTAAATTTACCTCAATGATGATGATGAGCTTTCCAAAACTGTTTTGACAAAAAATAATATCCTCTTTGTTTTTTCCTTCAAAATATGGTTACCAATTTTCTTTTTCCTTTTTTGATCAAATATCAAATCAACCACTTTAGAAACCCTTATCAAAACATACACAATAAAGCTTTAAAATGACTCCTTATATCTCCCTTTTGAAACTCACAATGTAAATCTTTATTAACAACAAGAACCCTTATTTATTCTTTTACAAAAATTAAATCACATTTAATATTTGCAAAAATTCATTCCCATTTGTCATTTGCAATAATTAAATCCCATTTATTATTTGCAAATCATCACACTATACCTTATAACTCCCTATTGTCATTTGCAAAATTTAAATTTTCAAAAATGATACCTTATAGCTCTCTTTTATTATTTGTAAAATTAAATTTTAAACCATACCTTATAGCCTCTTAAATATTAATTTTAATAAAGAAAAAATTAAATACCTCTCACTGTTATCAGAGGGATTCGATCCCCTCACCTTACGAGGTGTAGTGCCCTATGATGGGCCCTTTAACCAGTTGCGCTATCGCAACGCTTGAAACCTTAATACACAAAAATAAATGTATTTCTTCCACTGCTTTATCTTCAACAAAAAAAACGTCGAAGGGTTTTGACCCCTCAACCTCCTTCCAGGAAATGCTCCCCATGAGCTATGTAACTAGATGGGATACCCTGGTGGTTGAAACATGAATTGCACTATATCGGATTTATCCTTCATTTTTTGTTGTTGCCAAAACTTCCCCACTCTTCGCCTTTGTCATCGCTTGTTCGCCAATACTCTGCTTAATTGATTTTTCTCTCACAAAAACTTAGCTTTGTCCAAATTTATTAAAGTATATATTTATATGCTTTATCCTTTGTTTTTCAATGAAGTCGGCTCCACCATTATACGCTTTCTCCTTTGGTGCCAAATCATTTGAATTTTGGTTTTTAAAATTTTAAAACTTTTGCAAGGAGGTTTTTAAATTTTTATAATATTTAAAAAAAAATTTAAGCGAAAAACCCCTTGCGGGGCTATATTATTCTGAGAGACCATGACTAGGGGGTTCTACACCATCAAAGTCACCAAGAATTCATGCCCGGACCTTTCCACACCAACATTATCAATTGGATTTTGGGTACCCAATTCAACTTTTTGATAGGGTGGAGAATCGAACCTAGGACCTCCCTTGGAGGATTGTCCTCTCCTTTCCAACTCACCTACAACACCTTGGGTACAATATTTAAACTTTAAATATTTAAAATATTTAACTATTAAACTATATTTAAATTCTCTAATTTAAATATGACCTCCATACTTAAAATTTAAATATTAAACATCCTTAAAGATATTTGCCTTTGACATTGACATTTATCCTTAGAGATATTTCTGCCTTTGAAAACTCTAAATATATTTCTACCTTTGACATCAATGACAACTCAATATTAATGACAACTCGATATTTCCATAAATCCCCCCATTTATCATTGATGGCAACCCAAAATAAATTATCTTTTACTGCAAACTGGATTCACATTCTGCCCCCCCTTACTAGTTGCTCCCCCTTACTAAAAACTCTCCCCCTTTGACATCAATGGCAAAGGGCTCCTTGGGGCTAAAATATAAGAAACTATATATAGCCCCCTCACAACCTACTCTCTTTGAGCTGATAAATTATGGGATGGGAGTGAAACTCCCAAATTACTATGCTCCTCTTCTTGTTTTATTTTCTTTCTCCAAACTTTGGAGATCATACCTCTTTGAATATTTGCAGCATCCTTTTTCTTGCCTATCTTTAAAGTTTCAGTAACACTGTTCTACACCATCTAGTTGTATGCTCAAAATTGTTGCAATTGTAACATATGATATTTTAGTCCTTGAAAGGTGCAAATGAATTAAATTTCCTCTTGGTGAAGCCAAAAATATTCTTATCATGAACCCTACAATGTACAAATTTGTGTCCAAAATGATGACATGAGAAATAATAACCCTGGAATAAATATTCATCTTGCCTTGGAGGATATGGTCGCATGGTTCTTCTTTTACTATGATGTTCCCTTTTTCTTTATGGTGCATTATTTTCTTCCTTATTGATGTTTCCACTTTTCAACATATCATCATAGGTTTTGGAATTTTCTTCTTCAATTCCTTTCTTCGATGCTTCTATCTCTTTTAAGCTTGACTCTTTCTCTTGACCTTCTTCAAAACAAAGTCCATTCTTGATAAATGGAGATATTTGTGCTTTGCTAATATCATCCAAGATTTTTGAGCTTTTCCTAAACTGACATATCTTATCATTAAATTTTTCAAGTCCCTTCCTTAGAGTGACAACTTCATGTTCTAGTCTTTCACATTCTAGCTCGTTCACCTTTAACTACTTGGCCATACCTTCTTCAAATTTTCTTACCTCTTCAACCTTAAATTTTAAGTCGGTGAGATCTTGTAGAAGCTTTGACTGTGTTCTCTCATCCTCTTGTACTTGAGCCTTCAATCTTGAGTTCTTATTTATAACCCTTTCCAACTCTTCAAGAGCAACAATGATTTCCTCCTCTGTGTTAAATAGTGGATTCATCTTCACTTTCTTAATCGTTATCTTCTTATTGGTATTTGATAACAGGAGCATCTTCTTTCTCTTCTATGGCAAGGAATAAGATTTCTTCTCTTTCACTATCAGAGAGGAATTCATCACTACTAAAAGAAATACTTGATTCCTCAACATAAAAACTCTTCTTGTATCTTTGAAAGATCTTTTTCTCATGCTTGTTTTGACCATACCTATTTTTTTTCATGATAAAATATTATTTCTTTAATTTTCTCATATCCTTTTCTTCTTTACTGCTACTACTTTTAGCTTGTGGAAAATTAGATGAATAATGACCAAAGTTACCACAATTAAAAAAATTCACAAACTGCATACCTTTGTGTTTTCTTGGACCCTTTTTATTTCTTTGCACAAAGTTAGCTTCTTCTCCACTACTTGATCCTTCACTTGATTCTTGTTCTTTATTCTTTTTCATCTTTGAAGTTTTGAATTCTACCTCTCATTTGGATGTTTGATCTTTTTCTATCCTCATATCATAGGCTGTGATAATTCCATGTAGCTCATCCATGCTCAAAGTTTTGAGATCCTTCATTTATTCAATTGTTGAAACCTTTGCATCAAAACTCATTGGAAGTGACCTCAAATTGTTTTGATTAATCTTAGAGTCTTCAATACTTTCTCCAAGTCTACAAATGGTGTTTGAAAACCTCATCAACACGAAGTATATTCCTAGCAATATCTTTATCATCCTTATGCTCCCAAAAGCATAGTTAGTCCCATAAAACAATGGTGCCTTGTTTGAAAAAAACCTTTCTTGATGTGCCATGTGTGTTCCTATAAGATCTTCCTTCAAGCTATTAGGCTTTCATGAAGGAATTCGCTCTGATACCAATTGAAGAACACAATATTATACTAAGAGGGGAGGTGAATAGTATAAAATAAAACTTTTACTTTATAATCCAAATGATAACAACAATAATATCAGTTGCAATAATGAAACAATACATAAATCACCACACACATAAGAGACACAAATTTAACATGGTTCACCCAATATGGGCTACATCTATGGAGAAATATTTCTTATAAATTTCTCAATAAATTTCATGGACATCAATCCATAGGAGACACCAATCCCCTATTATAATGTTTGTGGATACCAATCCACAGGAGACACCAATCCCCTCTCAAATTTGTGGACACCAATCCACAAGAGACACCAATCCCATCTCAATTTCATGGACACCAATATACATGAGACACCAATCACCTCTGCTAGTTCATGGACACCAACCCATAGGAGACACAAATCCCTTCTCAAGTTTGTGGACACCAATCCCATATACTCTAGTTCTATGGATACCATTCCACTCTATTTTAGTTCTATGGACACCACTCCACTCAGTTCTAGTTCTATGGATACCACTCCACTTTGTTCTATTTTTGTGGACACCACTCCATTATTTTATCATTTTGTGAACACCACTCCACTCTATTTTAGTTTTGTGGAAACCACTCCACTCTATTCTAGTTCGATGGACACCACTCCATAGGAGACACCAATATCTTTTGCTCAAGTCTTATCTCAAAGCTACTCACAAATCCTACTCAATAAGATCTGCTCAAATCAGCTCCAAAACCTACTCATAAATGTTCCTCACATCTACTCAAAAACCTGCTCAAATATTCTCACACAACCTACTCAAATATGCTCATAACACTTGATCAAATATGCTCACACAACCTGCACAAATATTCTCTCAAATATGCTCACAACACCTTCTCAAATCTACTCACAAATCTAATCAATAACCCTTGCACTTTTATTTTCAATTTCAAGAAAATATAAATGCACATTCAATAATTCTTTATTCCTCCAACCATATGCCAAAAATATTTTCCTCAAGGAAAACCACTTTTGAGAAAGGAATTAAATCACCATACCTTCAAATTTACCTCAATGATGATGATGAGCTTCCCAAACTTGTTTTGACAAAAATAATCTTCTCTTTGTTTGTTCCTTCAAAATTTGGTTTGTAATTTTCTTTTTCCCTTTTTGATCAAATATCAAATCAACCACTTTAGAAACCCTTATCAAAACAGACACAATAAATCTTAAAGATAACTCCTTATATCTCCCTTTTGAAACTCACAATGTAAAGCTTTATTAATAACAAGAACCCTTATTTCTTCTTTTGCAAAAATTAAATCACATTTAATATTTGCAAAAATTCATTCCCATTTGTCATTTGCAATAATTAAATCCCATTTATTATTTTCAAATCATCACACTATAACTTATAACTCCCTATTTTCATTTACAAATTTTAAATTTCAAAAATGATATCTTATAGCTCTCTTGTATTATTTGTAAAATTAAATTTCAAACCATACATTATAGCCCCTCAAATATCAATTTTAATAAAGAAAAATTAAATACCTCTCACTACTATCAACGGGATTCGATCCCCTCACCTTACGAGGCATAGTGCCCTATCATGGACCCTTTAACCAGGTGCTCTATCGTAGCGCTTGAAACCTTAATGCAAAAAATAAATTTATTTCTTCTGTCGCTTTATATTCAACCCCTCAACCTCCTTCCAGGTAGTACTCCCCACAAGCTTTGTAACCAATTGGGCTACCCCAACAGTTGAAACATGAATTGCACTATATTGGATTTATCCTTCATTTTTTGCTACTATCAAAACTTCTCCACTCTCCACCTTTACCGCCACCTGTTCGCCACTACTCCATTTGATTGATTTTTCTCTCAAAAAAACTTAGATTTGTCCAAATTTATTAAAGGATATATTTATATGCTTTATCCTCTTTTTTTCAACAAATTCGGCTCCACCATTATGTGTTTTCTCCTTTAGTACCAAAATATTTGAATTTTGATTTTTCAAATTTTAAAAATTTTGCAAGGATTTTTTTAAATATTTTACAATATTTAAACATTTTTTAAGCAAAAAATCCCTTATGGGGATCCCTTATTCTGAGATACCATGACCAAGAGGTTCTAAACCATCAAATTCACCCATAAGTCAAGCCCGACCCTTCCTGCACCAACATTATCAATTGGATTTTGGGTACCCAATTCAACTTTTTGATAGGGTGGAGATTCGAACTTGGGACCTCCCTTGGAGGATTGCCCTCTCCTCTCCAACTCACCTACAACACCTAGGTATAATATTTAAACTTTAAATATTTAAATGTTTTAACTATAAAACTATATTTAAATCCTCTGATTTAAATATGGCCTCCATATTTCTAATTTAAATATTAAACATCCTTGAAAATATTTGCCTTTGACATTGACATTTATCCTTAGCGATATTTCTACCTTTGACACCTCTAAATATATTTTTGCCTTTGATATCAATGACAACTTAATATTAATTACAACTCGATATTTCCATCAATATCCGCCTTTGTCATTGATGGTAACCCAAAAGAAATTTTCTTTTACTGCAACTAGATTCACAATCTACCCACCTAAATAGTTGCTCCCCCTTACTAAAAAATATTCCCCTTTTTCCAATGGCAAATGGATCCTTGGGACTGAAATATAAGACACTAAATATAGCCCCCTCACCACCTACTCTCTTTGAGGTGATCAATTATGGGATGGGAGTGAAACTTCCAAATTACTATGTTCCTCTTCTTGTTTCATTTTCTTTCTCCAAACTTTGGAGATCATACATCTTTGAATATTTTGAGCATCATTTTTCTTTACTATATTTAAAGTTTCGAGAACACTATTCTACACCATTTATCTGTATGCTCAAAATTTTTGGAATTGTAATATATTATATTGTAGTCCTTGAAAGGTGCAATTGAATTAAATTTCCTCTTGGTGAAGCCAAAAATATTCTTATCATGAACCCTGCAATGTACAGCTTTGTGTCCAAAATGATTACATGAGAAACAATAACCCTGGAAGAAATATTCATCTTGCATTGGAGGATATGGTTGCATGGTTCTTTTTTTCTTGTGATGTTCCATTTTCCTTGATGGTGCATTGTTTTCTTCCTTATTTATGTTTCCACTTTTCAACATATCATCATAGGTATTGGAATTTTCTTCTTCAATTCCTTTCTTCGATGCTTCTATCTCTTTTGAGCTTGACTCTTTCTTGACCTTCTTCAAAACCAAGTCCAGTCTTGATAAATGGATATCTTTGTGCTTTGATAATATCATCCAAGGTTTTTGAGCTTTTGCTAAACTGATATATCTTATCATTAAATTTTTCAAGTCCCTTCCTTAGAGTGACAGCTTCATGTTCTAGTCTTTCACATTCTAGATCTTTTGCATTTAACTACTCATCCATACCTTCAATTTTCCTTACCTATTCCACCTTAACTTTTAAGCCGATGAGATCTTGTAGAAGCTTTACCTTTGTTCTCTCATCCTCTTGTACTTGAGCATTCAATCTTGAGTTCTTCTATCTAACCCTTTTCAACTCTTCAAGAGCAACAATGAGTTCCTCTTCTATGTCAACAGTGGATTCATCTTCACTTTCTTAATCTTTATCTTCTTCTTGGTCTTTGATAACAGAAGCATATTCTTTCTCTTTTATGAACATAAATAAAATTTCTTCTCTTTCACTATCAGAAAGGCTTTTATCACTGCTAGAAGAATTACTTGATTCCTCAACATAGAAACTCTTCTTGTGTCTTTGAAAGATATTTTTCTCATGCTTTTTTTGACCATACCTATTTTTCTTTTCATGATAAAATATTATTTATTTCCTTTTCTCATATTCCTTTTCTTCTTCACTGCTACTACTTTTAGCTTGTGTAAAATTAGATGCATAATGACCAAAGTTACCACAGTTAAAAAATTTCACAAACTGCATACCTTTGTGTTTTTTGGAACCCTTTTTATTTCTTTACACAAAGTTAGCTTCTTCTCCACTGCTTGATCATTCACTTGATTCTTGTTCTTTATTCTTTGCCTTCTTTGAAGTTTTGAATTCTACCTCTCATTTGGATGTGTGATATTTTTTTTCCTCATATCATAGGCTGTGATAATTACATGTAGCTCATCTATGCTCAAATTTTTGAGATCCTTCATTTCTTCAATTGTTGAAACCTTCGCATCAAACCTCATGGGAAGTGACCTCAAAAATTTTTGAACAATCTTAGAGTCTTCAATACTTTCTCCAAGTCCACAAATGGTGTTTGACAACCTCATCAACATAAAGTAGATTCCTAGAAATATATTCCTCATACTTATGCTCCCAAAATCATAGTCCCATGAAAAAATTGTGCCCTATTTGACAAAATTCCTTCTTGATGTGCCATGTGTGTTCCTATTAGATCTTCCTTCAAGCTATCAGGATTTAATGAAGAAATCTGCTTTGATACCAATTGAATAACACAAGATTATACTAAGAGGGAGGGTGAATAGTATAAGATAAAACTTTTACTTTTCAATCCAAATGATAACAACAATAATATCAATTGCAATAATGAAACAATGCACAAATCACCACACACATAAGAGACACAAATTTAACGTGGTTCACCCAATATGGGCTACATCCATGGAGAAATATTGCTTATAAATTTCTTAATAAATTTTGTGGGCACCAATCCATAGGAGACACCAATCCTCTATTTCAATGTTTGTGGACACCAATCCACAAGAGACACCAATCCCCTCTCAAATTCATGGACATCAATCCACAAGAAACACCAATCCCATCTCAATTTTGTTGACACCAATCTACAAAAGACACCAATAACCTCTGCTGGTTCATGGACACCAACCCACAGGAGACACCAATCCCTTCTCAAGTTCATGGACACCAATCCCCTCTATTCTAGTTTTGTGGACACCACTCCACTCTATTTTGGTTCTGTGGACACCACTCCACTCTGTTATGGTTCTATGGATACCACTCCATTTTGTTCTAGTTCTATGGATACCACTACACTATTTTCTAGTTTTATGGACACCACTCCACTCTGTTATGGTTCTATGGACACCACTCCATTCTATTTTAGTTTTATGGTTACCACTCCAATCTGTTCTGGTTCTATGGACATCACTCCATAAGAGACACCAATCTCTTCTACTTAAGTATTCTCTCAAATCTACACACAAATCCCACTCAATCGGATCTGCTCAAATCAACTCCAAACCTGCTCAAATCTGCTCACTCAACCTGCTCAAATCTGCTCACACAACCTGCTAAAATATTCTCATAACACTTTCTCAAGTTTGCTCACACAACCTGCTCAAATCTTCTCTCAAATTTGCTCACAACACCTTCTCAAATTTTCTTACAAATCTGATCAATAACCCTTGCACTTTTATTTTCAATTTCAAGAAAAAATAAATGCACATTCAATAATTCCTTATTCCTCCAACCATATGCCAAAAATATTTTCCTCAAGCAAAACCACTTTTGAGAAAGGAATTAAATCACCATACCTCCAAATTTACCTCAATGATGATGATGAGCTTCCCAAACTTGTTTTGACAAAAATAATCTTCTCTTTGTTTGTTCCTTCAAAATTTGGTTTGTAATTTTCTTTTTCTCTTTTTGATCAAATATCAAATCAACCACTTTAGAAACCCTTATCAAAACATACACAATAAATCTTAAAGATAACTCCTTATATCTCCCTTTTGAAACTCACAATGTAAAGCTTTATTAATAATAATAACCCTTATTTATTCTTTTGCAAAAATGAAATCACATTTAATATTTGCAAAAATTCATTCCCATTTGTCATTTGCAATAATTAAATCCCATTTATTATTTTCAAATCATCACACTATAACTTATAACTCCCTATTATCATTTGCAAATTTTAAATTTCAAAAACAATACCTTATAGCTCTCTTTTATTATTTGCAAAATTAAATTTCAAACCATACCTTATAGCCCCTCAAATATCAATTTTAATAAAGCAAAAATTAAATACCTCTCACTGCTATCAACCGAATTTGATCCCCTCACCTTGCGAGGCACAACACCTTATCACAGGCCATTTAACCTATTACGCCATCGCAACACTTGAAACCTTGATGCGCAAAACTAAATTTATTTCTTATGTCACTTTATCTTCAATAAAAAATGACATTGAAGGCTTTTGACCCCTCAACTTCTAACCAAGAAGCACTCCCCATGAGCTACATAACCAACTAGTAACCCTGATGGTTGAAACATGAATTTCACTATATCGGATTTATCCTTCATTTTTTTGTTGTTGTCAAAACTTCTCCAATCTCCTCCTTTGTCTCTGCCTATTCACCACTACTTTGCTTGATTGATTTTTCTCTCATAAAAACTTAGCTTTGTCCAATTTTATTAAAGGATATATTTATATGCTTTTTCCTTTGTTTTTCAATGAATTCGGCTCCACCATTATGTGCTTTGTCCTTTGGCACCAAAACATTTGAATTTTGATTTTTCAAATTTTAAAACTTTTGCAAGGAGGTTTTTAAATATTTTGCAATATTTAAACTTTAAATATTTAAAATTTTTAAACTATTAAACTATATTTAAATCCTTTGATTTAAATATGAACCTACCTTGAAGATATTTAAACATTATTTAAATATTAAACATCCTTGAAGATATCTACCTTTGACATCGACATTTATCCTTGGAGATATTTCTGCCTCTGACACCTCTGAAGATATTTTTACCTTTGACATCAATGACAACTCCATATTTCCAACACTATCTAGTTGTGCAAGGGACAACTTGCACATGTACAACTTGCACATTGACACTTGTGCATTTATTACATTGTATGAAGTAACTAAATAACTTGCATAGGAAGTAATTTAGATATGTATCTTGGAGGATACATGTACACAACCCAAATTATGGAATAGACTCTATTTCCAACATTATGCTGAGAATATTTTTCCACCTGAAAGATAGTATGCTTCTTGATATTTATCCCCTACTTATCTAGTCCTTAAGCAAATCCTTGTTAATATGGGATACCTTGGGAAAGGTCTTGGTTGACATGAAAAAGGCATAACAGAACCTTTTTAAGCTGACACTTGGCCTGGTCATTGTGGGATTGGATATATCCCTAATAGATCTAAACCTCTACCTTTCTAATTATTGTCTAGTCCTACCAAGGATGGTAACCCCTCTTCACAATACATTTACACAAATACCCTCTCACTTAATGGTTTACAATGGGAGGATGAGAAAAATAAAGAGCTTTGGTCTCATCTCAAAACTAACTCTTGTTGCATCGCATGCTTTTCTAGTATGAACTATGTCACCCTCATCTCACCCAAAGTAGCTAACAATCTAGATTTGTTAGAGATGACAACCCTTTATTTTGACTCATCCACTATGACTATGTGTGTGGATGAGTCTATTTTTGTGATTTTCAACTTCCCATATCAAAATTCTTAAATTATCTCTCATTGGTCCAAAGGACCTCATGGACATAGGGGTCCTACTTGACCCTCCCTAGTTTGAATATGAATCTCATATCCTTATCAAAGACACTATGGATATTAACATGGGGATTGATGTGGAACCTAAAATTATTAAGCTTGGTGTCACTCCAAATTCAATTGAATTCCAATAATACACAACTCTTCTTCACGATTTTTATGACATTTTTACATGGACTTATGTTGAAATGCCTTGTTTGGATCCATCCCTTGTCATTCACAATTTAGTCATCAATCATGATGTTAAACCTATTAAGCAAAAATTGCATAAAATACACCCTAAGTTTTATCTCCTTATTAAGGATGATCTTCAAAATATTTTTGACGTCACCTTCATCAAGGTAACATTCCTATCATTAAGAAGGACGTGTTTGCATTGCCTTGAAAGACATTAATGTAGCTTTTCCAAAATATAATTTTCCTTTGTATAACATTGATATGATAATAAAATTTACTATCAGAAATAATTCCTCTTATGGATGGATTATCTAGCTATGACTAGATCCATATTTCTCTTGAGGATGAAGCTAAAACAACCTTTACCATCCCTTGGAGCATGCACTAATGGAAGGATATACCTTTTGGCCTCAAGAATGTTGGTGCACACATCAATGGGATATGACTTACATATTTCATGATATGATGCACAATATCATCAAATACTATGTCTATAACCTTCTTGATATATTAGTAAACCAAAAATATCATGTCCATGATCTTCAACGAATATTCAAATGCTTGAAATCCTACAAAGTTCACTTGAAGCCACAAAATTGTGTCTTCGACATCACCTCTCATAAATTGCTAGGATTCATTATCTCTTTTTGACACTCTTATATCAACCTAAATAAAATCAAAGCCAAAACTGATGTCCCCTCCTAAGAAATTTACTAAGTTACATACTTTTCAAGGAAATATCCAAGAGCTTAGGATATTCATTACCTAGTAAGCAGACAAATGCCACCCTTTTTCCAAGCTCCTATGTAAGAACATTGTATTTGTCTAGGATAGTGAATACCACTTCGTATTTGATGCCCTAAAGCAATATTATGCACATTGGCGAATATTCACAATTTGGGTGAATATTAGAATTTTTTAAATTTTAAATTGACGAATATGAGGACCCTCGATGTCGGCCTATTTGCCTAAAGTTTTTAGAACCAATTATTTCTTAGGGTCAATTCGCCATAATATATATATCCAAACATAGGTATATTTGTAATTGTTGGAAAGCTCTTTTCAAGACTAATCTAATGGTGGTGTTTTTATGAAGTTATAAGATGATTTAGTAGGTCAAAAGTGACCCCAAATATGACCTAACATTTAATGGCTTCAAGTACCCCAAATTTTGGTATGAAGATGCTTGATTTGATTTGCTTAGGATTCTTCATGATTCACCTTGATTTTGATTAGGATTCGCCATTTTTTTACAAGTATATTTTGAGTCCAACCCCTTATGCATAACCCTACCCTAAAGACATATCTTATATCATGACCTATCTTAATTTCACATGACCCCATTAAACCATTCATGTTATATACATTTTTATTTGCTAATTCCTTAGGGGCTATGTTGGCATAGTATGACAACCAATGATAGGAGCATGTTGTTTATTACATTAGTCGAACCTTGGTCAAATATGAAACCCAATATTATTCTTTAATAAATATCTACTTGGTTGTTATATTTACTACTCACAAGTTACAACACTACATGTGTAGCAGGAAAACTTATGTTATCATCAAGATAGATATCCTATGATATCTAATATCCAAATCCTACTTATTTGGTTGTATTACTAAGTGGGTCTTAGTTATTAACTAATTTGACCTCAAATTCATTAATAAAAAATCCATTGGACCAAGTGTTTGTTAATTTATTAGTGTCTTTCCCTTTGGATAATACTCATCCTCTAGTTACAAACTTTTTAGATGACTTTGTCTTCTACGTTGAGATCAAACCTCCTAACACTTGGGCTCTATTCTTTGATGGTACTT
This sequence comes from Wollemia nobilis, assembly GCA_028583015.1. Classification (NCBI taxonomy): domain Eukaryota; kingdom Viridiplantae; phylum Streptophyta; class Pinopsida; order Araucariales; family Araucariaceae; genus Wollemia; species Wollemia nobilis. Next base: position 912,390 of record JAQPPZ010014915.1, read on the forward strand.
ATTGTGTCAAAGGTGTCAGAGCTAACATCATTTTCAAAACTCTACATCTCATTCCCCTATCCTTTAAGATTTAGTTATCCTATACTAACAACACCATTGAATATGAAGCCTTTATTCTAGGATTTGTGCCATGCTTACCTTGAAGATTGGATTCATGTTTGTATTTGATGACTCATAATTGATAATTAATCAAATAAATGGTATATATCACGCTAAAAATGAAAAACTAAAATTATATAAATTCCTTGTTAAAAATCTTACATCTTTTATTGACTAGATCATTGTTGACATTGTTTCTTATTCCTAAAATCATCAGATAGATACTATGGCTATAGTGGCATACTTAATACCATTAGATAATGAATATGAATAGTATTCCATTATTATCTAGAAAATTCAAGAACCAAACACCAATTCTTCCAACCTAACACCCCTTGAAGTTCTCTTTGTTGACACTTCTCCTTCAAATACTTGGTACACTCAGTTTCTTGTGTTCCTCTAGGATGGCTCCCTCCCTAAGGGTCTTAATTCTAATGAGCACAATAAATTTGATAGAGAGAATTTTGATACATTATCATTGGTGACATCTTATATCATCACTCATTTGATGATATCTTACTTCAATATTTAACCTTTGAAGAGTCTCAAAAATCTATCTGGGATGTCCATGATGGCTCTTGTGATACATTTTCAGTTGTACTGTGATTGCTTGCAAGCTCCTCTAAATGGATTACTATTGGATCATGATGGAGAAATATTCCTATGACTACATTTGGAATTATGAGAAAAACCAAAAACATGATAATTTGGTCCATGCTTCTACTCAATATCCTTAGCCCATCATTGCTCCTTGGCCATTTTTTGTATGGGACTCAACATTGTTGGAAACATTAATTTATCTTCTTCTGATGGTCATAAATTTATCATTATGACTATTGAATATTTCATTAATTTATTCAAAATTATTTTGTTATTGAGAACCCCCTGGTCGTGGTCTCTCAGACCAAGGTAGCCCCGCAAGGGGTTTTTCGCTTAAAAAAATAAATAAAATTATTTTTTTATCCTTTATCATTGGTACCCAAGTGCAAAAATTCTTTCTTAGTCAAATTATATGGTGATACAAAATTCCTTCCACTATCCTCTTATACAATGGGACCCCCTTTAATAATAAACATTTCATAAGGTTTTGCACTACGTAAAAGATTCAACACAAGTGCTCTACATCCTATTACCATCAAAGCAATGGTCTAATTGATTTCTCAAAGAATTTCACTTAGCAATTGATCCCACTCAAGATGACATATTATGCACACATGTTTCTATTACTCAAAAAAACATAAATCATTATAATGCATTCTCATATTCATTCACATAAGTGTTGCAATCAAACAATCAACACCTTTTTCTGTATAATTCTATATATATATATATATATATATTTATTTTCTTTCTCAATCTTAAAGAAACATTTGTCTCTCCTCATATTTGGCCAATGATAGGCCATCCAATCATGAAAGTTATAAGACTCCATCATCGATTCATTTAACCCCATGCGATATCTAAAGAATATTGCATTACTTTTATACTCATATTGCACATATTATATGTCCTCTTGAAAAGTCTTCTGATAATATGGGATAGGATACCACAACAAAGATAATCGAATTTTTTTCTCTATCTAGGCCAACCCTTGTGACCACAAATTTATTGTTAGCCATGTCCTCATCTATGTCGCTACCCAATTTGATACTGATATCTATTATCTTCATTGTAGCAGCATGGATAAATAATCAAATATCTTGAGGCATTTCTTTAATGCCTCCTCTTCCAACTCAATGGCTACCATCAGATAATATTATAGACATTGTAGGATTAATTTTACCATTCAAACCTCATAGCAATAGTCTTCCACTATAGGACTGTAAATTTTTATTAGCTCTATAGGGTTTGAATGCTCTTCCCACACCATTTATCCCTCTAATTTCTCCTAGTCCTTATATGATTTCACTTCCCCTATCCTCCTTGTCTCTATCTACATTACTTCCATAAATGCCTATAACTATACATCACCTACAGTTGGGTTGGGTGTCCATCATATTATCTACTACATTGCATAATTGTGAACATATAGTTCACAAATAAATTCCTATTGGTGCACTAGAATTGAGTATTATGCATATTAGAATTTACTTGGTCCTAAATTATAAGATGAATTATTCATGGAGTATCAAACAACACATCTACATAAATGGTTAACATTCCAACAAATCTGATATCATGCTGCCTAATGATATCATTTTATCCTAGGCTTCTTATGTCTCTACTTGGATGTCTTCTATATCTTAATCCATATATTTTATTCCTTAAACTCCATTTATTCATTTTGAAGCATGTCTATCTATTTTTGTTTCTCTTCATAGTGCCCCCATAACTCAGCTTCCTTTAACTACAAAATTTTTTTGTGATGCTTCTAAGAGATGCTTGGGGTTCCTACTCTATCTTCCATACCAACCATTATCCCTTTTTCTATTGTGTTCCAATTCTTCCCTATCTCGTATTTCTAGGCCAATTGCCTTGCTTGTATTTTTTGCTTCTTACTTCCCTAAACCTATTTTCCCTTTAAATTCCTTTTCTCTCACCTTTGTTTCATCCACTATTTTAGTCCTTGATATCCTTGGTTAGGGAAATTGTATCCCTAATCATGTACAATGATTTACTATAATAATAAACTATGATATGTCAATACCCTATTAACATCTCTCCCATATTGGATCCACCATATCAATTAATTAGAATTTTATCCTTTGCCTTGCTTTCCATTACTACATTGCATCCCCCTACCCCTTTATTTTTTACTCATTTTCTCATAGCCTCCTCATTATATCCATCCTTATTTATCTTCCATCATTTTCTCTCTCTACTCTATGGTTTCACACCTTGGACACTCACCTCTATATCCTTGTCACTCTCTTTTTTACTTCCTCAGAATTTTGAATGTCAAATGCCTAATTATGCTTTCCTCCAAATGGCTCCTTAGGATTTCCATACTACAAATATATCTTCACTTCTCTCATTAATCTCAGACATCCACACTCTAAGCAACATGTTCCATGTCTACACCCTATCCTTTTGCATTACTATTTCCATCTTTTGCCCACCCTCTAATAGACTTTATTTTAATGCCCTTACATCTACAACTTATCTTATTTCTAGAGTTTTGTTTCTAGTTGCTCTCTCCCATACCTCTAACATTATCGTAGAGTTTTTCATTACTCCCTATTTACTATTTTTTACTTCTGTATTTCTTACCTGATCTATAAAGTGCCATACTATGGATTCACCTCTAAATATAGATCTATGGATCTTGCTTAATCCTTATGCTTGATTAAATTGTGTTTTTTTGTGTGTTTTTATTGATCTGATAATTGCAACAATAAAGGAAAATAATAGCAATAATCTCATAAAATCATTCACACATTTCAAATATAAATACCAAATCTATGTGGAAACCTCAAAATGGGTGAAACCACGATTAAGAGATTTATGCAGATTTTTATTGGAAAATAATGAATTGATTACAATCCTTACTATGGTATTAGACTACAATATTTCCTTATCCAACTATAGTACCCCTACTCTAATGTCTTTTTTTCCCTTTCCTTCTTCCATGGAAAGTATGACAAATTATTTTTACTTACATCTATTCAAAATTTCCACAAAAAGTATGGGCGCCACAATATCATCCTTGGTTTCAAAGTGTGCAAATATTTATTTTATTAGCATGTAAAATTTACCAAATCCAACACCATACAAAGTGTGACCATGATGCTTTACATAAGCAAGGTTCGAACCAATCTCTAAGAGCGTGTATGATCCAATTGTAATTAAATGTGGCAAGGGGCCCTTGCCACCTTCTACCACCATTTACCACCAAATGGTCATAATTATTTAATACACCACCATTTGTCCTCAAATGGCCATAAATATTTAATATGCCACCTTTTATCCTAGGTACCCATGCTACCCATGTGTGCCCCTTTGATTGCATAATTTACAATGCACCATGTGAGACATTAGACCCCCTTACCCACCTAACCACCTAAACGTGGGTAGATAGGCCCAAATCCCAATACCCCATGTGCAAAATATGGGTAAACTTATGTTTACTCATTAACAACTAGTATGTCATGGGTTTTCTCCTTGCTTGTTTTAGCTCCTAATTTACTCTAAAAAAATATTTTGAGCTCCTTATCATGCCTACCCCATTAGAGGCTTTTGGTCATTCAAAATCCTATTGAGTTATATGATGGTATTACACCTCCACCTATCTTCTTGAGAGCCATTTCACCTTACTTAGTGATTTCCCTTTTATACAGATTAGCCATGGCTCCTCTTCTCCTTGGTGATTTGTCCACATCTTATGCAAAACCAAATCTTCCTTGGCTATCTCAAACTCAACTGAGACTAGATTATCCAACTTACACAAAACTAGATATTATTCCTATTCATCCACTAGAGAAGGTTCAAACAATCTTAGGTTCTCCACGTTCACAATAGAGTGCATTTTTATGTAGTAGGATAATTCAATATGAAAAGCATTCTCCCCATACTTTTCCAAAATTTCAAAAGGACCATACCTGATGGGTTTGATTTTCTTCCCAGCTACTTGCAACCTTTCCTTACCTAAATACAACCATACCAAATATACCACATGAAAATCATGAGATAATATGTGTTTATCATGACATTCCTTGTATTATTGTTGAGTTTTATTCAACTGCTCTTCTATTTTTTGTTGTATTAGCTAAATATGTTGAATGAATTTCAATGCTTTACCTCCTAACTTATAGCCTCTTTGGTCTTTCCAATTTTCAAAGGCTCTATAAAAAGGTGAGTGTGGTTGAAAATAATAACACACCTTATATGGTGAGAACACATACATGAGTGTATTACCTAATTGTAGTAGTATTGGACATATGCTAGACTTTCATCTCGATTTTTCATATTACATTGATTATATCCTCATAGCAAATGCACCATAATTCTACTAACTACTTCTATTTTTCTATCTGTTTGTGGATGAAACATTGTTGATATTTCCAGCTTGGTGTCCAACATTTCTCAAAGTGCATTCAAAAATTTACTAAGGAATCAATTATCATGATCACTAATAATGCTCTTTATTAATCCAAAACATATAAACATATTTTCAAAAAATAATTTTGTTGTCCCTTATGTTGTAATAGTCTTCTTGAATGGCACAAAAATTGTCATATTGCTAAATATATCAACTATTACAAATAAATAAGTCATTTTCTCTCTGAGTGGTTGGTAAGCCACCAAGAAGTCCATTGAAATGCTTTCCCATGGCTGATTTGGAACTGGTAGGGGAGTGTAAAACCCCAATTTATGATTTTTGGGTTTGCTTGTGATGCATGTTGCACATCCATAGATAAATCTAGAAATATCATTTTACATGTTGGGCCAATAAATATACCTCTGCAAATTCACTATAGTCTAACACACACCAAAATGACCAGCAATCAATGAAGTATGAGCTTACCTAATTATCCACAAGTGATTATTGTCCTTGGGAATATAGATTTTACCTTATTTGAACAATTCATTCTCCTCCTTGAAGTAGGACAACTCCCATTGCATGTCCAAAAGTATTAGTTCTCATAAATTTTGCAGTAATGAATCCATTTCCAGCTTCTATTTTAGAGTGCAATAAATTGCTTGAACCTCATTGCTAATTTGAGCACTATTCTCTATACCTCATATCATCATAAGAAAAAACATTTTGCTCACATTCACCAAGTGTTTGGCTTGTTGTGCTATCACAAGTTAGAAGCTATTTTCCTTCTTGCTAGAATTTACCATGAACTTAGTACCATCATTTCGTAGTTCCCATTGATTCAACCTTCTTCTGAATAATCCATCTCTTTCCCATATGTATGGACTACCAAATATGACTTGATAAATGTCTAAGGGTACTACATCACAAGTTATTGTATCCATGAATTTATTATTAATAGAAAATCCAACAATATATTTTTGCGTTACCTAGAGCTCCACATCCTTTTGCACCCATCCCAATGGGTATGGTTGTGGATGATATATAGATTTCAACCCTAGTTTCTTCACTAGATCTTCAAAAATAATATTTCTTTATGATATTGTACCAAAAAATATTGTAACTTTTGTTTTCTTCACTTGGATATACACCCAAAATAACTCCTTGGTTTCAAGAGTTTGCTCCTCCTTCTTAGAGGGATTCTCCTACCTTGAGGGTTGGGATTTGGTGACACACCACTTTACCCTCTTCATCCACTTCATTATAGTTGTCCTCTTGGTGTTCTTCCTTATTGCATGCACTTGCTACCTTCTTATTACCCTTGTTCCACCATTTGGGCCTCTTCTCTAGATGCAACTTCTAGAAATCTTCACTTGAATGGGTGTTGACATTGCACTCCTTACAATGCTTTCACTTTTTTCTATTTTTGTTGTTTTAGCTCCATATTTCTTCTTACCCTTGTTTCTAGAACCCTTGGATATTTTTTTGACTTCTAAGGACTTTAAAGGGTTTGGGGTTTGGTTTTCCTTCATGGGTTTGTGACTCTTTATCTTAAAGTAAGTGGATTTGATGCATGCTTCATGAATGCTCTTGACATAAAATAATGCCAATTGTGTCCTGATTTGAAAGTGCAAACTACTATTATACTTCTTAAATATTTGGGGGTCTTACAAATTTATGCCCAACATCACTGCTTATTTCCTGAATTTAGAGGTGTATTCTTGAACATTTCGCCCTTGTTTCTATCACAAAAATTATCATTCTCCTCAAGCCTTTATTTATACCCTATGGTATTAATTTTTTCTGTGAGGGCTTTGGAAAAAAATTTCTATATCTATACTAGTGGTTTTTGGCTTCTTGCCAATCCAAAAACTTATGTCTCCCACCATGTGAGAGCATGGCCACCAAGATTCAACCTAGAAAAGTTGATATGTTGTGCTTCTATATAACCCTTGGTGCTAAATTAAAATTCCATCTATTTGAGACATCCATACAAATTCTTAGAATCTTGTTCCCCACTATAGATTGGAATATCTAATTTGACCTCCATTTTGAATGGATACGAGGTCAAGGATTGTGATGAACAATTTTTAGGTTAATTTGATGAAGGTAATTCAACCTCTTTTTATTTTTCATCAAGAATAATTAGAATTAGAATCATAATATGATCATTTTCATACCTTCCTTGACTTCTTATTCAGCATCATCTCCATTAGGTTGTGGAGGGTATTTTCCATGTCCATGAACCTTTGTTGAAAATCCTCCAATGATATGATTGGGATTTTTTCTTTAATTATCATATATTTATATATGATCCTTCTACTCTCAATCTTAGGGTTATAAGGAAATAAATCTTCTTTTAGGGATCTTCTATCTTTCATACATGGGCATCAAATAAAAGATATTGTTATGATATCAAACCTGATCTATAAAATACCACACTATGGATTCACCTCTATACAATTATATTGAACTTGCTTAATACTTATGCTTTATTAATTTATTATTTCTCTATGTTAGTATTAATCTTATAATTACAAAAATAAAGGAAAATAAAAATAATAATCTCTTAAAACATTCACATAGTTCAAAGAGAAACACCAAATTTACGTGGAAATCACCAAATGGGTAGAACCAAGGTTAAGATATTTATGCATATTTTTATTGGAAAATAATGAATTGATTACAATCCTTACTGCAATATTAGACTACAATATTTCCTTCTCCAACTCTGCTCCCCCTGCTCTAATGTATTTTTTACCCTTTTGTTCTTCCATAGAAAGTATGACAATTTATTTTTACTTATGTCCATTCAACATTTCCATAGAAAGTATGGGTGTCACAATATCATCCTTGGTTTCAAAGTGTGCAAGTCTTTATTTTATTAACATGTAAACTTTACCCAATCCAACACCTTACAAAGTGTGACCACAACACTTTACATAAGTGAGGTCCCAACCAACCTCCAAGAGCATGCGTGACCCAATGACAAATAAATGTGGCAAGGGGTCCTTGCCACCTTTCACCACCATTTACCACCAAATAGTTGTAATTATTTAATACACCATTATTTATCCTCAAATGGTAGTAAATATTTAATATACCATATTTTATCCTAGGTACCCATGCTACTAGCATATGCCCCCTTTTGACTACATGATTTACAATTATTTGTAAAGTGCCACATTGTAGATTAAACTCTACATATAGATATTTATCCCTTCATATGTACTGAAAAACTCCCTCTCTACCACCAAGCTATTTGCATCCCCATGGCTACCCTCACCTATGTGTCTCAACCAATCTATTTCTCTCCCTTTGCCCTTCTCCCCAAGTGACCTCACTAGTAATTGTAGTTCCTTGATTTATTTCTCTAGCTCCTCTACCTGTAACTAGGTTGCTTTCAAGTCCACCTATGTCTCTCTCCAAACCTCTATTATTTTTTCTTGACATAATTCCTTTGTGCCATATCATCCTATTATGACCACTCTCTACTAAGCCTATAGTTGCTCTTGCAATCTCCCCATGGACTACTCTCAATTGTGCATTTTGGTCATTGTTATTCACTTTATTACTTTGTTTATGGTATATTGTTTTCTAAATCACACAACATGGTTCTTGGAGGCTCTCATTACCCTATTTCATCTATAACTAATAATGTCATTAATCCAAGGTGGGCCAACACTCTTCTATTTCCACTTTGATAAAATTGCTCACTCACATGCTCCATTTATTGCATCAAATAATAAAACAAGTTAATATTATACTCCCCTCCTTCTATGACCCTCTTTATATGGATTATGAATCAAATATGATGCCCCATCAACATTGAGAACCTATTGTGGTTGGTAAGATATTTTAGATAAAATAAGGCTAAAGCACCATACAGTGTTGGGAGAGACATCCTTACTACTTCTCCCCTCACCACTTGTACTTTGAGCCATTCATCCTCAAATAAGATCTCCAACCCTCAAGTCACATTTATAAAATCTTAGAAATATTCTTCTCCACTTTTTAAAAAATCTATGACCCCCATCATGGTCTTTGAAGACATCCTCACTTCCACTCCTAGACCTTTGATTGTTCATTTTCCATATTATTCACAAATTTCTCTACAATCCCCTTTGCATACCCTTTGAGCCTTTTATAGTATTCCATCCATCCCTCCTATTCAAATATCCTTAGCACTTTTAGATATATCTCTAACTCCACGATATTATCTAGTTCTCATCATTGGGTCTTCTTCACCTTTACATCCAATATCATGGACCCATCTTGTGTATTCACACTCTTTCTCCTCACATCAAAAATTCCTACATTTCATGTCCTCTTCCCCTTTGTCATTGCTCTTGGTTTGTTTCTTTTATGACTTTATTCTCCCTTATACACTTCACCTTCCATTTAAACAACCTCAAGTTTATGCCCCCCTCCTCAAGCTTTGTGTCCCTTCCTATTGCTATCTTTATCCATTTAAACTTACTTTACCACTTATATTTTATAGATTTCCCTCTATGATGATCTCCCTTTCATATCTCCCTTGATATTTTCACCCACTATATGGCATGTGCCTATATCCGTTGACATGTTCCCCTTTCACTTCATCTCTCCAATCACATTCACTTTTCTCTTTTACTCTGATTGTACTTTGTTATCCTTTTACTTATCTTCAATTGTGCCTTCTTTAATTTTGACATTACTTCCCCCACATTACTTAGAATATTTTGATTCCACCTCCATTGCATCCACATATGGAAACCTCTATTCCATGATTGTTGGATTTTTATTTATATTCTCACTTCCCTCTAGTTGTATTATCTTCTATCACCTATTGCATTATTCTTATTCTACATTTTTCTCTATCACCTATTGTAGCTTCCTTCATCAAGATTCTCGCACACTCAAACTTCCTAATAACCATGTGTCCCATCTCATTCTCATACTCTATAATTGATCTACTATTAAAAATTTTATCAACCCTTGGCGAAACATGCTCCATACACTACCATGTAATTTATACCATGCACTCATAATGTTTAGTGTTTGTGATAGGTAGTATGGCACATTCAACTTGAATTCTTCTCCTTCTTTCCCACATTTTAAATGCAACAAGAATCTAAAATGATGACCCATCATATCAAAAAATCAACCATCACCTATAAAATATTTCAATACATAGAGTACAATCATGTCATATGGCACCATTAGAAGTCCGCATAGTTGTCCCGTCATCAAATATCTCATAGGGTTTCAACACATGCGACAATAAAAATGCTTCATGAGTGAATTGTGTGGAAAATGACTCCTAAAATCATCTTTTCCTTTCTACCTACAATCCTATGACTTGCTATCATACCTTCTAAAGCTTCAATATTCATACCTTGCACTCGGTAGTGCCCATCACACAAATTCATTGTGAATTCATTATTCATATCATTTTTTAACCCATCTAGATGCCAAATGTATGTCATCCAACCCACTTATTCTAGTGTTGTTTCTATATTTGCACTCTTTGGTATGTTTGAGAGGTTTGTCAACTCTCATTGAATCACCCTTGATGCCATCATGTCTTTAGCTCCACTTTAGATTCTCCATTTCAAATCATCTAATTTGTCATTTTTCAATTGCTTTGGTCCTTTTTCCCATGCATTATTGTTTTCCTCCTATTGTCAAACCACTCTATTTTATTGTGACATGTGTCTCATTAATTTCTTGTTTGACCTTGCACTTTGTTCCCTCCCACATGTTGATAGAATTTTCCATAATCTCCTCATTGTTTGCCTTAAGTCACATGCCCTAATGGTCCCATCACATTATTTCTTATTTCATTATATTTCTTCCTCTCATGTTTTATATTGTTTTTATTTTATTTTATTCCTCTCCCCCATCTCTCTTGATCATCCCCTTTTCTATCCAACATGTGTCTCCTCTTATCCTCTCTTTTTCTTCCTCTACATTATTTTTCAAGTTCTTTAGGACCTCCTATTTTCTCAAGAACTTTAGATAGCACACCCTATGAATCTTATGTTTTGTCCTTCGATAGAATAACCAATATTCCTATGAAGGATGAGACCACATCTCTTGTGGAATCAGGATATGAACACAGTCTATTTTTATGCAACCATTAAATTAATGTATGCATCAAAAAGAGGTAAAATATGTACACCCAAATTTGTGCATATCCATTCACTTGATCTAATCTTGGGATAAATGCATCTTTATACTTTATAAATAATATTTAGATCCTATTTGCACCTGCCTATCTATATTATTTGGTTCATCCATGTCACTCTACTCTTTTCGTACCTTGAAATAGGATTTCACACCATAGAATGTCTTCCATAGTGAAAAATAATCCACAAGGTGTAGATCAACCCTCAATGGTATGGATTCACTTTTTTACTACTAAACAAGACCCCATGATTTTTGATTCATTATCATGACATGATCCTTCAAACATAGAATTTACCTCTTAAGTTGACTACTAGATGTCCTATGATATGTGTGTCTTTAATACCTATCACATATCCCTAGGGTTGTTAAACAATGAGTGATGACAAGAATGGCACCAATAGAGGATAAATACCTTTATAAACCAACATGACACACAATAGCCAATAATTAATGTTTCTCACCCTTATGCAAGTGGCTCAAATGGGATTATCGATTAGGATCTTCATACCTTAACCATTATAGGTAAAAATCCTAGAGCACATCCCCAAGACTTATAAAGGTTGACCTATTGTAGTAAATTGACCATGATCACTTAATCAAACCCATCCTAATCAACCATACCAAACCATGATGAATAATCTAGAATAATTATCATCCTCAATTGCCACAAAATAGTGACCGTGATCCAAGGTAAGTAGCATCTCAGTTCTATGAGACATCCCTCTATAATGAACATAAAAAGGTTAATATTTTTAATTTTACCTATAAATACCTCCCTTGAGAGAGAAAAGGGTAATCCAAAAATTTGTAAAAGTTGATTTCATATGAAGTGACTAATGAATCGACTCATGTTCACTCCAACTAGTGATACTCACTAATAATAATTTCTCAATATTTATCTTATTGATTATCTATGTATTATTTGTCTTCCATAAGAATGTTTGTTATGATATTTTTTAATTCTATCATTCTCTTATGATTCTATTCTATATGTTTCCATATTTAGCTATTTTTATCTTGTTTTTCACTCACCATAAGAGGAAATGGGTACTAGTTGTTTGGTCAAGGATATACTTCACTTGTCTTGATCCTAGTAGTCCCTATAAATGCTAATGTATTTTATTATTTCATTTTAGAACTTCCTATAATTTTCTCTATGTAGGTGATGATATTACATTACTGAGATTAAATAACCAGAGATGGTCAACATGGGATTGGAACATCAATATACATAATTCTTAAGTTGCATTCCTATCTCTTGGCATGTCTATTTATTTGATAAATTTAAGATATGTTGTGTAGCTATACTGATACATTAATCTATGTTGTTTAGTATTATAATCTAATGGTTTATTCTAATCTTAATAAGTTAGACCAAGACAAAGTTAGTCGTAACAACTTGTATGTAACCTTTTAGTTTATTACCCCGTTTATTGTACATATACCATGCTCGTGCCAATGCGAGGAAAATATAAAGAGTTAGTCCTAAATAATAGATGTTTTGTCATCCTTATAAAATATATAGGATATGTTTATTTATGTGTGGAATTTTTGTATCTATTTATACTTGTGAACATTGATACAAAAAATGAATCTATGTCATGAGTTCTAACATGGGCTTTAGTCTCTAAAAATAGGAAACATTAAATTTCATGGAATTTTTCATTAGAAATTGTTGTAGTGGACTCCCATAATGAACTCAAACTACATAATTATAGATAATATTTAAGTTGAGCAATTACAAATGCTTTCCTTTAAACATGACTATGAAGAGTTTAAATATTGGTATTTGTCGTCAAGGCTTGACAACTATCATGAGTACATTGTATTGTTGATTGAGTCTTACATTATGATTTTTTTTATTAGGTTTGAAAGGTTCTTGGTCCTTGTACAATAAAAAGTGTCCTCTATGTCTAACAACCAATGGTTGCCATCTTGACATAGTGGCAAAAACTCAAGAAGCTATAGACAAGAATTTTCCTATGCATTCCTTTTGTACAAAATGTGATATCTCACTTGAAATTGATTAGTTCTTCCCCTTTATAATTTATGTTCACTCTATGGATTTACCAACTGTTACTTGAGATATTGATTGGTGAATTATTTATTTTATTGGATTTGGGATATTTTCTTACCACATTGTTAGCTTGTTTATTTTGATGCCTTTATTTACCAATTTATCAACCACTCTATTCCTTTCTCAATAAATATACGAGAAGTTGCAATGGGGAAAATCTAAACTTAAATGTGAGAATTCTCTTAGGATTGACTAAATCTTCCATCCTAGCTAAAATTTCTCTTGGTGACTCTTAATTATAAACATGGAATAACATTTCACCTAAATTATCTAAAGATTAAGGGACTTTGCTTTCTACAACCCTTGAAGGACTATCCTAGCCTTTGCCACATTATTGGTAGTTAATCCATAGTTTTTCTAGTATGCTAGCAAGGATTTACTTGATGAATCTCTAATGATCCCTCCACACCTTTCTTCCCTTTTATTCCTTTTGGTATCTCCATATACTTTTAATTTTATCCATCTCTTCTTCAAATATTTGAAGGATGTCCTTTACAGTTTCTTCTCAAATTAAAATTATCTTTATCCTCATTTTTATGCAGTTTATGCATGTCAAGTCTCTCTCACTCTAGACATGATAATATTAAAGGTTATTTTATGAGAAAATTGCTTGTTCTTGAATATTCTATTGTTCCTTTCCAACCATAATCCCCACAAGTAGTAAGCCTTAAAGAGCTCCCAAGTATTTATATTTTTCTCTTTGGTTATATGTCTCTTCCATTGGATCCAGAGATATCTACTTTACCTAGACAAGACCCAAGAAGTCTTGTTCTCTTTTAAAAATATATTCCACACTTCCTAAGCATAAGTTCACTTTAGGAGTAGATGATCAGTATCCTCTTCACTTATCTGACATAAGGGGCATCTGCTTGGACCATGGAATCCTCTTTTCCTAGGATTTTTCCAAGTAAGAACTCAAAACTATACTTCCAACCAGATAAATATTATAATATTAGGGGTATAAGGGATTTTCTAAACCAAGTTCCAAGGAGAGTAATCCTCTTCAATGAAATCTATCATAACCACTCTTGATTGTATAGTTTCCTTTCCTGGTGTGAAGCCATAAGGGAGCTTCCACCTCCTAAGAGGAATGGATATGGTAGGCTCTTCTAATGTTATCTAATATAGTCTTCTCAATATCTAAATCATTATCCATCTAATAATATTCTATCTCTTTTCAACAAGATTTGTTATCTTTAGATAAGGAGATATAGTTCTTTATCCAAACCTCCCAACTATCAATCAACTCTTATTTTATTTTCTACAAGCCTTGATGATCAACCAGCAGAATATTATAAATATATTTATCATACCAGATATTATGATTACTATTCTTATTCGCTTTCTAGATTAATTTTTCTTTTAGTAGAATATTGCTTTCTATCATTTGATTCCATATGGTTGAGCCAATGAGGTATTCATCTTCCTCAACAATAGCCAAATGTGGTTTATCTTTTAAGTATTTGTTTTTTATCAAAAGCACTCATGGTATATTATTACATATCAAAAAGCACCACACAATTTTAGCCCCTAATTCCATGTTTCTTCATTTTTCTCATACCTAAACCACCACATATTTTTTATGACAAACTTTATTCCAACTTATTAGTGAAATCTTTTTTTATCTTTAGTTCCTATCCATAGAAAATTCTTTTGGATGGATTCAACAATATTTGCAATCTTCTATGGAATTCTAAGAAGATACATGAAATAGATTGAGGTAGATTGCAAAGAAGTTTTTAAAGTATATTTACCTACTTGTGAGAGAATGTTTTCTTTTCAGCCTGCTAATTTAGACTAGTTTTTGTCAATAAGAGAATTCGATAGGTTCTTCAATTGCCATCTAAAAATAGGCATTCCTAAATAGATTATTATCATTTGATCTATATTGTATTATATGGTCCCATGTTATTTCTTTTGTCTTAATGGAGGAGTATTCAAGAAATAGATCTTACTTTTTTTATAATTGATAATTTGGTCAGAGGCTTTTTCATACTTGAATAAAATACTCTTAACTACCTTGGCTTCATTTATCGAGGTAAATCTAAAAATATTGCCATCAACAAATTATTGTTGGGTGAAATGAGGTAGAAAATATGTTGCTTTTAACTCTATGATATTCCCTATTTCTTTTTATCTCTTGATGATTCTACTTAGAGTTTTTGTCATCATAATAAATAGGGTTAGGGAGATGGGATATTTTTATCTAAGACCATAAGAAGAATCAAAATAGCCTATCAAAAGTCTTACATAATGATTAATGTTAACTAAATATTACATTATGTTAAATGATAATTGAATCTTTCATTATAATAAATAATTGGTTGAATCTTTGCATTATCATAAATAGTCTTTGAGTCTTGCATTATTGTATTTTTGCATAATAAAGATAGTTAAGTGTTGTATTAAATAAACTATTGCATGATAAAATAGTTGAGCATTACATTGTTTTAATATATAGATAATGATATTATGTGAACTATTGCTTAATAAATATGGTTGAGTTTTGCATTACATGGACTATTGTAGAATAAAATAAAATTGTATCATGTTAGATTAAGGGTAGAAGAACTTTCTCACCTTGTTTTTCATTTACAAGTGTTGATATGATAAGAGTGGAAAACTAGAAAGAGTTTGTAGCATTATAGGTTACACTTGCTTTAAAGGCTATAAAATAAATAAATAAATTATAGTTTATTTTACTAGCATAATTTAGCATTAGTAGAACTATTTTTCTTGCTTGTTGCTCTACTTAAAACTATATAATAGTGTAGAATTCTATGTTTTATTTACTACTAGAGATAGACATCTAAAATTATATCAAAATCACTTTACATACCTACATTGAATTGAAATATAATTTCATGGGTTGAGGGCTTTATCAATCAAATTATTAAAATAAGTTGTACTCTACTATTGCATTTGTGAACCAAGAAACCATGAATATACAATTTAGATTTTGTTTGATTGAATTGCATAATAAGTGGGTGAGTCAACCAATGTAGATGGATAGAGAGAGGTCATAGTATTTTTCCAATATACCATAGACCAAGTCTAATACTCTAGGTTGAAACAATGGTCATGGCTAAAGTATTAATGATATACATAATAGATGTATCATATTGAAGTGCAATTTGATCATCTACACTTAAGACTGTATCTAACTATGAGTATATAATCATAAGTCCATGGAATGACTACATGTATATTTAGAATAACATTGTACAAAATGGGTCTCCCTAGATGGATTTGGTTTTGTTTCTTCTCCTTTGTAAGGGCCAAAAACTCCTTACAAATATTAGATAGGTATACTTGTTTAAGCATATATTTGGTTGGGTGGTAAATTGATCATATGATTCTTTCTCTTTGTAATATTGTAGGAGGCAACTAATGCCTTAATTTAATATAGCAATACCTCTCATAGAAAAATTAGGTGCAATCATTGTATGCAATGTAAATAGTATTTTAGAAGAATGATTTTAAAATTATTGTAGACACCTTTATATAATATTTATTTGATATGTCAACATTGACTATATGTTGTATAATCAAGTGATTGAATTAGGAGAATGCTTGACAATTATGGAATAATTTGATATTGTATAAGTATTATACCTATTGTGGGATAGCATAAGAGGTAAGGAAATTTTTTTTTGTGTGTGTGGAAAACATCCCAGAAGGGATGCCACTTTTGGGTAAGACCCAAGGAGGCAGGGGTATCCATTCCACCAAAATCACCTAGGGATCGAACCTGGCCTACCATATTTGACATACTCAAGGAGCAAACAAACACACAATAATATTAAAAAATAAATAAATAAAAATAAAAATAATAAAATAAAATAAAATAACATGCTCCTTGAGTGTGTCAAAAATATAAAGCACAACCAAACACTCACACAAAAATATAAAAAAAAACACAACCCGAACCACATAGAAAAAATACAAGAACAACAAAACAAAACATAAACATGACAAAAACAATAGAACACTACAAATACATAACCAACAAAAACATGAAAAACAAAAAAAACCAAAACCTAAAAAATTAGAAAATAAAAATAAAAAAACAACCAACAAAAAAACAAAAAACATAGAAAACACTCACACACAAAAACATGAATTAAAACAAACATACAAAAACACAACAAAAAAAACAACAAAAACACAAGAACAATAAAAAAAAACACAAAACAACAAAAACACAAGAACAACAAAAACACAAGAACAACAAAAACACAAGAACAACAAAAAACACAAAGAACACAAAAACAAAACAAAACAAAAAAACACACACACCTAAAAAAAACTAAACAAAAAAAAAGGGAAAAAGAAAAAAAAAATGAACATAACAATGACCTTTCTAGGCCAAAAGAATTTTAAAGCAAGAATCAACAGAGGAAATAAAATAAATAATAGTTGAGCTAGGGAACTAAAATACCCTGACCTAACCAAAGAGAAGCAAAAATAAAGCAAGAAGAAACTAGGTACCTTTAGTTTCTGAGCCATCCAAAGAAATGATATAAATAAGAGCTTCCCTAATTTGTGAAGCCCACCATCTATGAGGGTGGCCATAATAAGTAATATCACCTTTGTCCAAAGTCCAATTAGCTAAAGCATCAACAGTCTCGTTTTGATATTTTACCACATGATTGTAATCAACTTTCAAAAATCCCATCTGGATTAATTAAATCTTCTCAATAATTCTTTTTATTCTTCAATCAACCTTATGATTCTTAGAAGGAGTCTTCAAAATATTAATCATGAGTTAAGAGTCAGAATCAACTAACACCTTTTACCATCCAACCTTAGTACCCTCTTGAAGGCCTCCTCAACAAGGTTATTGGAAAGAATACCCAAATTATCAGAAAAAGTAAAAACCAGGGAGCCATCTGAAAGTCTAACAATTCCTCCCACACTAGCTTTCCCAGGATTCCCTCTAGAGGCTCCATCAATATTGACTTTTCCAAAATCCTTAGGAGGAGGTTGCCAATTTCTTGTCCTATTCATATTACAAATACTTCCATTCCCTTTAACATGGTTTCCCTTAGAATATTTTATCTTCAATATTTGCATCACTTGATCCCATATTTGGTGGGATTTTTGGGGGTGATTAAGGAGTTTATGGACTGATTCAACTAAGCTGGCTATGGTCTTTTGCAAAATATAGTAATATCCTTCCTATCTTGATTAAAAATTTGGCTATTCCCTTCATTTTATATATTCCAAAGAAGAATGGTAGAACCCATCCAAACTAACTGCCTAATAAAGTGATCAACACCCTCTTTTTTTGGCAAATCCCTCCAAAGTTGTTCAAAAGTGAAACAATTGGACCATTGTAAGCCAAGTAAAGTGGCCATTCTCCTCCATAGATCAGAGGATAAATTACACTCAATAAAAATATGGTTGAGAGTTTATACATTCTCTCCACACATTTCACATCTAAAAGGGCCATGAAAACCATGCTTCATAAGTTGCTCACTAGTAAGCACCCTACGATGCAATAAAATCCAAGTAAAGAACCTCACCTTAGGCCAACAATTTTGAGCCCATAATTGGGAAAATATGTTAGAATATTGGTTGGGATTATTATGGCATAAGGTAAAATAACCTTGAGCAACTGAATACTCACCCTTAGTAGTGTTGTTCCATCCAAAACAATATTTTTCATGGGACCAAGAGAGATATCTCATATGAAGGATGCCTTGGATATCTTGTATTTGCATTTTGGAGATTTGAATAGGCCAGTCCTTAATAGGGATCCAATATCTACCAACCTTTGAATTACCAGTATGGTACCGATAGTAATTAGCCACCTTTATCCAGTTAGCTCGATGAAGCTCCTCCATCCAAGACCTCCAATAAAAAAACTAAGTTATCAAAGGCTTGTGACCATCCTAAGAATCTATCCAAAAATTAGCCTATTGACCATTGTGAATGATCCAAGATAAACTTTTCTTAATCAAAATCTCACCAGTCTTAAGAACTGCTAAAATGGGATAACCTTTGGTAGGAAGTTTATAGCGAATAAGGTCTTCAGGACTTTTGTTCTTAGCATATTTAGAACAAAGATTACTGGGGTTATGCAAAATCCTCCAATATAATTTAGTAGCTAAATATTTATTGTTATTAATAGAAGACTAAAATCATAATCCTCCTTCATTCTTAGAAAGACATAAAGTGTACCATTTCACCAAGGACCATTTTATTTTCTCCTTAGTACCACTCCAGAGGAATTGATGACTGATTTGATCCAATTCTAAAATAATAGCCTTTGGGATATTCAACACAAAAGAAACATAAATAGGAATAGCTTGAAATACTGATTTTACCAAGATGATTCTATCCCCAGAAGAAAGCCACCTGTTGGTCCACTTTCCAATTTTATTCTTGACTTTGTCCAACAACCAATTCTAATATTTTTTATTTATGCCTTTGAATATTGATGGGAATACCTAAATAAGTGATCGAAAGGGAGATATTCTTATATCTTAATTTATCCAAGACCATGGATTTTTATCTGGCATAGCAGTGAAAGAAAATAACTTTAGATTTGTCTTCATTGATCAACTGCCCAGTAGCCTTAGAAAAAAAACTAATGATTTGCTTAATATTAGAAGCTTCCTTAACTGTAGATTTACCTAAAATAGTAGATTCATCAACAAATTTAAGATGAGAGATATATCTAGATCCATGAGCAATGGTAACTCCCTCAAGGGTTTTGTTTTCCCTATTTTTGGTTATAGTCCTACCCAAGCATTCAGCAAGAATGATGAATAAATAAGGGGATAGCGGGTCACCTTGTCTATAGCTGGGAATTACTGAGAAGGTCTACCATTGATAAGAACTAAGTAGGAAACTAAAGAGATACATCCCATAATACAATACTTAGAGAAACCAAATTGCCTCAAAACTTTGATAAGGAAGTGCCAATCCACTTTGTCATAAGCTTTGGATAAGTCTAACCGAATGAACATGGAAGGAGATTTTTTGCATATCCATGGAATGGATGGCTTCCTGAGCAAGAACTATCTCATCTACTATTTGATGCCCTTCCACATAACCCCCTTGTTTAGGGGAAATAATCTTATGCAAAAGAGGCTTCAACATTTCTGCCATGATCTTAGTAATGATTTTGAGAAGAACATTACATAAAGAAATAGGTCTAAAATTTGAGATATGATCAAACTCTTGAGCTTTTGGAACAAGAGTAATATAAGTTTTATTGATAACATTCAAAATTTCTTTGGCTTTCCTAGCTTCTTCCACCACCTCTAATAAATCAACATGAAGGATATCCTAGAACTCTTGGTATAACTCAATGGGAAAACGATCAAGACCTGGGATTTTCCCTTTTTGCATTTTAAAAACTACCCATTGAATCTCATTGATAGTAACAGGAGCAGTCAAAATAGAGTTCTCCTCAAAATTGATAAGATAAGAGATTGCTTGAAGAAAATTTTGTTGAGAAGTTGAGTCAAGATGAGTAGTAGCAAAAATATTGGAAAAGTAATCGACAACAATAGAGTTCATGCCATCCCAAGTATAGACAACATCTCCAAAATATGATTTCAGGGAAGAAATAAAGTTGTGAGATCTTCGGGCTAGAATATATTTGTGGAAGAAATTTGTGTTTCGATCTCCTTCTTTGAGCCATTGAATTCTAGATTTTTGCTTCCATAAGAGTTCTTCTCTTTTTTACCATTCCTCCAACTAGGTTGTGAGTTTAATTTCATCTGCACTTCTATTCTTTGTGAGGCCATCTAAATGGATTTTATTATTCAAATTTTCAATTTGAGCAATAACTTCTTGTTTTTTTATTAACATCCCCAAAATTCTTTTAGTTCCAAGTCTTGATTTTGGATTTAATGTATTGCAGTCTTTTGACAAAATAGAACATCTTAGTCTCATACCTAGGCTTACCTTCCTTCCACCATTATTGCACACGAGGTCTAAAGGAACTGTTTCTAATCCAAATTAATTGAAAACAAAAAGGAGAGAAACTCACATTGGTTTTCCACATTTCCACCATGACTGGCTAGTGATCCGAACCAACATTGTTAAGAATCTTCACTTTAGGAATGTGACCATGGATTAAGAAATTTTTAGAGAACAAAAACCTATCCAATCTCTCCATTATACAAGCTAAGACTTGCCTTCTATTATACCAAGTCATAAGGCCATTATTTTGTTGGATGTCCACAAGATGGAGGTTTGTAATATATTTGCTCATGAGGTCAGTGGTTTTGTCCAATTTTCCATTTCCCCCCATTTTCTCATCTAGAGAGATGATGGTATTGAAATATCCTCCGATCAAGATCCAAGCTTCAGTAAAATGAGATATAATATGAGTTGTATCCTTCCATTGTTTTTTTCCTCCAAAGCAGTAAGAGCATAAATATTAATGCAGAGCATAAGTTGGTTGGAATGTCTACTTTGAATAGCTATAGCCAAAAGACCCCAACTACCAACCATATGGTTAATAACTACCTCTTTTAGGTCCCAAAGACAAGCAATGCTACCATAAGTCCCCTGGGAACTGAGGGAAACCACTTTTCCAACTGGCCAAATTTTACTAGCAATTGAGTCCATATCTTCCATTGACATCTTTTTTTCTTGAAGGAAAATAAGATGTGGATGATTTATCTGAATCATTCTTCTAATTTCATTTTGTTTTGAAAGACTCCCTTTGAGTCCTCTAATATTCCAAGTGATGATCTTCATTAATACCAGGGCTAAAAAAGTTGGGAAGGGCATTAATCTTACCTTACTCTACAAGATTTTCACCTTCTTTTACCATATGATATTGATTGGTCTTGCGACCTACATTTTGATTAGAATCCATCTTCAGTTTTTTTTTGCCTATTTCTTGACTTACTCCAATTGATTCTAAGATGGTTTCTAACCTTGAAGAATGCTCGTACATAGCCAAAATTTTACTCGAGGGTTCAACAGAGTCTATATTGGGACCTGTATTATTTGAAGTTTTGACATTTAAAAGATTGTTTTTCTTGTGTAAATTTTCTTCCTTTTTTTTTGTTGAAAACTTTTGATTTGTTGGTTTATCTCTGATTTCTTCCCTTCATATTTAAATTGTGTTTCTAAGATTTTTGTTTCCATTATTTTTTGTTCCTCACTTGGGACATCATTTGTGGAAAGGATTTCAAACATATTAGTAGATGACTTTTATTGATCCTTCATAACTAGTTTCTTTTGAGTGTTCTTCTTCTTAGGCATTTGAAAACCTATTGAGTTTATATCTTCTTTCTTTTGATCAGGAATTTTATTTAGGCAAGCACTAGCTAAATGACCATATTCATAGAAAATTCTACAATGAAAAGAAATGTTCTCATAGTCCACTACTTGCTCCCAAGTGTCTTCCCCAAATTGTAATGTGACCTTTTTAGGTAGGGGTTTTTCATTTTCCATTAAAACACAAATCCAAGCATAAATAATATGTTCAAAATTTTGAGTACAATCAACAGTTATCATAAAAATTCCTAAAGAGTTTCCAATTGAACAAAATATAGTAGGATTTCAAAATTCAATAGGGATGCCAAAGAGTCTGACCCACATGGGAGCTATAGAAGGAATCTCTTCTTCGAATTTAAATTTAGTATGTCAGGGCTTCATGAAAAGCCTTGACCATCCAAAAACCAATGACCCCCTTGAAAATTTCTCTCTCTATCTTCATTATTAGAAAATATAAGAAGAAAACAACCATTTGGATAAATTGAGATTTGTAACTCATATTTAGTTTTCTAGCTTTTTGCAACCCAAACTTTGAAAGTAGATAGGCTTGAACGAAAACCCACAAACCAATAAATCAGTCCCTTTTTTTCCAGATCTTCAATGTCAGTCTGAATGTTACCCATATAAGGCTTAATAATAGGAATTCCATCAACTGCTTTAAGACATCCTGACTCCATTTTCCTGGGATCAATCTTAGGCATTCTTAGAGGTTTATGGGAAGCCCTAATATTAGTATTAGCATTGCGGTAAGGTTTTCCACCATGGAGGGCATCCCTAAAATTTATTTTTGGGGCTGTCTTCAAAATGCTTACCCTTGACAAGGGTTTTCACAGTACATTTATTTTGTGGGTGCACCTTAGCACAAGATTCACTTGAGATCTTAGCCATTTTTTGATCAGCCACTTTAAAATTATTTCATGATCTCTTTAATCCTTGCCCTAGATAACGTGGAAAGGTATGGTTTTCACTTTTATTTTGTGCAGCAAATTGGAAGTTTTTGTCACTCAAGTTCACAACATGATCTATTGAAATATAAATTTATAACCCATATTGGATCCCCTACAACAAATCCTGCTAAAATATTTAGTATAAACCACAACAATATTGGCCGCTAGGGCCCAAAGGCCCTAAAAACCAACCTCTAGAGCTGCTTGCACTCAACCCAGATGAAACCCTCGCATAGTCGCTTACCAAAAATATTGTTCACACATATGGATATGTTAGGATCTATGTTGCTCCAAATTATCTGTAAAATGGTGGAGATGTTCTAGGGTTTTTTAGGCATCTATCCTCAATATTTTAGCTCACTATGAGTCCAGATGAGTGAAATATGGCCAAAACAAGTTCAACAGTTTGGGAAGTCCTGTGAAAAACATCCCTCCTCAATCAACTTTCTTCAATTTGCCTCAATGATGTCACTTTCATCCTTAAGGAAATACTTTTGATATGATAATTATTGTGCCATATAATGAATGGCTTGAAATAAAATCATGACTATTAGCTTTAATTGTTATGCTATTATAAAAGGATGACTATTGCATATGTATTAATTGCATAGGACATAAACTTGGTATGTTAAGACTTCTTATATGTTAGGGTGATAAATGTTATATTTTTATAGTCACTTCATTTTAGAATATATTTCTTTTTGGAAAAACATATGTTATTAGGAATGGTTGTACCCTAGCAGTAGAACACAAAGGATAACTACTATTATACTCTAGTTCATTGAACTTATTTTAGTAGAAAATATTTGACTTATACTATATTAATTGGGCCAAATTTTAGTAAAAATAATATTGTATTCCACTTTAAAGTTCTTACACTTGGTCATAATCTCATCCTTCATGAGAACAAAAAATTCCTACACTATGTAGTCTAATTGTTGAGGAATATTACATATTTAGTACATGCTAATGTATCCTCATGGTAAAATTATAAATATGTAATAGATTAAGGTTATCTTTAGTTTAGATGTGTGATTTATATTTCCCCTTTTATGTAAGTGTAAATATGCACGAAATGCATAAGCATCATGTAAGAGTGCAATGTTTAGAAAAGCACAAGTGTCATGTAAGTTAGAGTGCAAGTGTGTGCACAAGACTCTTATAAGTAAGGATGTTCACAAGTGTCTTAGATTAGGAGTGTAGGTAGTAGTGTGCAAGTAAGAAGAAAGTAAAGAGTCTAGTATGCAAGTGGCAAGATGATAAGCCAAAGGTCATGGTACTTTTCATATGAAGAGCAATATCCAAGTATGTGAAAAGTCACATTACTATGCCTATATTATGAAGATAAACCTCCATACAATGTAACACGAATACAAACATGAAGAATATGATTGTAAGAAGAAGAGAAGGAATAAAGCTTGTATACAAATTTTGAGTAGTTAAATTGTGAGTTTTCTTTATGCATAGCTCATGAATGACTTAGGCCATTTACATCCTTATTTTATTATATAAGTGAATGTTATTTTTAGTAATATATTGGCCTTGATACACATATTAAATTGCTCATATATTCTACTCTACATCATTTATATTTTGACTTTTAACATTGTGACTATTTTATATTGGTACCTATGATATTTTTGTGGTAGTAAGGCTTAAAAAGACAATAGTGGTATCAGAGCTACCACCCGACTCTGTCCATTTTTTATAGAGTTTATTTTATTAGCCATCATTATAAATATATAAATTTGTTCATTTTTTATAAAGTTAATTTAGATTTTGTCCACTTTGAAGATAATGAAGACCTAGACTCTATTTTTAAAGATCTGATTGAGTAGAAATTAAGGGTACAAGGATTAGTCACCCTAATTTGAATGCTAAGGTCTTTCCACACACCAATGAATACTATGGCTCAACTATATTAATAAAAATGGATAACTTAGGAGAAAATTTGGACATTTTATAGAGGAAGCCAACACTATATTATTATAAAGGGATAATTTAGATTTTGTCCACTTTGAAGATAATGAAGACCTAGACTCTATTTTTAAAGATCTGATTGAGTAGAAATTAAGGTGACAAGGATTAGTCATCCTAATTTGAATGCTAAGGTCTTTCCACACACCAATGAATACTATGGATCAATTATATTAATAAAAAGGGATAACTTAGGAGAAAATTTGGACATTTTATAGAGGAAGGCAACTCTATATTATTATAAAGGGATAATTTAGATTTTGTCCACTTTGAAGATAATGAAGACCTAGACTCTATTTTTAAAGATCTGATTGAGTAGAAATTAAGGAGACAAGGATTAGTCACCCTAATTTGAATGCTAAGGTCTTTCCACACACCAATGAATACTATGACTCAACTATATTAATAAAAATCGATTACTTAGGAGAAAATTTGGACATTTGATAGAGGAATCCAACATAAAACAAAGTTGGACACTAATAGATTGATAGCCAAATCAAAAGATAGTTAGAAATTTGAGGACATACAAATTCATCATGATAATATTCAAGATTCTCTAGAGAAGAAGAGGAAAATCACTATTGAATATTTTATAAAGAACCAACTCAAGAGAAATTTGGTCATTCGAGGACATTTAGAGTCACCCTAACATTGATATTGGGTTCTCTGGAAAGGAGGAGAAGCATATTTGTTTTTTAGGTGCGATCTAAGACATTGAAGAAGATTATAGAGATTGAGAAGCATCAAATATTCCTATATATAAAGAGAACCATTCAATATTCCCATAGATATTAAGCAATATATTGAGAAGCATTCAAATATTTTTGAGTACAAAGATAGAGGAGCAGTAGTATACATAGATAAGAGTTGTATTGAGAAGTACATAGAAGAAACCTATAGAGACTGAGTCATGAAGGAGTTCTAGTTATTCAAAAACCAAAAACATTAGGTTCACTAAAGAAATATAAGTCTAGGCTTTGACTTATTTGAAAAGAAATATTATTCTACAAAAATCAAGGAATAGTGTTAAGCAAGCAAATAATAGAACTATATAGCATATTATAAAAGATAACAAGCAAGGAGAATATTGAGACATTGATTTTTCTATTGTGTGGAGCCATCATCAACATAGAGGAGGCAACCAAGTTTAGTAAGAGTAGCCTAAGTGGCCAAGCATAGTAAGATAAATCTTTAGCGGCCAAGTAAAGGGAACAAAGCCTAAGTGACCAAGTAAGAGGATACAAAGCCTAAGAAACTAAGTAAAGGAAATAGATCCTAATTGGTCAAGTAAGAGGATACAGAGCCTAAGCAGTCATCATATAAGAATAAGCCCAAGAGGGAAGCATAGAGATGAAGGCCCAAGAGGCCAATATATAAGACAAAGCCAACAAAGCACTTGAAGCATCCAATATTATACTAAAAGCTTGAAGAAGCCAATATAATGCTAGAATCCTAAAGTGTCCAGCATAACAAAATAAGCCTACATGGACAGCAAAGTATAGAAACTAGAGCAAGCAACATTGCATACAAAGTCTAAAAAACTAGAAAGAAGATAGAGGCTCAAGAAGCCAACATAAGAAGGAAAGATTTTAGAAAGCACTAGGCAATTTATTTATAGTTATAGTGCTACTATAAGCATTATTATTCAGGGCTATAGAAGCACCAGAGAGGTTTAAGTAAGAACAAAAATTTAAGTAAAACATTAGGACCTAATACAAATGCACCAACGTTGTTGTTAAAACCAAAGGCATCTAGAATCACAACATTGATTTATAGGTCATCTCTATCGGAGCTAATGTAGCCAAAGCATTCCTATCCAAAGCACCTAAGATAGTTTTTTTGAGTCACCTAAGAAGAGATTTTTGAATTTTTGATGAGCAAGAAGAGAATGGGATAACGTTTCATCATTCTCACGAGCAAGACACAACAAGGAGAATGTTTCTTCAATCATACAAACAAGCCAGTGAGGAGACTATAAGCATTTTTAAAATGCTTACCTAAGTTGAACACATTGGACATGCATGCAACTCATCACAACGTAAATCATGCCAACACAAATTAGGTAATGTTCTTTGCATTACTCATTTATGTGCTAGTTATTATTTTGGAGGGAAAATGAAACTTTGATTAATTTGAACAGAGTTATAAGGTTTATTTACATTTATCAATTATTTGAAGTTCAAATTAATTTATAAGGTTTGGAGTGATAAGGAATGCTACTAGGTTAAAAAGATTTTGAAAGTTATTAAGGATTTAATTAAGGTTTTTGATGATTTAAAGTTTTAGAGTGTTCTAATTTTTTTGAAGAATGTGAAGATTTGAAAGTAGGGAGTTAAAACATATTAAACTGCTCATATATTCTACTCTACATTATTTATATTTTGACCTTTAATATTGTGGCTATTTTATATTGGGACCTATGATATTTTTGTGATAGTAAGACTTAAAAAGCCAACATTAATTGTTCTACTAAAAGACAAGAATTGTTTGATTATTAAACCTTAGTACAACTCACCATGGTGGACATGGATGGAATCTATCTTGATGCCTTAAAGGTCTAAATATTTAAACATAGATTTGTGGTAATTTGTGGGTAGGGTGACCATTGAAACAAATATATAAAACCTATTCCTAGAAGAAAAAAAATCTTGGATAGGGTGAGATCTTAGAAATATTTTACTTAGTGTAATAATTGTTAAAATATTTATATTTCATAATGAAATAAAATGGTGTAATAGTCACAAAAATGACAAAAGAAATCTTGACTATTTTTTTGAAACTAGAATAGGGTTTAATGTCACAAACCATCTAAATTGATAAATAAATCAAAATTCTACCTTGATTTAAACTATCTAAGCGTACCATGCTTATTTTCCAAAGGAGAGAGAATTATGTTGATGTCCTCCCAATAATACATAGATCACAATTTTGAATCATCATTATATTTAACAAAAATATGCCAAGGAACTTCTAACATCTTTCACGAGGAGTAACTATAGTTAAAGCATATTCATTTATAATCCCAACTTCAATGCTTTTCTTGCAAAATAGGCCAACAACTCAATTACTTTTTGCTTTTAGCAATTGTCCCTCCCATTTGTGTTTGTCCTATATTATCGTAATACTTTTGAAATCTCCTATAGAAGAAATAAACAAATATTCCCCCATCTTCCAAATCTTTTTAAATCCATCCTTACATTCCTCAATACCTAATTTTTTAATATCAAATAAACTCACAACTATAACAACCTGTTAATTGCTTAATAAAAAAAATTTAGAGGTCTTATTCATAACCCTATTATTCTAGTATCATAATCAATTTATATTAGTGGGCTTAGCTCCACTTCTTACTAAAATACACATTGTTATTTTTTGGTTTTCCAAATAAATATCCCTTTAAGCTTTATTTTTGCAATCAAGGTCTTCCTCTCCTAATTCATTTCCACCACTACTTTCATCTTCATCATTCTCTTCTATTTCTCATAATGAGACTTATCTTCTAAAGATTTGTGTTTTTCTAAAGAATCTAAAGTACAAGGAATAATATCAAAGCCAATTTCTTCTTTATGTTGCCCAAAAGCACTAAAGCGTAAGGATGGTCCTCATATCAATTAGTTTCTTATGCTTCTTTGAAAAACCTGAACTTTACCTTGAAGACCCTAAAGTACAATGATGGTCCTCCACACTAATTGCTTTCTTATATTGCCCTAACCCTAAATATTCATGAATATTCCCCATACTTATTTCTTTGTTATGCTACTTTTGAAAACCTAAAATAGAAAGGGATAAGCTCCACACTACTTTCATTTTATTACAAGGAGAGGATTTTATACTACTTGAGGAAGATGACTTATCTGGATTAAACTTGACCTCTTTACTTCCTTCACTTTAAGTTTTGCCTCCTGATCTTCCTTTGCAACTTTAATTCCTTATGAATTTGAACTTTTGCATTGTACTTCTCTAAGACTTTGTGTCATTTTTATTTTTACTAATGGTTGATCTGTGTAAGTTGTAATGGGCTTCATTTGATGATGTAGAGGGGATTTCTTTGCTACTTTCTTAGGAGGGTAAAATCCTTGACTTAATCTAGCTTCTTCTATGAATGATCTCCTTGCTTCATATTGAAGTTTGTCTTATTTCCTTCTTTTTCTCAATTATTTTCACTTTGCAATCTCTTTCCATGTATCTAGTCTTATATCTTTTGTGACATTAGAATATAATATTTTATTATCCACTTGTTGGTTCTCATTCTCTTGATCTAAAATTTAATCCTAATGAACTATGACAAATATTTTGAAATAATCCATGGCAACACATATTTGGGTGTATAGAACAAGCCTTCACTCCATAGTCGTTGGTTCCTCATGGATGAACTCCCCTAAACTATTACCAATATTCTTCATCACATCCTTATTGAGAAGCTAATAAGGAGTTCCAAAAAGCATAATACATACTAGAATATTTTTAGTAGTCTTCATCTCTAGAGAAAATTCTTATTCCATAGTCAAATATAATGCATCTCTCCGCCTAAGCCATGGGCCACCATCCATTATTTTGTCCATGATTTCTAAACTAGAGAAAATATATTTAGAAGAAAAATCATGTAGTAATTTGAATTCAATCCTCACTTCTAATTGATCCAATTTTAAATCTCCAATAAACTTGGTTAACACATATTGAACTTACGTATTAACCTGATACTTTCGAGAACCATTATGCCATATTTTTTCTTCATTATGGCATATATGATCATGCCATCCTTAATAATTGCTTCTATTATAATAGAAGCTACTTGGACAGGGTTTGCCATAAATTTGGTCTTCCTCTTGTTCTAGGACATCCACACTTCTAACTAACGTATTTTTACTTCTAATTAAAACTTTTAAACATAACTTTCTTGTCATACTAACTAGGTTTTCTTCATTAAAATATTTCAGTTTTTAATATTCCTAAAGATTTCAAATAAGAAAAAGTAGTATTCCCTCCTTACTCACATTAACAATACTTACTTTTTAAAACAAGTAAAAATAAAACTTGTTCACACCTCACACTCATATTTTCTTGCATATTTAATTATGAATAAAACAACCTAAAAAACAATTCAAGTGGACAATTTTTAACCTATATGTCAGTATCTAAAAGATGTATATATTTTTTAATAAAAAATTACTTTAAAAAAATTTATCTTTTAAAAAAATGTTATATATATATATATAGTTATAATTTAAGTAATTTATATATAAAAGAAAAAATGTATAAGAAGAGGTGATTGGTAATAGTTGACTATCCATAAATTATTTGTTGGATTTTTTTTTAGGGTTAGGGTTGACTTTATTTTTACTACCATGTTTCTCTACAAATTAAAATATACAATTTAAATGACAAGGAAGTAGTTTGGACTTTAAACTCTTTCACAAAAAAAACTTATATTCAAATCATAATAGAATGTGCACGTTATAAGAAAAGAAAAGATTTTTTATTTATTTTTTATTTTATAGGTAGGAAAATTGATTATATTTAAAATCCTTTTTTATTATTAAGTAGGATTCAAATCTTTGGGCTATCTTTATAACACGTTTCACCTTCTTATTGTTGACCAAACGTAAGTGGACCATAAATTGCTCGAAATAGGTATTGTCATCTTTGCTAGCACACATTCAACAATTTAAGTTAAATTAAAACCTTTACAATCAAACATCACCAAAGTTTGACATCCCCAAAGTTTAAACTTTCGTCTCTACTAAATCTCTTCTTATAAAATGCTTGAACTTACAATCTATCTCTAATAAATAAATAAACAAACTCATTTTACTTTTACATTTTTATTGACGCTTATAAACGGTGATGAAATAAATAAATAAACTCATTTTACCTCTACATTTTTACAGACGCTTATAACCAGCGATGAGAACCTCCTCTATCATATCATCCAAACGAGGATTGACGCTTATAATCAGGAACGAGAAGCTCCTTTATCATCTCGTCCAAGTCCCCAATTGACGAACCTTTCTTATTTTCGTCCGCTTGGCCCTCGCGCACCGCTTTCCTGGCCGCATCTCTTATCTCCATCGCTTTCTCCCTCATCCCTCTGCCTTTTTCTTCCCTCATCAACGTCCTCACCGTCTTCTCCACCTTTTCCTTGCTCAGTTCCCCTTCCTTCCCTCTCCACATCTCCACGCACACACCCACATCCTCCTCCAACAACTTGGAATTATAAAATTGCTCGCCCGCCATGGGCCATCCGATGATGGGAACTCCCTGGCTCACGCTCTCCAGCACCGAATTCCATCCGCAGTGACTCAGAAATCCCCCGGTGGAAGGGTGCGAGAGGATCATAAGCTGGGGCGCCCAACCCATTACAACCAATCCTTGATTTTTCTTCTTAATTCTTTCCTCAAACCCATTTGGAAAAAACTCTGGGGAGAAATCCGAATTCAACGGCACACCCAGCGGCGGCCTTACCACCCACACGAAAGGTACCCCACTGGATTCCAGTCCCAGCGCCAGCTCTCTCATGTGCGACACAGAAATCGTGTTCTGCGTGCCGAAGGAAACGTAGAGCACAGTGGAAGGCTCGTGCGAATCGAGCCAGCGTAAGCACGCAACGACATCGCTCTCTGCTTCCTTGCCTCGCAACATTAAAACGGATTTATTGTCAGCATAGGGTTGAGGTGAAGAAGAGAGAAATACCGAAGGCAGGAGAGGCCCCACCGCCCACACGGGCCTGCCGGTGGATTTTCTCATTTGTTCCAGGCTGCCGTGATCCAGGTCTTCGAAAGTATTGCAAATAAAACCCCAGCTGCGCATGCTCCGGGATATTTGGCGGATATGAAACGAGGTCCAGCGATTGGATACGGTGGCCGTTTTCAGTGCCTCGTTAAGTTGAGATCGATGCAGCGACACGTTGGGCATGTCCGGGAGAACAAACTCGTCGGAGTCGATCTTGATATGGGGCAAATGAATCCACAGGGAATAGGAGATCAACAGGCCGTAGACGCCGCAGGTGCAGAAGGAGAGGTTCGGAATCCCGAACATGTCGGCGACGTCGAGGGTCCAGCTGAGGAACATGTCGCTGATGATGCAGAGCGGAAGGCGGCCGTCCTCTTGCCAGATTTGGTGAATGAGGCGCTCGAAATGGGGATACAGATGCTCCGAGGCTTCCAGGAGAGTGAGGATGAGAGGGTAGGAGAGGGATTCGGTGTTTTCGGAGTAGGGCGGCAAGCCATGGTCGGGGCCGGAGAAGGGCAGCTCCGCTAAGCGTATATCGAGAGCGAAGTTCGCTTCGCGCGCGGATTCGATCTTGGGCCGCAGGCTCTGAATGTTGAGCGGGGTGTTGACAATGGTGACGGTGAATCCACTTCGAGTGGCGATTAGCTTGGAGAGATCGAGGAAGGGGATGATGTGACCCTGCGCCATGAGAGGGAACATGACTACATGCTGCCTCGTTTCAGCGGGGACATTTTGGGGGGCAGAGGATGGCATCGTGGATGGGATTCCGGCGAGGATCTGCGCAAGGCCTGCTCTGTGTGTCGTCGAGGGGAGGAATGAGGGTATAAAGTGGAGAGGGAAGATTGCACACGGCTACTATTTTGCGGAGAGAGAAGGCTAATAGTATGATAAAATATATGTGGTGATAAGAGTTGCGTTCAGATAAAAATCTTATTATGGACATATAACAACCTATTCGTGAAAGGAGCTGCCTGTTTTTAGAGTTCAGTTTAACTTGTATTCAAAAGATCTAAATCAAATTATTTGCCAATATATTATTTTTAAGATTTAAACTTAAATAATATCTGTACTGGTTTTTATGTACTGATTATATCAGGTTAGGCTACTATCTCTCACGTGAACCCGATCTTTTTCATATTTATTCACCCGATCTTTTTCATATTTATTCACCTGCTTAACCCTCGTACGATATGGTTCCAACCAATTTTGAGGAGGCCATTCTTGAAAAAGGTGAGATGAGTTTATGAAGGTGAAACTAATTTATACAACTAAAAAGTGAGACTCCCCTAAATTTAGTGGGATGTCATGTTACCTTCGTATGCTTGAAATTTCGTTTTCGTGTCAAAAGTACAGACGTGTTCGCTTCAGGCTTACAAACATAAAATACAAAAATATTATTATATTTTGTTGGTTTCTGTGCATGTTGGAGTCCATAATCTTCTGCAGTGCCTCTAGGATTTCCCACCGGATGCAGACTGAGTCACCAAGGAAGCTAGACTTGCAGTGAAGAAACGAAGATTGACGTATGCCACGCGTCCTTTATTTTGAAGGATTTTGGATGTACGTGTTGAGAATGATGTTGAAATATCATACGTGGACGACAGATAAACGTTTCCTGTGGCATGGTATGCCATTCGAATGTCAAGCAGAGGAGCCTTGGGCTCTCTACGAGGTTTCAATGTGGCCAAACTCAATTGCTTCTTCAGGTTCGGATTCTGCCGGGCGGGAGCGGGAAAGGACGGGTAGAACGATCAACCGGCGTGGGGGACCGGGCAGGGGCGGGCGCAGGCAAGGTGAGTCGTTCCTCCCGTGTTCACAATGGCGAAAGGTATTTTTAAATAAAATATATTGAAACAGTGCCATATGGGCGTTAAACAAACGGCCTTTTTGATGGAGGGTGTTAATCAAGGGTCTCTTACCAGAAGAATCTTCGTAAAAGGTTAAAATCCAAATACAAAATTTGATTAACAGTTCGAATCGCTGCATTTAAGGAACAGTTAAAACTGTAGTCGCTGTATAATGCAATTCTAAATTAAATAGATAAATTCCAACATTTTCTTCCTTGATGTCGAAGGAACTCTTTTAGGAGTTCAGAAGCATCACAAACTTAGAAGAAACTGATCCTTTTTTGTTTTCTTCAATCTTTCAACAAAAAATCAAAAAATGCAAAAAATTGTCTTGGGCACTCCTTCCACTCTTGGTGTGGGATCTCCTCCATCTTTGTTTCTGCTCCTTCCTACTGCAAATGACTGAGTGCCTCCTTTTGATGATCAGCTCCCCCTTCATCAAAACATTCTTCAATTGTGGTTTTCAACAACCACTCTTTCACATTCTTGCAATGGTCTTTGAACCATTGTTCCACAATCCCATTATGGTTTTTAAACCATACTATTCTCTCACAAATTTCTACACAAAAAATCAAAACAAACATGGCCATGAAATGACCTATTACATATGCAACCAAATGTTGCTCCTCACACAAAGTTTCACTCCACACTATGGTTGTACATGATTCCTTCTTCCAAGAAATTACATCACACAAATTTTGATTTGTACTTGAGTTCAAAAGACCCAAGCTGCCCACTAATGTCTTCATGCTAAGAAGATTCTTCTTCAAAGGTGTCTCCATGAGACAAGCTCCAACACTTGTTTTGCTTGCAAGAAATGTCTTGGTAAGACATTCTCCATCTTCTTGATTCATAACAAGAGTATGCAAACTGTTCACAACACATCTACTCAAACAATCATTAGTAACAAAGCCAAAAAACAAAGAATTATCACCTCCAATGGTGATTTGTTGAGTAGGGTCCCAAAAGTCTTCTTGTGTGCTTCTCATGAAGCCATGGTACTGTTGTACATTTGAATTTCTCCACAATGTTGTCTCTTCAAGACAACTCCCATTGTTCCATGTAGCCAAACCAAGTGAGCCATCTTCACCAATTGATGTTTCCTTTGCCATTACAACAGGAAAATCACCAATTTCTTCATTTTCTATTTCCTTTCCTATCTCATTTGGGAGATAGTTTTCACACAAATCATTTTTCACTCTTGAGTGATCCTCAAACAACAAGTTGATAGCTTTCTTCTCATCTTCATTTACAATTTCTTGTGGATCAAAATCCCACAAAATATTTGTCTTCTCAACAAGACAATCATCTTTCACTCCATATGAGTGAGCTCTCAAATATTCATCCATTTGCTTTTTCACATAAGCAGTTTTCCATTCAACATAAGTAAGCCAACCTTTGAGGTGAAGTGTTGGCTCCTTATCTTCAACATTCTCCTCCATGAGAAGTGGTGTGGATTCATAATATGAATCAATTTTCTGATTTAGTGTCTCCTCCATAAGACACTTTTCATCATATGCCTCCTCCATGAGATATTTTTCATCCACCTCATCTTGGTGGTCTTCAAACAAGCAATCTTCCACTTTGGAGTGGTCTTCACAATAAGAGTCATCATTCTCATAGAATGATCCTTCATTCATTGTCTCTTCAATGAGACATTCTTCAATGTGCATGCTTTCTAAACATGCCACACCCACATCTTCTTTTTCTTTCTCCTTTTTAAGAAGAAATTCATCAAAATTACTCTCTTCCATGAGAGTTCCACAAGGCCCTACACAAGGCTCCTTCACATCCTCCTCTTCAAGAAGGAATTCTCCATCATCTTCCTCTACAAGAAGGAATTCTTCATTTTCATTATATATGCCTTTCTCATAAAACATATCTCCCACAATAAGAACCTCACAAGGCTCTTCACATGAGTCTTCATAAGACTCTCCAAAAGGATCTTCAAAAGAACAATCTTCTAGATTGTCACACACCAGCTCACAAACATTCTCTTGAGTGATTTTATCACTCCCAAAACAATATTTCAATATTTTCCATGCATTAGAAGTTGTTCTACAACTTTCTATGAGTTGGAAAAATATTTTTCTTCATACCTTTTCTGATATCTAAGAGAGCCAAACAATTTTCATGCTGAGCTTATTTCTTCAATCTTCTTTCTTCTCCTTCAAGAGTACTCCAATATTATGGTTCTTCAAACCCATCAATAATGGTGTCCCAAAGCTCTTTTGCAATCAAGAAATTTTTCATTTTGATTGCCCAAAAAGCATACTCTTCCCCATCAAATTCTGGCACTTGCAGTTCTACATACATGTCAGCCATTATACCAACAATAAATAATTCCTTTTGCTAAGACTTGATAAATCTCAACAAATTCATAACCAAGCTCTGGAACAATTTTAACTCTCTAAAAGTCAGCTCTTCACAAAATAATAACCTGGCAGATCATAATTCTCACCTGCTCATAACGGACTCTTTAGATCTATTATTTTTTTTGTTTTAAACATAGCTCCGCATCCACCACGTTTGTCTAAGACTTAGTTCTACCTCAGCTCATCTTTGGTGGTTCCTCCTCAACTTGGCTAGTGGATGTAGTGGTGCGGCACGGTAGATCTACCACATGTACGTTGACTGTGAAGTGTTGTGATTTTCACAAATTACATGCAAACTACAAATTTATCGATAAAAAATTTATAGATTCACTAGATTTTATTTTTTACTTTTTTACCCTGTCTCGTCACTATTTTAGCCCATATAGCACCGTTAAGGCACCATATTTGTTCTTTCAGTGTGATCTAATGGTGTCTCCACCACTTCGGTGGAGAAGATGACTGTTGCATCTCTTCCTCCACATCAATCCTAGGAACGCCTTGTCCTCGATCGTCGAAGTATTTCTTCGCCCGCTACACCGACTTGGAACCAAAAATCCTCTCACCACACTCAACCACGGGGTCCTGCTCACTTGCAAGAACTTAGTAAATTCTCACAATGCACCCACAAGCTCTCTCAAACCCAATAGATCTGATTAGCTCTGATACCACAATGAGAAATGCTCATTGATTGATTATTCATGAACTGATTACACAAATATATAGCCTTGGAGTCACAACAGAAGAATCTTCATAGAAGGCTAAAATCCAAATACAAAATTTGAGTAACAACGAAATCGCTACAGTTAAGGAATAGTTAAAATTGTAGTCGCTATACAAGGCAATTCTAAATTAACCAGATTAGATTCCAATAGGGCTCTCTACGAGGTTTCAATGTGGCCAAGCTCAATTGCTTCTGTAGGTTCAGATTCTGTTGGGTGGGAGTAGGAAAGGATGGGTAGAACGATCAATTGGCGTGGGGGACCGGGTCAGGGCGGGTGCAGGCAAGGTGAGTCGTTCCTCCTGTGTTCACAATGGAAAAAGGTATTTTAAAATAAAATATATTGAAACAGTGCCACATGGGCACTAAACACACAACCTTTTTGATGGAGGGTGCCAATCAAGGAGCCCTTTACGAAGGTGTCTAAAGTCTAAGGTATTTTTGTATTTCATCCTAACGACTTATCATTACGGAAATTGAACCGTTGAGGAGATGGAAGGCCAATTGTTTGATCGTTATATAACTGCTTACAAAAAACTATAAGTTGTGTGCTTTGTCTCGAGAAGAAAGTTGGAGCAGAGATCAGGTTTTCTAAAAATATTCTACCTTGTATCATTGTTAAAGAAGCAATGAATATAAGTTTACCAAATAATTTTAAGTTTCCATTATGAATGTTGAATGTTCATTTTTTGTAGGTTGTTTGTATTGTTGTTTAACGTGTGTAAGTTTAAGAGAAGCACGATCAAGCATTGGGAGAATGGATGAAGGAATGCCAAGGATTTCAGAAGGATGTGTGAGCAAAAGGACAAGTGATTGTATATGTAGAAATTGCAGGCTAGAGTGCCATAGAGGTTTATGGTTGAGGAATATTGGAAGCACAAATACGTGTCATAGATTTTTTTTAATAGAGGGAATGGTTGTAAGTATAGAAGAAACCTTCTCAAAAAGAAAGAATTATATTATCCTTTGCGTTTAAGGATTTGGTTAATGCAAGTGGAAGTATCTAGTAGACACACTAGCCAACAAAAACCCTAACTAAATAACCATGAAAATAAATGACTAAATTTGTATTGTTGTTTGAAATAAATTATTTTACAATAAAGAAGATTGGTGTTAATCCAAAGTATGATTTATTATCGTACATATGAATGGAGGGAAGTTGGTATGTGATTAAAATATCGTACAAGTCAAGGATCATGTAATTATATGATTGAATTATCATACTGTCATACGAAGAAATTAGGGAATTGTATGATTGTAAGAGCTTCTTAATAATACAATTATAAGGATCTTGTCATGCATTGGGGAAGCTTGCAATCGTTGTTACTACATCATTTTGGTATCCTAGAAAGTAGATCTTTGAGGCATGACACATGTCAAAGGAGACATAACACAATGGGGAAGAAGAAGACTGTAAGACCTTCGAGCCACATATATAGTAGAGATGATGAGAGGAGTCATCACTCGATTGGGTGCACTGAAACTGCCTAAAGGAGGGTTGTTCAATTAGAAGATATAAGTGATAGTGAAGAGGAGGAAGCAGACCAACTAAAATTTTGCAACAAAGGACAAGAAAAATATCTAGAAGAGGGATTAATCTAAAGAATTTCTAACATGGGTAGGAAACCAAAATTAGAAACCATATCATATAATGGAAGTCTAAACCCCTAAGAACTCATCTATTGAATTGCAAAAATCAAGAAATATTTTTATTTTGAATCAATGGACGACCCCAATAAGGTGAAATTTACCTGTACAAAGTTAAAAGGGTATGAGTCCTTGTGGTGGGACCATGTTCAAACCAAAATATAAATAAAGGGAAAGGAAAATATTACGACTTGGGAGAAAATGATTGTCAAGTTGAAGTCAAATTCCTTTTGTCAAATTATTAATCAAGTCTTTTTAGGAAACTGCAAAACTTAAGACAAAAAGAGATGACTGTGAAGGATTATACGAATTAATTCTATGGGCTCACCATTTAGGCCAATCATGTAGAAGACGATGAGGAGAAGGTTTTGAATTATCTCAATGGAGTGTGATTATCCATAAAATATGAAGTTAATATGATGAGAATGATGACAATAAAAGAAGTCTACCGGTATGCCCTAAAGGCAAAGGAGAAGTAGTTGCAAAAACAACAAAATAATTAAAGAGGAAGAGGATGGTTCTCATGAGGATGAGGACAAGCAAGTAGTGGAAGAGGAAAATGAAAATAGGAAGGAGAAGTCAGTACTTCTCATAATGACTTCAACCAGAGAGGTAGATACTTCTCACAAGTAAAAGGTTGTGTTGATAGAGGAAGGGGTAGAGGATTCCCTGAAAGGTGTTATAAAAGTAGAAAAGATGGTCATTGAGAATTTAAATGTCCAACAACACAAAAAAATAACAATTAGGGAAAGGAGGTAGGGAACCAAATTGCACAAGCCAAAGAATAAAGTGTTGCTTCCTCGAAACACACTCGGGAAGCCAAAACAAGGAGAATCTCTCATGATGAAGATAGTACTATTGAAGATACAAAATTGGGAATGTGAACATGTTCAAAGGAGAATTTTTTTAGAATAGTATGCAAATCAAAGGACAAACATTGCAAGGTTATTGTAGATAGTGGGAAAACAAATAATCCACTATCTAATGAGATAGTAGAGAAACTAGGTTTGAGGAGAATGGAGAACCCCAATTTGTACAAGGTCTCTTGGTTACAAAAGGGACACCAAATTTTAGTCAATGAATAGTGTCAAGTGAAATTTCAAATTGGATCTTACAAGGATGAGGTCTTGTGTGATATTATGCCTATGGATGCTTGTCATGTGTTGTTGGGAAGACCTTGGAAATTTGATAAAAAGGTAGTACATGATGGTAAGAAAAATGCATACGCTATTGTGAAAGATGGTAAGAATTATGTACTAAGTCCATTGAAGGACAAGGAAGAAAGATAGAACATCGATATGAAAGTTTGTTCTATTTTTAGAAACAATTTTTGAAGGAGATGAAAAAGAAGAAGGTTTATTTTGCTTTGATTGTTAAACCCATAGAGGGTGGGATATCAAACCAAAAGGATGAGATTCCAATTAGAGTGAAGGATTTGCTAGTATGCAAAAATTTTGTCAAAAGAATTGTTAGATTGATTGTTGCCAATATGAAGTATTAGCCATCACATCAATTTTAGTTGTACCGTTACCAAAGAAAGGTGCAATATCAGATTAGGGAGAGCTTGAGCCCATGTGCAATATTAGTTGTACTTGCACCAAATAAATGTGGAGAATGATGAATGTGTACAAATTCAAGGACTATCAATAAGATAACCATAAAATATATATATTCATTGTCACACATGAATGACTTGATGGATTGCTTGAGTGGAGTGAAGTACTTCATGAAGATAGATTTGAAGAGTGGCTATCATCATATTCAAATTAGGGAAGGAGATGAGTGGAATATTACATTCAAGACAAAGGACAGATTGTATGAGTGGCTAGTTATGTTGTTCGGATTGACAATTGCACCTAGAACTTTTATGTGGTTGATGAATGAAGTGTTGAAGCCAATTATTAGCAAGATTGTGGTTGTCTATTTGGATGACATTTTGATATTTAATAAGAGCAAGTAAGAGCATTTGATACATTGTAAAGTGGTATTACAAATATTGAAGGAAGAAAAGTTGCTAGTCAACTTGGAGAAATGTAGGTTTATGAAAGAGAAATTGGTGTACTTGGGTTTTGTAATTTTACCATAAGGATTTTGAATGGACCCCAAGAAGTTTAAGGCCATTATGAATTGGTCATCACCAAGAAGTAAGTTTGAGGTCAAGATTTTCCATGGTCTAGCAAGTTTTTATAGGAAGTTTATCAAAAACTTTAATGGGATTTGTACAACGATTATAGACACCCTAAAAGGGGAAAGGCATGAATTTAATTGGACAAGTGTAGCAGAAAGGATTTTTTGAATCCTAAAGGAAAATATAATGGAGCAATTGGTTGTAGCCTTGTCAGATTTCAAAAAGGTCCTTCAAGTAGATTGTGATGCAAGTGGGACAAGAATAGGAGTCTTGAGTTAGGAAGGCAAGCCCATTGTCTATATAAACAAGAAGCTAAATGAGGCAAATAGAAAATACTAAGTCTCTAACTAAGAGCTTTATGTTATCATCCGAGACCTAAAGAAGTGGAGGTATTATTTGTTTCCAAAAGAGTTTGTCCTATTCACAAATAATCATGCTTTGTAGTTTATTAATAGCCATAGTAGGTTGAATTAAAGGCACATGAAGTGGGTAGAATTTTTGCAAGGATATTCATTTGTATTAAAGCACATAAGTGGTAGATCAAATCAAGCAGTTGATGCCTTGAGTAGGCAAAATTTGTTGGTGAATATGATGAGGATAGAAGTTGATTTTGATGCCATGAAGAAGCTTTATAAGGATGATGAATATTTCAAGGAAGCTTGGATAGCATGCAGTAATCCTACTATAGGAGATAGGACCCCGTGGCTTGAATATTTCATCCAAGAAGGGATATTATTCAAGGGATATCTATGTATACCACAAAGTTCAATGAGAGAAAATTTGATAAGATAAAAGCATGGTGGAGGACTTGTAGGACATTTTGGGGTAGATAAAACCATATGGTAATTTGAAGAAGGTTACTATTGACTTAGGATGAATACAAATGTAAGAAAATTTGTGCAAGGTTGTCAAGTATGTTAGCATGCAAAAGAGAAGATTC
The DNA here is from genome assembly GCA_028583015.1 of Wollemia nobilis. Taxonomy (NCBI): domain Eukaryota; kingdom Viridiplantae; phylum Streptophyta; class Pinopsida; order Araucariales; family Araucariaceae; genus Wollemia; species Wollemia nobilis. The sequence goes on from JAQPPZ010014915.1 coordinate 954,275, forward strand.
AAAATACTGGACTATATCAACCATTACCAATTCTAGAGAGACTATGGGAGGATATAATCATGGATTTTGTTCTTGAATTTTCAAGGACACAAAAGGCGAATAAATCTATTTTTGTTGTGATTGATAGATTCTCAAAGATGGTGCATACTATACCTTGTAAGAAAAAAAATTATACAACACATATTGCTAATTTATTCTTTATGGAATTGTTGAGATTACATGGGTTGCCAAAGAGTATTTTTTTATATAGGGGTAGCAAATTTATGGGTCATTTTTGGAGAATATTGTGGAAGAAATTAGGTGTTAAGCCAACATTCATTTTGAATTATCATCCACAAATTGATGGACAAACTGAGGTTGTGAATAGGAGTCTTGAGAATTTAATGCTAAGATGCTTAGTCAATAAGAAGATGAATCTTTGGGATATTGTTTTCGCACAAGTATAATATGCATACAACTTAGTGAATTCGAGTACATATAAAAGCCCATTTCATATTGTATATGGAGTGTGTTTTAAGAGGAATAGATGAGTTGTGGGAGACAATTGATTCACAAAGGCTAGGTGCTATTGTAGAATATTTTGCTGACTATATTCATGATTTACATTAGGAGGTGAGAAGTGATTTAGAGAAGAGTGCCATGACATATAAACAACATGTTGATCACAAGCAAAGAGTGCTAGAATTCTAAGTTGGAGATTTGGTTTTGGCACATTTGTGAATAGAGTTGTTATTGAAAAGCACTTATAGTAAGTTAAACTAGAAGAAGATTGGACCCTATAGAGTCTTGAAGAAGTTTGTCATAAATGCTTATGAAATAGAACTACCTGAAGGAGTGGATATATCACCTATCTTCAATGTAGTATATTTATACCCTTATCATGAAGGATCAACTAGTGAGCAAGATGATGCAATTTTAGAACTTTTGAAGGTAGATTGGGTATGACAACTGATAGGGAAGGAACAAGATGAAATTGAGGTAGTCATACGTTCCATAGTAGCCAAGAAAATAAGAGGTAAGAAATATCATGAATATTTGGTCAAATAGAAGAATCGAGTAAGTAAGGACACAACGTGGATGAATGCATCTGATATTGACAAATATAAAGTTCAAATTGAAGGTTTGTTGAATGTTCATGAATCATCTCTTTTACTCAATGAGTATGATGTGGGAGCATCTTGATGATTCAAAATTGTGAAAGTTGAACCATTATGGAGATGGAATGCCAACTACTTGATCCTTATGTAACTACTTTTAAAAACTATAAATTGTGTGTTTTGTCTTAGAAAGAAAGTTAGAGCGAAGAGAGAGAACAGGTTTTTCAAAAATATTTTGCCTTGTATTCTTTTCAAAGAAGCAATGAATAAAATTTTATCAATTAATTATAAGTCTCTATTGTGAATGTTGAATGTTCATTTTTGTAGGTTGTTTGTATTTTTGTTTAATGTGTGTGTAAGTTGTAGAGAAGCACAACCAAGCATTGGGAGAATAGATAAATGAAATCCAAGGCACAGTGAAGGATGTGCGAGCAAAAGGATGAGTGATTGTGTATGCAAAAATTACAAGCCACAGGAGTGTCATAGAGGTTCATGGTTGAGGAAGATTGAAGGCACAAAGGCATGTCATATATAATTTTTTCAATAGAGGGAATGGTCATAAAAATAGAAGATACCTTCTCAAAAGTAAATAATTATATTACCCTTTGCACATGAGGATTTGGTTGACACAAGTGGAAGTATCTGGTTGACACACCAACAAGAAAAAACCCTTATTGAATAAACAAGAAAATAGTCAACTAAATTTTAATTGATATCCAAAACAAATCATAATGTAATACAAAATATTGGTGTTAATCCTGTTGGAATTTCCCAAGAGTAGAATTGCAAAGCATTAAAATATTTGAAGAGACGAATAGAACTTATTTATTATTCCATGGGATCAACTTTGTATAAATAAAAAAGTTGATCATTGAGATTCATTGGATTACAAGAACTCAACAAATTTGAACTAGTGTAAACTAAGAGTTCACCTGACTCATGGAAGAGTGGTAACTCAAGTAAGTCTATCCTAGTAGAACTTAAGAAAGTAAATATTTATTCTAACACCCCCCCTTAAGTGATACTAGGGGTGAATGTGAGATGAGTCCCAGTAACAAGGCTTGATGAGGTACTCATTTACAATGACTCTTATTAAAGAGATGGTAAAAAAAACCACATGGGAAAAAACCATCTTCTAAAAAAGAGAAAAAAGAAGAGGCATGTCTTCGGATTACGAATATTGTCCTCTATGGAACACCCAAACAAAATAGATATGAGTCTCGGTAACTGGGCCCGATGAGGTACTCATGTACAATGTATATAGGATAGATGGTGAAAAAACTACATGGGAAAAACCATCTTGCAAGAAAAATAAGAAGGGAGAGGTGAAAACCTTTGTGCACCCTTCTAATGCACTTGCCTAACCCCAAGTTTCTCTCGCAACTAAATGTAACACGGAGAAGGAAAGGATTTGGTGAAGATGTCTACAATTTGATTTTATGTGGGAATGTAGTCCAAGTGAATATCCCTTCTCTGAATATGTTGCCGAATGAAGTGCATGTGAATCTCAATGTTCTTGGTGCGTTGATGCTCAACTAGATTGAGTGCAAAGTGAATTGTGCTCTGATTATCACACCAAAAGGTAATAGGTTTTTCATGGAATTAATCAAATTCCCTTAGCATCTGATGAAGCCAAAGAACTTCCTGATTGGCCAAAATTGCTGCCCTATATTCTGCTTCTGTAGATGATAATGCTACTATTTTTTTTTTTTTACATGACCAAGCAATAGGTGAACCAAGATAAAAAATATAGCCAGAAGTCGAACATTTGTCTTCAAATGAACCTGCCCAATCAGAATCTGTGTAACCATTGATGTTCATGGATTTTTCCTCATATAAGATCCCAAAGTGAGTAGTTCCTTGTAAGTAGCGTAGGATTATTTTTGTTGCTTTCCAATGGCTAAAATGAGGTTGATATGAGAATCTAGATATTAACCCAACAACATATGAAATATCTGGGCGAGTATGAGTGAGATATAATAGACTTCCTACAAGTTATCGGTAGAGAGTAACATAACAGAGAGGGGATTTGTGGGAAGTACTTAGAGTGACTCTAGACTAAAAAGGTGTGGAAGAAGGCTTACAATAAGTCATCTTAAACTGCTAAAGAAGGTCTAGAGTATATTTTTGTTGACACAATAAAATTCCTGCATCTGTTTGAGTTATCTAAATCCTAAGGAAGTAATGAGCTAAACCCATATCAACCATCTCAAATTTCTTAGAAAGGGAGTCTTTGATAGTTTTGATGTGAGAAATGTCACTACCATTGAGTAGTAGATCATCAACATAGAGAACAAGTATGGTGATTTTTTGTTCATATCTCCAAATGTAGACTGTGGCATCATACTCACAATGAGAAAAACCTGAGGAAATAAGGAAGGAGTCCATTTTTTCAATATTCTCTTTTTCATGAAATGTGTTGTATCAAAATATTTGGTATTCTAAATATTTATTTACCCCTTTAGATACTTAATCTTTGAACAAATTTGTATAGACGTGATCCTTCAAAGTTTGTTTCATCGCACCATAACATGAAGAAATCAAGGTCTTGAATACAAAATAGACTGAAATTTAATTGGCTTTCGATGACCATGATTGAGTAAATCACAAGTTAAAAATAATGGGTTTTTGATTTAATCTTGCTCACAATAAAATATTTGAAGAGATTTTATACTCTATTTGTAACCATATGTTTGATAAAAAAAATCTATCCATTCTTTTTGCTATATAAATTTGTCCAATGTGTTTGTTATCCCATGCATGTTAAATATTGAAGTAATAGCATCCCAAAGGCCATGTGACATCCCAAAATATTATAATTTGAATAATTTCCATTTATATAGAAATTAATATTATATAATGAAAATGTATTTAACTAAATTTATTTATTATCTAATTTTATTTATAAATTGATTACTATGACTAACTAGACTAACTACATTTTATTTTGCTAGTAGATAGGTCACCCTCCATAAATCGAAAGATGGAAACTATCATTTGGAAGAAGGTAGTAATCCCACAAGAAACAAACAAACTAGAGGAACTGCACATAGTTAAACCTATATATTTACTTTATGAATATTGATTATGGCTTGATTGAATTGTGTGTTTGCATATTGGAATGAGTTTTGGAGCCTTTATAAAGTGATATGAATTCATAAAATTTTACATTTAAAAAATGTGTGCTTCTTTTAAGAGAATTTGGAGGACATTGATTTTGGTTTTGATCTGTCATATTAAAATTTAATTTTTTTTATTAAAAAAGGTTAGCCCTATAGTTAATCTTACATGGGGGAATTAAAGAGGGGAAAACTTGCATAAGGTGATATCTATTTGGTGTTTGAGCACCAACTTCTTTGTATACCCTATTTTGTACATTCTTATCATTCAATATAACAATACCTCTAGTGAAAAGATTACATGTAATCATTGTATGCAAAGTAAATAGTCTTTTGGAAGAATGACTGAATATATTTTAGACACCTTTGTATATTATTTATTTTATATGTTAAATTTGATTATATGTTTTATTATTAAGTGACTAAATTATGAAAATGCTTAAAAATTATAAAATAATTTGATATTATACAAGTACTATACCTATTTTGGAAAAACATGAGAATTAAGGAAATATTTTGGTATGATGATTGTTGTGCCATAGAATGAATGGTTTGAAATAAAATCATGATTGTTAGCTTCAATTGTTATGCTATTATAAAATACTAAATATTGTAAATATGTTAAATTACATAAGAATTAAAATTAGTATCTTATACCTTCTCATCTATTAGGGTACCATATGTTGTATGGATATAGTCACTTCATGTTAGAAGATGTTTTCTTTTAGAAAAACATATTTTGTTAAGAATGTTTTAGAATGGATGTACCCTAGTAGCCAAACATAAAGGACAACTACTATGGTATTGGTTCATCGAACTTATTGTAGTAGAATATATTTAACTAATATTATCCTAGTTGGACCAAATTTTAGTAGAAAATAATACTATAGTCCACTTGAAAGTTCCTACACTAGACCATATTTTAACACTTCATGAGAATAAAAACTTACTAAAATATATAGTTTAACTCTTCTACTAATATACTAGAATTATTTGGTTATTAAACCTTAGTACAACTTGCCATGGTGAACATGACTTGAATTTGTGTTGATACATCAAAGGTCTAAATATTTAGACATCGATTTGTGGCAATTAGTAGGTTAGAGTGACCATTGAAGTCGAGTGTGGAACCTATTCTTGGTGGATTTAGAAATATTTTTTTTAGCATAAGAATTGTTTAAGGAATTGAATTTCATAATGAAATAATTTCTAGCTATTTTTATGAAACTATAATAGAATTTTATGTTGCATATGGTACTAAAGTTTGATTTAACTTAATGGCCTAACACATACAATAACATGAAATTGTGAATATTTTTCTTTGGAATAATTGAAATGAACCCTTCAACCAATAATAGTAAGGGGACCAACAAGATAGACAAACTCTTAAATTTAATATAGGAAATAAAATAGAGGATTATTGCGTTGAAATGTAAGTGTCAAGAAGGATCAAAGATAGAAGGAAACTCTTAATTTGAGGGGGGTATTTGTAAAGGTAGAAGTAATAACATGGATAAGCAGATATCTATGCAAGTAGAAGAGGGTTAGGATGACTATCAAGTATGCAAGAAGGGCTGATTTTAGGAAATTTTATCTAAGGACCTAAAAAATATGACTCCCCCATAATATGATAGGAAAACCATTAGAGATGAAGATAAAATCAGATTCATTAATATGAGCAAACATTTTGAACTATGGGATTCCATAGAGGAAACCATGGTCATGTGGGAAACATATTATTTTACTAGAGAGGCAACCAAACCTCAACGCTAAAAAGGGTTTAAAGTTTTAAAATATCACACAAGATTGGTTAATAGTGTACTTTAAAGTTTTAAAATATCACACAAGATTGGTTAATAGTGTACTTCTCACAATGATGGTTACCACAATTATATTTTGATCAAAAAATGATGGAATTCTAGACTTTGAGCCAAGGGAACCTAATTGTGGTCCAATATTAGGAGATACAAAAATTCTAAAATATATTCCTCAATACCAATAAGATAAAAATTTATAATATAAATTTTTATTATGGGGTTGAATCCAAAAATTGGGATTGATGTAGATTTACATAATCCTCTAACTATGGAGGAAGTCTTTGAGAATGCTATCAAATAGGAATAGAATGCCCAATCAATATATGCATTTTGAAAAGAGTTGAAAGATAAACAAAAAGAAAAACAACATAAAAAACCTACATCCCATTTTAAGATTTTTTGAAATGAAAGCTCTTTCAAGGTAAGAAATTTTAGCACAATTTTAAGAATTAGAAACCAAATCAACAATAATATCAAAATAGAAAACAATAGGAATACTATATTTGTAGGAAAATAATAAAAAAAGGGGCCCAAAGGTGGTTGTTATACATGGGGATGGGAGAATTATACAATTCAACGTCCTCAAAGGAGGAGTAGGCTAAGCAGTAATCCACCTACTCAACCTTCACAATTAATGTATCAAATTTATGCTATAGTGGATATTCAACAATTAAAATATCAAATTGCATTAATTTAGATATTAGGTATGCTCTATGGAGTTCCCATTTCTATATTACTTGATACTAGAGAAATTGATAGTTTTATTTCCCCACATATTTTAGCAAAAATAAATAGAAATTTTGAGAACATGTTTAAAAGTTAGAATGTTTAATATATTAATTGGGTATAGAAGGAGTAGAGAAATGCCTTTTTTATGGTTGAGTTGAGAATTTCTAGCTTCACCATAGAGGTAAATCTCTATGTGGAACCTTTGGGATCTTATGATATTATCATTAGGTAAATTTGGTAGCATAGGACCAATATCAACAATTTTGACAAAATAGTAGATTGTTTAGATGACAGGGGGATATAGTGATATCATACAAGGAGACCAGAATCCTATTATTTTTTATAAAAATATTTTTTATGTAGTTAAAGAGGGCATAAAGGAAAGGGTGTATTCTATATGTAGTACACATAGATAAATGTGGATGAGGAAAATGTTCGTACTTTTGAGAACTATCCATTTTTGGAAGAACAGTGAGATGTATTTCCAAGGGATCTTCCAAGGCTACCTTCCCAAAGAAAGTTTTATTTCTCCATAGACATTTTATTCGAATTCGAGCCTCAATCAAAAGATATATATATATATATATATATATATATATATTGAATACTTTTAATTAAAGACTCAATTAAATGAGCTTCTCTCTAAGGGATTGATTCATCCCAATGTATCACCTTAATTTGCTCCAATATTTTTTTTGAAAAAATAGATGGAATTATACAACTTTGTATCCACCATCGAATGCTAAAAGAAGCCAAAGTTTAGAATAAATATCTACTTCCTAAAATATATGATTTGTTTGACCAAATGAGGGAGGAAACAATTTTCTCTAAGATAGATCTTAGATCTAGGTATCATTAGGTGAGGATTAAGGAAGAATACATTTCGAAGATAAAATTTAGGATGAAGTATGAGCATTATGAATTTAATATGGTACCTTTTAGACTTAAATACATAGATATGATTAGACATTATATTATTAATATTTTGTTTTTTTATTTTCTCTCTTATTAGGAAATACAAATGGCTTCTTTAGGTGAGGTCCCTACCCATGCCACTAGAACCACTAGCATTGTAGGTAGCAATGACCCTTCTATAGCTAAAATCCAAATGACTCCATCAACACAAACCCTAGGAAGAGATCCCATGTGGAGGTATGGAATTAAGAAAAGCTTACTGAATTAAGCGATGTGTAAATTTTACGACAACGACATGTGAGGAGACATCAATCACCTCAAATTCCATTTGATTGGTCAAACAAGGAAAGATGTGGACCCTTGCCCTACCATAGATGACATGGTTAAAAATGAGGTGAAGGATTTTATGTGAAAAAAGTCTAAATAAATAGAGCATAAAAGGGCAAGAATTGCAGTTGGACAAGGAGTGGGGCCACAAAGCTCCTTTTATGAAGATGAGTTCAAACTATATGATATTCATTCCATGGTTGAAGAATCTATTTTTAGCCCTCTCATTCGTTGAAGTGTTGCTAGTGGGAGTGGGACAAGGCTCCAACACTAGACAAACCACCATATTTAAAACTACAATGGGAAGGGACAAGGCAAAGGAAGTCAAGACAACCATGGCAATTTTTTGGTATTATTGCAACATTCCCTTTCACACTATGAACAACCCCTATTGGGAAGCCCTAGTGAAGGCATTAAGTGAGTCAAGAAAATGAGTAAAGACAACTTCTACACATGAATTAAGTGGACCACTATTGGAGGAGTGTGTGATTAACACATGTACTCTCGTGGAAGAGCAAAGGATGATGTGGAAGAAAAAGGGTTGATGTATTCTTTTAGATGGGTGGACAAATGGAAGAAACCGCACACTCATAAAATATATGGTGGCTTCAGGTGGATCCAAGGTTTCCTCAAGTCATTTGATGCCTCACGAGAGGTAAAGAATGTATAACTATTATTTAGTTTTTTGGAGGAGGTTATGGTTGAAGTAGGTGTGGAGGACATTATCCAAGTAGTGACAGACAATGAAGTAGCATATGTATATGCAGGTAGACTTCTTCATGAGAAGTACTCATCTATGTTTTGGAGCCCATGTGTTGCCCATTGCATTGATCTTATGCTGGAGGACATTGGCAAAATGTCATGGGTGAATACAGTGGTAGAACAAGCAAAGAGAATAACACGATTTATCTATAACTACACATGGGTGTTCAACTTAATGAGGAAGCACAATGATGGGAAGGATATTTTTTGCCTAGGGACCACTCGATTTCCTCTTAATTTCATTGCCTTGTAGAGCCTTCTTGCAAAATCCTCCACTTTGAAGTGGATGGTTGTGTCCAAGGAATGAGATGCCTCACCATTTCTTGCAACCCCAAATTATTTTACAATAGTAGTTTATGTGATAATGATGAGGTCCAAGAAGTATTTTATACTTGTGTAGAGAGGATGATAGAAAACCTCAAGAAACATCACCTTATTCCTAATGAGTTGCAAATGTATAAGAATGTAGGAGGGAGCTTGTTTGTGTCCTCATTTGCTAGAGAAACAAGGTCAACCTTATGTCCAGGTAATGAATTTAAACTTTTAAAGTTTAACATTTAAAAAAAAATTATCTAGTTAACATTTTTGTATTATAGCATCATAAATTGATAATTAATTTTTTTTTTTAGATTTATGATGGGAGGACTATGGTGGAAAAAACCTAAAATGTAGAAGATGTTTATTCACATCTTGAGTCAGCCTTGTAACTCTTCTGGGTGTGAGTGCAATTGGTCTTTATTTGAGGCCATACACACCAAGAAGCGCAACAGGTTAAGCTAAAAGTGCCTCAATGATCTTGTCTTTGTGCAATACAATATAAGGCTTTGCACAAGACAAGTGGAGGGTAGTGAATCCTATGAGGCAATTTGATTGGATGAGGTAAATCTATTTTTTGATTGGATTTTTGAGGGTTCATTGGATGCAAAGTTTACCACATAGGACCTTGATGCACTTGAGGAGGAAGCAAGACTTTTAAGAGGATTGGAGGAGATATATACCATGATGATATTGCACTTGAACAACCTCTAATTCACCCACCAATTTAGAGCCAAGGCCAACCATCAACATCAACTACAAGGGGAAGAAGGAGAAAACATAAAACAACTCATTTCACTTTTGTTGTAGTTTTTTGTTGACAAAGATCAAAGACATGATATGTTTTTTTTTTATATATATATATGGGGAAGAGTTAAACATTCTTGTTGAATCTCAAATGACAATTATTTAATGGTTGTAGACTTCCATATTTTTGATCTAGTCATGCCCATAAATATTATGTTCCATGGTATTCCAATAGAAAAATTATTAGCTTAACATTTACATTATAATAAGTCAATTTATACTATAATTATTCAATGGTTAGAGTCCTAAAGTGCAAACCACTTAATAACTATTGGCATTGTCTATTTTAGAGGTTTTAAAGATAATAGAATATTATAAAAGGCTTAAAAAATGTTATTATAGGAATAAGGCGTAAGAAAAAATATTTTTAAGGGTATTAAAAAATTACCGAACTGATAAACCAAAACCTTATTTTTTGAACTTCATTTTAGTTGTATTACTATGATATTTGACTATATAATTTTAGTAAAGTTAGTGTTAATTAATGATAACTTCGATGAGGTATTATAATGAAAGATTTTATTAGATTCCTTGTGAGAGATGCAGGGCAGTTAATACACTACATTGAACCTCGGAGTTGGTACTAGGTTGAACCTCGGAGTCGGGACTAGGTTGAAACCTTCGAATACATAATGAAAGATTTTATTAAATTTCTTGTGAGAGATGCACGGTAGTAATACACAACGTTGAACCTCGGAGTTGGTACAACGTTGAAGCTCCGGAACTAGGTTGAAACCTTCTAATACATGTTATTAGTTTTGAAATGCTTAAAAACCTTATTATACCCATATTCCATCTCCAAAATGTTATTAATTTTGAAATGTTGTTGGGACCTCAGCTTAAAAAATTATTTATTTTAATTTTTTAGTTTTTTTTTTTCCAAGTTTTTGCCCGAGTCGCCGTCGAGTACTCTCCAAACTTAGGCTGCCGAATTTTTCCGGAGTTGCGAGTTTTAAAACACTGATAAGCACATACAATAGATGCAACTCTGGTTTTTTACTGGATTCCTCAAGTCAAAGATTTTGAGCATAAATATTCATGTTTTTTTTATGTATGCATACTCTTTTTGCATTAATATCTCTAGAACAGTTTATGAATCTCTTCAAGCTGGGAATGTTGTGAGGGGTGTTGACGGTGGTGATAGCTGTGCCGGTTCGAACCGCGACGAGCCTTGAGATATCAAGAAAGGGGATGATGTGGCCCTGCGCCATGAACGGGAACATGCCCACATGGTGGTGGGGTTCGTTCTCAGGATTCCGAAGGTCAAAGAATGGCATCGTGAATTGCATGAGCGCAAGGTCTCGTTTATTGGACTGTTGCGCGAAATTTGATTATGATTTTGCGCCCTAGCTGCTGGGATGTAATATTAAAGCATCCATAGATTTGGTTAAGGAGTTCTGTCCATAGATTTGGTGGAGGAGTTCTGTGGTGGAGATGGCCTGATCTATCATGTTGTGGTCAAGCAATGCTACGAAGCAGTGTTTGTCGCATCTACGGAAGTGATTTACTTGGTTTGGTTTTTATTAACATACTTTAACAGTTGAGCATACAGCTGAGATATCATAAGGATTATCTTTTTCCGTTATTTGAATTGGACAATAATATTTTTGGGTATTAAACTTACAACCTTTACCAATACCATGTCCAAAAAAAAAAAAAGGCAATGGTGTTTTCCGACTATATCCCTTTCACAACGACGTGAAGTGTAAGGCGTCCTCTTTCACACAACGATGGTGCTCGGAGAAGATTGCAAAGAAAAGCCAAATCGAACGGAATTATGATCCGACACCGCAGAGTCAATAATCGAGGGAAGACCAATAATTGCGCTATTGAACTTACATTAGACAGACTGACAGATCAGAAATTTTAATCTTAGAATTGTACTAACATTTAATTGGAACTAAAGATATTTTTGATATTAGGATTTAATTGGACTATAATTAAAGATATTTTTGATATTAGGATTTAATGGGACTAGCCTTTCAATAATAAAAGGTGGTTTTTTTAATAAGAAAGGTAAAAGGTGGTTTTTTTAATAAGAAAGGTAAAGGAATGTGGAAGTAAGAGTTTTTTATAAAGTTTAAATAAATAATTAGTTTGAGGTTAGCACATTTTATATAAAGTTGTAGAAAGAGTTAATAAATTAATATTAAGAAGTATTAAAATAGAACAAAATTTTAATATAAGAAAACAATAATATGTTTATTTATTATATTAAAAATCTTAAAAATTAAAAAACAATAATATTATTATAATTTTATTTCTTATATTAAAAATAATCACATATCTATCGCTATCCATTTCAACATGTAGAAAAGGACGTCTCTTTGTATATTTTGGAGAGTCGACGTCGATATCATAATTTTAAAACAATCTTTAAAAATATTTTTAAAAGTAATAAAAAGTAAAACGAGTGACACAGGGACATAGCAACTTAATCAAGATTTATGTTGATTTGCAGCGAGAAGCTTGGCTATCGTGTCGTCGACGTCGCGAATAGACGAACCTTTGAGACCTTCCTCTGCTGTCACAGCCTTTCTGGCACCATCTCTCATTTCCTCTGCTCTTTTCCTCAACAGACGACCTCTGTCTTCCCTCATTAACATCTTCACAGTTCTCTCCACCTTCTCCCTCGTCAATTCCCCGTCTTTCCCTCTCCACAGTTCGATGCACACACCCACCTTCTCCTCCAACAGCCTAGAATTGAAAAATTGGTCAGCTGCAAGGGGCCATCCAATCATGGGGAGTCCCTGGCTCAAGCTCTCCAGCGTCGAATTCCATCCACAGTGGCTCAGAAAACCTCCTGTGGAAGAGTGCGACAAAATGAGAAGCTGCGGCGCCCATTTTTTTACAATCAATCCCTGATTCTTGTCCTTCATTCTGTCCTCAAACCCTTCTGGAAGAAATTCCGGGGAGAACTCCGAATGCAACGGCACCCCCACCGGCGGCCTCACCACCCAAATAAAAGGCTGCCCGCTGGATTCCAATCCCAGCGCCAGCTCTTTCATGTGCGACGCAGAAATCGTGTTTTGCGTTCCGAAGGAAACGTAGATCACAGTGGACGGTTCGTGGGTGTCGAGCCAGCGCAAGCAGGCAACGGCGTCAGTCTCTTGCCTCGCAACGATAAATCAGAGCAATTGGTGGCACACGACTGGAACGAAGAAGAGAGAAATACAGAGGGCAAAAGAGGCCCGACTGCCCACACGGGCCTGCCGGTGGAATTTCTCATATGTTCCAGGCTGTCGTGCTCCAGTTCTTCGAAAGTATTGCAAATGTAACCCCAACTGCGCATGTTCTGCGATACCCGGCGATGTTGGACTAGGCTACAGCGATCCGACCCCGTGGCCTGTTGAAAGATCGCGGAGAGCTGAGATCGATGCAGCGAAACGTGGGGCATGTCCGGGAGAATAAACTCGTCGGCGTCGGTCTTGGTATGGGGCAAATGCGTCCAGAGGGAGAAAAAGAGCAACGTGCCGTAGCAGCCACAGGTGCAGAAGAGAATCCGCGGGATCCCGAACATGTCGGCGACGTCGAGGGTCCAGCCAAGGAACATGTCGCTGATGATGGAGAGCGGAGGGCGGCCGTCCTCTTGGCAGATTTGGCGGATGAGGCGCTCGAAATGCGGTTGCAGATGTTCCGAGGCTTCCAGGAGAGCGAGCATGAGAGGATTGGGCAGGGAGTCGGTGTTTTCGCAGCGGGGCGGCAAGCCGTGGTCGGCGCTGGAGAAGGGCAGCTCCGCCAGGCGGATGTCGAGGGTGGGGTCGTTTTCGAGGGCGGATTCGACCTTGGGTCTCAGGCTTTGAATATTGAGGGGCGTGTTGACGATCGTTATGGCGAATCCGCCTCGAGTGGAGATGAGCTTGGAGAGATGAAGGGGATGATGTGGCCCTGCGCCATGAAAGGGAACATGACCACATGCTGCTTCATTGCAGCGGGGAGATTTTGAGGGCTGGAGGATGTCATCGTGGATGGGATTCCAGCGAGGATATGCGCGACGCCTTCTCTGTGTGTCGTCGAGGGCAGGATATCAAGTGGAAAGTGGAGAGGGAAGGTTGCAACGACTATTCTTTTGCGCGAGCTAAGATTAATATAAACCACAAACACACTTGGGGTGAACGCGTTTGATACGGCTCTCCAAAGAACTCAAGTACTCAGCCAAGAACCTATGACCTAGCCTTTGATTGCATCACTAGGGACCAATTCCTTAGGCCTAGATCATACCTTAGTTACCTTGGATGAAGGAGAAGTATATTACATGGTAGACAAAGTAGGTCCTTCGGTTGGGAGACGGAAAGCTTGATTAAATTAAATAACTTGAGTTAAGAGAAAGGCTATTGAAGAACAAGCAAGGTCTAGTTAGCTAGACACTAAGCCTTAGGGTAGGTCGACTAATAATTAGAAGGATACCCATGAAAAGCAAAAAGTTTCCATAAATTAAATCTAAAAAAAATAGTAAATGCATAATCAAATAAAAAAAAAAATCACAAATACTTTATTGAAATTTTTATGGAAAAAAACTAACACATTTGTATCTCTTTATTGTACAAATTTAATCGTCTCCAATACAATAATCTTCATCTTTACTCAAACCCTTATGCAAGTGCAATTAAATAACAACAACACAAGAACAAATTTTACAATACTATGGGCATAAAATAATGGGTTCAAATATTTAACCCTAAACAATCCATATAGGTCTAAAAATAGTTTAAAAACCCTAAAACTTTCATTGGGGGTTGTCGCCCCCAAATCCTTGCTCGAGGCCTAGCCCAAGCACAAACTCGAGTGAAGATACATGGTGAGTGTCCAGTACCTTTTAGAATTAACCCCGCTAGAATAACATGGAAAATATTCAACATATTTTCAACATTCTCCCACTTGTTGAATACTTTCCATAAGGGCTAAAAACTACCATTATCAACTATCAAAGACAACCATGCCCATAGATCTTTTACACCGATTTTTTTGAGTAGGTACAACCTTTGTTAATGAATCAACAACATTATTCTCTGTATCAACTTTCTTCAGCATCACTCGATTCTCGTCAACCATCTCTCTCACAAAATGGTACTTGATATCAATATGTTTTGATTGATCATGAAAACCAAGATTGTTGGCCAAAAATATTGATTGATCATGAAAACCAAGATTGTTGGCCAAAAATATTGCACTCTAACTGTCAATGCCAATTCTTATAGTCTTCTACTTAAGACCAAATGTTGAACACAACCTTTGTAGCCACATTGTTCCTTTATAGGCATGAGTTGTTGCAATGTACTCTGCCTTTGTTGTGAACAAAGAAACCATTGGTTGCTTTTTACTCATCTAACTTACTGTCCCTCCAAATAGTTTGAACACATAAGCACTAGTGGATCTTCTCTTGTCCAGATCTCCACCCCAATCAACATCCAAAAAACCTTGTAGATTTACAATATTACTATATCTAGGTTTTCCTTGGTAACAGATAACATAGTTTAAAGTTCCACGTAAGTATCTGAAGTTCCTCTTCACAACAGTCCAATGTTCCTTTCCTGGATTGGACATATATCTATTAAATACTCCCATTGCATGTGCAATATCAAGTCTTAGTACAAACCATTGCATACATTAGACTACCAACAACGCTATCATAAGGAACATGATGGATTTCTTCAATTTCCTCATCTATTTTAGGATATTGTTCAGCAGATAAATTTTGACCGACTGGATATGGAGTACATATTGGTTTACAATCATGCATATTAAACCTTTGTAGTATCAAATCAATATATTTTTTTGATTTAACCACAACTTTCTATTTGCACAATCCTTTATTATTTTCATACCCAAAATAAATTTTGCAGCACCCAAATCCTTCATGTCAAATTCAGAAGATAAATGAGATTTTAGTAACTTTATCATCTCTTTATTGTTACCTTAACAACATGTCATCCACATGCAAAACAATGATAACCAAATTTTCACCTTCTTATTTAAAACACACACAAATATGCTTTACTTTTTCCAAGCCCAAGTGTCAAAACAAACCTATCAATTTTTTGGTTCCATATTCTTGGAGATTGCTTCAAATCGTAAAGAAACTTTTTCAACTTGCATACCAAGTCCTCCTTACATTTTATCCTAAAGTATTATATATATATATATATATATATATAATATATATATATATATATATATATATATATATATATATATATATATATATATATATATATATATATATATATATATATTCATCAAGTTCACCATGTAGAAATATTGTCTTTACATCCATCTATTCTATTTCAAGATCAAAATTAATAGAAATAGCCAACAAAAATCTAATTGAAGTTAGTTTAGCCATAGGAGAAAAAATCTCACCAAATTCAATTTCCTCAACTTGAGAAAATCCTTTTGCTACCAAGCAAGCTTGTACATCTTCAAATTTTCTTCTATATTGTACTTCTTCTTGAATACCCACTTACAACCAACAGGTTTTCTTCCAAGGGGTAATTTCACCAAGTTCCACATCTTATTTTTATCTAAGGACTCCATTTCTTCCATCATAGCCCTTTTCTAAGACTTATTCTCACTTGATTGAAGGCCCTCATTTACAATATTGGGTTCTCCATCGTAACTGATATATTAAATCCACAACAAATATTTGAAGGGCTATACCTTTCTATGAGTCTTCTCACTTGATTTGATCTTCTTAAACTTGGAATTTCAGGTTCTACATCTTCAACTTCCTCACATTCTTCCTCTTCATATTCTCTCTGTAGTTCATTTTCTTTTGTAGCACTAGGTTCTACCACAAGTTCTTCCTCTTGTTTCAAATTTACTTGAACTATTTTAGGTTCTTTGCTTGATTACATTTCATGTTTCTAAACCCCCTTTGTTTCGCTAAATATCACATTACGACTGTAAACAATCTTTTGTGTTTCTAGGTTTCATAACTTATATCCTTTAGCACCAACTCTATAATCCATAAATATACATTTTTTAGATATATAGTCTATCTTAGTCCTTTTCTATTTTGGGACATACATATAAGCATCGCAACCAAAAACCCTTATATGATTGAGAGAGGGTTTCTTACCAATCCACACTTCCTGTGGAGTATTGTCCACCAAATCTAAGGTAGGAGATCTATTGATGAGGTCCACCAAAGCTAAGGTAGGAGATCTATTAATGAGGTAGATATCTATTGATGAGGTAACAAGTAGTTAACATGGCCTCTGCCCAAAATTTCCTTTCTAACTTTACACCACTTAGCATGCTTCTGGCCTTATCCATCAATGGTATGTTCATTAATTCTATAAATACATTCTGTTATGGAGTATACGAAGTTGTCTTTTACCTTTCTATTTCATAGTCCTTACAAAACTACTCAAATTCATTACAAAAATTATCACCACCATTATCACTTCTCAAAACCTTTATAATTTTTATCTATCTAATTTTCTACAAGAGCCTTAAACTCTTTAAATTTATTGAAAACATCATATTTGTTTCATAAAAAATATACCCAGGTCTTTCTTGAAAAATCATCTATAAATGTAACAAAATAGATAGATTTACCTAACAATACTAATTTTGTAGGTCCAAATACATCACTATGAACTAGATACAAAATTCCTCTAGATATTGTAGCACTACTAGGAAACATGACTTGGGTTTACTTTCCAAAAACATAGTGCTCACAAAAATTAAAATTTAATGGGCAATCAAAAATTCCTTCAACCATACCTTTCATTTTTAATGTTTGAAGGTCTTTCTCACCAATATACCCCATGCATTGATGCCACAACATTGTCTTCGCTACAGGAATATTCAGAATCACTTCTACTATATTATTCTCCTTTACAATTGAAGGCTTATTACAATCAATACTTACAGTAATGAACAAAGTAATGTAATACACTTTTCCTCTTCATCCATTTTTACTTCAATAGAGTTTAATTGACTTGCCACAGTGTTAAAAATATTCAGATGTTTAGCCACATAGTCACCATCATTCATCCGAAGTGAATACAAATTATTTAAAAGAAAGAATTTATTTACTAGTGACTTTGTCTGATACAAAGTTCCCAACTTATCCCATAATGACTTTATCGTGGTGTCTATCGATATATTCAACAATACCAAATTAGATAAGCACAATTTGATAGAAGTCCTTACCTTCCTATTGATATTTAGTTAATCCTCATTCGTCATTGATTTTGATTTTATTCTTGAGACCGCAATCCACTTATATCTATCAACCAATAGATCTTCCATATTGAGTTTCCATAACTCATAATTTTATCCATTAATTTTTTAATCTCTACCCATGTGCTTCCCATAATTTTTCTTTGCCCAAATTCTTTGGTGTATGGCTCCCACTCAAGAATCAATTTATCATATGGTTGAAACCTTTACTCCTCTAACAAAGTTAAAAACCTAGTTCTGATACTAAGTGAATAGAAAAAAACCTTGATAAACTAAATCTAGAAAAGTAGTAAATGCATAATCAAAGGAAAAAAGAAAGATCACATATACAAAAATAACATAATATTTCACTTGCAAAACCCTTAAAAAAAACTCAACACAGTAATATCTCTTTATTGTACAAACTTAATCATCTCCAATATAATATTGTTCATTTTTATTCAAACCGTGATGTAAGTGCAATTAAATAACAACACAAGAATGAATTTTACAACACCATGGTCTTAAAACCATGGGTTCAAATATTTAATCCTAAACAACCCATATGGGTCTAAAAATAGCTTAAAAATCCTAAAAAAATTTCCAAGGGCTACCACCCCCAAACCCTTGCTCGAGGCTCGACTTGGCCTTGAAACCTGGTGAGGATACATGGAGAATGTCCAATACATTTTAGAGTTAACTCTACCATAATACATGGAAAATATTCAACATATTTATAATAGCCCAAACACAAGCTCCCATAGATAATCGAGCCTAAGTATT
The DNA here is from genome assembly GCA_028583015.1 of Wollemia nobilis. Lineage (NCBI taxonomy): Eukaryota > Viridiplantae > Streptophyta > Pinopsida > Araucariales > Araucariaceae > Wollemia > Wollemia nobilis. The sequence continues at coordinate 973,115 of JAQPPZ010014915.1, forward strand.
TTTGACAATTGCAAACATAGTCCCAAAACCTCCAAAGTGGCCCATTATAGAACCAACAAGACGTCCTTCTATGGAAAAGTGTAGGCCTTAGTCATCATTAAGCACTATCCTCACTACACCAAAAAAGACTTTTAAGGGTGACTAAAATACAATGGTTTTTTATGACAGTAAAAAATCGTCCTAATAGACCCTAAGAGGGCGGTTTTAAACCACCCTCACCAAAAAGATTTTAACGATACCTAAAAGATGGTGATTTTTTATGATGGTAAAAAACTGCCCTAATAGACCTAAGAGAGTGGTTTTAAACCACCCTCACCAAAAAAAGCTTTTAATGATACCTAAAATATGATAATTTTTTTACAACAATAAAAACCGCCCTAATTGACCCTAAGAGGGCAATTAAAAATCACCCTAATTGACCCTAAGAGGACGATTAAAAACCACCCTCTTAGGGTCACCTTTAAAAAGAAAATTAATCTTCCCACGCATGAAGGAGAGAAAAAGAGAGGGGGGATCGCTACATTTCTCATCTATTTGCATGGATTTTAGATAGGAAAAAGGCATAAAACACCTTGAATTAGGATGAATTTGAATTTGATACCTTGAATTTGAGTAGGGGAAAAGAATTTGGGAGGGCAATGAAAATGTGGGTGTTCTATCTATGATCGTTGCCCTTGACATTGGTAATGGTGGCCACCACACTAAAGTATTTTTTTGGCCTCAATATTCCTCACTACATTCTGTTTATCATTGACTACATGTGGTTTTTATCATTGTCCATCATTATACTCGTGCTTACTGATATCTACATCACGAGTTTTGCTTTTTGTATCTTTATCTTTGTTAATTTCTTTTTTATTTCTCGTGTTTTGAATTTTTATTTAGGGTTTGGATGATTATTGTGAACTTCTAATCTGTTTCAAATGAATTGATCACTTTGTGACCTATGTATTTTTGCCCTTGCAACGTAATTGATCACTACGTCTAATTTTTTTTCAAGTGAATTATAATAGCAAGCAAATCTTATCATTTTTATGAAATATGAAAGGAAGTTCTTTAAATGTGTAGATGCTTATTTAGGGAGAAGTAATTCTTAAAAATATGGTAAATTTGGTGGCTTTTGTGTCAAATTCTAGTTTATGTTTCTTGGATTTCTATATGTTAGTGTTTAGGAAAAAGTAATTGTGGAAAATATGGAAATTAACGTGAATTCTAATTGAGGACCCATATCCATGGTTGGTGGTAATTCCATTGACAATAGGATTGTGCCCCCTATACCTCCTTTTTTTTTTCTAGTTTGAGTGAAGTTCTAAGGAATAGACAATGAAATAAATTGATGTCAATATTTCTTTGTCTTACTTTCTTACTTGTAGATTTATCTCTCTTAACTGCAATTTCCTTTTGTCTCATAGGAATACTTTCCTATTTATTATAAAAACCTCTTCATTTTGTTTAATATTGTCAATAAGAAGGTTGGAGAAGGTGACATAGAGGTTGAAGAGGGTTGTAAATACTTTGAAAGTTGTTGGTAATGTTTGCAATATTGCATTTCTTGAGAGCTTGTTGTGTGTGAGCTTTCCTTGTGTCCTTGTATGTAAGCACTCTATTTTGTTACCCTGATTAAAGTTGTATCCATGTTTTTTGACAAATGCAAATGTGTCTCTTGCTATTGAAGAGTTTTCCTCAAATATTCATGACTTTTATTAGCATCTAAAACTCCATTCTTTGGGTGATCTATTGTTTGTGTTGAACATAGTCCAAATCCTTACTAAACCGCATAAAATTTTAGAAGTCCATAAATTTTTATTTATAGGGTATTTTTCAGTTTTGTAAAGTGTTTTGGATACCCATTTTTATGTACTTGCACTCCTAAAAATTTTAGAAAATTCTAGGCACTTTCATAAAAACATCATTTTTTACTCTCTTTGCTTTCCCAAACAGTTGGTGCTCATTTCTAGCACTCTTTGGTATCTTAGATAATCCTTCCTTCATTTCCTTTATTTGGTATCAGAGCAGGTTCATCTATTAGGTTAAAAAATCTATCCATAATGACACAAAACAATGGAATTATTGTCCAACTTTAAATCCCCATGTTTAGTGGAGAAAACTTCAAATATTGGAGTATTAGAATGAAAACCTTCTTAATATCACAATACTTATGGAGTCTTGTTTTGCAGGGATATACTAAAGTAGATGAATTAGCCTTTAATGCTCAAAAAGGAGTTGCTAGAGAACAAAAAAAATGATGCAAAAGTCTTGTTTATCATAAAAAGTGAGATTGATGTCTCTATATTTCCTAATATTGTTGAATGCACACAATCAAAATAAGCAAGGGAGATACTAGAAAGTACCTACAAAGGGTCCTCTAAGGTAAGGGTAGTCAAGCTTCAGCTCGTGAGAAGAGATTTTGAATCCTTATGCATAAATGATGATGAATTAATATAAGTTTTTGTCACTAGAGTTTAGAATTTAGTGAATGCTATTCATGCTCATGGTGAGGAACTTAATGATACAAGGATTGTAGAGAAGGTATTGAGAAGCATTCCTAGAAATTTGTATCCTATTACCATAGCCATTGAAGAATATAGACATTTATCAAAGTTAACTCTAATTGAACTACTTGGTAGTTTACAAACATATGAGCACAAGATAAAGGAAAGGTATGAGAACTTTGATCATGCTTTGCAAGGAAAATTGAAAATAAATGAACAACTAGCCCATTCAAAGGAGTCCTCATATACTAATTCATCATCATATTCTTTTAGAGTCCATGGCAGATATCATGGTAGAGGACGTGGTAGAGGACGTGGAAGATCAAATAACAGTCATGAATCAACCCATAGACATTGTGACTATTGTGGAAAAGATGGTCACACTGAACAGTTCTGCTATAAAAAGAAAAGAGAGAACATAGCCAACTACAATGAAGAAAAAGCTGAAAGCCTCTTCCTATATTCCAATAGTTTTGAAGTTGTGTAAAATGATGTTTGGTATCTTGATAGTGGATGTTCAAATCACATGACTGGAAATAAAAATTTGTTTGTTAAACTTGAATAAAATGTTAGTGGACAAGTGAAGTTTGGTGACAACAATCATGTGAGTATTACTAGGAAAAAACTCTTGTCTTTAAGTCAAATACTGGTAAGACTCTTTATATGCATGATACTTTGTATGTTCCATAAGTATTGGATAATTATGCTAAAAAAGATATAATGTTGTTTTTGAAAACAATGGCTATAAGATCCTAAATGAGGTTGAAAATCATATTGTAGCCAAAGTGTTAATGTCAGAAAATAGGATGTATATGTTGAAAATATACCCAACTATAGAATTTTTGAAGACCACCATTGATTTGGCATGGTTATAGCATAAGAGGTTTGGACACCTCAACTTTGGATCATTGGATGGAATGCAAAAGAACTTTTTTATAGGGCTACCCACATTTACACAACCTCTAATCAACACTTGTGAGTGTTGTATTTTTGGAAAACAACACAGGGAGGAGTTTCCACATCACCAATACAAAACTAAAAAATATTTAGAATTGGTGCATGCTAACATATGTGAACCTATGCAAACCTTAAGCATCAATAAAAATAAGTATTTTTTGTTATTTTTTGATGATAATTCAAGAATATGTTGGATATTTTTCTTGTGTGATAAATCATAGGCTTTTAACTATTTTAAATATTTTAATATCTTAAGGGCTGATCATGTAGGTGAATTTATTTTAAATGAGTTTAATTTTTTTGTAGCAGTCATGGAATAAAAAGAAAACTCACAACTACATACACTCAACAAAATGGAGTGGCAGAACGTAAATATAGGACCATTGTGGAAATTTTTTATTGTTTGCTAAAGGAGGTAGAGTTATCCAATTGGTTTTGGGCTAAGGCTGCACATACAATTGTTTACATTCTAAATAGCAGCTCTACAAAGTTGATGCAAAATTCTACTTCTTATAAAATTTGGCATGGTAAAATGCAGAGTATATCTCATTTGAAATGTTGGACATTTTGAGCTCATTTAGTTGTCATTAATGTCAATATGAGAAGTTGTCATTGATGCCAAGGTGAACACATGAAGCTGTCATTAACACCATGGAGTACATCATTACTGTCACCAGGAACAATGCGAAGAGTTGAAGAAAAGATGTCAAAATATTATTTTATAAGCATTGTTGTTGAAGTGACTTGGTGTTTATATGCTTGGACTAGGGTTTGTGAGAAAGGAGTGTTTCATTAAGTGATTGGTTGAGTAGTGTTGGTTGAGCCTAGTCAAGCGGATGTGTGAAGTGATTATTCAAGTTTATTAAAACAAACTATTTAATATTATGAATTGAGTTGAGAAAGTGATTGAGCATTGAGTTGAATTTGAAGCATATTGAGTCTCTAACAATTATCCTTATGTTTCTAAGAGAGTGATTGAAAGTAATTGAGCATTGTGATAAGTGTAGAACATATTGAGTCTCTAAAAATTCTCTTTATGTTTCTATGAGATTAGACAAGTTCTGTGTGAACTTGTTGAGAATATTTGAGCAAATTCTGTGTGGATTTGTTGAGCAGATTGGACAAGTTCTATATGGACTTGTTGAGCAGATTTGAGCAAGTTCTGAGAGGACTTGTAGAGCAGATTTGAGGTAAGTCTATGAGGAGACTTTCGGACTGATTTTGTGTGAGCTTTTGTGGAAGCTTACAATACAAATTTGGATAAGTTTTTGAGAGGACTTATTGAGCATATTTGAGCAAGTTCTTGAGAGGACTTAGAGGACTTGTAGAGCATATTTAAGCAAGTTCTAGAGAGGACTTATAGAGCAGATTTGAGAAAGTTCTAGAGAGGACTTGTAGAGCAGATTTGAACAAGTTCTAGAGAGGACTTGTAGAGAAGATTTGAGAAAGTTCTAGAGAGGACTTGTAGAGAATATTTGAGCAAGTTCTATAGAGGACTTGTGGAGAAAATTGGACAAGTATTTGAGAAAACTTGAGAGCAGAGTTTATTTATTTTTTCAAACCTTGAGTTAAGATTTGGGGTAGATCCAATAGAGTTGAGTCAAGCCTTGAGTTAAGACTTGAGGATAGAAATCAAGGACAAATTTTTGCTAAGTCGAAGGACTGTGTTTAGTACAAATTTGAGAGAATATTTTGGTGTAGATTTGAGGACAAGTTTGTACCATATCAGAGACAAATATTGAGCAAATTTGTGCTAGACCGAAGGACTGTGTTTAGTGTAGATTTGAGACAGAGCTTTAGAAATGAGAGAGCAGAGAGGATAGTAGTATCCAGTGGATAGATATCCATTAGCCAGGGTAGTGAGGATAGGTCTTCTGAGTGGGGATAAGAGTCTTCAATGGAGAGAGATCTACCATCCAGTGTAGTGGAGGCAGTAGTCTTCTAGAGGATCATCAACTAGAGTAGAGGAAAATTTCTCCTATGGATAGAGATCCACAAAATTGATTTAGGGGATTGGTATCTCCTTTGGATATATGTCCATAAATATTGTAATAGGGAAAGTATTCCCAAGAGATTGATTGAGAAAATTTTAGTGAAATATTTTCTCCGTGGAGTAGCCCACATTGGATAAACCATGTAAATTGTGGTGTCTCTATTATGTGTGGTTATTTATGCATTGCTTTGATTACTGCTATTGATATTGCTATCTATGCATTGCATATACTAATTTGAAAAAAAAAAAGTAAAAAGTGGTCTTATATTGTTCACCCCCCTCTTAGTATAAGCTTATGTTCTTAAATTGGTATCAGACCTAGTTCATTCAGAAGAGTTTAACAGCTTGAAGGAAAAGCTAACAAGAACACAATGGATTCTAAGAATGTGTCCTCAGATAATTCAGCACCAGTATTTGATGAAAGTGACTATATATTTTGGAGTATGATGATGAAGATTTACCTGATGGCACTTGGCAATGAAATTTGGGAAGCACTTGAATTTGGATACGATCCTTTAATTAATATTCCTACAGATAAGGAAGGTAAGCTCCTACAACATTACAATTCAAAAGCAATGAATGCACTTTTGAGAGGTTTGCATAGAATAGAGTCTATGAAAGTTATGCATTGTCAAACTGCAAAATAAATGTGGGATAAATTGCAAAATATATATGGAGATAAAAGTGTCAAGAAAGCAAAGATACAAAATATCAAAGAAAAATTTGAAGTATTAAGAATGAAGGATGAGGAAAATATTAGTACTTATCTACTTCAAATTGATGACGTTGTTAATGATATGAAAGGACTCGGAATGAATATTGATGAATCAGATGTTTGTGATAAGGTTGTTCTAGAAAGATTCAGTGAAAAGGTTTCTGCTATAAAGTGTCAATAGATGGTGATACTTTGACAAGAGATATGTTGTTGGGTATGCTTACAACATTTGAGATAAGAACAAAAGATCTTATTCCACAGAAGAAAGCAACATTCAAAGCAGCAAAAAATACAAAGGGTAAGAATTCAGAATCAAGCAATGAGTCATACAGTGATGAAGAAGCTAATTATGGTAGAAGAGATAAGGACTATAGAAGATTTAGATATCTAAGATCTATTAAATGTTTCAATTGTGGAAAGTATAGACATTTTGGAACAAATTGTCAAGAAACTAAGAATAACAATGGTGAAGAAAAACAGGATCATAGGAAGAGGGAATAAAAAAGATATAGGCACCAGAAGAAAAGAAAGGATGGACAAAGCATACAAGAAAATAAGTTCTTCCAAATGCAAAAGAGGAGCTACTATGCGGATAAGGCAAGTAAGTACTCAAGTGATAGTGATGCTAATTTTTCAAACAATGATAGATATGAAGTTATTTTTATGATTGAATAAAAAGAGCAAGTTAAGAAAAGGACTCCAGTAATTCTCAAATGTTTTAGATGTGGTAAATTTGGACATAATTAATATATTTGTACAAAGGATGGTTATAGTTTCAATGATGATGAATATGAAGGTGTACTTGAAGGACCAGATGAAAACCTTCTAATGGAATTAGAAGAAGAAGTCGGCGATCCTACAGAAGATAAGCCAATATAAAATAAAGATATGGATAAAGGTAAACAAATAAAGGAATATTCAGAAAAAGATGGATATGATCTCAAGGGAGAACTTATCTATGCTCTTGAAACAATAAAGAAGGTAAGAAAACAAAACTCCAAACTTGAGTTTCAGTTTCAAGAATGTGATGAATAGAGAATGATGCTTATAGAGGATTTAGAAAAATCAAATGCTAAGGCAAAAAGGTTCAAGGATAAGTTAGAAGCAAATATCTTAGAATGTGAAAAATTAGCACAAGAAGTGGCACTACTAAGAGAATATTTAGAAGATTCTAAAGTCAAGATAAAAGGATTCAAGAACAGCTCAAAGGTTGTTTATAAGATGATCAAGGTACAAAGAAGTTCAACAAATAAAATAGGTCTTGGTTTTGAACAAGCTCAAAAGAAACAAGAAGAAGAGTCAACCTCAAGTTTTGAAGAAGATACTTCAGATGAAGACACTTCAGAAGAAGATAGTGTAAAAAGAGTGAGACATTTGAGGATGAGTTGGACAATAGATATTTCAACAAATACAAGAACAATGCACAAAGAAGATATAGATGGAACAACAATCAGAATAGGTCAAGAGATAATAAGAGACCAATGAGGTCAAGACAGGGAAACTTCAATGGGAGATGCTTTTCATGTCACGGGTTTGGGCACATGGCTTCACAATGCAGGACACATGAAAGATAGGAATATGGGAACAAATAATTTTTCCATGGGTATTGCTACTCATGTAATCAGTTTGGTCATAAGGCAATGAATTCCAGGGTTCATGATAGAAGAGGATATGGCTTCACTAGGAGAAATCCTTAGATACTTTCACCTCCAAGGAATAATAACATCAAGTGTTATAAGTGCAATAATGATGATCACACAACAAAGTGGTGTAGAGCGGACATTCCAAAAACAAGTATGAACAGGAACAAGAATAGGAGTAGGAACATGGATATGAACAGGAACAAGAACAGGGACAGGAATGTAGACATAGATATGAACATTGAAAGAAATAGTCAGAGGAATCAGAAGGATCATCTAAGAAGAAAAGAGGATAAAGGTATAGAATAGTGCTTTTTGGGAGTAGAAATACTTCCTCCCCGAAATTCACCACCTTTAGAGAAGGTGGGTGAGGGGCTAAGCTAAGAAGCTCATTCTTAGCCTTGAGCCCCAAAGGTGACCCTTTGCCATTGATGTCAAATGGGGAGAGATTTGAGTAAGGGCGATATATTTGGTACTTGAGAGAGCAATGAGCTAGGGAGAGCAATTTCCTAGGGGGAGTAGAATAAAGGAAAGGTCAAGTTTTCAATAAAAATAATTTGGGTTGCCATCAATGACAAAGGGGGAGATTGTTGGATATTTTGAGCTCATTTAGTTGTCATTGATGTCAAGATGAGAAGTTGTCATTGATGACAAGGTGAACAAATGAAGCTATCATTAATACCATGGAGTACATCATTACTGTCACCAGGAACAATGTGAAGATTTGAAGAAAAAGTGTCAAAATATTGTTTTATAAGGGTTTGTGTTAAAACCATGGTGGAAAATTAAATGGTTTTATTAAAATCATTATAAGGATATAAAGGCTTCCTTAAACATTGTGATGACATAATTAAGGTTTTTATTAAAATCATGGTGGCAGAATAATTTACATCAAACCCATGGAGTACAAAGAAAGGTTTAAATTTTATCTCAAGAAGGCTTTAATTTTTATTAAATTCAAAGGTTTATAAAATTAATTATAAAATTTAAATTCTTTTAGAATTTAAATAATTTATAAATTATCAAGGTCTTAAGAAAGCACCGATGTCATCTATTTAATGGAGCGTCGACGCCCATGATAAAAGGTGAAATTCATATATAAAAGCAATGCCAAAGGGGTTTAAAACTTACCCTTCATTGATTAAATTTCATGCGACCAAGTGAGAGAATAATTTGTGCAATCGTTGAGGAAGAAGAAAAATTCGAGTTGTCTTTTAGCACCAGGGAAAAGATGAAAAAAGGAGGGCTTAAGCCTCAGTACCATTGGACATGGTGGTCCATTGGGAGCGCAAGTTTTGTGAGGTCATTGGGAGTGGAAGTATCCACGATCAATTCACATGGAGGTTGTTTGCGTGTTGGTATTGAGCATTGTGGAGGAAAAAATTTTGAATGCACTCATTTTGAGCACAAAGGTTGGAAGAAAGAGCACAAGGTGTTCTTTGGGTTCCAAGCGTACGTCTAGCACATACGGTGTTCTAGCCCACGGCTAGGGCGCACGAGGATGCAGAGATTAGGGGTTCGAATCTCATAAGAGGCAAAGGTAATTTTTGTTAAATAAATTTTTATTTGCCTAAAGTATTTCCTAAGGTAAAAGGAAGTTATAAGGGTAGAATGAAAATTTGTTTGTTTGGAAATTGATTTATGTAATAGGAGTCATAAGGAAAGTGGATTTTATTTTTGCCAAAGTTCTTCTTGCTATTAAAATTTAATTATAGAGGTTTTTGAGTTAAATTTTGGTGGATGTTAAATTTATTTTAATTGGGAGATTATAAGGTGTTATTTGGAAAATATTTTATGTATGTTGATGGCTGTTTTTAAAGATGGAGTGATAAGGTGTGATTGTGTTTTTGCATTACATTGTGGGAAATATTTATCTTCTAACCTATTTGAGTTTGGCATAGAAATTATTTTTATTGTGGCAGATTTATGAGATCCCTTAATCATCAAGAAAAAGGTATGAGCACATTCTTCCATATTTAAGTTGATTGATTGGTTTTCTAGAAAATAAGCTTGGAGTGAAAAGGACTTGATTAGGGTTTCCTATCGAATGTATTGAGTTAATATGCTTCAAGGTTTTCTAGAATAAAGAGTTGTTGTTAAAACCTTGTTTTATAAGCATTGTTGTTGAAGCCATTGATTGAGTGAAGAACTTGAACTAGGGTTTGAGTATCATTGTTATGTGAGAGTTGTTTTATAAGCATTATTGTTGAAGTGAGTTGTTGAGCAAAGAACTTGAACTAGGGTTTGAAAATAACATGAGTATCATTGTTATGTGATATTTGTGATTGAGCATTGTTGGAAATATTTTGAGTTGGTATTTATATGCTTGGACTACGGTTTGTGAGAAAGGAGTGTTTCATTAAGTGATTGGTTGAGTAGAGTTGGTTAAGCGTAGTCAAGCGGATGTGTGAAGTGATTGTTCAAGTTCATTAAAAAAAAACTATTCTATATTATGAATTGAGTTGAGAAAGTGATTGAGCATTGAGTTGAATTTGAAGCATATTGAGCCTCTAACAATTCTATTTATGTTTCTAAGAGAGTGATTGAAAGTAATTGAGCATTGTCATAAGTGTAGAACATATTGAGTCTCTAACAATTTTCTTTATGTTTCTATGAGATTGGATAGGTTCTGTGTGAACTTGCTGAGCATATTTGAGCAAGTTCTATGTGGACTTGTTGAGAAAATTAGACAAGTTCTATATGGACTTGTTGAGCAAATTTGAGCAATTTCTGAGAGGACTTGTAGAGCAGATTTGAGGTAAGTCTATGAGGAGACTTGTGGACTAATTTTGTGTGAGCTTTTATGGAAGCTTACAATACAGATTTGGATAAGTTTTTGAGATGAATTATTGAGCATATTTGAGCAAGTTCTTGAGAGGACTTATTGAGCAGATTTGAGAAAGTTCTAGAGAGGACTTGTAGAGCAAATTTAAGCAAGTTCTAGAGAGGACTTGTAGAGCATATTTGAGCAAGTTCTAGAGAGGAATTGTAAAGCAGATTTGAGCAATTTCTAGAGAGGACTTGTAGAGCATATTTGAGCAAGTTCTAGAGAGGACTTGTGGAGCAAATTGGACAAGTCTTTGAGAATACTTGAGATCATAATTGATTTATTTGTTCAAACCTTGAGTTAATATTTGGGGTAGATCTAGCAGAGTTGAGTCAAGAATTGAGTTAATACTTGAGGACAGAGATCAAGGATATATTTGTGCTAGGTTGAAGGATTGTGTTTAGTATAGATTTGAGAGCAGATTTTGGTGCAGGTTTGAGGACAGGTTTGTACCAGATTAGAGATAGAGATTGAGAAAAATTATGCTAGACCGAAGGACTGTGTTTAGTGCAGATTTGAGACAGAGCTTTGTAAATGATAGATTAGAGAGGATAGTAGTATCTAGTGGATAGAGATCCATTATCAAGGGCAGTAGTATTATAGAGGATCATAAGCCAAAGTAGAGGAGAAGGAGTTCTCCTGTGGATAGATATCCATGAACTTGATTTAGGGGATTGGTATCTCCTTTGGATAGATATACATAAATATTGTAATAAGGAAATGATTCCCAAGAGATTGATAAAATTTTAATGAAATATTTTCTCCGTGGAGTATCCCACATTGGGTGAACCACATAAATTGTGGTGTCTCTATTGTGTGTGGTTATTTATGCATTGCTTTAATTACTACTATTGATATTGCTATCTATACATTGCATATACTAATTTGGAAAGAAAAGTAAAAAGTGATCTTATACTGTTCACCCCCCTCTCAATATAAGCTTGTATTCTTCATGAAAATCTTTGGTTCTACATGCTATGTGCATGTTCCCAAAGAAAAAATGAGAAAACTTGATGAGAAATGTATCTAGTGTATTTTTGGTTGATACTATGATGAATCCAAAGCTTACAGGTGTTTTTATCTCACTACTAAAAAACTTCATGTTAGTAGAGATGTAGTTTTCAATGAAGGGGTAGCATAGTAAGGAGTCTAGTTATGGTGTTGGCATCACTCCTCAAATTAAAAATTAGCTCCTATTAATCCTATTGAAGTCTTGCAGACCAAAAAAATCAACACTTCTATGTCAACTATTGAAACTCCATCTTCAAGTGGTAGTGTTGGTCGAAAAAGGCTAAAATAATACCATCCACCATATCAAATGTTGGATGAAGATTACACAAGAAGAGTGACAAGGTTGTAGTAAAAACAAGGTGAGCATTTGATTAATTATGCATTGTTGTACTCTTCTACTGTTAAGCCTTCAAAATTTAGAGAAGCATGTGCTAATGAAGATTGGGGAAAGGCTATGGAAGATGAAATAGAACATATTGAGAAAAATGACTCTTGGAAGCTAGTTTCTCCTCCAAAAGGTAAGAAGATTGTTGGTGTTAAATGGGTCTATAAACTAAAATATAATTTTGATGGTAGCATAGTCAAACATAAGGTACATATGGTAGCCAAAGACTATGTTCAACAAGAAGGAATAGACTATGAAGAGACTTTTGCACCAGTTGCAATATTAGAAACAATAAGACCTCTTCTTGCCTTAGCTTCCCATTTAGGTCTTACTGTTTATCAAATGGATGTGAAATCAGCCTTTCTAAATGGTTATTTAGAAGAGAAAGTTTATGTGGATCAGCCACAAGTATTCATAGTTGTAGGCCATGAAGAAAAGATCTATAGGTTGAAGAAAGCTCTTTATGGGCTTAAGCAAGCACCTAAAGCTTGGTACTTTAGGATTGACACATACTTGCATAAAAATTACTATAAACAATGTTCAACTGAAATCACATTGTATAAAAAGGTAGATGGATCTGATTTTATTATTATATGTTTGTAAGTTTATGATATAATTTTTATGAGCAGCTCCACTACTATGTTGAAAGAATTTATAAAGGCCATGGTGAATAAATTTGAAATGAGTGACTTGGGTAATTTAAAATACTTTCTTGGTATGCAAATAAAGTAATTAGTCCAAGGAATATTCATTACCTAGTACAAGTATGTTAAAAATATCTTGGTTAGATTTGAAATGAAGGATTGCAAACCTTTCAATACTTCAATAGTTGTAGGTTACAAATTTATAAAAGAGGATTCAACTCCTCTTGTGAATGCAACCCTCTACAGGTCTTTGGTTGGTAGCTTGATGTATCTCACAGCCACTAGACTTGATATTATGTATTCAGTCAATTTAGTAGTAATATTTATGAACTCTCCTCATGAATCTCATTGGAAGGCAGCCAAGAGAATTCTCAGGTATGTGAGTGGTATAAAATATTTTGGTTTATGTTATTATGCTACTAATTCCTGTGAACTTGAGGGTTATACAGATGTTGATTGGGCAGGAAGCCATAATGATAGGAAGAGTACCTCAGATTATGCATTCATATTTGGTGGCAAATTGGTGTCTTGGAGCAGCAAGAAGGAACAAACAGTTACATTATTCACTATTGAAGTAGAGTATATAGCTACATCCTTTGCTTGCACTCAAGCCATTTGGATGGCTAGAATATTTGAAGATTTGGAAATGGATATTGGTTACTCCATCAAAATATGTTGTGAAAACACTAGCACTATATCCATGATAAAGAATCCAGTGTTCCATATTCGAAGCAAACACATTGACATATGTCACCATTTCATTTGTGACTTGGTCAAGGATGAATGAATTCACATTTTGCAAATATAAAGATCAACTTGCAGACATCTTCATGAAGGCTTTGACTAAGGATAGATTTGAAAGTTTGAGAACTCTCATTGGAGTACAAAATATTGATATCATGGGAGAGAATGAAAGAAATTGATGTCAACCTTTCTTTCTCTTACTTTCTTAACTACAAATTTGTTTCTCTTAATTGCGGTTCTCTTTTGTCTCATAGGAATGGTTTCCTATTTATTGTAAAAACCTCTTCATTTTGTATAATGTTATCAATAAGGAGGTTGGATAAGGTGAAATAGAGGTTGAAGAGGATTGTAAATGCTTTGAATGTTTCTGGTAATGTTGGCAATGAGAGCTTGTTGTGTGTGATATTTCCTTGTGTCATTTTATGTAAGCACTCTATTTTGTTGCACTTATTAAGTTGTATCCATATTTTTTGACAAATGCAAATGTGTCTCTTGTTGTTGAAGATTTTTCCTCACATATTCATGAATTTTATTAGCATATAAAACTCCATTCTTTGGATGATCTATTGTTTATGTTGAACATAGTCCAAATCCTTACTAAACCGCAAAAAAAAATAGAAGTCCATAATTTTTTATTTATAGGGTATTTTTCAATTTTGAAAAGTGTTTTGGATACCCATTTTCATGTACTTGCATTACTAAAAATTTCAGAATATTATGGGCACTTCCATAAAAACATCATTTTTTACTCTCTTTGCTTGCCTAGACTGTTGGTGCTCATTTCTAGTACTCTTTGGTATCTTAGAGCATATTTCTAGCAACGTAATTGATCACTTCACCTTATTTTTTCTCAAGTGAATTAAAATAGAAGGTGAATCTTATCATTTTTATGAAATAAGAAAGGAATTTCTTTAAATATATAGATGCTTATTTAGGGAGAAGTAATTCTTAAAAATATGTTAAATTTGGTGGCTTTTGTGTCAAATTTTGGTTTATGTTTCTTGGATTTCTATATGTTAGTATTAAGGGAAAATTAATTTTGGAAAATAATGAAATTAACGTAAATTCCAATTGAGGACCCATATCCATGGCTGGTGGTAATTCCATTAATAATAGGACTGTGCCCCCTACACCTCCTATTTTTTTGTCCAGTTTGAGTGAAGTTCTAAGGAATAGGTAACATCAAAAACATTAGCAGGAGGGACAAAAAATAGGCAAGAATAATGAAAAAGTAGTTGATGATGGTGAGGATGGAGTGGCTAGAGAGGACAAGGAGGAGGTATGGAGGCTTACTATGCTTGTGATGAGTGATTATGGGTTTGGAGCTCATGGTCTGAGATGCCTGGTTAAATCCATTTTTAATGAGGGAAGATGTAATGTCAATGTTTGTGCTCCTGATCAGTGAGGTCCCTAAGTCTCTACCCACTTTTTTTCTCTTATTGAAACATGAAGGGGGGAAATAGTAGATAACATGCTTTTGAGGTTAATGTATAAGAAGATATTTTTAGGACTGACTCAAATCCAATTTCGTTGTGTCTAATAAAAATTAAGATGATCATGTTCTAAGAACATTATGTATTTTTTCCCAGACTTTTAAGGTGTTTGTAGAGATGGTTGATAACCCATCTGCTCATGTCAAAGATAAGCTAAGGTTATTTTAATATATATAATATGGTGCAAATTGCATGTTAGATATCCTATTCTACAACTTTATCGGGTCTGAAAGAATGAGCACAAAGATATTTAATATTATTAGATCTATTATAAATGGCACAATTTTCCAAACATGCAAGCAGGTGCAAAGATGTGGTTGGCTATTATTGCAACTAGACACAAGCCCTCCACTATGTTAATGGACCATAAAAAAATTCAATGTTTCTTACAATATAGGATCTATACATAAGGTCATTAATGTGAAGTCCTTTGTTTAATATGCTTTGTTTTATGAATTTATATCAGGTCACTTGGCATAAACCGTCTCTCAGGTCACATTCTATAGGAACTTGGGAACCTCAGTAGTTTGAAATCACTGTAAGATTGGAATTTGATCTTTCATCCTTGAAGGCTTGTACTTAGTAATATGGGATAAAATTTGTGGTTGTGATCTATAGGTTCCTTGCTACAAACAATCTATCTAGACCACTATCGAGAATGCTTGTGAATTTGAAGTAGCTTGAGAATCTATAAGTCTATGTATGGTATTTTTCATGCAATTTTATCATGCCAATTCAATATCTTTTTCATTGGTCATGGTCATTTCTTCTCTGTAGCTAAGACCTAATTAACTTGAATGAGAGGCACAACATTATTAGTTTCAAATACCATCAACAACAACAAATGTAAAAGTGATATCATGTTGAAGACAATGGATCAAGTGGGACCCAAGATTAAGACCTTTTAGGTGCATATATATTGAATTACCATCTCATTGATGTCAAATAAACATCTCTCTCAATCCATAATTTAGGGGTTCCACCTTAGTCATTTTGATACTATATTGAGGGTCGTGGACTTGGTAGAACTCAAATCCAATAGACTGGTTAGAAATGCATATCAATATTCTGGCTAGAACTCAAATCTAATGGATTGGCTAGATGCACATATCAATATTATCCCAACTAAACTACCCACCCATTAATGTTAAAGTGATAAGTATAAATTGCCATAATTTTCAACACCTTCATTAAGCCACAATCGAGGGATTCAAACTATCTAGCCTTGTTTTTATATGGTGTTAAGGATCATGAACTAAGACTTGAATTCAAAACTTCAAGCCACAATTGAGGGATTCAACCTATTTAGCATTGTTCTTATATGATGTTAAGGATCATGAACTAAGACTTGAATCCAAACACTAAAAATAAGATATCAAGGAAGAGCAGGGCAAATGGTTTACCTTTAGGTGTTAGGAGTGGTTTAAAGACAAGCATCTTGCCTCCTTGAATTGTCCAGCTTGACCACCTTAGAGCAGGGTATTCTCATATGAACATTAGTAGATCTTGTATTGTCCTTGTTGTGATAGGTGATAATGTTGTTGGTTCTATTTTTGTTGTGTGCATTGAGACAAACATGTGGTAGTGTCGGTCAGCAGCCTCATTCTCCACCTTTGGCCTTCATCTCCTACTTATTTTACTTAGATGGCTATTTGTTTTTATACTAAAATAACATGAGCAGGGTGTACCCACTTTGAATTTACCTCTTCTCATTATTTATGCATTGTGTTAGAGTTTTATTACATAGTCATTGTTTCAGTTCCTTTGGCCTTCATTTGCTACTTGTTTTATTTAAATAGCTATTTGTTTTTAGACTAGAATAACAGGAGCAGGGCTTACCCACTTTGGATTTAACTTTTTCTTATTATTTTTACATTGTTTTAGATTTTTATTACAATATTTGTAGAGGGTCTCAGTCCAAAAAAAGGTAAGTAAAACCAAACTATCAGAGTGACTACTATAACATTTTGTTAAATGCTTCAATAGCTAGCAATAAGATCAATTGAACACAAGAAATATGTTAAATAGACTGTATAAGACTACCAAAAAATATTTAAACTAACTACATTAGATTACCAAAAAAATAATTTTCAAACTAGGAAGCCTTGGAACAGAGCATCCTTTTAGCATGGTTGCTTTTAGCTTATATGCTTTAAAAACACATAGGCAAACTAGCATCCTTTAAATATCCATAAGTTGGAGATGTGTTGCACTTGTCCATTGCTCTATCTTGGTGCCAGTTCAAACAAATCTTGCCAAAGAACATATTCTTGTCCACTCAATTCTCAATTTGAATAGTCAACATTCCTAACATCAACCCAACCACATTCTAACATACAACACAGATATTGATCCCAAAATAAATAAAAAAACATAGGCAAACATATCTGCTAATATTTTTGTGTCTCGAGTCCATTGATAGAAGAGTGACTTGCACCTAAATTGGGTATGCAAAAATCTTTTAAATTTATCCTTGGGAAAACATCTATTCATCATGAGATTAATGTTATATTCAAATTTTTTATCTCCCATCTTATCCAAGTCACTGCCAATTTGAATTGATTCCCTCATTCATTTCCAAAAGTGTGGGTGTTGGACTATCTGATGAATCATTGCACTAATGTCTTACTGTATTTTATCAGCATTCATCTTGGCTTCCAAAGACTTGTCTTTGCCCTTCCTTTGAGAGCTATCAAAGGGTTCTAAAATCTATCTTATCCTCCACATAGTCATGATAGTGATGCATTTTTCTACCATATGAATTTTATTTCACTTTGGCTCGTGTCTTCTAGATTTAGGTAAAACATTGTTGATCTGCTTCATGATTTAGGTAAAACATTGTTGATCTACTTCATGATTGGAAAGAGAGATGGCAAGATGGGTGCTTTACAGAGCATAAATATTAATATTTGAAATTGATTTCATCTCTCCACAAATACTCTGCAAGGAATGTTTGGATTCTAAATTGGGTATACATTGTGCTCTTAAATTTTTCAAAATATTTAATTACCATGCAATTTCTTCTACAATAGTGGCACTTGCAGTATATAGTGCAACTTTCTAGGAATTGATAAACAATGTCTTGGACTCATTTCACTTTGGCTCATGTCTTCTAGATTTTAGGTAAAATATTGTTGATCTGCTTCATGATTGGAAAGAGAGATGGCAAGATGGGTGCTTTATAGAGCATAAATATTAATATTTGAAATTGATTTCATCTCTCCACAAATACTCTGCAAGGAATGTTTAGATTCTATTTTATATGTTTGGAGTGTTTGGAGTGAATCTCTATATCTTGTGTGCAGCGTGGCAGACTAGCCCATTTATTTTGGGTAAATATTGTGTTCCCAAGAAACAAGTTAGTTTATGTTTTTGATAACAACCCTCAAATGAGACTCCCCATATCACTTAGACAATGTGTTTATATGGCAATTGTTTATCCTGTTGGAGTAAAGGCAAAGACATCCAAGATGGATATAAAGTTGAAGGTTTTAACTATGCATTTATAACAACTTTATTCCAATGTATAAGATATTTGCTCATCTATTAATTTTATCTATTTCACATAGCCATTGTACAATATCTTAGATCATGTTCAGGTGGACCTTTTTAATATGCTTTAGCAGTCTTGAAATGGTCTTTGGTGTACACATGTTTAGGTGAAGCTTTTCAATGTATCTATTTCTAAATAATATATTGTCAACTTACATAGACTTTCTCACCCCGCCAAAGAAATATTTTTAGTTTTTGGCACTTAAATTACCACTGTTGCATGTCCATGTTAAGGGATTTTGGATTTGTGTAACAACATATGGACTACTATACTGATTCTCAAGTAGGCTAACATTTCCATGGCATACCTTTAGGATAAGAAACTTGAACTGGGCTTTCTATTATAATTGTAGGGATGCACTAACAATACATAAGCCACTGATTAGATTTTTATACCTCAAGCAACGAGGTGACAAATTTTTTTTGGAAAACATGGTTCATCTTCAAAATATGAGGACCTAGAACATCAAATTGACATCCTTCAACATCATAGGAAGTTTTAATAATAATTTTTTAGAGGGAGGGGATGGATTCTAAGTGTTATTTTAATTGTAAAATCTTGAAACTAATTTGAGAAAGATAATGGGTCATAACACACTACCCTATTTCTAGATACTCATGCTTTAAGAGAAAATACCATCCCACACTACACAAATAGAATCAAGGAGCAAAGGATCCAAAAACCTTATAACTTATTGGGCCATCCCCATGTCTCTCCAACAATTAATCTTGTAGAGTAAGAGCCAACCAAATGCAAAACCCCACTACCCAGGGCAATTGTGTGGATGGCAGCTCATAAAAATAAGGATGGGGCTCCTGTTTCACCAAAAGTTATGGAGACAATCATAAGTGACATTCCCTTGGAAATAGTAATACGTTGAACTTCAAACCATTGTTATATCAGTTATTTTTTTAGCATGTTACGGGTTAACTATGCATGTGATGTTGTCAAAATAAATTGGATGATGCAATGTCATCTATGAGCTCCATAAATCAATATATTAAAGATGATGCCCTCACCAAGGTTTTTGGACCTGAAATATTGGGTCAGATAAGAGGTGTCAACAAAGGAGTATCATTGACTGTTCTATTTATTGGCAAGGATTACGTACAAAAGTTACACCAGATACAAGAGCATATGGTAGAAAAAGAGCAAAATTTGGAAGAGAATCTTGTAGAGAATGAAAACAAGTTGGAAGAGAGGCTTGTAGAGAAAGATAAAAATATTGATGAGATTTTGACATGTTGCACCCCTAAAGTTGTAATGATCCCTTGCATATAATTCCATAGGCAACATATGCTACCCCTACAATTGGACATAATACTGACAATGGGGTTCAAATCCACCAACTCAATACCTTCTAGGCTAGAGTCATCAATGGTGTGACTATTATTTCAAATGTAAAATAGTTGACTTAGTTTGTATTGTATGCTATGCAATGAATTTATCTGGGCTATTAATTTTCCATGTACAGTTTGAAAATGATATTTATCGTGCAAACTAAGATAAGAGAATGCTACTTGACTTAGATCCATAAGAATAACATAGTTGTCGAAGGCATAATGATCAATACTGACCCTGAAGACTTTGTACATGGTGAACGTTTGGGTGAAGGTTACTGGAAATTCAATATGCACATCGTCCATAAAGAGAAAACAATCTTGTTTAGAAGAAATGATGAGATGATCACAATGAAGGATGTTATGAGTTCATTAATTATCCTATATCAAACATTGTTTAAAAATAAATTATCTCATGTTATAGAAATATTGTATTACCATGTTGAATCAGTACTGGAAATACCATATACGATTTAGTTTTGATGTTGTCTCAGATATTATTTGATCATGGTACTAGTTTCAGGTATTTGAGAAATTGGGATCATATAATATTTTATTCTTTTGTTTTCTTATTTTTGTGATTGATGTCCCACTTGTACTATGATTTTATTCATGTGATTATTCTAGCGAAGCTCCTGGGCCTGACTAGCTTGTATATCTTTGAACAAGATTGTATAAGAAACCTTGTTTTGACACTTGCATTCATTTACAGAAGGTATTGCAATTAACATTGGTTACAAGTTCCTTGTCCTTAATCTAGTTTGAATCATTCATGATTGTATGACATATATGATGTGATGAAGGTACTAATCCTTGGTTAAGTATCTATTCCTATGTAATTTAATCCCATTGTGAATATCTGTAAGTGCTTCAATATGCTTGATATTTTGATCAGTGTTCTCTCACATGTTAGACCTATGGAATGGAAGAGAATTATGGTGTATCAAATAAATTATCAATTTGCATATGGGGTTGCATTTTAAAACAAAATTGATAATGATTATGTCCACAAGTAAAATGCAATATGCAGTTGTATGAATGTTGAATCAAAGATAAAATTCACCTTATCTATTATGTGGCCACGTATAAGAAGGTCTTCCATCAAGCATCATGGATAAATCTTGGCTAGAAGTAGCCAGATATTCCAACTATTTTATCTTCATTAATGAAGAAAATTTGTGTTGTCGATCAAATCTACCCATATAACTATACTTTCTTATTTTTTGGGGGGGGTCTATTTGTAGAAATAGCAAGGACTATTATTGTGGGGTTCACTAATTCCTATATTTTACAATAAATAATTCAACAAACCTTGAAATAACTAGATGTCCATGTTGAAAGTGCTCAAATATGGAAACTCTTGGTTTTTTATAGGTTCTTGACCACTTGATTTAGCACGGGATTGACAAGCTATACCGATTTTGTTTTACACAGAGAACAACCCTCTAGTTTTGAAAAATATGCATTGAACACGTGCTATGCTACTAATGAGGTTCCAATTACCAAAAATGTACAATATGACATCGTTGGAATGGTCAATGACACATATAAATTGTTCAATATCAATTGCTTAGAGAGTGGACAAGAATTGTGAGATAATGATGTTGAGTTCCAATCGTCGTATGGATCGGTTCCTAATGATGAATATTGTAGCTAGATCAAAGATGTCAAACAACTATTATACCCAGGTTGTACAAAGTACACAAAGTTATCAACGATCACTAAATTGTATAATCTCAAAGTAAAACATGGTTGGTCAAACAAAAGCTTTGGTGACTTATTGGAGTTTCTGAAAGATATACTCCCAATCAATAATACAATTCTAGATTCCAAATATGCAACGAATATAATTATGAGTCCATTGATATTAAATTATGTAATGATATATATGCATCAATGTGATGCACCTTACCGGAGCCATAACTTGTGAACCGTACACCCGTTTGCCTTGAAATTTAACAGGTGGTTTTGCGTGCATGTTTTGCATCAGGCTCATCTTTGATGCACCTGACCCTCCAAAAAACATACTTTCGAGACCTAACTCCTCCATCTAGTGTCCCAAAATTAGATTTTGATTTATGTTCCCAGGTTTTTTGGGTTTTTTTAATGTTAGAATTTTATTATCTTTTGTTATACATTAAGTTGAGACATGATATTTTAAAGTAAGGTTCATTATTGTAAGAGGGATGTGTGCACCGAATTTTGGTGCAATCCGACTCATTTCTATTTTTAATAGTTTTTAGAAAAAAAAAGATGTTTTTTAGGGTTTCTTTAGTTTTTGGTTGCTATATGATGGATTGTATTCTTTTGGAGAAGGGGTGTGAATTTAGGAATGATAAGAATATCAATTTGTAGGTTTCTTCCATTATATTGCATTTGTGTTATGTGATTGGAGTCCATTTGTTTTGGTCTCTTATAGCTGAGTTTACACCACAATGACTATATTTTATATTGGAAATATCATGAAAAGAAGCAAGCTTGCCCAACATGTGGTGCATCTTAATGGAAAGTTGACCCTCATTCATAAAAGGAATGCATTAATTTTATTACGAAGGTGTTGAGGTATTTCTCCATTATACCAAGGTTGAAGAGAATGTATAGGTAAGGAATTTTATTATATCATTCTCTTTGTTGTGCTTTTTCTTTCAACATTGTTAGATGTGGCTGAAGAGGTGTTTTATTCTTGTAGCTTTGAAAATGTTATGGATAATATGAGGTTGCATTCCCAACATAAGATTTCATATGAAAATATGCGATATCCAATTGACTTCTCGACGTGGAAAACTATAAATGTTAAGTGGAAATATTTCACTGATGATCCATGCAGTGTACGACATGCAATGGCAACTGATGGGTTCAACCCTTTTGTTGACTTTAGTACTTCTTATAGTTGTTGGCCCATTGTGTTGATCACTTACAACCTCCCACATGGATGTGTATGAAGAGGAAACATTCAATGCTCACCTTTTTAATACCTTGCCCCAAGCAACTAGGCAATGATATTGATGTTTATTTATAGTTGTTGGTTGATGACTTGCACGAACTATGGACTAAAGGAGCAGAAATGTATGATGTATTTTCCAATACTACATTCAATATGAGAACAATAATTATGTGGTCCATCCATGAATTTCTTGCTTATGGAAACCTATCAAGATGTATGACAAAGGGAAAGGCAACATGTCCAATATGCGGGGAGAACACCTGTAAATAATATCTTAAATGCAATAAAAAGATCGCTTACATGGATCATAGAATATTCCTTCCTCTAGATCATATTTTTCATCATCAGAGGACATCTTTAAATGGTAAGCAAGAGCTTGATAAATCATCCAAACCTTTAAATGGAATGGAAATACTAAAAATAGTATAGGGAATTCCACCAAATTGGGGAAAGAGCAACTCAAATAAAAGAAAATATGACATGGATGATGATAGTGTGTTTGTTCCTGTAGTAGGATGGAAGAAGAAATATATATTCTTCAATCTATTGTATTAGAAGGTATGACATGCAACTTTATTTTTGTATTTGTTGTTGTCTCTCAATGTCAAGTAATTTTAGTTTGATGTTGCTATCTATGAACATCTTCTAGTTCATCACAACTTGGATGTGATGCATGTGGACAAAAATATCTATGAAATCCTATTCGAAACACTTCTAGGTATCAATATAAAGTCAAAGGATGATAAAAAATCCCATGAGGATTTAAAAAACATGGGTATTAGGAACACATAGTAGCCAGTAATAGATGGAAACAAGACATATATTCCACCAACACCCTACAATCTATCAAAGACTGAGAAAGAAAGGGTCTATCGTACAATATACAATATGAAAATATTGGATGGATATAGTTCAAATATTATAAAATACGTCTCTATAAGATCTAGTACCTAAAATCACACAACTACCATGTTCTCTTGTAGTAACTTCTTTCGATAGTGCTACAACATTTGCTTGATAAGCTAGTGTGATAAACCATTTGTTGGTTGTGCATGTTATATAGGGATATATGTGCAAAGTGATGGATCCTATAAAAATATAAAAATTATTGGTAGAGGTCATGGAGACATTATGTTTGATGGAAAAGTACTTCCCCTTCATTTTTTGATATCATGATACACCTAATTATTCACTTGGTATGGGAGGTACGTCTATGTGGACCTGTACAATATCGATGGATGCACCCTTTCAAGAGGTTTGTATGCATTCATCAGTTTCATAAACCACCATTTTTCTAATTTTTATATAACGTCTCATCTAATCAAAATTGTTTGTTTGCTTTCTTAGAATTATGAAGATTTTTAAGGGCTATGTAAAGAACCGAGCTAGACTCAAAGGTTGTATTTTCAAATGTTATCTTGTAGAGGAATCTATTTCATTCTATGTAGACTACATGAGAGGTATGAAAGTAATTGGTAATCACCTTAGTCTTAATAAGGTATGGAATGACAAGGTGAAGAAACTATAATCAATGATATGCCTTTGTCTAGTGGTGAATACTTTGATTTGTATGAAACTTCTCATGAGCAAGTGCATCGATGTGTTCTCTTTAACGTGGATGAAGTTCAACCTTGGGTAGAGTAAGTAGATGTTTATTTATTATTGTTATATATGGCCAAATATTAATTAGATCCAACTAAGCTTGAAAAACTTTAGGTAAAAAAGGAAGCACCTAAAGAGTATCAAGGAATCCAACCCCCATGCAGCGAGATATGAATGGGTGTTGCAAAAAATCCATAATAAAAAATTCATCACTTGGCTACGAGATCAGGTTATTATTTTCTCTCTTGAATATGATCTTTGATATATATATTGATCATCATGTACTAAACATCATGTAATGTTCTCCAATCATCTTTAGCCAATTCTTCTTTATTTCAGTTTCATGGAGATGGAATGCAACATAATGATAATGACTTCAACACAATAAAATGGTTGGCACGTGGTTCGAGGAAAGCTATAACCAAACATTCAATCTATTTGATCAATGATTATATATTTTATATCAAATACAAATAGGGACAAAGAACAACTCAAAACAATAGTGTGTGTGTGTGTCGATGCTATTACTTTGTGTAGAGAAAGCGCAAAAGACACAAAATCGATGCTTCAAATAATCACATATTATGGTGTTATTAGGAAAATAATCTTGTTGGATTATATCGATTTTAATACCCCCTATTCAAATGTGACTGATGAATGTTCTTGATACAAGGAATGGATGTAAAAAGGATGAAATGGGTTTCACAGTGGTCAACGTGAATATATTACTTGGCTAAGATAAACTAAAAGATGATCCATTTATCCTAGCATCGTAATCCATATATGTATTTTATGTAAATGATCACCTTGATATCGGCTGGTATGTGGTTCTCATATCGCCTCCAAGGGAGATCAAAGAATTTGAAGCATACAAAGTAGAATATGCCAGTGTCTCTGGAGTAATAGATTTCATTGGACCTGAAACAACACAAGATGAAAACACAAATGACGACAATATTCAATGCGTCCATGAAGAACGTGAGGGTAAATGGTTGGAAGCCTAATTATTGTACTTCAAAAGTAATTATAATTAATGGAAATAATTAACAAGTGTTGTTAGATGTTTTTTATTCTATTTTTAGAAAACACTAGTAGATAATTAATGGGAAGCCAAGCAATGAGTGAGGTGAGTAGGTATCCTGACCATGAGGTCAATCAATTAGATACAATAAGGTAATTTGGTAAATAAAAAGTGAAAGAGAGAATGCAAGTTGAAGAACATAAGCTTATACTAAGAGGGGGGTGAATAGTATAAGATCACTTTTTACTTTTCTTTCCCAAAAAATATTATCCAATATTATCAATGGCAATATCAACAAAAGTAACCAAAGCAATGCATAAATCATCACACATAATAGAGACACCAATTTAACGTGGTTCACCCAATGTGGGCTACGTCCATAGAGAAAATATTTCACTAAAAATTTTTCAACAAATCTCTTCGAAATCCTTCCCTATTACAATGTTTATGAACCTCTATCCAAAGGAGACACCAATCCCTTAATCAATTTTGTGGACCTCTATCCATAGTAGACACCAATACCCTCAGTTGGTTTATGGATATCTATCCATAGGAGAACTCCTTCTCCTCTGCTCTGGCTAGTGAACCTCTAAAAGACTACTACCTCCACTACATTGGCTTGTGGATATCTCTCCATAGAAGACCTCTATCCTCATTGCCTTGGCTAATGGATTTCTATCCACTAGAGACTATTATCCTCTACTTTGTGACCTCCAAATCTTGCTCTCATCTCTACTCAATATTTATCTCAAATATGTACTAAACATAGTCCTTTGGTCTAGCATAAATCTGCTCAATATCTGTCTCAAATTTGCACTAAACACATTACTTCAATCTAGCACAAATATACTCAATCTCTATCTCAAATTTGCACTAAACACAATCCATCGGTCTAGCACAAATATTCTCAACCTCTGTCTCTGGTTTGGCACACATCTACCCTCAAATTTGCACCAAACTCTGTCTTCAAGCCTTAACACAAAGCTTGATCCATTCACAAATCAACTCTACTAGATTTTCCCCAAGCCTTAACATAAAACTTGAACAAATCAATCAATCAACCCTGCTCTCAAGTCTTCTCAAAGAATTGCCTTAAATATGTCCACAAGTCCTCTCAAGAACTTGTGCAATCTTCTCAACAAGTCTTCACCAATACTTACCTCAAATCTGCTCAACAATTCTTCACCAAGACTTACCTCAAATCTTCTAAACGCATTCTCTCTGGAACTTGTCCAATCTGATTGTAAGCTTCCACAAAATCTCACACAAATATGTCCTTAAGCTTTCACAAAATCTTACTCAACTTTGTCCTTAAGTCCACTCTAGGACTTACTCAAATTAGCTCACAAGCTTTCACAAAATCTTGTTCAAATCAATTTCAAATTTGCATACAAAACTCAACTCAATCTCTTTCAAAAAACTTCTTCAATCACACAAACAAGTTTCACTCAAAATTTTGTTTAACCTCAAAAACATATAGAGAATGGTTAGAGACCCAATATGTTTCACAATCACAAAAACACTCACAAAACTCAACTTATTCTCTTTCAGAAAACCTCCTCAATCATACCAACAAATTTCACTTATAATTTTGTTTAGCCACATAAACATATAGAGAATGGTAAGAGACTCAATATGTTTCACACTCATAAATCACTCTATCACTTTCAAAATCCTTTTCAAATCAATTTAGAATAAAGAACAATTTGTTTCATAGAACTTGAACTATCACTCCAATGCATTCACTCAATGATGCTCATCCAATTTCACTCAATAATTCACTCAATGAAACACAACTTGCTTACAAACCCTAACCAAGTGTTTCACTTTACTTCCAACAACTCACACTATGAATCTCAACCCTTGACTCAAGATGATTCCAAATTCACATAACAATGATACTCATGATCTTTTCACAAATCCTAATCATGCACATGAAAGTTTTCTCAAATATTTCCAACAATTCTTATCAAAAAATCTCACATAACAATGATACTCATATTCTTTCAAAAACCCTAATCATGCACCTGAAGGCTCACTCAAACATTTCCAACAATACTTATCAAACAATCATTTTCACTCTAACTTTGCATTTCACAACATTCAATCCAACAATATTTCACTCACATGGAAGATGTGCCCATACCTTTTTTTTTTATGGAGATATGTCTTCACAACCTATCTTAATCACAATCAAATTCTCATAACTAATTTCAAGGTTAGATAGCAACAATCTATCTCAAAATCTCCACAAATATTCTCCTCAATAATTAATTCACTATACAAAATTTATCAAGTCTCAAGTACACCTTATAATCTCCAAACTCTTAAAATAATATTCAACACATATCACAATTTAAATTCCAAGTGCACCTTATGCCTCTACTTGATTTTTAAAACAATTTTAATGCACTTTAATTTTTAATAAAAACAACAATCTCACATCCACCTTATAGCTCCTTTGCTAATGCACATAAAAGAATTATATTACCATATAAAGTATCAACTCTCATCAAATCTTAATGACTCTTTTTAAAATAAATAATCCACAAACTAAAACTTATACCTCCCTCAAAGCATTCACTCCAAACCTTCTAAATTTCACCAAAAATGTACCTTTCACCACCATGGGGAATCGATCCCTTTAACTAGTAGTGCCCTAGCTTTTATATTTCGACCGGATGCGCTATTATAGCGAATAGGAAATTTTGGGCACAAAATAATTTTTGTACCCTAGTTTTTATATTTCAACCGGATGCGCTACAACAGCGCATGGAACATTTTGGTCACAAAATAATTTTTTTACCTTTCATAGCTCGCCTTCAAACATTGATAAAAGGACTAACCGAAGCCGAGAAGATCTGAGGTCTTTTGAACTTGAGACCTCACTTCTTCAGCACAGCTTAACAAGCAATTTGACTAACTTGTCGTACGGAATCAACAGGGCGACTAGGATATTTATATCCTCCAAAATGCACACTGTTAGATTACACTTTATTTGACTGAAACTTCTCTGTGAATCACATAGGTTGCAAACATTATCGATCTGAAACCTCTTCCTCGAAACTCGCTTTTACTTTGTCCTTTCTCCACGTGGTTACAAATGAAATGCAACCTTTGCTCTCTTAATTTCAAAATCAAATCACTCATCAAATTCCATGCTTAGCTTCACATTTATCGATCATCGAAAAAAAATTTGCTCGTTGTTCACTTGTTTTCTTCTGTCTTCGATTATCGAGTGAGTGTGTAGATAGTTTTTTAATTATCTCATCGATCCCATAAATCTTTTACCTTATGAAACCTTTTTCACTTTTTATATACATCAAGACACTTGAATTAAAACCGTCAGCACTTGAAGTATGGTGCCACGAATGGCGTCGGCGCATTTAAATATGACATCGGGTCCTTTAATATTGGTTTAACACTTTATGGTGTTAGATACTATAATCACCTTTGGGCCATAACAATTAAAACTTTAATTTAAAATATTTAAATATTAAATTATTTAAATATTTTTAAATCAAATAACTTGTTGGCTATGGTTTCAAATATGGGCAACCAAACCTTCTTTAAACCTTTAATTCGACAACTTAGAACCCATGGTCAAATGTGTTGGAGAGAACCTTGGATAATGTTTTTATAGCACATTAACTTTTGACATCAATGACCTTGCAACTTTGACATCAATGACAACTCAATAAACTCAAATTTCCAACACAAGTGTTGGTAGGGCATAGGATTAAGAGTCTAATCATACATGCATGTTGTAATGTATTTAAATTAAGGTTTATTGTGTTGAGTAATTGTTAGTTATGACATTTATATTTCATGTTTGACTCTTAGTCTTAGTCCTTAGTAGCAGTACTTGATTTGCATAGATGGATATTTATGTATCTGACGGAAGTCTCAAGATACCCTCTTGCCTCATCTCTGATGGTTGGGGCAAGAAGGGATGTTTATACATCTACCCATTATATGGAGGGCTCAGGTTGTCCATTAACCTAAATGTTTACTTCTAAATTCAATTTTGAGGATGTACGTGCATTGAGAATGCTACTTCTTAGTACCCCTATAAACATTGGTGCTGAAGAAATGTCATTTGCAAAGCCTATGTCATCAATACTTGGTATGAATTTTGCACCACATCTGGTATATATATCAATGAAATTATTCATAAAATTATCACAGGCAAATTTATAATTTCTAGTTTTGGGGATTCATACCCATTCAATCCCATTTGGAACTTCTAAGCCAAGATATACTCTAAGTAGATTGGAAATAGTAAATTGCTTTGACTTCTTTCAATATTGTACCAATTGGTTTAAAAAGTTAATAGCTTTCTCAAAGTCTCTACTGCTAACATATATGCCACTGAGTTTTTTATATTGTTATTGATGTATTGTTATATTATGGTTAGATTTAAATAATGGTATCTACGTATTATCCCATTTTTGCTTGTACTTATTCCAATGGACATTAGCAATGTACATATTTTATTTTGACTTTCATGGGTGGGAACCCCAATAGAAGTTCCTTTGAATTGAACCCCCAAAAAAGCATCAAATTGAGAAACTACATGTGAAGTTAGCAAAATATATTCAACACATTTTTATTTAGAAAATTGTATTCTTAAATTCACAATCCATGTAGATAAGAACTGGTGAGGACTTGTTTCTTTTATTTGATAATAAACAAATATTATAGCAACTTCATTACATAGGCCACATTAGATAAAAGGATTCTAGAAACAAAGACAACATAATGCATGAAATTTAAACCAATACCTACAAAGATCTAAATTTACACCTACACCCAATTGTATGCAAGAACCCAGAGTAGGGCTACAACCTCCATAATTCTCACAACCCCTACCTATTACAGTATCAACACTGTTTAATTTTACCTCTGGATGCCATCCAAAAGAACAAGCTTTAATACACAACAACCCCAAGCACAATTGAAACCATAAAATTTGCTCTTTGGGATTCAAAACGGGTATAATTTAACCTTGTAGTTGAGTAACAAGCCTTAGATTAGCAGTAAATTGTACCACCTAGAAAATATCAACCATCCTAGATTTCCCCACATACATATTGGATCAGTAACATTAACATCCATAAAATTCAACTTGAACACAACATTAGTATTAGGTTCATCTACACATCACAAAGTTCAATAACACTCAACAACTCTGGTGACCAGAGCATTTTAAACCAAAACTATTGAAAAAAACATAATAGAAAGAGACTCATAAAACAAAATAAAAAATAAAAACTTAAGAAACATAAAAATAGTTACCCCTTTGTATTCCTTTCCTTGAAATTTACTTTTATATTACCTAGACAAAACAAATGACTGACATTACAATTTTTCAATAACAACTATGTGGTCCCTCAAGGGTATAACTGTATCATCAAACTTATTTATGGTTGTTCCTAATATTTTTGTAATGAAATGTTGCTAAAGCAACTCTAATGATATATGAGAATCAATATACATAAGTCGAAACCTTACACACATGGGATTATATATGTGTTACTTTTCTTAATCCAAAAAATAAATCAATTACAAAAGATATATGTTTCCCAATATGAATATATGAATGAAATTAACATATAGTTGTTCTCTCGAATAAGGACCACACATATATTCATGAGTATTAACATACATCCAACCTCTTAGAGTTGTTGACTATGCATATTTGTTATTATTATTTTCTTGATTTTCTTTGTTTGTAGTAACATAACTTCTTGAGATAGTTCCAGCATTGACGTACATATTGTTTGTATCTGTTGGTGCAAAAAAAGACATCATACGAGATAGAGGTACACCTAGAGGTTTCTGCCCAGCATTGAACGATCACTAGCCCAATATGGGTAGAATCAATCAATATTTAGAGAAGTTCAGCTCCTGAGGTTCAAGCTACCTATGCTATAAAGGAAAAAAGGGGGAAAAGAGAGCGAGAGAAAATAAATAAGATCGTAGCCAAACCTGACAATGATGGAATGTGTCTACATCAAGACACACTCCTCCATCATCACCAGTGCAAACAACAATGAACCACCTAACATATCAACCCACCCCTCCTATCACTTCTCCTTTAGCTCGACGTGTAGGGTTGAATTCCAAAACTAGTAGGAAGGTGCATGAAATCCAGGCAATAGAATTAGAGTGCTCCTACCCAAATGACTTTAGTAGAAATAAACCCTAACACTCAATGGTGAAAATGAATTCTATAACCACCCAATTGAACTTTTGAAATTTGGATAGCAAAATTAATGGACCAACTTAGACAACCATAGAAAAAATAAATGCTCACACAAAGGCAAAAATAGAATGACATACAGATTGAGAGATCAAACAGTGATTACTATTATTTACAAGCAATAGAGGATTACATATGAATTGTAAAGGCCATAGAGCCACCCTTTAGAATGGTAAACATTCCACTATTTATAGAATATTTTTCAATGCATTTGAATTACAAGCATTAATGGCGATCGATAAAAAATCCTATCGGATCAGTCGAAGGATCTGTTGATGCTTTGTTCTAGGAGGGTTGGAGGTTTTTCAGAGGGATTTAGGTGCTTCTACATCAATCCAGACCCTAGATCATTATGACATTCTTATTGGGCCATAAATATATCTTACCCCTTAGTACCATAAGAAGGCCCAAAATTGATTACCTATGAAGCCATGTATTTCAAATTATATGTTTCACGCCCATCAACTAGATGTACGAGGTAGCCAAGACCATTAATAATCACTCTAGAGGATCCTTGTAGCTTCCATCATGTTGTATGATAATCTTAGCTTTGGACAGGTTTTTTGGGTAGACTTTTATTGCACCAACCTCCCAGTATTCCACTCATCATATTCTAGCACAAATAGAAGATCGAGTTTTGGACCATTAGTGTCGTTTTCCCAAAGTTTTGTCCAGTTGAGTGGATGGGAACTAGGGAATTGTAATTCCATTACCTTAGTCCGATATTTTTGCCTAGATAATTTGAGGTCCCATTATTCCATCTAATAATGAAGGCAGGGATTTTGGATCCAGGTTGAGCACTCACTTTCCCATTTCTCTATCCATCCCTTTAATGCTTCAAAATTGGGTAGTTTTCCTGGCTAACATCTTGCCAAAAGGAAAGAGTGGGTGAAGAGGTGCCAAAATTGATCCACACTCTTGACGACTTACAGGGGATTTCCACTTGCAGGAAATAAGAACCTGAATAACATTCTTCCTTCGTAAAGCAAGATATAAAAGGTGAGGAACAAATACTAGGACAAAAAGAATAAACTATGAATAGGGATAGCCATAGAAAAGGTACCAGATGAAAAGGAGGGAACAGGAAGGGCAAAATCAGGCATAATATAGTGGAGAATAGAAGTAGAAAGAAGGAATAAGAGGAGAAAAATAAGCGCAGGGAGAGAAAATTTTAGGGAATAGACAAGGAGGAAGGGGAGAGAGAGAGAGAATCAGGGTAGGAAGGCAACAAAAGAGAGAGTGGCCTTAAAGAGAACCTCTCAAAGAAGACCTACATTGATATACTCCTTTATGGCTCGAGGTATTTTCAAGAATAGACAAAATGCCAAAGATATTTGTCTATGCTGATATAGCCCTTATTTCTTACACAATTCAACAAGAATTTTCTCAGCTTGTCAGAACACATCTTGGAACCTTTGTTCACACTCTTGAGTCAATTGATTACTGAATTATCAGGGGTGTGCACAAGACCATTTATAGAGAAATTTCTATTGAGTTATGTACTTGCTTTGAAATATTTATCCTGATGCGTATCTTGACCATACGAGCTAAGTTGTACTTGTTATATCAGCTTGTGAGATTTTGAGAGAGTAGTCCATTGGGCTACAAAGTCACAAGATTAAGAGGAGAAGAAAGAACACTTAAGAAAGATATGCCAACCAAAAATTATTCTTCTTATTAAAAGTGGATCTCCTTGAGTGATTTCAATAATCATGCAGACTTACAATCCACATCCTTTATTTATTTGTTGGCCTATTTACACAAAATTGTGGCACCACTGGCACGCCACTCCATGATACTTCTCTACCATTTATTCGGTAAACTTGCAATGTTCAAACTAAATAACACAAAATTTTAGTTGCTCCATGTGATTGATTTGGCCTTACGAGCTTGATGTTGCTTTCAACCTGAGAAACTTCGTGTTCTGAAGATAGACCATTCATGTAGGAACTGCCTTTACTACTCCAGCCCATGTTTGGGATGTCATCTCTTCTAGAAGTGGATACCAAAATCGTACCTTGTATGGGTCTGAGACACCTAAAATACATCATGTTTAGGAGACTACCCATATGGACATATTCATAGACCATATGAATCCTCTTGGATCTCTCCAAGAGCAAGTAGTGGTTCTAACCACTCAAACAGGGTAGTTCTAGCCCATCTAGGCTTGGTCATGCTCAAGTAGAGCAGCTGCCACACCTGGCCGCTGAAGACTACAATGACCACATCTAGCCACTGGACCTGATAACAGCTAGCACTATGCAAAGTTTGGCCATGAAAATGGGCCCAGATCACGTAGTCTGATTGCACCTTTGCATTTTTTATGGGTGGATTTTTGCGAGGAACTCCCTGAGTTCCTCCTAACTATCCTTTCAATGCCAGTTTGTGACTGATGCTTCCCACCCGGGATGACCAGTCGCATGAGATTTGGATTGAAGCTTCTCCAAGAAGCTAAGGTCTAGATCTGGAAGAGAGGGAAGTCTACATATGGACTCTACCACAAAGAGCAAAAGATCCATAATTTTCATATTTTATGCAGTAAAGCCTTGTCAGATTAGAGAGCGCATCTATGAGCCCTTGAGGAGCAACTAAGTGATATCCGGTTGAGGAGAGACTATGCACCTAATATTCATATCAATTATTATTCACCAAAATTCCGTGTACCTGACACATCTAGCAGCCCTTGAACATCAATTTGAGCAGAGAACCTGGTGTTATAGCCCTTGGAGTGTGAGGAGAAAGGACTATTTTGTTGTCACTATCTTGGACAGTGGCCCGCAGGTAAAACCTAGGGTTTGACATTAGTTTTCTTTGTGCTAGCATTAGATTAGATTATTTTCTATTACAACAGTTATTCCTAGCGTAGATCTGATTTATAGTATGCATTTACATTATTGTTCTTTAAGACATGCCAGCATCTTTCATTAGCTTTATTGCATTTAATCATAGTATGTTCATTCATATTGCTTATCAGGTTTGATACTAACAACCTCATCTGGGGAGGTAGCCTAGACTACTAAGCATGTTTTGTTGTTTCCATGAATGTAGGTACAGGTCTACAAGATCGTA
The DNA here is from genome assembly GCA_028583015.1 of Wollemia nobilis. Lineage (NCBI taxonomy): Eukaryota > Viridiplantae > Streptophyta > Pinopsida > Araucariales > Araucariaceae > Wollemia > Wollemia nobilis. The sequence continues at coordinate 1,007,810 of JAQPPZ010014915.1, forward strand.
TCAAAGCATCAAGAGCACAAGGATCCCTCCAGGACCAGATCTGGAGAAGGAGGTATTTGTGAGCCCTCATACAAGTTCATGTGCAGGATCATGAAGCCTACGAAAGTGTACCTCCCCTTTGCAAGAGAATTTATTCCACCAACTGTTTCCCTGCTTGTAACTAATTATATCATAAAATGGGTATCCCTAAGAGGGATGAATATGTAACCGTGGATTGGAAATATCAATAAAAAGCATATTTATTTGTTTTCTTATTTATGTATTTTTTGCATGCTCATTCCTTTCAATTTGATATAATAAATAAATACGTTGCAAATCGGGTTGGTTGTGGTGCACGCTCCCCGGGGTCGCACAGATGGCAATCACGGTGGGACCCCCACCAGGTTTTATTTTTCAATCAATTTATTGACATTCATGGGTTTTTCTGTGTGCAGGTTTGGCCGCTCTGGTCGACAATGACCTGCAAGTCTTAGCCGCTTTGGTCGACAACAACTAGTTGATCTTAGCCATTGGCCAGGATAAGCTACTTTGGTTGACAGTGGCTAGCAGCAAAGTGCAACAAAAAATAGAATTTCCATCATCAGAGCGAGATTTGAGGTCGGTTTCATCCTCTATTTTCTCTGTGTTTTCTATCTACAACTTTTTATTTCCAAAAACAAGTGAAATCATAGCTTAATCAAGGAAATATAAAGAAAAATGGGAAAAGAAATTGCACTTGATGTTTCCTAGGACTTTCTTTAGTTTCTTTAAGCATTTCTAGGAACAATGGGTCTTTTCTTATAAGGTATACCCTAGTCTCCAACGTGCTAGGCTTTTGTGTGTTTATATTGCTTGCATGCGGCCCAACTAGTGGCCCTTAATTCATAAAATAGAATACATTCTTTGAAGATCATAAAATTTGAATACATACATCTTTCTGAAATAAAATATATTTTATCTTAGGCATATAGGAAAGATCATGCTTGTTTGGTGATGCACTTTGTTTACATGTAAGGTTAAAAAGAACCCCACACACATCATGTTTCATATTTAACATCAACAACGTTGGGCTCTCACATCCAACCTATTGATCGAGACAAACAGTGGAGGTCATTACCACTTGTTTTGCTCATGAGGAAAAGTATCATCGAGACTCGTCTATGGCCAAGATCAACCCAAGAACTTTCCTAACTGTGCAAAATAGCACACACTCCTCCTTGAGGAGTGTATCGTTGTGCACGAGATGTTGGATGAGGGTTGGTAGTACCTATTCTACCTCATCGAGTGTGTATTTCATCACCACATTCAGCTTGTGCGAGTATATAGGTGAAAACCTTAAACATATAAGTATACCATCCAACAAGAATGAAACACGATGAGAGTTAGGTTATATTTACAATGATTTAAAACACACTAAACAGTTTAGGGAACACATAAATCCTTAAAAGAGATAAACATCTACTTGTTTTGTTTGTGTGCTTTTGAATCTACCTAAGAAGCTGACTCATAAGTCACCACACAGAGCAACCACCCTCGGTCTAGCACCAAGGGGGAAGCTAATGCTCCATACACTTACATCCACACTAGCATTGAGCCACCCACCCATAGTGTCATTGAATTAAGTTTGACAAGTCTTAGGAGTGACAACTCAACCCTTGGAGGGACTCCTCAAGAAAGCCCAGCAAGAGAGCCACATCCTTTTTCCTCGTCACATAGACATGAGGAGGCCTCATGGCCTCTCTCATCACTCAGGCACATGAAGGCATCATGATATCCTTCATAACATAGGTATGAGGAGGTCTCAAGGCCTTCCTCATCATATAGACAAGTGGAGGCATCACAACCTCCCTCTTTACACTGACATGCAGAGGCATCACGACCTCCCTCATTGCACAGACATGCAGAGGCTTCAAGGCCTCTGTCATCATGCTAACATGAGGGGGAATCAAGACCTCCATAATCGCATAGGCATGCAGGGGTTGCAAGACCCCAAGTTTCACATGATACACATAGTACAGAAGCCCACTGAGGGGCAAGACCCTAGGGCTACGTTCAATCGTAGACCTAGGACATCCTACAGCCTCCTTTCATATGGGAGGATACCCTTGGACTATGAGCTCATTGGTGCCAATGGGACTCTGTGGGATCAACCGTGGAGAACCTAACAACTTGATGAGCTATATCGAGTTCTTTCGAGACTAACTCCTATAAGTATTGCTACCAAACATTCTACTTTAGGAATTTTGTGTAGCATAGCCACTAGACACACCAATGAACTAGGGGAAGCTTCAAAGTGACCCCATAGCACATACACTACTTCAGATCATGAGGGTACTCAACCCATAACATAATACACGAAACACATCGCTATAGTGGAATAGGGTAATATCATAGCAGGAGCCTCCCCTAGGAGCCTGAGCATTAGAACTCCTCGCACAAAGTTAAAGAGACATGAACCTTCAATAGCAGGTTGATCTGACCAAATACATAGGCTAGAGGAAGCATTGTGCATCAAGCGAGAGCGTGTAGAAACTCTTGAGAAATAGTATGGAAGGAAGAGGCACCTGTGTCTAAAAGAACAATGCTCAAGAGAGGAAATAGTTGAGCGCGAGGAGCTAGCATAGAGGTTTTCTCAAATAGATGCACACATAGATGGTGAGAGATACTGATATGAGGGACGTGTTAATTCTTAGTAGGATAGAAGCATTAGGTAAGGAAATGAACGTTCTCACCACACTTCACAACATCAACAACACCTGGACCTCAAAAAAACACAATTCAATGAGGAAAGGGTAGGGATGGAAGACCAAGAATAGATGTACCCTGATATTCCATCCATGGTTATGGGAGATGAGTATAGATGCCCAAACCGGGACAATACAGGGTTACCTCCCTTACCACCACAAGCAAACCTTCAGGAACATAAAATTATTTTCTCGAAGGCATACCAGACACTCGTCAAGAGAGTCAAGTCTCTTGAGAAGTAGGACACGAGACAATAAAAGTCGATATTGAGCAAGATACATAACCAACCTTTGTGCCCCTCAGTCCCGAGTCTTGTATATCCTAGGTACTTTGATATGCCTAGGCTAGATAATTTTAAGGGTGAAGGAGACACACAAGAACACGTGATCAAATTCATGAACATGTGCTTCCACCTTGAGAAGAATGACGTCCTACTACTGAGGATACTCATCATGATGCTCTTGGGTGCAACAACTCAATGGTTCAACCAGTTATCCAAGCATAGCATCACAAATTTTGAGAAACTGGTGAATGCGTTCCTTGAATGCTTCTCCTTTGGTGCTAAGAAGAAGGTGAACCTATCTGATCTGGCCAACTTGAAGTAGTATGATGATGAGCCAGTGATGGACTATGGGGATAGGTGGAGAAAAATCATGGCAAAACTATCATCTACGTCCTCATAGAAGAGCTCATCTGAATATTCATGAAGAGCTACACAAAGCACATATCTTTGCTATTGTAGTTGTAGAAATATGAATAATTCAAAGAAGCCTTGGCTTAAGCCAAGATTATTGAAGACATTAAGGTCGATGAGGGAGACCTCAAGCTCCACAACAAGAAATAATGGAGCAAGAATAATCATAATAACAAGAATAAGCAAAAGCAGACCAAGCCTGCTCAGGTTAATCAGGTTGTGTTGGCCACACCGAAGAAGGAAAATTGATAGCAACCCTAGAATTATCAGGCTCACCCTCCACCGTCCAACTATGATACTAAGAACAACTAGGGCCAAAAAAAAGAGTGTCGCCCACCTATTATATCATGCCTCTAAATGAATTGATGTAGTCAATATTTATCAGTTTAATGAGGCACAGAGGATAAGGTTTCCTAACATACAACTCCTTAACCCTAATCATCCCAAGCCAAAGGGATATAGGGAAGATCAACACTGCCCATATCATAGGATACAGGGGCATGGTATCAAGAATTGTATTAGATTCAAGAATGTTGTGTGAAACATGATTGAAAAGGGAGAGTTAAGAGTTGACAACCCGCTAGCTTTCACTAATAGGGATATGGAAATATTCAGAAACCCATTGCCCAATCATGAGGTCCCTAGAAATTAGGACACCCAAGTCAACTAGTCTAATTTGAGCCACCTATTTAGGGATGCATTAGAATGGTTGAGTTAGTTAACGTGGCAACCATGATTTGGAGATATGGGTAACCATAGCCTCTAGCAAATCCCATTAATATCCTAGTTACACCTTGGTAGAGATAGGTGCAGGAAAATACTCCAGGTCCACTAGAAAGACCTATGGTAACTGTTCAGAGTAGACTATAAAAAATCTACAAATGACTTTAGGTAAGTTGTCCATTTACGAGATTATACAACATTTCCCTATGCACAGGGAGACTCTAATGGATATTTTTAGATAAATAGAGCTCTAGCCCTAGAACCCAGATGCGTTCACATATTTTGTGGGGTAAGTACAATAGTGCCAATAGCCTATAATTCATTTTTATGATCATAAAATTTAGGTGGTCCCTACTGCCTTAGTAGACCCGCATTTGCACATTATTGCTTCAATCAATGACATGCCATTCAAGCGGGTTCTGATTGATATAAGCTCATCAATCAACATCATCACTACCAAGGCTATAGGGAATTTGAAGATCCCTAAGTCAAATATTGTCTCGAATTTCTACACGCTTAGGGCTTTCAACAATGTTTTATGCTCCACCGTGGGCACAATCATTTTGCCTATAAAGGTAGGACATAAGACCATCCTCATGATGTATCATGTTTTAGAAGGGGTGATTCAATATAAAATCCTTCTAGGGTGTCCTTAGATCAAGGAAATGCAGTGCGTACCATCAATCTTGCACCAATGCATAAAGTATGTGCATGAGGGACAAGTTTATGTGGTTTCATCCGATGAAGAGTCGTTCAAGTACGTGCATCAAGTTGACTTGTCGGGGGACTTTTTCCTTCCATAAATGCACTTGTACATAAGACCTTCATCCCCAACCACGCATCCAAGAAGCAAAAGCAAATTAGTGCGAGGTGACCCATCCACGTCGGTACCACCTCCTACATCCAAAGCTACTGGCATTGTTGAAAAGCCTTTGAAGTATAAGGTAAAAGATAAACAGAATCTGAAGGCACCCCTAATGGAGGAAGGACCCAAGGAGCTTTTGATCATAGCAGCTGTAGAAATCCCTAATCCCATGGAGGAGGAACCTTCCCAAGAAATAGTTGAGGAGGTACCTCAACCTGCCTTGCCTACATCATCAACAACATCATTTGCACCCCAGGTGATAATTCACGTAGCCAAAACAACACTAGGTGAATATCTTGGGCAAAATGTAACTTTCATGCCAATCATTGAGTCTGCACAAGACATGGGATGACCAAGAGTCCCAAATCTTCTAGTAGGGATAGTGGTTCCCCTAGGGGTTCCACCCAACCAAACAAATTTTATATATGCTGGTCTAGATTACACCCATACTACTCTTGATCTAGAAAGGGATGAGGATGAGCCATTCACAATGAATGTTCATTACTTATCGAATCCCAAATTCGCTCTAAAGTACTTTGAGAAGTGTCACTGGCAAGGCTATGGCCTAGGCCTATATGAGCAAGGGCACCGAATACCATTTCAACTGCAGTACCAATTACCTACTGATAGGTGCAATTTAGGCTATCAAATACGAAGTCATGATGACTCTATGGAAGCATCCCTAGACAGGCTAAGCATCAAATTTGGGGAGGACATCGATTGGAATCCCTATCAAACCCCTGGAAAAAATTACTTGGGTGACGGATGGGTGTCGATGGTCAATGTCGCACCACCTTACCAGTATCACCCCTATGGGAGGAAGAGCCAATGCATGGATATGAGCGAGAGGAGTATAACTATGTCCCAATCGAGGATGAAGATGATGTCATCCTAGCCTATCATGGGCCTCGATATGTGCAAAACATTGCTTGGATAGGCCGCATAGAGAGTGGGTACATATCATATGAGAGTGAATACATCTCAAATGAGGATGGATACATGTCAAATGAGAGTGGCTAAGAGACATAAGATTCAATTGAGATGGCCTTCATAAGACATGCATGACAATTGGTAGGGCCCATAGTAAATGCCAAAATATTATTCATAAACGATGATGATTATGAAGATGAGACTGAAATGGCCTATCTTAGGTATCAATAGGTAATCCAACACTTGATCTTAGTGCTAGAAACAAATGCCAATGGTTTCTTTATAAGCGATGATGAATTTGAGGATGAGATCGAGATGGCTTATCTTAGGCCTTGACACTTGCATCCAGTTGATCTGCTTGTGGGCAAGAATGAGGGTTTTCCTACAAGCAATGATGGCTTTGAGAATGAAGCCGAGAGGGCTTACCTTGAGCTCCACTTCCAACAAGTCAATCTGCTTGTTGAAATAGAAGCGTTACTTCGCACCATAGATCATAACCTTCGTTTCCTAGGAAGACCAGTAAACCTAGATGCCATCCATCACATGGTCAACCCGAATTCACAAACATTTAGATAGAAATTGTTACCTAATGATCCCATCATCTCATCTATCCATAGATTGGATCCTGAGATCCCTATGCCCCCAAAGCCTCATCATGAGTATGGAGGGTACACCTTTGATATAGATCTTCACCCACATGGTCCTAGAGATTTCATTCCATCCATCAACATGATCTCTATTAATTTTACCACTCCACTCCATGACCCATTAGATCTGTCAAAACCATTGTGTCTTAATGTAGACGTTATTGATTGGGAGCTTTGATTCACCTCTCAAACCTGAAGATTTCTTCCCTAATGAAGAAATGCTACAACCATTTCATTTTGCACCAGGATGCACACGATGTAGATCACACTGGTTTTGACCCCGAATCAGTGGGAACTATAAATCTAGTAGATGACATTCATTTAATTGCTACTCCTCACCAGCTTGAGGAGGGGTCACATATGGCAATAGAGGAAAATTTTGAGGTGGACATCAATAATGATCCTTCTCAACCAAATAAAGTCAAGTTTAGAGAAAGCTTATCTCCAGAAGAACAGACCATCATAATTTATCTACTGAAAGAGAGGCCAAATCTCTTTGCTTGTACCTACAAATACATGTCGAGGTTGGATCCAAAATTAGTTTTCCATAATCTGTAAAGCCAAAGACTTCTTAAAGAAGGAACCTTGGGTGTCCCTCATCTCACAAGGTGCTATAGATAATGGTACCACTATTCACCACAAGGTTGTTTCTCAATCTACATTCATGCAAATTGAAGCATAGGAGGAATGAGCCATCTTATCTATCGAGGTTTGAGCCTATCAGGATTGGCTATCCCAGTTACAAGACTTCCTTAGGCTTGGAATTGTCCCATAGGGACTGTCACGTGCCGAAATATGAGCATTCAAGAAAAAATGACAAGATATGTCTTTCTATGAGGCATATTGTATCGTCGAAGCTACGATGGAATCCTCCTACATTGCTTAGAGCCCTAATAATTAGCTTGGATGATTTCATAAGCTCATGAAGGTACATGTCGTGGCCACTTCAACGGCATGGCCATTGTTAAGTGCATCTTTCGAATGGGTTATTACTAGCCCACCATGGAGAAGTATTATTGCGAGTATGTCAAGAAGTGAGTTAAATGCTAGTAGCATGCAAACCTAACGCACTTGCCATCTCAAGCCTTACAACCCATTCAGGAGGCTTGGCCATTTTCTCATTGGGGTTTCGATCTGATTGGAAATATTTCTCCCCCATATTTAGGTTGACACACGTTCATATTAACGACCACTGAGTACTTCACCAAATGGGTAGAAGTGGTCCCATTAACCTCAACAATTGGTCCTCATATTTTGGAGTTCATACTTCACAATATCATCTGTCATTTTGGATTACCCTTCAAGATAATCTCGAATAATGGTCTGTCATTCAAAAATAAAAATGTGCAATATTTAACGACCAAATACAACATTCAACATAGTTTTATGACGCCATACTATCTACAGGAAAATGGGCAAGCAAAGGCTTCAAACAAGATAATAGTAGCTATCTTAAAGAATATGGTGAAAGAAAATCATAAGGATTATCATTTGCAATTGCCCTTGGCATTATGGGCTTACAGTACTAGCATACGGATTCCCACTAGGGCAACATCATTTTTTCTTGTATATGGAATTGAGGCCATTATGCCCTTAGAGTTGGAAATCCCAACATTGTGTGTCACATTGAAAGAGTTCATCAATGACGACACTGCACGGTAAGCTCACCTGGATCAATTGACTCTTCTGGATGAACATCATATTAATGCTCTTGAGCATCTTCACGTTTACCAAGATAATATAACACGAGCTTATAACAATAAATTCCATATAAGAGACTTTAAATTTGGAGATCTTGTTCTTAAAGAAAACCAGTAGAACTCAAATTCTATCATCGCATGTACGAGATAAATTTACAGCCAATTGGATAGGTCCCTATATCATCTCTAAGAAGATTGGACCTAGGGCATATCACCTAACAATGCTATAGGGTGTTGAGGAGCCAGAGCCTCTCAACATCATTCATTTAAAGGTTTTTCACACATAAATTAGCAAAATATCAAAAACATTCAAATAAATTTCAAAAGTTTCAAAAATAATAGAAATCATAAAAATCCAAAAAAATAAAAAAATATCAAAATAAAAAACAAAAGCTGCAAAGGCATCTTAAAGTCCTTTGATCAACTCACAAAAGCTCCAAATGTGTCTTAAAGCCCTTTGGTCAAATCACAAATGCTCCAAAGGTATCTTAAAGCCCTTTTGTCAAATCACAAAAGCCCCAAAGGCACCATAAGCCCTTTGGTCAAAAGCAAAACATAAAAACACCAAAAACATTCATAATAATCAAAACACAAAAAAAAATTGAAAGCATCAAAAATACAAAAACATCTGCATTTCGTATTTACATTTACTTAGTTACATTGCATTAGACATTACCATCCATTACATTTGCATTAGATACATTTGTGTTCACAATATTACAAACGACGCCACATTTGTACATCAATCATGCATCTTCAAAATTCATTATTAGTCATCACCCATGTGTGTAACTGTATTTTTCAACACAACCCCTCCTGTTGCTATAAGGAATATACTAGGATTTTTTGATCACTCAGCCATACCTAGTGGTTTTATCAAACTTTTTAGAAAGTTATCTTAGCTTTTAATAGGTGATGTTTAGTTTTGATAACACCTAGTATATTTCAAAATCCTATCACTAATTAGAACAATAAAATCCTACATAGAACAAGGGAAATATGAACACTGCGAAGCGGTATTAGGTATCCTAAAGTGAAAATTTTATCTTGCTCATCCCCTTGTGTGGCCAGTTTGAAAATGCTAAGAATTGGCAAAAGGACAAGTTCACCCTACCCAAAGAAATCCCTTGCTTTAATCAAAATAAGCAAAAATTTTGAACAAAGCAAAATTCAAAAGCAAAATAAACAGTGATTATTATCACTACATAAATCCCTTACTTAAAAGAAAAAAACAAAAATTCAAAATAAATAGTGATTTTCATCATTAAGCATGAGCAAGTATCCCAAATAAATATGAAGAAAAAAAGGGAGTATTGAACTTGAATCCTTGGAATTCTCAACATGAACGAGCCTTATGCACAACGATATGTCTATCACATTAGCATCTTGCTTTTGTACAGACCAATGTTTGCATGTGGAAGAGCTAGCTTTAGGTAACCTGTACTGCCTAAGGGTCTAATCCAAATGAGTCCAACTTAGGATCAGGATAAACATTTGAGGATCCCTAATACAATAATGGGCTGAATGAATCCCACCTAGCACTGGGGTATGCTTATGTTCTATCTAATATATTCATTTGCACACATAGGGATAATGAATATCTAGATATTCATAACAAAAAATTTATCCTTCAGAAGCTCTGTATGATCAGTATACAACTTTTGATGAAGCAACTAGGGTATTTGAGTCTCATGGAAAACCTCAAAAATCCCCTCATAGCAACAATTTATATCATCACTCGCATAATCCACTTTCTTGAGGAGGTTCTTTCATTAAAGATTCATCCATGAAATATGATAGATACCAGATGAATGTCAACAATGATATTTAGATGGCCACTAACTATTTTTTGCATATCCTATTAAGTATAGATCAAGAAAGTAAATACATATCACACCATCTCACCTCACATTTGGATGTTTAAATGAGTAATTCTTATTACAAGAGTTATTATTTATTCATGATTTTTATACATTTTGTGGTGTCGCCCATTATATTGATAAACTCATATCACATCATACCATATGTTTTAAGTAATTAAAGCATAACAGGGTCATTTACATTAAATCATCATCATAATGCATTCCACACATTTCAATTATCATATCATCACAACATAAGTTAGATACACACAAATAAATAAATAATATAAAAATGTATTTAACATAAGCATTGCATCCATATATGAATCCATCATCATAATGCATCCACACATATAGACCACATCATCTAAAGCTTACATCTATCATATAGCTAAATGCATACGAATACATCACATCATGTAGCATAAAATCATAAAAACATAATAATAAACATAAAAATATAATCATAAAAGATACACATAATGAGTTTCAAAATCTATGTCATATAAATGTGTGTCAAATAAGTACATGTACGTATAAAAATCGCCATAAGTCTATAATCATGTAGGTCTACTAATATTACACTCAAAGCAATACAAGATGCCCAAAAATCCATAGTGCTCAAGAGTGTCCTGCACCACTAGCATCGCCTCTGCCCTCAATGCCCCCTCTAGGAGGCGACATAGAACTGGCACCCCTAGTCCACTCCATTCGAGACCTGGTCTTGTGGCTCAACTGAGCTGATGACTGCCCTAAAGTACTTTGATCAGTCCTCTGTGACTCTCCTACCATATACCTCTCTAGCAGGTGGTCTCCTCGAAGCCTGACCTCATGCTCCAGTACCAGTATATAGGATGCATCTAGGGTGCACTGCTCCAAGTCGTCTACTAAAATCCCATGCAAGTGCTGGATATCTACACCTATGTCTAAACCACCATGTCCCTGAGGCACTATAATAGCTGGCACAACTAGTCCCTAAGCAACACCCCTATCGGTAGTAAGCTGATCTACCCTAGCCTATAGTGTGGTTTGCTCTACCTCGAGGTGGTGAACCTGAGCCTAAAACCTGGCAATGGTGGCATTCCTTCTACTGCACTCGAATCTAAGATATTTGCATCTCAGCCTCAACCTTATGCAACTGAGCCCAGAGAGGGGACTCTTGCTCCTTAGGAGCTAACTCCTCCTTCTCCTCAGGGGCAACCTGCTCCTCATCCACCTGTTTCTATGCTTCCTACTGCCCTGCCTACCCCTAATCATCTATTTGAGCCCACACTCGGTGCCCATCCAGATCCTCAAAATTTGACTCATCCAAAGTCTACCCTAGCCAACTGCCACCGTATCACAATCGCGTACCTTACCAGCGGGTATATGCCTTTATAAATTTAGTATCAGCCACGTCAGGATCAACTATAGGATGGTCATCCTCCTCTAGAACTATTGTAACTCGAGGTGGTGGAAGAATTCTCTCTAGAGAAATCCAATGGTATACAACTAGCTTGAGAGGGATATCCTATTGGATGTCAAAATGCCTAAGCATCCAAGAATAGTAGAGAATTTTTGATGTCATTTTTGTGGCTAATAACCGATCGATCGTGTCAAGTACGATATGTGAAGCTAGTTGGGTCCTCCCAGTTATGGCAATCATGATAGGGCCTCCAAATGATGTCAATGGCCTACAAGTTGGTCAGGAAGGTCGTGTAATGGGAATGCTCTCCTACAAAAGGTTGAGTCTTGTGCTCCTCGAGCACTCTGGACCACCTGGATCCATAGCACTGGGTATCATCATCTACAACAGGGATCTCCATCGAAAGTCCTTTTGGGTGATCCACCATAATATTCTCCCATCCCCATATCTAGAGGAGGAAGATGAAATAAACACTGGCCCATTACGACACTAAATATGGTACAACCTGTCATAGTACTACACCAACAATGCGCTTCCCCAAGCATAGATGATAGGTGCCTCGCTATCAATCAAGTCCTGTACCATCACCAAGAGATTCCATGGGAACATCACTCTAGAGTAGTTAGGTATAAGGATGTTACAAATCACCATCAATAATATAATGTGCCTCCAGGAGAAGACATGCTTTTGGTACCACCGGGTAACCAAAATCCTGTCAGAATGAGTATCTCGAATGACAGCAATGGCATGTCTCCTGAAGACCCTAGCGAACACCACATCTATAGCACTAGAGACAATGGGCAATCCATCAAAAGGGATCCAGAAGATCCTGTAGATGTCCTCTAGGGTGATCATCATCTCACTAGTAGGGAGATGGAAGGTATTAGTCATGGAGTCCCATCTATGGGCCAGAGCAGTGAGGTAAGCCCGATCCGACATGATCGTCGAAAGCCTAGTGACATACTAGAGCCCGCAAGCATCAAGCCACTCCTAGTCTGTGTTATCTAGGAGAGGAAGAAGATCCTCAAGTAGCTTCGGGTCCCAAGCTTGAGCAGATAAAATCTAAATAGTGTAAAATAAATGCCTAAGTCAAATGCACTAACAAACTAATAAATGCATAAATCCTAAAAATGGTGCAAGATAATCTAAGATAAGACTAATGCGTCAAGCATAATGACTAAGTGCACCTAATAATCTAAAAACATCAAATATTACACTTCAAATTTTGAAAAAAATTAATTAAATTACTTTAAAATTCAAAAATATTAGTAATAAACCTAAGGCTACTTGGTCGCTCATGCCAGAAGCGGCCACTAAGCAGTCACTGAAGCTAGAAGTGGCCAAGTTCCAATGGCTAAAAATATAACTATTGGAGTTCAAGTTGGTCACTGACAGTGAAAGCGGCCAACTGCAGACTAAGCTAGTCGTTCTGAGCGGCAGTGGCCAGCGGGCGACAAGCCAATGATGTTTCCCTTAGGCCCAAAAATCACAAAAAAATTACAAAATTCCTAAAAAATAAGGAAATCCATCTGTTAAAGCCCTAAACTAGTCCTATCTACTGGTTTAGTTCATTTCCAATAGGGTTAATGAGGTTCCTTTACCAAATTGTTTAGTTAGGTTCATTTTACCACATTGAAAAAAGAGGGGGTTAGGGTTTATAAAGGTACTCATGTAGCTTCGGCTCCTCCGCTGGTCGAAGCTTCCCCTTGCTCGGCCATCGTGTCCACTCAATAGAGAACTTGACAACACTCTGTGTCGCAATCATACAATCACACCTCAGAGCTCCACAAGCACAAATTGACAACTAGAAATAATGGGGTGAAAAACCCTAAATTTTAAATGTATATTTTCCCTTTTTTTCTTGACCACTGCTGGGTTCAACGACACAAAAATTTTAGCCGTTGGACCTGACAGCTGCCAAGAAGCAGTAATTGGGGGTCACTGGACCTGACAATGTCTAGAAAATAAGGAGAAATTTTGTCAATTTCTCACCACAGAGCACCTCAAAATAGGCCATAAAGCACACTTGTCAGTCCAAGGCAACCAAAATAAGCATAAATACCAAAAAAATTACATATATCAAAATCCAAAAACATCATAAAATCCAAAATTAAAAATCAAATAACAAAAAAATCCCAATTGAGCCTTGTATTTAGTTATTTTCCCTATACACTTGGCGATTGCAGTGACTAGCGCTCCATGCAATTAGGCAAGATGAGCAAATTACCATAAGGTCACTTGGGGAAAAATAGTTATGGTAAAATTGAGATGCTTCACTTCTAACCCGAAGAAGGCCATGATGGCTGGACCGCCCCATGGGAGTGAGGATCCATCTCATTTCTCCTATAGAAAATAGTGATTCAACACAAGCTAAAATAGAATTGCTATCACCTTGATTCTCTAAGAAGACCATTGTGGTCGGACCGCCCCATGGGATAGAGATGTGCAATTACCAAAAGGGGTTGAAATCACACCTGGATGGTAATAACCCTATAACAACAAAAGCAACCATCTAAAGAAGTCCAAATAATTCATTTTGGTTAAGTGACTCATCGCTTTATTAATTGTCCTTTCCTCATTGACTCATTGCTTGAGGGGGTAGTCAAAATTTTTAATAATCATAATCAAAGTCAATAAAATATCATCTCGATCATGTCAAAATTGCATTTGAGTTACGAATCATTGCCAACAACAATCATAAGCTTACCCTTTGCTGGGGAAAAAATCAAATATGACAATTAAGTTTGTAGATCTCCTTCGATTGGACCAATAGTAGTCCCAAACCTACCCGATTGTGTTTGAGGTACGAGTGCAAACTTCCACAAATTTAAGCCTTCAAATATGTTGGAAGCAATGGTTCTAGGATGTGCGCCCTCCCACATGACTGGGGCATCCAACATTGATCAGATAAATGATCATCATCCAACCTACAATGTGCCCTAGGTGGTCTATTTTTGCTCTATATTGTGAATTCTCACAACACATCCCAAAAAGGGGCATCTGTAGACACCTAAAACATGTCGTATTTAGGAGACTACCCATATGGACACATTCGCAAACCATATGAATCCTCTTGGATATCTCCAAGAGCAAGTAGTGGTCCTAACCACTCAAATAGGATAGTTCTAGCCCATCCATGCTTGGCCACTCTCAAGCAGAATGGCTGCCACACCTGGTCGCTGAAGACTACAACAGCCACATCTAGCCATTGGACCTGATAGCGGCTAGCAACATGCACAGTATGGTCATGAAAAAGGGATTAGATCACGCAGTCTAACTGCATCTTTGCATTGTTTACGAGCAGATTTTGGTGAGGAACTCCCTGAGTTTCTCCTAATTGCCCCTTCAATGCCAGTTTGTGACTGATGCTTCCCACCCGGGATGGCCAGTCGCATGAGATTTGGATTGAAGCTTCTCCAGGAAGCCAAGGTCCAGATCTGGAAGAGAGGGAAGTCTACATATGGACTCTCCCATAAATAGCAAAAGATCCACAATTTTCAAAGTTTATGCAACAAAGCCTTGTCATATTGGAGAGCGCATCTACGAGCCCTTGAGGAGCAACAAAGTGTTGTATAGCTAAGGAGAGGCTACACACTCAAATATTCATTATTATTCACCATCATTCCATGTACCTGACACATATGATGACCCTTCAACATCAATTTGAGCAGAGAACCTGGTACTGAAACCCTTGGAGTGCGAGGAGAAAGGACTATTTCATGATCGCTGTCTTGGATAGTGGCCTGCAAGAAAAAACTAGGGTTTGACATTATATTTCTTTATGTTAGCATTAGATTAGATCATTTTATATTGCAACAGTTATTCCTAGCGTAGATATGATTTATAGTATGCATTTACATTATTTTTCTTTAAGATATGCTAGCATATTTTATTAGCTTTATTGCATTTAATCATAGTATGTTCATTCATCTTGCTTATCAGGTTTGATACTAACAACCTCATCTGGGGAGGCAGCCCGGACTACTAAGCGTGCTTTGTTGTTTCTATGAATGCAGGTACAAGTATACAGGATTGAATCAAAGCATCAAGAGCACAAGGATCCCTCCAGGACCAGATCTGGAGGAGGCATCTGTGAGCTCTCAGACAAGTTTGTGTGCGGGATTAGGAAGCCTGCAAAAGCGTATCTCCTCTTTGCGAGGAGATTTATTCCACCAGCTATTTCCCCACTTATAACTGATTGTATTATAAACTAGGTATCCCTTAGAGGGATGAATATGTAATCGTGGATTGAAAATATCAATAAAAAAAATATTTATTTATTTTCTTATTTACGTGTCTTTTGCATGCTCATTCCTTTCAATTTGATATAATAAATAAATACATTGCAAGTCAGATCAATTGCGGTGCACCCTCCCCCGGGTCACACAGGGTAAACTTACATTGTTACCCATAATTCATCCCTTTTGGGAGGGATATCAGTTCCCTTGTATTTTGACTGTTGTAAGAGATGGGAATGGTTTCAATAGAAGTGATTAGGGCATGATTCTTCTATTGCAACTTTGATTGATTCTAACCTAGATTTGCTTTTGGGTTGGGGGTGGATTCCATCTCTTACAATCTGGAGACTGGTGCATTATGGTATTGTTGCTCTTGTGAGGAACAAGTTATGATATTTCCTACCTTCAAAGGCAATTGACTGCTTTGGCTGCATGGCTCAGGGTACCGACTTTGTTTCCCCGTTCTGACATCTTGTTGTGTGCTAGGAAATATCAAGGGAGAAAGAGATGCAAACCTTGGATTTGGAGCAAAAAATATGATGGGTAGAAGCGGTTGAAAAGAATTTCTAGGAAGTTTGTTTGGTTGAACCAACATCCTCTATGCATAGGATGCTTCCTTAAAAAACTAAGGAAAGCATCTCTCTCCTAATTGCTGCACTAGGAGGTCTATGTAGGGATTGAAGGTGTAGACATAGTAAATGTATGCTTGGGTAGCAGATGGCCTGGCTTCATAGGGGATCCTCCTCCAAGTTCTGGTAAAGCGAACATTGAATTCAACCATGGATTCACTATCATCTTGCTTAATTAAAGCAATTTTCATGAGTAGGAGGAAGAGATATGTAGAAGCATCAAATGCATAGACAAATGCTTCTACAATGTCGGCCCATTTGTTGATGCTTCCATGCTCCAAAGTTCTGAACCATGATAATGCTCTTCCTTTTAGAGAAGAAGCAAGGAGCATGAGCATCACATTTTTAGAAGTAATACCATGAATCAAAGAGAGGGATGCTACATCCTGGCAGTGTTCATATGTAGCACTATAAGTACCATCATAAGTGGGGAGTGCTTTGAGAGCAGCCCTAGGAAAGTGTTACGGGATTGATATTTTTAGAGGACCTGCATCATTCCAGTTGGGTCATTTTGGTTGACCCATTAAATCATTGGTCCCTCAGAGCCTCTAGATTACATCACTAATATGGAGTTGCTATATGAACATATTTTCATCGCTTGCAAGGTCAGGGTTGTTCATCAAACCCTGGGTCCTTCAAGAAAAGAAAAAATTAAGCACAAAAAGGCAATTGAGTCGATGATGCAGATATGCTACATATTTGGAGTCACCAGGTGATTTTCCATGATCTAGGTAAACCAGAGAATCACCAGACTTTGGTTTCCTTAAACATAAAAACTCTAAGAGTTCCACAACAGAGTCACCAAAAACTATTGGAGTGAAAACAACACTGGATGAGCGAGAGGCACGCTCGGAGGTTCTCAACCAGCATTGAATGGTCGCTCGACTTAGGATAGATAAAATCGATCGATCTCCAAAGAAGTTAAGCTCCTAAGGTTCTAGATACCTACGTTGCAAAGGGAAAAGGGAGAAAAAGGAGTGAGAAAGAAAAAAAATAAGGCCATAGTCAAAATTAATAAGGATGAATGTGATTGCATCAAGATACACTCCTCCACCATCATCGGTGCAAACAACAACAAACCACCTAACAAATCAAATCATCCCACCTATCACTTCTCCTTTAGCTCGACGTGCAGGGGTAATTTCTAAAACCAGCGGGAAGATGCATGAAATCCAAGAAGTAGAATTAGAGTGCTCCTGCCCAATTGGCTTTAGCAAAAATAAACCCCGATGTCCAATGGCAAACTCAAATTCCATAACCACCCAATTGAACCCATGAAATCCAGAGCAGACCAATTTAGATAACCATAGCAAAAATAAACGCTCACAAAAGACAAATAAATAATGATAGATATATTAAGAGACCAAAAAATAATTACTATTATTTAAAAACAACAGAGGATTACATATGAATTGTAAATACCATAGATCTACCCTCTTGAATGGTAAACATTCCACTATTTATAGAATATTTTTCAATACATTTGAATTACAAGCATTAATGGTGATCGATGAAAAAATCCTATCGGATTAGTCAGAGGATCTACTGATGCTTTGTTCTAGGAGGATTGGCGGTTGTTCAAAGAAGTTAGGTGCTTCTACATCAATCCAGGCCCTATATCATTCTAAAATTATTGTTGGGCCATAAATTTATCCTACCTCTTAGTACCACAAGAAGGCTCAAATTGATTACCTCTGAAGTCATGTATTTCAAATTATCTATTTTGCACCCATCAACCAGACGTATGAGGTAGCCAAGATCATTAATGCTCACTCTGAGGAATCCTTATAGCTTCCATCATGTTGTATGATAATATTAGCTTTAGATAGATTTTTTGGATAGATTTTTCTTGCACCAACCTCCCAGTATTCCGCTCATCATATTTTGGCATGAATAGAAGATCAGGCTTTGGACCTTTAGTGTCATTTTTGCAAAGTTCCATCCAGTTATGTGAACGCAAATTGGGGATTTGTAATTCCCTTACCTTAGTGCGATAATTTCGCTTGGAGAATTTGAGATCCTATTCTTTTGCCTGACAATGAAAGTGGAGATTCTGGACCCAGGTTGAGCGCTCACTTTCCCATTTCTCTGTTCATCCCTTTAATGCTTTAAAATTGGGCATTCTACCTGGCTAACATCTTTCCAAAAGGAAAGAGTGGGTGAAGAGGTGCCAAATTCACCCATAGTATCCTAAAAAAAGTTCACATCCTCTAGAGCATATGTCTTATGTTCACATGAAACCCAATGGGAACCTGACAAATACCTGGATTATAAATGATAAAAATGTTGAGTATAATATACACACACATGCTGGTAAGAAATGTGTCTAGAAATAAATTTCTAAAATTAAAATAAAGACTAGTAAATTTCTAGACTCACTGCTGAGATGAGTTAGTTTGATGATGGAAGTTTGTACAAGTATTGTCCTTTCCCACACTTGTTGTGCTAACAAATGCTTGGGTAGAAGACTAACCCTACCCATTTGAAATTTTGTGCTTCTTTCTACACTCAAATGAACCTCCATAATATTCTATACCACATTCCCTTCCATTTCTTGTAGCGTTTAGACCAGTAAATTCTTCAGTAATCACAACTCTCTCTCTCTTGTATCTTTGTTCACACTACTGCATCCTTATACAATATGAAAGTGCAATTAATGGGTGTTCATAGTTGTAACTATCAAAACTCTCTCAACAAACTATATATGGAAGATATCTTGAACTATATATGATGCATTATTAATCTATAAAAATTATGATCCCATCAAAATTGGGTTGGATATATATTATAAATTATTTGCAATTGTTTTATTCTCAAATAAAAATTGAGTGCAATTGTGCTTCATGTTCTTTTTAAATTATGCTCCCATAAATTTGAATCTACAACATATTGTTTTTGCTTTGCAGTTCAACTTCAGATCTACATCAAATTCCCATTATGATTGATTTCTAGAAAACTATCATAGTCAAGCTACCAAACCATTTCTTGTGTATGTTTGGATCCATTTTGGTTGGTGTGTTTCTATAATTAGCAATATTGATCCTAAGTTTGTTTGACATTTTTCAAACACAATTTAGTCTTTACTTGATGCTAAAGTTGACTACATAACTTTTACATCCATAAAAATATGGTCAATCAGAAGTTGTAAATCACACTTTTTTTACATATATAATAAAAAAAGTCTTTGAAGACTTAGCAATGATCATACTTCAAATTCGTTATTCTAAATTTAAACAAATGTTCTCGATATTGTTCTAGGATGCAACAGAAAAATTAGGGATAAATTAAACCACCCTCTTAGGGCTAAGAAGATGGTTTTAACTCGCCCTAATAGATGCTAAGAGGGCAGTTATAAATCACCCTCTTAGGGTCTATTAAGGTGGTTTTTAAGGCAATTTTTAACCGCCCTAATAGACTCTAAGAGGGCAGTTTTTAACTGTCATTGTATGACGTGAAATTTTTACGATACCTTCATAAACGATGGTTGAATAACCATCCTTAAATACCCTTTTTGGTGTAGTGCCTAAGGATTTATTCCATTAGACCTTTCAATATGGTCAATAATTTGAGGAAGTCCACAATAGCAATGTCCCTCTAGGACGTCCTCTTAACTCTTGAGAAGATGAAACACTTAGAGTAAGACTTGCAAAAGTAGAAGGAGATCAATAGGCAAAAGTCACCCACAATCCTACAAGTGTCTAGCCCATAAGCAAGCCAACCTAAGCCCATACCTTTCTATTTGACCATGATGTACAAAGACAAGTTGATATATACTTCTTTGGTCAATTTTATTTCCAACACATCAGTGCCTAAAAGGGCAGTTGATGTGCTTGGATTGATATATGGGCTCATTAACAAGAGGGTAGTTCAATTAGATGGTATCCTAGTACAAATATTTGGATTGGTGTGGGACCTTCCGTTGGCCCTTCAGGTATGCCTCAACCTCATAGTGTGTCAAGACATCATGGTGATTGAACTCTTGACCACATTTATCTTATACCTATTGAGATATTTCACTACCAAAATTAGGGGATATTTGTTCTAATATTGAACCCATATAGTGCTCCAAACTAGATGTAGTATTAAGCTAAAAATCTTGTCAAAAATCCTCCACATCCACCATATGGAGCAAGTTCCCTCTATCAAGCTTAGTGGGGATCAAGCTTACATAACTAGGGAAGAACCATTAAGATCATACATGTATGTTGATGAAGTATGTCCATATGTTCCTAACAATTATCTGGAGCAACGGGTATCGAAAACATGGAAATCAGTTCTCAATGGAACATTTGATCAAGTTGGGATGGAATGATCTAATATCGTAGATATGGTTTATATATTGTAAATAGTCTAATATATATATATATATATATATATATATATATATATATAAGTATGTGTGTATCCATGAAATTAGTTTAAATTCTCACATATTTGGAAGAGTCTATCATCACCTTGGGAAACCAATGATAGGGTCCTATCAAAGCAAGATTATGCACAAGTGGTGGAGTTGCAAAAGGAAAAAAGATTGAACTTTTAGAAGTGGCAAAAACTCATCGTTATTGAAGATGTAGTGAAAACCATCTAGCTCTTTGCAGAGCTTGAGTTGCAGCTACAAGAGGCCATGAAAAGCAACAAGCTTCTCATACGATGAGTGAGTCAAGCTCTAGAGGTGTACCAATTCTAAGAGGTAAAAGTACCAGCCAAAGAGGAGTGGAAGGAAGTAAAATACTATATGAGAAAGGTGTCCTTGTAGTAGCTCCCCTACTTATTTTTTCATTTCCATTTTTATCCCTTTTTACTTGCTTTTTCATTTTTGCTATCCTCCTTCCATTTTGACTCCACGTCCATAGATAAGGTAAGTCATCCATGTTCATCATATTTGACAGGCTAATATTCCTAGGGAGACACCAAGACTATATGAAATGTTTCCTACATCTTTCTTCACTCTAAGTAACAACCACTTGGATACATGACCAACAAAAAGGTACTGGTAGACGTAGTCCACCTTCAATCGAAAGGGTAGAAAATGGCTCCACAATGCAAGGAAAGGTGGATAAGCTTCAAGCCATGTTTATTGTTGGATTCTTAATCAATGGTTAATGTTATTTTTTTTCTAAAGTAGAAGGTTACGATAATCTAACTAGTGTTGACCATCGAAACTTTAATTAATGATAAATGTTTTTTTCCTAAAGTAGAAATCCAATGATGAGGCCAGAAATTACCTCATTCATAGACCATTTTTGGATATTTTTTAAACTATTTGATACACCTTATGTTATGTTTTTATGCTTTTTTTTTTATGGAATGCATTATGTATTACTATTTACATGTTTAGATGTTTAGGAGCATAGTATTCTGTTTTGACCATTTTTTGTATTTTTTGCACTGTTTTAGCTGATTTACCTAGCAAATAAACAATTATTTGAATATGTAGTAATATGTGATAATATGTATTCTATTATGGGATCATGTTGATTATTTTCCTTGCCTTATAACCTATTTAAATTACAAAATGCGTCAAACCTTGTTCAAAATGGTCTGACTGTGCAAAAAACAAAATTTGACCATACAAATTCCAACCAGTTGTACATAAACAACATGGCCTAGAATATGTTAATGCCAGCACGTGAAACTTATGGAATTAGTCTTCTGAGGACTTAAGAAGACTACTTATATAGTAAACCCATCATCCTGAGTAATTGATGCACAAATAATCTTCAGAACTATTACACTACCTGATATTTCAGAGCAACTCTGAAATGAGCGGAGCAGAACCAGTTTTGGTCAAAACTATCAACAAAATGGTCAGAAAGGTGGCAAATAGCGAAAAGAGAATGGATATAGTTGTGTAATGGGATTTCACACCTCTTCCAACACATTTATTCCAGTGGATGACGCCCAATAAGGAAAATGGATATGTTGTAGCAGAACAGTTTCTTGCATTTTAGGAAGACAACTCTAGAATAGTTGTTGAATCCTTGAAATGCAGCAACAAAACAAATCAGAATTTGTAATAGAATAGTATAAATAACCTATCTCCCATATTGGTTGATCATATAGGAAAATAGGAATAGAGAAATATCAAGATAGATAGATGGTTTTTGCAAGATTTCTCCTACAGTGCTGTAATGTCATGTCATAATCAATAAAAGGTGCAGTTTCTTCATTCAATTTAGAATTTTGAGTGGATGTGTGATCATTAGGTAGTTTAGAGTAGTCTTATTGCCTTCTGAATCAAGGATCAAGGGCCCACTTCTAGGCTCAGGAGAATGATCAACTTTTGACAGGTTTATTGTTCATTTCTTGCTGCAACAGGTTAGCAGTAACCTGATAATTTCCATTTTATTTGTTAGTTATGTTGGTTGTAGATGCATGAAAGATATGTGTTGTAGATGTAGATGCAAGGCATATGATCACTTAGCTTAGGATTTTGAATCTTACAACACTTTTGAAGTTCCCTTGTTTTCAACAGTTACTTCCCAGTTTTTGGCATTTCCATTTGTGTTAATTGATTTCTAGTTGTTTCATTTTTGCAACATTTTATTCCAGCCTTTCAATTATGTTAATGTAATTAGGATTTATTTTCTATAAAACTGTTATTTCTGTCATTTCCATTTTGCAAGCATGAATAGGTTTCATTTCTGTTATTTCTGATTCTATAAGAGTAATTAGTTTTAATCTTCTGCAATCTTTCCATTTCTGCAATTTTGTTTCAGCAATTGTAATTAATATTTTAATTCAATTCATAGGATAATAGGTGACACCAAAAACCCAAAAAATTGACTAGACTTATCAATAAATCCATTTTTTGAGTAAACTGACCTACAAGTTGCCTACCTCTACTATTGCATACAGCCATAGGACACTGCCCTGGACTGACAATTGTAATGATTAAATGGTGTGATTGACAACACCCATCAACTAAAACATGTCAAAACTCACAGGCCCTCAATATTCCATTTGATATTTTATGCTAAATCCCTCAACAAATTCCAACACAATATAGAAAATTCTTGTCATAGTTATAGACCGAACAAGTGGTAATAGCTCATGAGGAGGCAAATGTAGTGTTAAAAAAAATAAAAAAGGCTCACCATTGGCTAGAAAGAGGTCTCGCTTCAACAAGGACACATGAAAGTTATTCATGAAGTAGGGGAGATAACATAAGGAGAAATTAAAGAAATACCCTCCATTAGTTGCTAAAGTTAACTTTCACGACCTAGATCATCACAGGCACTCGCATGGTAGTTGTACCAAATGCCCACCACACAAGTAAGCCTACCCTACTAGCCTACACCAATCAAGTAGGACATACGCACAATATAAACAAAAAAAATACTCTAAAAAGTAGATGAAGGTCTAAGAGAGTTCAAATGATCTAAAGCCTCAAGCTAGACAAGTAGTAATGGCACAATAACCCTACAAGCATCACAATAAGGAGTGATGGCAACATTAACTTCTCATTTGAGCTCTTAAAGCCTCTAACATTAATGGCCCCAAATACAAAGACCTCAAAGTAACCAAATTTAGGTGCAAAATGATCTCAACTACGTATCAGATAAAAAATGTAGGTCTTTTACATGGAATTTTTTAGGGAAAAGATCCTTAGTATCGATCTATAAATAGGCCTTAAAATTTATTGTAAGGAATTGGAAGCTTCTTGCTCATGCCTAATACTTGACCTTGTATGCTCTTCCTTTCACCTCTTCTCATCTATATGAGCAAGACTTGAACCTTGATTCACTGTCTAAGGAGCATAGAACCCCTTCTGGTCGTATGGCTTTGTAATTTCTTTATACATAAATAGGAACCGTGACTAATTTTTTCTATCCTACTTTTGTGTGTTTTCAATTTCTAGGTATGTGTGATGAAGTGTGTTCAATTTCTAGCTATTAGACTATGGTGAATATGTTCAATCTTAGCTTGTCCATGCAAATGGGAGGGACCTAGATCTTTGCACAATACCCTCATAACTTAGGTTTTTCTTTATTGTATGTTTTTTTTTGTTTATTTGTAATCAACATAGCACAAAATTAAGCCTACAAGGTATGAATGCACATATAAGATCACATTCAAACGAGGAGCTATCCTCAGTAAAAACCTTAGAGGTTTCCTCACAAGTGTTCTCTCTGCTTATAAAGCTTTGCATGTGTCACCCAACGCGAGGAATAGGTGCTCAAGTGTGTTGGGCTGCTACGCCCGATAGACTAAGAAACGTTGAGGTGATACCACTAACAAATTATGATAAAGGTTTTGAAATATCCATGAAAACACTTATTTGGAATATCCACTATGTTACCTACCATGAGCTATGGGTGCTCAAGTGTTATGGGCCACTATCCTCGATAGGCCAAGACACTTTAATGTGATACCACTAACAAATTATGACTAAGGTTTTGAATCATCTTCTTCATTCTCTTATATTTTTATATTGTTCATAATAAGACTCATCTTCTAAAGGTTTATGTTGCCCTATGAAGTCCAAGGGATAACCGCACAAACAATATCTTCTTTATGTTGCCATAAAAATCCTAGTGTAAGGATGATCCTTATACCAATTACTTTGTTATGCTTCTTTGAAAAACCTAAATGTTGCCTCAAAAAACCTAAAGTGTAAGAATGATCCTCTATACTAATTACTTTTTATGATTTCCTAACCCTAGATATTCATGAATATCCTCCATATTAATTTCTTTATTATGCTACTTTTGAAACCCTAAATGCAAGGGATAAATTCCACACTACTTTCATTTTTATTGCAAGGAGAGAATTATATACTATTTGAGGAATATGAAGATGATATATGTGGATTAAACTTGATCTCTTTGGCTTCCTTTACTTTAAATTTTGCCTCCTCGTATTCCTTTACATCTTTAATTCCTTTTGAATTTGAACTTTTTCATTGTACTTCCTCATCATTTGTGTGTGTTTTTTTTTTTTTATATTTCTACTAATGGTTGAACTAATTAAACTATAACGGGCTTCGCCATTTGATGATGTAGAGGATATTTCTTTGTGAATTTCTTGGGGGAGGAAAATCATTGATTTGATATTCTACTATAAGATCCTTGCTTTATATTGAAGTTTATCTCATGCCTAAAATTTTTCCTCTTTCTCCATTGTTTTCACTTTGCAATATTTTTTCATGTGTCTAGAGTCATATATTTGTGACATTAGAATGCAATGATTTTACTATCCACTTGTTGATATCATTGTCTTGATCTTGATTTAATCTTGATAAATTATGATAAAGGTTTTGAAATATCCACAACACCAATTATTTGGGTGTATACAACATGCCTTCGCTTTGTAGTAGTTGGTCCCTCATGGATGATCTCCCTTAGAGTGTTTCCAATACTCTTCAAAGCCTTCTTATTGATAAGTTCATATGGAAGTCCACAAAGTCTAATCCATACTAGAGACATTTTAATAGTCTTTATCTCTAAAGAAAAATTCTTACTCCATAGCCTTAAATATAATGCATCTCTCCCCATAAACCATGGCGTACCATCCATTATTTTGTTCTTCATTTCTAAACTAGAGAAATGTTAGAGTTAGAGTATATTACATCATTTGGGTCATGTAAATGTACCACCTTTGGTACATAGTTAGAATAGGAGATTACTTTAGGGAAAAGTTAGCTAGTTACTTCAAGCATTGTAATAAATGCACAAATGTCAATGTGCAAGGTGTCCACTTGTACGGATAGGTAGAGTGTTGGCCAAGGAATCTATTTTCCTATGTAAAGGGCCTCATAGTGATAGATTATATCAAGCTCATATCACACATATCAAGTTCCTATCAAGTGCATAGTAGATAAGAGTAGAACTCTTGTATGGAGTACAATATAATTCTCTAGTTGATATTAATGTAGTGACCATTACCTCCATACTGCATTGTATTTTCATCATTTCTATTTATAGTATATTTCAATCATATTACATAATTCCATTCTTTCATATTTTCTGCATCTTATTAGAACTTGTGTTAGATCTCTCCCATTACATATATCCTCAAAAGCTAACAAGAAAATGATGAGAAAGAATCCTTAATTTGAATTAAATCCCTAATTCTACTTCATCTAATTTTAAAACTCTCATAAACCCATTTAGTACATGTGGAACGCACATATTAATATTTTGCTTTTAAGATCCGTTATAGTATGTTCAAACATTTCATCATTGATAATAGCTTCTAGTATAATATCTACTACTTGGATAAGGTTTGCCATAGGTTTACTCTTCCTCTTATCTACAACTAAGACATCCATACTTGTAACTAGGACATCCTTATTTTCACTTGAAAAGTTTAAAATTAACTTTTTATCATACTATTCAAATTTGATTCAGAAAAATCTTTTAATTTTTAATTTTCCCGCTCAAAATCAAAATCAAATCACACCATGAGCAACAGCTTCATCTGATTTCTCTGGAACAAGACGACATCAAAAGAATCACTAACACTAACAGATTTTGGATGGTGTTAGTCACTTCCATTGGAATAACGCCAAATACAGCTGCAGAGTCTGTATGTATAAAAACGAGTTGGGTCGGTGCCTGAAAGGTCAGCACCGATCACCACCGACCAAAATGAATGCCAACTCAGACGCTCCGAGGTTTCCATGAAAGTGAGCATGAGAGAAAAGGGAATGGAATCTGTGTTTTCGGAGTGAGGTAGCAGGACATGGTCGGGGCCGGAGAAGGGCAGCTCCGCCAGGTGGATGGAGAGAGCGTGGTTCGCTTGGCGCTGGATTCGATCTTGGGCCATAGGCTGTGAATGTTGAGAGGGGTGTTGAGGATGGTGATAGTGAAGCCGGTTCGAATGGCAACGAGCTTGGAATGGTCAAGAAAGGGGATGATGTGGCCCTGGCCATGAACGGAACATGACCACATGGTGGTGGGGTTCGTTCTCAGAATTCCGAAGGTCGGAGAACGACATCGTGGATTGCATGAGCGGAAGGTCCCGTTTACGGAAGTGATTTATTTATTTTTTAAATTTCTTAACACAGCTGAGAACAACGAAGATTTGAGTCTTTTGAAAACCAGAAGATTATCTTCCTGACGTGAACTTAAATTTATCGATGCCATGTCTTTACTTGGTGATTTTGGACAATATCATTATTATAAGAATCATGGACAGTCAATCATTCAAGACTGGTATTGGTATTGTATTTGATGTGCATTTAATAAAATCATACTACTATTTTTGTAAATAGATCTACTTGTTTTCATTGAACTTAGATCTCTTCTTGGTAAGTGTGTGGTCTTGGCCTTATCAAGGCATTGTGGGTACAACATAAACACACCAAGCTACTTGGTAATTTAAACCTTGATCTGCCGAAGAAAATCCAAAGCCCTAACCACATGGATGTGCCACATGTATAACTGACTCTAATTTTTAAATAAGGTTTTTTAATAAAAAAGATAAAAGAATGTGGAAGGTGAGAGATTTTTTTATAAAGTTTAAATAAATAAATAATTTGAAGTTAGAACATTTCCTAAAAAAAGAGTTAATAAATTAATATAAAGAGAAAATAATGTAAGGATTGAAACAACAATATGAAATATATTAAAAATGTTAACATATTTATTGTCATGCAGAAAGTAATTTTTTTGTATTTTTGTAGGGTGGTTGGTTTTGTGGAAGTAATTGACTCTCTTAAATTATTTCCATTCCAAATTATTTATTTCAAGTTAAAATTTCTTCCACAATCTTAAATTTATTAAGATATAATCCAAAACTTAATCAAGATTTACTTTGATACGCGGCAGGCGAGAAGCTTGGCAATCGTGTCGTCAATGTCGCGAATAGACGAACCTTTGAGACCTTCACCTGCAGTCACAGCCTTTCTGGCAGCATCTCTCATTTCCTCTGCTCTTTTCCTCAACAGACGACCTCTGTCTTCCCTCATCAACATCTTCACAGTCCTCTCCACCTTCTCCCTCGTTAATTCACCGTCTTTCCCTCTCCACAGTTCGATGCACACACCCACCTTCTCCTCCAACAGCTTAGAATTGAAAAATTGGTCAGCTGCGAGGGGCCATCCAATGATGGGGATTTCCTGGCTCAGGCTCTCCAGGGTCGAATTCCATCCACAGTGGCTCAGAAAACCTCCTGTGGAAGAGTGCGACAAAATGAGAAGCTGCGGCGCCCATTTTTTAACAATCAATCCCTGATTCTTCTCCTTCATTCTGTCCTCAAACCCTTCTGGAAGAAATTCCGGGGAGAACTCCGAATGCAACGGCACCCCCACCGGCGGCCTCACCACCCAAATGAAAGGCTGCCCGCTCGATTCCAATCCCAGCGCCAGCTCTTTCATGTGCGACGCAGAAATCGTGTTTTGCGTGCCGAAGGAAACGTAGAGCACAGACGATGGTTTGTGGGAGTCGAGCCAGCGCAAGCAGGCAACGGCATCAGTGTCCGATTCGTTACCTCGCAACAATAAATCAGAGCAATTGGCGGCACGCGACTGGAACGAAGAAGAGAGAAATACAGAGGGCAAAAGAGGCCCGACTGCCCACACGGGCCTGCCGGTGGATTTTCTCATATGTTCCAGGCTGTCGTGCTCCAGTTCTTCGAAAGTATTGCAAATGTAACCCCAGCTGCGCATGTTCCGCGATACCTGGCGACGTTGGAACAGGCTCCAGCGATCTGATCCCGTGGCCTGTTGAAAGTTCGCGGCGAGCTGAGATCGATGCAGCGAAACCTGGGGCATGTCCGGGAGAACAAACCCGTCGGCGTCGGTCTTGGTGTGGGGCAAATGAGTCCACAGGGAGAAATAGAGCAACGTGCCGTAGCAGCCGCAGGTGCAGAAGAGGATCCGCGGGATCCCAAACATGTCGGCGACGTCGAGGGTCCAGCCGAGGTTCATGTCGCTGATGATGGAGAGCGGAGGGCGGCCGTCCTCTTGGCAGATTTGGCGGATGAGGCGCTCAAAATGGGGTTGCAGATGTTCCGAGGCTTCCATGAGATCGATGATGAGAGGGTAGGGCAGGGAGTCGGTGTTTTCGCAGCGGGGCGGCAAGCCGTGGTCGGCGCTGGAGAAGGGCAGCTCCGCCAGGCGGATGTCGAGGGTGGGGTCGTTTTCGAGGGCGGATTCGATCTTGGGCCGCAGGCTCTGAATGTTGAGCGGGGTGTTGACGATAGTGACGGTGAATCCGCTTCGAGTGGCGATCAGCTTGGAGAGATTGAGGAAGGGGATGATGTGGCCCTGCGCCATGAAAGGGAACATGACCACATGCTGCTTCATTTCAGCGGGGACATTTTTGGGGCCGGAGGATGTCATCGTGGATGGGATTTCAGCGAGGATCTGCGCGACGCCTTCTCTCTGTGTCGTCGAGGGGAGGAGGGAGAGGAGGGAGGATATAAAGTGGATAGGGAAGGTTGCACACGACTATTCTTTTGCGCTGAGAGCGAGGTAATATTATTATAAAATACAAACACATGTGGGGTGAACGCGTCTGATACGGCTCTCCAAAGAGCTCAGCTACTCAGCGAAGAACCTATGACCTAGCCTTTGATTGCATTACTAGGGGCCAATTCCTCAGTCCTAGACCAGACCTTAGTTACCTTGGATGAAGCAGAAGTATATGCCATGTTAGATAAAGGAGGTCCCCTAGCTCCTCGGAGTTAAGAGAAAGGCTATTGAAGAGCAAGGAAGGTCTAGTCAGCTAGACACTGAGCCGTGGGGTAGGCCGACTAATAATTAGAAGGATGCCCAAGCACAAGCTCCGCTAGATAATCGCGCCTAAGCAGTTTTGACAATCGCAAAAATAGTCCCAATAGGCTCGTATCAGAGAAATATTATGCACCAAGTAGGTGAGGGAAATGAATCGAGACGGAAAATGTGCAGCCTGTACAAGTCTTTTTACTGGAATTTCCAATCAAATGCGTGTTCTTTTAACTTTTATCACAAGTCGGTGAGTGAAATGAATCGAGACGGAAAATTTCCAGCCTGTACAAGTCTTTTTGTTGGAATTTCCAATCAAATGCGTGTGCTTATGTAGCTTTCATTCTACAGATTTCCACCCAACAATTTCCAAGTGGTTTTGAAGAGATTCTTTAATTTAACAAAGTGTCTTTAGTTTAGTTCCTGTTGGACTGGATTCTCGACGTGTGAAAATGGAAATTCTTTATTCATACTTCATAACTTGCATTGGTAGACAGTCAAAATGGAAATATTAAAATAAATATATT
This sequence comes from Wollemia nobilis, assembly GCA_028583015.1. Lineage (NCBI taxonomy): Eukaryota > Viridiplantae > Streptophyta > Pinopsida > Araucariales > Araucariaceae > Wollemia > Wollemia nobilis. The sequence goes on from JAQPPZ010014915.1 coordinate 1,038,426, forward strand.
TTCAAGACAGTTTTTTTTAATTATTTTTAAAAAATATTTATTGAAAAAAATAGTTTTAAGTTCTTTTTAAACAAATTCATTCGCTTTCTCAAAGAAACCCTGACCACTTTAAGTTTTGAGTAGAAATTTTCTTTTGCATAGTTTTATTAAAAACATAATATTGGTTTTTTTTATGTCTTTTAAAAAAAATTTGTTGTATGGTTTGATGATTATGTGATAAAAAATATAAAACCATTAACATGATTATGTTAATTTTTATTTTATTATGATCTTTTATTAAGGCTTTTAAGAACTTAAAGTTTAAATTTTAATTATTTCCTAAAAAATAAAAGGGGAAAAATATTATAACAATAAAATTAGTTATTTGTGTTTAAAGTGATTCCTTGAAAGTCTTATTTGATGTTTTGATTGCCCACAATGACACTTTATACTGCTGAAAACATTGCTTAATATGAATCATGATACTTATACCATGTTTCTTATAGAAGATGATACTTTTACACTTGACTATAGCACACTTACAATAGGTTCCTCTTTCATTTCTATGTGTCAATGTTCCAAAACCATGAGAAACATCAAACCAAAGCATAATCTATCATGGATAGATTGAGGTTAATCTATAAGATTAAGTGTTAGTTAAAAGTTATGTGGAACAATTTTTTTTTTTTCTATTGATTGGAAACTAATAAAAGACACAAGCTACTCGTTCACTCAAAATTGATATAACATGATCACTCTAATTAGAAAACTATATCATTTATTTTTTTTTTACCCTACATAGTTTCCAATTGGTGTATCTTTACATGAAGAGGAGGATAATATATAGACCCCTATGGCATTCAAAAATACAGGACTCCCATGATCATGGAGTCTAATCACATCTCCTATAAAAGCAAACTCAAAAGGAATCACTTTTTCATCTTCCACATCAAATAGATCATACTTATAATGGTTGGTTTCAAAGCTCAATCCTTTCACCATGGTCCATTTCCCACATGCAATACTATTTTCAAACTTTCATATAGAAATTAGAAATCTACTTGAAGATACATCAATAAATGAATTAGTAAAGACTTCATAGCCAATAATGTAACAACCCTAGGGTAAATTTTAAGTTATTACCTTAATATTTTTAAATTTCTTCCTCCATGTCGATGCTCTCAAAGGTGGTATTGTTATCTACAACATAAACTACTAACATGGAGGACAAAGTGGTGGAATCAGTGGCAACGATAATACATGTGATGCCTACAAACTTTTTATCACTCCAATAGTTTTCCCTACCTCCACCAAACCACATAAACTTGTACATGTTTTTCCCAATCAATAATTTGTTGTCGTAGAACTTTTTCCATCAATGATACCCTCAACCTTAGGGGATTTTGTTGGAAGGTAAATTAATCTTGATTTTGAATTAATGCATCAACCAATGCACTAACCACTGAATAGTTGACAGACTTATAGAGAAGGTCAATGCAAGCTATATGTAATTTTATATATAAATGTTGTGCAATACCATGAGACATTCTAGTTATGTCTTTCAACATGGTATAATATTCATGAATGGTGGTAGGCATGGGTGTATTACTATCATCTAAAATCGTCGAGAGTCTGAGAGTAAGCCTAATGTATCTAGGGATGGAATATTTTGTCTATGCTACATGCAAAGAGGTATTATGCATCATGGTGGAGATTAGATAGTTGTCACGCCTTGTGATGTAGTTTGAACTAGCCGTTATTAAGCTTTGAATCATAAAAAGGTTATTTGAAAGGAGCAATTGTTTGAGAGCAAAGTAGTAAACTATTTTAAGTAGTCAAGTGTCTAGTGATGTTTATATTGTAGTGACTTTAAGACCTCAAAGATAATTCTACATCATAATGGCTTTCTATCAAGGCCTGGAACACTAAATTTAGTTCATTTGAGCATAGGTTGTGGAGTTTTTTTATTTATTAAGGATTTGGTGCTTTGTGCAAGTAAATAGTGTTTGAGGCAGTGATTGCTACTTTGTGAGAAGAAAATTAGGAGGGTTGTCCTATGTTTATTTTGTGGAGAGAAGAGAAGAGAGGTCTAATCTCTTGGTGCTTGAATGCCTCCAAAAAATAATAGAAAGCGTATATGCAGGAGTCAAGCTTCTCCAAGTTATTTGCACTTAGCAACACAAGAGTAAACTTGACCTTGAGATATGGCTAAAGTGACACTATGTCTATCGTGGGGATCATTTCTTTATCAACTACATAAAACTCAAACAATTTTGGAAGCTTTATACATGTATCTAGCTAATTAGGTGCCAAGGCTCCCCACTACATATCTTTTGGCAATATGCTTGCTACTTTTGAACTATCTATAGAAGTTCTCTAGCTTAGAGAGTGTTAAAGTGCTATCAGTAAACTTCTATTAATATTCAATACCACATTTGCAAGAGGTCACATATGTTAGTCTATTCATAAAATATTCTTTAGGTAGTTGTGTATCTTTGCTTTATAACTAATAAGAGTGGTTGTAATGCAACCTTGGAAGATTTAGTCCTGACTATTTATCTAATTTGATACAATTGAATCCATAGTGCAATAATCTGAGCTAAAATGATTTGAGGTGTGAGAGTGTGTAAAATGTAGGTTGATAAGCTATGTTGTTTATGCTTTCAACAATTGAGTAATTTTGATGACTCTATGTGAGGCATGCCATTGTTATTCTTATTCTATGCAAATTAGAATGCCTATTTTAAGGGTCCATAGGTAAACACTTTTGGTTGTCTTCTTACTTAAGATAGTCTATCCAAGAAGATGTGATCAATTATTTAATAATATCAAATCATAACAACATGTCATGAATGTGAGAGTTAGATGACGATGTAATATGTCACAATCTTGAAATAAGATTACATGAGTCGATTTATAAAAGTAAAAAATATCATTTTATGTTGTGAGGGTTGAACCATTAAAAATCATATTCCATAAAAGAGTGTAAAAGAGTTAAGTCATTAAATAAATATCATGACAAATTTAAACAGACTATGCTTTTCAACTTATTTTTTGTAAACTAGTCATTAGTGTGGATCATAGTGTGTTAAAGAATTGAAGAATCAATTGTTTTGGATATTTGTTTGAGTCATTATACTTTTAGGCGAGGTGCATGATCAACGATATCCAACACCCCTCATTATTTTTTTGAGAAATACAAGCCTCGAACATCACAAAAAAATACATTCACATCACTTAATGAAATAGAAAAGCAAAAGAGGGGATAAGATTAAAAAAAATCCCAAGATCAAAAGAGAGTCACACTAAATGTTCTTTATTTCCAATTGAAGGTGCAAAACTATTAACACTTAAATGCAACTTACAAATGATTCTCAAAGAAGCTTGTGTTTGAGAAGATCATTTTCAAAATAGTATTGTGTTCCCTATTGATGTCATGAAGATGGTACACAATGCACTAACCTATATTGACATGCTTAAGGAGGAAAGTAAAAACTTAGAGGAGACAATTGAAAGGTTGAAGATGAAGGCTATGGTGGAAGATGTTTCTTGTGACATGAGAGACCTTATCCAAAGGATAAATTTTTCTTGTAATACTAAAGACTTGAACATTGTTGGTGATAGTTTTATCAATGTTAAGAGATATCATGATGATAGCAATGTAATGTATGTTCATTATAATCCTATTGATAATGATCATTATATTGGTCATGATGAAGGCCATATTGTTAATGAATACATTGGGTGATTTAAAAATCCAACCAAAGGTATTGACTCTAATTTAATGAAAATAATGGGATATGATGGCAAAGGATTGGGAAGGAATGGACAAGAAATAAAAAATTTCATAGAGCCAAGCATAAGGCTAATGAATGAAGGCCTTAGTCATGATGGTCAAACAGGAAATGGTGACACTAAATTTGTAAAAGGATAAATCTATATGGCATATGTGACATGCATAGGTGCACAAAAATAGGTTTAGCTATAAGAATTTTGTTGTAGAAAATAAAAAGTTGGAATAATATAGATAGATTCTAATACATTTTTTTGGCAATAAAGAACAACAAAAAATCTTATTTTACTCAATTGACTCAACCTATTAAGTCAATCTCTCAAAATTAACCTCTAATTGCAAAAATACATGCTTCTTTTTATTTACCAAAGTCTCAAGCACCAAATTTATCATAAATCGGCCAATACTGATTGAAACAAACTGAAATTTTTCCTATAGACTTTTGATATACGTATCTAAAAATACAATAAATTTTAGAATCAAATTCACACAAATGAGAAATATATGATCAATTTACTTTTTCCCTTTCTAGATCTTGGAGCGTTTTTGAGACAACCTCAATGTTTTTCACATAAATCAATACATACGGCTCCAAAATTTCTAAAAATTAAAATATGTATTCCTGAGACAATAATTTGAAAACCCTCTAAATTTTAGAAGAAAATTTGCAAAGGTGAAAAATATGTGATCATTTAATTTTTCCCTTTTTATCACAATTTCGGATCTAGGATTTTTGAAGAAAAAATAAATATTCACACAAATCAATAAATACAAATCCAAATGACCTGAATTTTTTTCTGAATTATGATTTTAGCTAAATAATATTTCTCTCAAAATTTGAGAAGCAAATACCCTATATTCCACCTTATACAACCATTTTATTAAAACAATAAAAAAGTTAATAAAATCAGCAAATTAGATCCAAATCACTTAAAATTTTGATTGAATCATCTTTATACAATTATCTAACAACCCTAAAAATTTTATAAGCAAATAACTCAGGATGCGTGAGATATTAATGATTTACTCAAGCTCTTCCTTGCAACTTTGGTGAGTGCTGGCCACTTGAGTTTCTCTGACAAAGTGTGTGCTTCAGATCTCTTCACACCACTCTCCATAGGTTTTGATCCATCTGAGAAAACCTTCTCTAATACCAAAATGAGAAAATATGCTCATTAGATTCATAATATTAAGAAATTACAATGTTTTTATAGCTTTCCAATCAGTTTGAAATCTCTACTATTATGGAGATCTTACTTGCTCCTACTATGTTTAGAAACACTCTAAATAATTCCCTATATGCTCTCACAACAAAACTGATTTCCTATAAACTAGTAAAGTTGGTGCAACTATATTTAAATGAATTTTAAATATTTAGAACCAATATACTTTAGGGAAGATACTCTAAAGTATGCTCTAGAGTCCAACACCTTTTTGGTGTAGGGCTTATGTCAATACGACACCTTACGTATAATAAGTGCATCCATTAGTAATGGAATTAAATGACAATTTTTAGAACACCCCACATAAAGTGAGAGTGGGTTTAGTAAGAAAACTCTATAATAGCTTATGCATATGACGTATATAGCTAGAGTTAGTAGTACAATTCAAGGTATAAGATGTAACCTAACATATTATTCTTTCTTTTGTGTGACCAGGACAATGGCATCAAAGACAAGAAGAGAGAAGTCTATTCCTTCAAATAGATGGGCCTGACAAAGCATTGTAGAGGAAAGATCCCAAGATGAAAATTTAGGTAATTCTAGTACAGAGGTAGAGAACCTCTATGATAGTCACAATGATGCAATAACAAATGGAACAAAAAAATAGTTGGTGGAGACTATAGTGAACCGACATTTACAAGCTAGGAATTCAAAGGTTGGGCAAGCTAATGAACATATCGTTGAGGAGAAAAAGGCCAAAATTATGCTGGAGAAAGAATTGGCCAAGGATATAAAGGATTTCCATACCTCCAAATTCACTGTAGAAGGAGAACATGATGAAGCTAAGGCTTGGCTAAGGGAACTACAATTCTACTTCATAATGAAGAACTATTCCATTGGAACTTGGATAGTATGGGCAACGCTACATCTACAAGGGGCTCAATTGGAATGATGAGAAACCTACCAAGAAGAACAAAATCGAAGCATTTGATCTAAAGTGGAGGGAATTTATCATAATTTTCAAGAAAAGGTTCCTTACAAAGCAATTTTATGTAGTGAAGTTTGAAGAATTTACCAACCTTTAGCAAGGGACTAAATTAGTTGAGGTTTACTATAAAAAGTTGGTGAAGTTGTTGAAATACGTACCCACTTATGATGAAAATATGAAGATCCATAAATTTATCTTAGGAGAAAAATATACAATTAGGCATGATGTAAACATGCATGAGCCAAAGTCACTATAGAAAGCTTATGATTTGGCTAAAAAGGTATAATCTTCATTTCAACTATGTAGTTCTATCTTAACAAGATTGACAAGAACTCAATAAGAGGAATAGTGCTGGATTCATAAAGAGGGAGGGAGAACAAAACCAAAAGGGTAGAAGCTTCCCAAAATTTGAAAGGGGGAATGATAGGAAGTAAGGAAGGTTCAAAAGGAACTTTCAAAGGAGAAACAATAACACTAACAATAACAAACCCCAACCATAAAAGCAGCTAAATTTAGCCCTAATGGGTAAAACAAGGGAGCAAAAATAAAAAATGAATCAAGGACCTAAGGGTGGGTGCTACAGTTGCATAGGGCCATACTATGCTAGCAAATATCCACACCAACTAGGACTAAGTACCTAGTGCAAAGGGAAAGGAACCAACCCACAAGATTTTTACTACAATTGAAAGCTAGAAGTTAGAAAGGCAGGCCACCCCATTGCTCTTAAAGGGTAATATGTACAATAAAGAAGTAAAAAATTTAATTAATAGTGGGGCTACAAATATTTTTATTTCTTCTAGTAGAGCCAAGGATATGCCAAAGATATTGGTATATTTGGCACAAGGGTGGAAGGTTGAGTATGGTTCTATACAAACCTACTTAATGGATCAATGTTTTCTGATGGAAAAATTTTCCCTAACCAATTATTCTATTGTAGGATATTTATATGTAGATCTGCTACATGTTTTCAATATTATTTTGGGGATGGACTGGTTACAGGCTCATAAAGCCTTATTCAATTTCTAGGATAGGTGGATAGAGTATTTGAAGAAGGGTAAAGGAAGATCTGATGTGGAAAATAGTATTAAAAGACAACACAAAATGGCACAAATAAAAATTGTTCATTGCATTAATCAAAAACATATTTATAGGCATGTCTACCTTTACAAGTCGATATTTAATGTGCACGATACATGTGAGTATTAAATGCAATACATCACAATCCATGTGAAAAGTGATAGTATTATAGAATATAATATTAATCCCTATCATTCCTTCCCACCGTAGAAGCATTAGACTCCAATGCGCTCAAAAATGGAAGGAAGCTGGGAGAAAACCGAAGGCTGTGGGGATGCTCTATAATGAGGCTCCATGTAGATGCAATGTGGACTACCAATATGAAGAGGATGAATGTGTATGAAGGACAGTTTCTAACAAGCCATCAAATTCTGAAAGTCTTACAATGTGAAGTAGGCAGGATGTAGAGTGGTGCGAACCAAATGAGGAACTATAGATGGAATTGCAACTAGAGCAGGAATAGGATCAATAAGAATATATGCTTGTGCAATTGAAGTAGGTGTTGGTGCAATAGGAATAACTATTGGGACAAAAGGAATAAATGTTGGTGCAACATGAACTACTGGTACAATGGGAACTATTGGTACAACAAGAACTATTGGTACAACAGTAACTGCTGGTACAATAGGAACAACTATTGATGCAACATGAACTATTGGTACAATAGGAACAACTACTAGTGTAATAGGAAGAATTACTGGTACAATAGGAACAACTATTGGTACAATAGGAACTATTGGTACAACAGGAATAGGAGCTCGATGAATGTGATGTGAAGTAGATAAAAGTACTCTTGGTTGGGTGTCCTATTGTGGTGTGCTAAACATTAAAGCAATGGGTTGTACCTAATGCAAATTAATGCAATCTCGATGTATAGTGGGTGGAACACTACAAACAAGAAAGGATTTGTTCTCATGCTATAAAGTATATGTATTTCTATAGGTATCATATGTGTGTGACATCACACGTGACCTTATTCCAAAACTTGGGGCCAAATGCAAATACAATGGTGCTTGTGTGTGTGATTTTTATGTGTTGGTGCTATCCTTCCACCCAAGGGAGTAGGGGTGAGGATGTTTGGATGTAGAAAGCTTGAGCCTATAGATAATGGATTGTTGAATATTATTCTTTTGTGAGCCATTATCGATTATACAATCTACTGCAAAGTTATGAAGCAAGTGAGCATGAGTGACAAACAATTGGTCATGGTTACCTGCTCTGGAATTTTTATTCATGAGTGTTACATTATTAATTTTCCCTCTTAACTCCTCATAAATTTCTTCTTCTCCAGTAGTATTTATGGGGTTATCACAAGTGCCCTCATCAGATTGTACAAAAATATTATTCTTCTTTTGTAACTATGGACATTGATTTTTATCATGGCCTTACCTCTTACAATAGTTACAAAATTTAGTAGTTTGAACATGATAGAATGAAGAAGAAGAGGAGGAAAAAAATGAATTTTTAGAAGTAGGGGGTGTGTAAGATGTGGGAGTAACTTAAGAAGAAACAAGGGAAGGTCTCTTTCTCCTTATTGATGCTTGTGCACATCTTCTATCAAACCATCGAAAGAGCATCGAGGCTCCCACCGTTGTGCCACAAAATTCTCCTCAACTAGTTGCACATGTTTGAATGCATTGTACAATTTTGTGCAACTAGTATATTTGATCTCCCTATAAAAGTATGCGAGAAGACCATTTTTAAACTTGGCAATCAAGACAGCATCAAAATTTGAAATTCCAAGTAAAACTTAAAGGTGGTTGAAATGATGAATGAAATCTTGTATAGATTCCCTCTTGCCTTGATGAAGGTGTAACCATTGATTCAGTAAGTCCTCCTCATAATTTTATGGATAAAATGAGGCCTTTAAAACTTGTACCATCTCCTCCCATGTACAAATTGTATTGTGGTGATTGGCAATGAGAACTTTGGCAATGTTGGAGATTTTGATCTTTGCAAATGGAACCTTTTCATCATCAGGAGTGTGAGTATATTCAAACCAGGTCTCCATGTCAAGGATCCAAATATTGAGTACCTCAGGGTCTCGAGAGCCTTCATATATTTTTACTTCACATCTTGGATGAGGAATATGGGAGGAACATTGAAGGTTTTGCAACATGGCATTCATTTCTACCATTTTTTCATTTTGGACTACAGTGATTTTAGCCAATTTTTCAACAATGGTCATATTGGTAGCTATGGATTTACTAGGAGTGGGCAAGGGTTTACTAGGGACCAGTTCGGGTGACAAAATGAGAATATCTAGCAATTTTTTTGTGGTCAACTTTTAATGGGCCCTCCCTCTCTAATTGGACCAAGGAATTTGATTTTGAAATTTGTGAGACTCAACATCTAACGATCAACAAGCAGAATGTGGAACCAACACAAGGCACAACAAGCAACCAATGGTCACAATTTACAACAGTCAATAGTGATCCAATGATCACGATGCCCAATAGCCAACCTCCTCCAATGATCACAATGCACAACAAACAATAGTCCACCAATGGTCACAGTGGACACTATCCAACGGTCAACAATATCCAATGGTCAACAATGATAATGTGCAATGTGCAATGTGGGATAAAACCCATGAAAGTTTTTTATTTTTTATTTAAAAAAATTCAACTGAAATTTACCCAATCGAAATGTTAACACAATGCTAGTAAATAAAATTAGTTGAGGTGCATAATTTATTACCACTAGAAATTGATAATTTCATCAAAAATTTGTTGCTGCTACACAGTTCTTTTTTATCATCGGTAAATGTGAAATCACTCCAAAGCTGAGTGTTTTGGATGTCGAGAATTATAGATTGGCATTGAGGAGTAGTGAAATCATCTAAGACATGATGGTAACACATTAGAGAATTAATCTATGCACTAGCTAAATAGGAATGATTGAAAATTTTGTTGGAAATAATTTAAATCTCCCTGAGCGATGGTGTCGTACAGTACAGTGTTACCATAAGGAAAGTGGCACAATTAAGTGCTTGAGGTTGCCCAAAGAAATGGATAGCACATCAAGAAATGGTGATAGCAAGAAGTTGCTAGATCAACATCAATGAGTATTAGAAAGCCACCAAAATGATTGTCAAATTTTATATGTGTCTGAATAATAATATCATGCTACCGCAGAAGAAAATAGATATCAACCCATGTACGACAACAGTGAGGAATCCATCGGATCAATGCACGATTGTATGCTTACGACTGCAAATGTTAAAGAAATAATAAATCTAAGGGTAAGGCTTGAGATGAAAGTCAAAGGGACCCTAGCTAGCTAAGGATTGAAGTCAGAGGGACCCCAACCAAGAGTTTTCAAGATCATAAGTGCACAAAGGTGTTCATAGAAGGAAAAGAATGTTCACCACTCAAGATCCATGGGTTGGTTTTCTCATTCCTTTCTGAACCAATATGGTCTCAGGAAGAGGATACTCTCCAAATCCTTGCACCTTGCTTTGATACCAATGATGTGGGAAACACTCTTAAAATATGAAACAAAATGGCACAAATGAAAACTATTAATTGCATTAATCAAAAACATATTTATAGGCATGTATACCTTTACAAGTCAGCATTTAATACACACGATCCATGTGAGTATTAAATGCAATACATCATGATCCATGTGAAAAGGGATAATATTATAGAATATAATATTAATACCTATCAAGATCAAGGATCTATAATGAACAAGGATCATTCAAACTCTAATTATTATCCACTATGCAACTAAAGAAAACCATCAAGAAGGGAGGGATGGTTTATGTGGTGAAAGAAGAAGGAAGGATAAAAAGGAAGAAGTATTTTGGAAACAACTAATTTTACAAGAATTTAAGGATGTATTTTCTTAATACCTACCCAGACTTCCTCCTATGCATGAATTCAATTTCACTATTGAGTTAATGCTAGGAGCAAAACCTATCCACAAAGCTCCTTATAGGATGAATCCTATAGAGATGCAATATTTGAAGTTACAACTATAAGGGTTGTTAGAAAAAGGGTTGATAAGGCCTAGTGTATCACCATGAGGTGCACTAGTGCTTTTCGTTAAAAAAAATATGGTTTGTTGTGGTTATGTAATTATTATAGAATGCCCAACAAAGAAACCATCAAGAGTATGTATCCTTTACCTAGGATTGATTTAAGATCATGGTATCATCAATTAAGGATACGTGAGGAAGACACTCACAAAACAACATTCAAAACCAAATACAGACATTATGAATTTATAGTCTTGCCCTTTGGGCTGACTAATACCCCAAACACATTCATGAATTTAATGAACAACATATTTAGGAGATATCTAGATCAGTTCATCCTCGTTTTTTTAGATGATATTCTAATATATACTTGGGATATCAAACAATATGATAGATAACTTAGAATCGTACTAGAGTTGTTAAGAAAAATTAACTCTTTGGGAATCTATAAAAAAGTGATATCTATGTCTCTGAAGTATGGTACTTGAGGCATATAATATTTATCAAGGGAATTGTAGTGGACCCTTAAAATATTGAGACTATTCTAAATTGGCCACCACCTACCAATGTGATAGAAGTGTGAAGCTTCATGGGTACGACGGACTATTATAGATGATATGTGAAGGATTAATCCAAAATAGTCGTTATAATAACTAATCTCCAAAAGAAATAGAAAAATTTAAGTGGATAGAGAAGTGTGAGGTTGCTTTTACGTTGCTTAAGCAAAAACTCACCACGACACTGATACTCAAGATTCTAGATCTTCAAGGAAACTTCTTAGTATGCACTGATGCATCGCTAGAAGGACTAGGAGGAGTGCTCTCCCAAGATGAGTTAGTAGTACCATATGCGTTAAGAAAACTCAAGAAATATGAAGTTAACCATGTTATGCATGATCTAGAGCTGGAAGTAGTTGTGCACACTCTAAAGATCTGGTGTCACTAATTGGTAGGAAGACGCTTTGAGCTAAGAATCGACCATCAAAGTTTGAGGTGCATATTTACCCAACCTATGCTCATTGTGAGATAGAGAAGTTGGGTCGAGTATTTAGTTGAATATGACTTTGATATTAAATATATCAAAGGGAAAGAAAATAAGGTGGTTGACACCTTAAGTAGAAGAAGACACATAGTAGCCCTAACATTTTAGCTGAATATGAGTTTGATATTGAATATATCAAAGGGACAGAAAATAAGGTGGATGAAACCTTAAGTAGAAGGAGACACATAGTAGCCCTAACCTGGAGCCATGTAGATTTACTAGACCAAGTCAGGAAGATGCAATATCAAGATGAATATTGCAAGGAAATTCGGTCCAAGATGGATAGAAATCCTTAGGAAAATAAGGATTTTGGCATAAAATATGGTCTTTTGTGCTATATGGATAGGATTTTCATACCAAAAATAGGTGATTTAAGGAGACTAATCATGCAATAAGTGCACATATCTCCTTTCTTTGCTCATCCTAAAGGAGCCAAGATGAGGAAGAATATGAAAAGACCTTTTGTAAAGGAATGAAAAAGGATATCATCGATTTTATCGCTCGGTGCATAGAATGCTAGAAGGTGAAGGTTGAATGCAGATATCCTATAGGGTAATTGTGCCCACACAATATACCTACACAAAAATGGTAGATTATATCTATGGAATTTATAATAGGTCAAGACCTATTGGAATATATTACATCATTTGGTTCCTTACTAATGTACCTTTATGGGTATATATTTAGATTAGGATTGTATTAGGAGATAAATAGTTTATTAGAGTAATTTATTAAATACACAAGTGTTAGAATGTGCAAAGATGTAAATGTGCATGTAGTCCACATGTACAAGAGTCTTAGGGTTGAGTAAGAGGTAAGGAATCTATCTTCCTATATAAAAGCTTCATTGTGAGTGTTTGAAGAGAGGTTTTTGGAGTACATATACTAGAGTAGTAGTAGTCACAATGTAGCTCCATTTTTTTAATATGGAGTGGTTGTAAACTCCATTAGAGGAGCTTTATAATTTTCATGAGCTTTCTTATATGAGCATTTCTAGAGCATTGTATCAAGTTTTCTATCATATTTTCATGTGTGTTGAATTGCAATTATCATAGTTATAATATTGCATGTTTACTTTTTTAGTAATTGTGATTGTATTTTATTTAAATTTAAGTCTCTAAAAGCTAACAATGGTATCATAGCCATGGTGGATCAAAGGAAAACCACAAGTGATTACCATTTCTATTATTGAGTATTTACAAACTAGATCAACCATTGTGTGCTACTGCATGCAAATACTATCACAATATATTTTTGATAGAAGAAGCTCTAGGTAGAATAAGAGGAAGTAGATAAAACCACATGATTGATTGATAAGAGTTGGATATTTTTTTTTCACAAAGCTACAAAAACTTTTGAATACAAGAACTCAACATTGCATCCACTAGATTGACAATCCAACTAGTGAAAATTATTTTCTATAGAGTCATAGAAATTTTTATTATCATTTGTAATATTTTATTGCAAAATAAAAAAGGTTACAAAATAAAAACATTGGGTTACAACCATCTAAGTTTTTCTTGTTGCATAAAATTAACTCTCAAAAGTTGGGAAGCTTCCTACAACAGATAGAGAAGAACTTCATCTTCATTTTCTAAAAGTTGATGTACTTTCCTCGTGCAGGGATTAATTCTTTATTGTAGAAAAATAAATATTGAATATTTGGAGGCCTAAGGAGAAAGGTCTCATTGAGATATTTGTAGATTGAAGACTCCTAGTTGAAAGTTTGAGGAGAGATCTAGTGGCCAAGGAAGCCATATTGAATATTGTAAATCTAGGAAGGAGGTCCTAGAAAGAAGACCCCTTTGAAGGAAGAAGAGACTCAAGGAGAAGAATCCTAGTGAATATTGGAGATTGGTGATCTCCATTGAAGATTGAAAACTTCACATTGAAGAAGAGGTCCATAGAAGGCCTTATTTACTAACTTCCATAGTGGAATATTGATCATTGAGAAGAACTAACAAAAATTTCTATTGTAGATTTCAGTAGCAACATATTCAAGAGATCCTAAAAGAATATCTCACTATAAAAATTCCATAGTTGAATATTGAAGAGGCCAAGGAAGGGCTCATTGAAGTTTTTAAAGCTGCAAGATTGAGGACCTTAGAGAGGTCTCAAGGAGAAACAAGAAGGCTTGGTGAATCTCATTGAATGAGTTCATAGAAGGACTCATTGGAGAAATTACTACCAAGTGATGAGCACCAAAAATGCTTATTTTATTTACATTTGCAAAGGCATCATTACTAGATTTAATTAGCATTAGAGATATATTTTTATATAAATTTGACTTATAATTAATAGAAATTGAAGTATTCTGCTTGACTAGTGTTTTTAGTGGAAAATGTATGCAGATGTAGGTTTTTGCTACTAATTTGATATTTTTGAGTGAACATCCCATTCATACTTGGAAATGCATGAAGACATCCTAAAGAAAACTATGGTTAATGGTAGAGGCAAGTGCCTATATTCTAGCAACAAGCAGGTGTTTGTATTCTAGTGATAAGCAGGTACCTGTATCCCAACGTCTCTATCCCAACAATAGGCAGGTGCTTGTATTCCAATGATAGGTAGGCATCTGTATGCCAGTGACAAGCAAGCACATGTATCGCGGTGCCTGTATACCGATAACAGGCATGCACCTGTATCCCACCATAAGCAAGCACCTACATCCAGTACGAATATAGGAGTTGTATTCAACGTTGACCGATTGACTAGTTGATTGGTTGACTGGTTGATCGGTTGACCAATTTAATATTGTTTAGTTGACCAATTTAATGTTGATCGGTTGACCAATTGACCATGCAATTTTTAAGGAAGTTATTACAAAAATATAAGGGAGAATCATTCTTATATATGCATATTAAATTTAAATCAAGAATTATTGTTAAAATATAATAAGTGCTTATATTCTAAATATTGATGATTGATCGGTTAACCATGTAGTTTTTAATAAAAGCATCATTTTTATAAATAGTTTGTTTTATACACCTAAGATTTGGTGATTAAAATCAAACGTTCATGTTTTTTATAGAATAAAATAACAATTGTGCACGAATCGACTGTAGCAAATCACATAGTGTGATTAAATAGATCAAGCTATTTTTTTAACAATATTGACTACGTTCTATATAAGAATGTAGGCCATTCTTGGGAAAACCAATTCTAAATCTCCAAGTGTACTACATAATTTATTTTTTGAGTGTTCTTTTATTTGCATGGATTAAGAGTGTGATTTCTACGTAGTCAATCGGGTGAACCATTTGTGGGAGCTTGGGTCCACTCTAGGAAGTAATCCTCCTCTATTTATTTTATTTTTTCTTTAATTATTTTTTGTATTTATTTTCATCTTTATTTATTTCTGTAAATTTACTACTTTATTTATTTTTTGTAAGTGTGAATTTCTTGTTTTATTCATTTTTGCAAGTGTGTTTAAATTCTTGCAATTTTCTTTCAATCGTGTGTTTATTTCCAGCATCTTAATTTTAGTTGTGTGCTTATTTTAAAATTGTAGTTTATTTATTTATTTTCTTGCACTTAGTTTTGTTGGGTTTGGATGAACTAAAAATACACAAACAAAAATTCCCCCACCAAATCAATAGGCACAAAGGAACTCATTCTCCACGCTACAAGCATATATTGTGTGTGGCACTCATAATTTTACGAACTATCAAATTGATAAATCATGAAAAGAAAATGATTATTTTCATAACATGATTTTTGCTCACCATTTTGGTGTTGTTGCCAGGAGTGTCAAAATTGTAGTGTTATGATCCATAGGTTAGTTTGAAAAAAGAAACACATTAAAATTACCTTACTTATATATCCCCTATTTGAGAAGCATTAGTCCACCAAAGGCATATAGAATTCAATGGGTAATTTATTAAAAAAAAAATAGGAGACACCTTAGAGCCACAAGCTTAGGATATTCTGAAAATATCTATGAAAGAGAAAATCCCCTCCACTTGAGTCACCTAAGCACAAAAACTCATTATAAAAAATAATTTAGTGACCAGGCTAATGACATCGATGAGGGAAATTCAACAACTATTCTAGAATTATTCTAAAAAAAATGGAAAACTGTCAACATGAGAAATAATAGCCTCCATAATCAAGGAAGAAATAGGAACATTGCTCAAAGGTATGAAGAATTATATTTTATCATCTCTTGCTTTACAACAAGATACATTCTAGAAGAAAGAAACAAAAGTAATGTTTACCTCATTCTACCTAAGGTGTAGAAAACAATATGAAACAAATAAATAACCAAAAAGTAAAATGACAGTATGTGGAATTTTTCATCTAGATCATAATACCAGGTTGTGTCCAAAAATAGCACTCATAAAAGAAGGCCCAGAAGAAGTAGAAACTTACTTTGTGGATCCACTTTTATAAACACAATCATTAGAACATCCTAGCCTATCAGTTCCACTTATTACAAGGCCAAAATAGTTGTCGACACAACCAGAGCTGAATCCCAACAACAACAGTTTAAACTTACCATCTTATCAGGTAGATGTGGGAATGAACCCGATGTACCATATTAGTGTAGAAGTAGAAAAAAATCATGTTGTTGAAAAATCAAACAATGAAGGACTTCCACCGTATCTCAAAAGGTTATGAGAAATTAGAAAAATGACACAACCCAAGTTTGATATTATGGAACAGTTGAAAATTTTTAATGTTACCATTCCTCAAACTATTAAGGATGTGTCTATTTACAAAGAAGCCATTAGGGAGTCATGCCTCAAGAGACCAGGACAAATGGTGAAAATTGTAGGCTTAACATCACCCAACACTTTGGTGAATTTTAACACTGATGTTAGTTGCATAATAGGAAAAATGATATTTAATGAAAAACTATAAAAAATAGTCATTTACCTGCTTACACAATCTACCAATCAATTGGAAAATTCTGGTTTCGAGGCCATCGAGGAAGATGTTGTTCCCATGCTACAATGTGCCATGACACTGGATACAGAAGAGGATGGGAAAAATGAAGACTTAGTTGTATCAAATTTTAGACACAAACCACGATCTTATCACAAGCCCCAAATTTCAAATGCTAGCTTTATTGTATGCATGGGAGAGACCCCACCTTCAATATTACAACCATCAGCATGATGAACACTATTACAATGTTCAATAAAAAAATTATTATATATTATTATTATTTAATAGCATAGGTTTTTCCTTTTTGTTTTTTTATTGTTTTATAGGATTACATGCCCTGAATGTAATCTGTAGATAGCTTGTGTAACTTAGGCCTATTAGGCACAAGCCATGATTCCTATTTTCTTTTTACGTATTTTTTGTATTTATTTTTACAGGACACACCCTGAATGCAATCTGTAGGCATCCGGATTAAACTAGGTCTATCATGCACATGCCCACATTGCCCTACATTTTTCTCACTTTCTAGGAGTGTATTGATGTAGAAAAAGGTACCTACTTCCCACCAGGAAAACGGTGCCTACATTTAGACTAGTGTAGAGGTGCCTTCTTCCCACCTGAAGAAAGGCATCGATATTCGGGTCCCCATGTTCAACTAAGCGTGACACTAATAGGGGGGATGAATCAGTGTGTATTAAAAATTTAATTCAACTATGAAATCAAACCAAAACAAGCAATCACACAAACATGCATCACATAACACTAGATTTATAGTGGAAACCTTATGTGGGAAAACACTATGCTAATGGACTGTTTGGACTCCCATCCAAATCCAGCCTTGAAAATATTTTATATTTACAATATTTTTATAGCACCAACTATAGGGAATGGCACCAACCAACCTGGACTTTAGCAGCACCAACTGTAAGGAGCACCGACTCATGTTGCCAAGCACCGACTTGACAAATTTAAAAAGCTCTGATAAAAGTTTTAAATCTCATCAAAATACCCTGAGTGGTCTAGCTCACAAATATTCTCCTCTAAAATATTTTTTCTAACCTTTTCAATCTTCTCAACTATGCACATTAATTATCTCACACCTTGCACAATTTTTCAATCAAAATGCCAAAGAAACAAATTCTTCACAACATTCACCGATAGTCCTTTCTCCAGAAAAACCCCTTCTCTCTTTTCTTTTAAAACATATATATGCTTCACATTAAAAAACATAGTTTTTTTTTTTTTAGTTACACAAAAGTACCACTGAACCATTATATTTAGAAACTTCCAAAATTACCAAAAAGAGCTGATAGGGCTTTTTGTAACAGTCATAACTTCCTCCTCAAATTTCCAAATGGGCTAAAAATTGAAACATATATTATTGGATAAATCGACTACCTTCAGTTTAAATTTTATATTTTAACTCTTTATGGATTATTCACAGTACCTCCGACAAAGTGGCCTTTGACGCTGATTTTACACGTCACATAAACTGGAAAAAGTGCTCTAGAGCCATTTTGCAACGCTCACCGTTTCTTCTTCCGGAATCCATTTGGGCTAAAATTTAAAATTTAAGCTCTTAGTATATCTAGATATCTCCAGTAAAACATTTAAGTTCTAATTCATCATGGATTTCTTAATATTCATCCCATAATGTGACATTTGATGCAGATTTTACACCTCACATAAAGCATGAAACTGACCAACAATGCACTGGAAAAGCAACCGACCATTCCAACACTACAACCACACTTGCTAATGATAAAAAAACCTCTAAATAGTATCTTGGGTTATCCAACACATTCGATTGATGTTGTTGCAAATTTGACTTTTTTTGCAACTTTGACAATTTTAATACTTTGACAACTTCTTGACGATTTTTGCAACTTTTGCAAATTTGCACGAACCTATAACAACTTCAGCTGAACATAAAAAAAATCCTTATAATCATTGAACACCACTATACATACTCCGAAAAACCTCCAAACAACTTTCCACTGCATCAACCTGTCCATATGAGTGTGTTGACAACAATGACAATACTGTCGTTGCACCTTGCTCAACAATCTCCCCCTTTGGAATTGTTGGCAACACATGCACAATTTCCTATAACTCTTCTCCCCATTTTACAAAAATACCAAAGGGCTACTGCAAACTCCCCCTGAGTCCATGCACAACATTCTCAGGCAAAAATTATTACACTTAGCAAGAATCACAAACATGAGCAAAAAGATAAACAAAGACACAAATGCTCCCCTTGAGAATGTGGCCCCGATAGCTAGTCAATGATTGGGAAGTGTGACCACTCCCAATTTCTTGTGAAGGTACTCAAAGAATTCCTTGGGAAATGGTTTGGTGAAGATATTTGCTACTTGCTCAGTTGTTTGAACAAAATCCAACTTAACCTCACCTTTCGCAACTTTCTCCTTCAAAACTGGTACCAAATAGCAATATGTTTTGTGCAAGAATGCATAACCAAATTCTTTGAGATATTGATTACACTTTTATTGTCACACATGATCGATATGGGCTTGCTAAAATTTATTCCAAGATCCTTCAAAGTTTGTTTCATCCAAAGTACCTGTGTACAACATGATGTCGCTGCAATATACACTGCCTCTACTATGGATAATGAGACCAAATCCTACTTTTTGCTATGCCACACAACAATATTATCAAAATAAGGGTGAAGTCCTTACCTTTCGGATACCATAACCCATACTCCATTGTACCCTTGAGGTACCAAAAAATCCTCTTCATTGCTGTCACATGAGTCTCCTTGGGACTAGCCTGAAATCGTACTACCATGCATACTGCCTGCAAAATGTCTAGTCTAGTAGCTGTCAAGTACAATAAGATCCCAATCATGGATCTGTACATAGCTTGATCAACAGGTGGAGATTTATCATCCTTGCTCAACTTGGAACCTGTCTTCATGGGATTGCTAACTGGCTTGCAATCCTCCATTGTGAACTTTTTTAGCATCTCTTTCACATATTTAATTTGAGAAATAAATATGCCTTCTCCTTTCATTAACTTGCAATCTCAAAAAATATGAAAGTTCACCAATCATTGATATTTCAAACTCTTTCTGCATCTTATTTGCTAAATCTTTACACAACTCATCTTTGCTGCTGCCAAATATGATATCATCCAAGAGGTAATTTTAAACTTCATTGGGAGATGGAAGAATTGAGGCCCTAAAATCAATTGCTCCCAAAACTACCTCCTAAATCCTATAAATTCCCAAGACTGACTCCTGTAACTCTTGCTCATAATTCTGTCGCTGGATAGAAGCTATTCCCTTGTTGGAAGAGTCCTCTTTAGAAGAGTGTGGTCCTTTCGTATCAGACCCTTTCCATGATTTTCTAGGACTATAAGAAGAAGGTTTACTTTCTTTCCTCTTATGCACAACCTTCCAATCCTACTTAGAAGGATGATCAGGGGCATTGGTTTTGGAAGAAGTAGGATCCTCAGTGTCCATGGCAGATTCCTGTAATGTTGAGTGAGGATTTTGATGGTCTTGTGATTGAACATTCTCCATTCCCTTCAAATATTTTACCTGAGGCTTCCTTAGAGGATAATATCTGATCATATGCTCCAAGGATTGACATCTAAAACAAGCATTTGGGAGATTAAGATACCGAACCCCTTGCAATACAACCCCATCCAAAGTAATAATATTAATCTGACTAGGTAATTTATGCTGAAGATCAACCTCAATGCAAAATCGTGGGCTAGCTCTAAGAGACATATTGCCAGAAGGGTCCAAAAGTAATTTATCGAACCTTTACACTAAAGAGTGAATCATACCCGCATCTCTGTCTTCATTGCCACAAACTCTATCCACAAAGGATAGCGATCTTGAGTCCCATATCGTGGATCAAAATTAGGTCGCCATGATTGAACAAACATAGTGGAACCAGCTATGTTCCAAGTGCCAAATTGAAGAACATGTCTTGCAACATCCGCTCTTTCAAAGAGGACAGAAACATACCTCCTACCTAATCCCCAAAAAGATTTAACATGCAGGCCTTTTGCTTCCCAATTCAAGCGAATCCAATTTTTGAAATCAACTTCTATCAGAATTCTCCTGAGAAAAAAAGAGTATAAGCCCTTTCGCCTCAAAATCTCTTTGAGCCTCCTTGTATTCATCAAAGTCCTCAACAAAAACTATGAATTCATCATTTTCTTCCTCTACCATGGAATCGATCCGATCTAGCTTCAAATCGAGGTCCTCTTATTCCTCATGCAACCCATTCATATGATACATTTATGCATCTAAACCTTGGACCTGGCCACTTTCAATAGCACATTTTAACAAGCGATTTAGCAGCTCCAAAAGAAAGTTTCTTCAATGGCTTTGCTAAAAGATAATATTCCTGCTCGCCAGAGTTTGGTAAGTAACTATTAATGATCTATTGTTACTGATGTTGTGTATCTTCAAGAATTTAAGGTTAGTGGCTTTGAGCTACAGTCTTGTTTGAACAATTCATGGAAGGGTTCTTGGTGGTGTACCTCTCATCGTCAAGGATCGGGAGGTGTGGTGCTTGCGGTGAAGCAGTGGTTAGCATCTTCTTTAATTAGTTGGGGGGAAGATCCTAATTGTAGAGTGGTTTGGGCCACCTTTGCTATTGCTAGACAGGTTGTGGGTATTTTCTATCTTTATGCTCATAATTTATCCATGGATAGGATGAGGCTTTGGGAGTGGATTTCAAATAATTTTTCGGATGCATGTTGGTTCTTAGGCGGTGATTTTAATATGGTGGAATGGGAAGGTGACAGAGAAGGAGGTTCTAGTTTTTATGTTTCTGGTCCTGAGAAGGAAGCCTGGTGTCAAATGAAAGCTAACCTCCAGATTTTTGATATCAATTTCAAGTAGAAGCATATGGACTCTGGTGGATGGTTTACTTGGTCTAACAGGAGAAGTGGTTCGGATCAAATTTTTGCTCGGCTAGACAAATTTTATGCTGATAAGTTATTTTCTTATTGTGAGAATGAGAAGCATGTTGTTGATAATAATCTTGGATCCACTGGCTCTGATCATCTGCCAATCCAGACTTGTGTTAGATTGGGTTCCATTTTGGTTGACAAAAATACCCTTCCTTATAAGTTGAATGTTTCTCATTTGGATTCTGAAGATTATAAGGAGTTGGTCCGGTGTGTTTGGAACCTTGAACCCAGGCCTTCTGATCTTGGGTGGCTAGGTTGGTGGGAGGCTGCTATCAAAAGAGTTGTGAAATTTCTTCAAGGCTGGGGTCGCTTGCTTGCTAAAGGCCGAAGGAAGAAAATGAAGTCTCTTAGGCACAATTTGGAAGAGGACAGAAGAAAACTTGAAGTCGATCCCCATAGTCTCTCAATTTAGGAAAAGGTTTCCAGTATTGAAGAGAAGATCAGACAACTGGAAGATTGCATTTCCAGAGGAGCTAAAGTCCGTAGTCGACTTAATTTGGCTCAAATATGGAGATGCACCTTCCCAGTTCTTCTTTAATCACATCAAGAAGAAGAATGCCACATAGATGATCCTTACTCTTCGTAAAGGTGACAATTCTTTGACTAATGATGAAGATGAAATTCATAGTTTGTTTGAGGATCATTTTCGCAATATTTTTGTTGTGTATGACTCTTCTACTCAGGTTCATCAGGCTAGAGCTCTCTTTTAGAAGTGTGTCCCTAAGAAGATTACAATGCATGAGAACAAGTGTGTTGCAGCTGATTTTACCAAGGAAGAGCTTTTTAATGCTTTATAGAAGATGAAGAATGGTAAGTCTCCTGGTCTAGATGGTCTTCCAGTTGAATTTTATAAGCATATGTGGGCCATGATTGGAAATGATTATACTAATATGATTCAGGAGGTGTTTTCTGGTCATGGTTTTTCACAGTGGATTAACCAGGGATTAATTAAGCTTATTCCTAAAGGAACTAATAAGGATAGAATTGGTGGTTGGAGGTCTATTACTCTGTTAAATATTTCCTATAAAATTGTTGCTAAAGCTCTTGCCATCCATTTGAGAAACATTGCGGCCAGGATCATTAGAGAGGAGAAAACAGGTTTTGTTAAAGGAAGTTTCATTCTGGATATTGTTCTCTCTGTTTTGGAAGCAATGGATTGGGCTAAAGAATTTGGGCAAAAAGCTTTGTTTCTAAAAATTGACTTTGACAAAGCCTATGATAGAATTGATTGGGATTTCATTTTTCATATGCTAGAGTGGTTGGGTTTTAACCAAGATGTAATTACTAAGATCAGGATTCTTTTCTCTACTACTTCTTCCAAGGTTGTGGTCAATGGGATATTATCTGAGGATATTCAACTTTGCAAATCTATTCGCCAGGGATGTCCTTTAGCTCCTTTATTCTTTGTTCTCTCTGCCTATGTGTTGGGATATAATCTTGATTACAAGAGAAGTGTTGGATGTATTAGGGATATTTTCCTCCCATATGGGTATCTGATTAATAGTCATTTTGTTGATGACTCCTTTCTTACTGTTCAATTGGAAAAGTCCTCCATTGACACAATGCATGATTCTCTATGACAATTCTATTTATCTTCTGGTGCTATTGTAAGTGAGACAAAATCTTCTTACTGATTAGTTGGTGCTGACAATTTGCCAAATGATATGGTTGTTGGATGGAATTGGATCCCTTATGGAGTTGTTGTTAGATATTTGGGTATTCCTTTTGGCAGACGAATATCTCTTAAAGATATGTGGGACTGGTGCATGGCCAGGTTCGAGAAGAAAATTCAAGTCTGGAAAAGTCGATTGATTTTCTTTTCGTAAGATTACTGTGGTTAGTAAAATTCTCCAGGCTTGTCACATGTATTATTCCTCCTGTTGGCTCCCCAATAATTCTCAATTTAGTCTCTTGGAGTCTTGTATCAGAAATTTTCTTTGGTCGAATATAGATGGTTCTAGAAGAGTTTTGTTAGTGGTGTGGAAATACTGCACTATTCCAAAATCTAGAGGTGGTTTGGGGCTTCTTGATATTAGGAGACAGGGTTATGTTCTTGCGGCCAAATGGGTTGTTAGATGCCTTGATGGTGATATTACTTGGCAACATATGCTTCATTTTAGAATACTTTATGTTGTTCATTGTAATGGTTTCAAGGGCAACTTTTCTTTGGAAGACATTGTTGGTCATCAGAGAAATTTAAGATCCGAGGCAACATTCTTCTGAAAACAATTTGGGAAGCATGGAAGTTAGTTGTTGGTGCATTGAGGTGGAACTTCTTGGAGGAAAGAAGGGGTTGGACTCTTTCTTCTAAGGCTATCTACTTATGGAAATATAATGGGATCTATGTTTCTGATATTCCCTCTTTGCAGTGTAAGCGGTTGAGTAAGAAAGGTATCTTTTATTGGTAGGATTTATGGGACAATAGTACTGGTAATTGGATCCCGTGGCAAGATCTGCTAGAAAATTTTAAATTAAAATATTCATATAAGTTGGCGGTTCAGCAGATGCAAGCTCTTCTTCCTTCTGAGTAATTGTATAAGTTAACAATTGGGCTTCCTAGAATGGTTTGGAGAGATTGGAGATGGATTTATGATAAACCGATTTGGTGCTTTAAGTCAACTAAAATCTATCATTTTCTCTTGCCTCCTATTCCTGTGGGAGATATTTTAAATAACAGATGGAGTATTGTTTGTCCTCTTAAGAAATGGAAGAAAAGACTAGCAGGTGTTTGGAATTTTAGAGTCTCTATGCAACTTCGGGTCTTTGCTTGGTTGGTCATCATGCAAGGTTTACAGAGTAAAGCACGACTGGAAAAATGGCTTCTTTCATTGGATGGTTGCTCTAGTTGTGGGAAAAAAGAAACCTTGAAACATATTTTTTGGGATTGCAGGAAGTCTAGAAGGGTTTGGCAAGAGGCTGCATGGATGTATGATTGGTTCATACAGGGATGTCTTAGCTGGAAGATGGCTATTTTGGGAGATCCTCCTAGCTGTACGACCCATCGAAGAATCATTTGGCACATTGTGT
This sequence comes from Wollemia nobilis, assembly GCA_028583015.1. Lineage (NCBI taxonomy): Eukaryota > Viridiplantae > Streptophyta > Pinopsida > Araucariales > Araucariaceae > Wollemia > Wollemia nobilis. The sequence continues at coordinate 1,063,322 of JAQPPZ010014915.1, forward strand.
GAGTTTCTATTCTATTAAGCATCTAGAAGGTGAGATGTGGTCTTATTTTTCAGAATGATAATATGGGAGCTTCTCTTATTGCTACTAAGGCGCATGATTTAGTTTCTGGTCAAATCAAAGTGTTTAAGTCAGTTATTTTGAAGGATTGTATTAGACTTGATAGCTCTTTGTGGATGGATAGCTTGCTTATATTACGTTCTCTGATGTAATAAGACAGTTTTTATTGTTGTTTACTTTCTGTATTCTTTTGATTCATTAATAAGAAGTATTATTTCAAAAATATGATATCATCTACGTATACAACAACAACAATATGATGACCATTTTCTATTTTGACATACAAATTACTATCCACCATACCTTTCTTGAACCCTTGCTGAGTAAGATAACTATCTAGCCTTGCATACCATGCCCGAGGTGCCTATTTTAAGCCATATAACACTTTCTTCAACTTGCAAACCAAGTTGGGATCATCACCAAGCTGAAAACCATCTGGCTGCTCAATATAAACCTCTTCTTCAAGTTTCCCATTCAAAAATGCTGATTTCACATCCATTTGATAAACTTTGAAATTCTTGTAAACTGCTAAAGCAAGAAATATTCTAATTGCCTCTAGTCTAGCCACAGGTGCAAAGGTTTCCTCGAAGTCAATACCTTCAACTTGCGCATACCCTTTGCATACCAATATTGCTTTGTTCCTGACTACCTATCCGTCTTCATTCAATTTGTTCTGAAAGACCCATTTAGTACCGATTACATTTTTATTTGCGGGTCTTGGTACTAACTCCCAAGTCTTATTTTTCTCGATCTGATCTAATTCTTCATTTATTGCCTTTACCCAACTTTCATCTTTGCTTGCTTCGACAACATTTTTGGGCTCAATGCTGGATAGTAAAGAGTAGTTACTTACTAATATTCTTCTTGTCTGAACACCAACTGTGGGGTCTCCAATTATTTGCTCTCTAGGATGATCTTTCTGCTAGCTACCTGTTTTGAATTTCTTGTTTTCTTCCAATTCTGAATCACTTTTCGAATCCTCTGAGTCAATTCTTGGTTTCTTTTCCGTTTCCTCTTCCTCATCTCCTTCAATGACCTCTTCATAAATTGGGTAGTTCTCTTCATAGCTAATTACTCATTCCCTTCCTTCATCAACTTTAACATCGACACTTTCCACAATTTTTCTTAGCCTCTTGTTGTAACATTTGTAAGCTTTGCTTTTTGATGAATAGCCAAGAAAAATACCTTCATCCGCTCTATCTTCAAACTTACCAAGGTTTTCTTCAGTTCTTTTGATGTAACACTTGCTACCAAAAACTTTAAAATATCTTGTTGTTGCCTTTTTACCGAACCACAACTCATAAGGAGTTTTGCTTTCATGCATCCTCAACATGCACCTATTTTGGATGTATACTGCAGTATGGACTACCTCTTTCCAAAATATGTCTACTACTTTACTCTCAGTCAACATAGTCCGTGCCATTTCCTGCACTATCCTGTTCTTTCTTTCTACCACACCATTCTGCTGAGGTGTCCTGGCTGCTGAAAACTATCTCCTGATGCCATATTTTTCACAATACTCTGTGAAATCCTCTGAAATGAACTCTCCTCCTCTGTCTGACCTTAAAAATTTAATCATTTTTCCTATTTGATTCTCAACTTGGTTTTTGAAAACCTTGAACATCTCAAAAGCTTCTGATTTATGCTTCAAAAACAATACCCATGTCATCCTGGAATAGTCATCTATACACAACATGAAATATTTGTCACCGTTTATGCTTTGCATTCTCATGGGTCCACATAAATCAGTATGTACTAGTTCCAAAGGTTTGCTCGTGTAGTACTCTTTTGTTTTAAATGAGACTCTAGTTTGCTTCCCTTTTTGACATGAAGCACAAATGCTATTTGATGGTTTGCCAATGGTGGGAATATCTCTCACTGCTTTCTTTGAACTAATTTTTACTAGATTGTCAAAACTGATATGACCAAGCCTCTTGTGCCACAACCAATTCTCTTCTTCCTGTCCAATCAAGCAAGCTCCTTCTGAAGTCTTTGAGAGAGTGTACAGGTTTCCAGATGTCCTTGATCCAGCTGCTATCAACTTCCCATTGTTTGCCTTTTTGATTTCACAACCCTACTTCTTAAAGATCACATCATGACCTCTATCACAAATCTGACTTACGCTCAACAAGTTATGCTTTAGACCAACCACAAACAAGACTTCTTCTGACCTAATTTTTCCATCACTGATCTTAACTGAACCTCTGCCAACTATCTTAGCTCCATCATTGTTTTTGAATTTCACTGAACCACCTTCATATTGTTGCAACTTCTCAAATTTTTGTTTGTCACCTGTCATATGACTGGAGCATCCACTATCAAGTATCCATGGTGCGGATTTATTCTGCGCTTTAAATGTCGTATGTATGATCAAGGATTCATTTTCTTCCTTAGGTTGCTCTTTTTATTTCCACTCTGGTTTGATTACAGTTTTGGGCTCTTGTTTTGGCTTTTCTTTTTCAGTAGCTTGTGCATGTTTTTCGAGAAATTTTCTATTTTGTCTTATTCCATTTGGCTGAAATTTTCTTCCTAAAATTGATTTGATGCAAATGTACTTCTACAATTTCTTGCAATATGCCCAAAGTTATGACAATTATAACATTCTACTGCATAATCCATCAAAGGTGAAAAAGCATTTCTATTGGCAAAATTCCTTGGTCCTACATTATACTTGCAATCTGAAATCTTATGTCCATAACCATTGCATTTAAAACAGTAACCAGAAAAGGGATGATTGAACCTGGGTGGTGGTCTTTGCCATGTTGTTGTAGGAGCCATAAATCTTCTTCTTCTTTGATGTGTGACATTGGTGAAACCATCATTGTCAATTCTCCTTTCGTGCCTTGCATTATTGCTTTCCTTTGCATGATTCATTTTTGCTTGATTAACCTATTTCTTTTCTTCATTCTTTGTGGATTCTTCATTTGTGGCCTTTGATCCATTTGATGATTCTCCTTCATCAAAACCCAAACCAAATTTGATTCCTGTAGTCTTCTGGTTCTTTATGATCTTATCCAACTTCATAGAACTCTCTTCACGTTTGTGATAAGAGCTAATTTTCTTATTCATCTCTTCTAGTTGCATCCTTAAACCAACAATCTCTTCTTCTAACTTGTTGCAATAATCTATTTTCATGGTTATTTGCACTTCGAGATCTTCGGAGATCTTCTTGGATTCTTCTATCTGCACTTTCAAACTTGTTATGATTTCATTTGCATCCTCAAGCTTTCTTGAAATTTTCTTATTCCTTTTTCTTTCTGTCTTCAATTCATCCAGAGCTGCAATTAGTTCCTCTTCCAAATTCACTTTTGCATCAATTTCTTCTTCATCACATTCCTGTTATTTTTCTGGTTTTTCTTCTTTGAATGCCATGAAAAGAGCTTCACCTATTTCTTTTTCAGAATCCTCACTGGAGTTGTCTTCTGATGAACTGACCTTCTTGGAGATGAAACTTTTCTTCTTGAAGTTGCCTTTTCTGAAATTTGATTTTTTCTTCCAGTCACTTCTTTCTCTGTGCGATCCTTCATCACTTATGTTCTTCTCATTAAGTGGACATTTAGCTGCGAAATTCCCAACACCTCCATAGTTGAAACATTTAAACGGTAACTTTCCTCTGTATTTTCCTTTTCCCCTTTTTAGTTTTCGAACAAAGTTTGCTTCCATTTCATCTGATGTCTCTTCTTCCTCGGATTCTTGTTTTGCTTTCATATTTTTTTGGGCTTTAAAAGTAGCTTCTCTATCTGTGGGTTTAGATTTTCCTATTCTCATCTCATATGCAGTCAAAGAACCATGCATCTCATCCATACTAAAAGAATTCAGATCTTTAGCTTCTTCTATAGCTAAAACTTTAGAATCAAATATTTGAGGAAGAGATCTTAATACCTTTTTCACGATGATAGAATCTTTGATTTCCTCATCAAGTCCTCTAATAGCATTAATGACTTCATTAACTCTCAACATATATGCCTCTATATTCTCATCCTCATTCATATTTAATCCTTCGAACTGAGCTCGATGTGTTTGTAACTTGGCCTCCTTGATCTTAACGTCTCCTTCATGAATGCTCTTCAGTTTGTCCCATATTTCCTTTATCATTTTACAACCCATAATCTTTACCAGTTCGTTGTCCACTAATCCACACATGATAGCATTCTTTGCTTTTGAGTCATTCTCAAATAGTTTCTTACTAGCAACATCGGTTGGAGAAGTGGTGGGTATTGTGTATCCATTGTTTACTGAATCCCAAATGTCATATCCCAAAGCACAAAGATATGTCTGCATCCTGAGTCTCCAAAATACGTAATTAGTTCCATCAAACAATGGTGCTTTGTTTGATGAGAAGCCTTCACCACCTGCCATTGTGTCACTTCCAAGATCACCCTAGCCGATTAAGCCTGTTCAAGAACTTGGCTCTGATACCAATTATTGAACTAAGTGTGACACTGAGAGGGGGGTGAATCAGTGTGTATTAAAAATTTAATCCAACTATGAAATCAAATCAAAACAAGCAATCACACAAACATGCATCACATAACACAAGATTTATAGTGGAAACCCGATGTGGGAAAACCATTGTGCCAATGGACTGTTTGGACTCCCATCCAAATCCAACCTCAAAAATGTTTGGTCTTTACAATATTTTTGCAGCACCAACTGTAGGGAATGGCACCAACCAACCCAAACTTTAGCAACACCAACTGCAAGGAGCACCGACCCCTGTTGCCAAGCACCGACCCGAAAAATTTAAAAAGCTTTGATAAAAGTTTTAAATCTCATCAAAAGACCCTGAGTGGTCTAGCTCACAAATATTCTCCTCTAAAATCTTATGTCTAACCTTTTCAATCTTCTCACACTTTGCACATTGATTATCTCACACCTTGCACATTTTTTCAATCAAAATGCCAAAGAAAAAAATTCTTCACAACATGCACCGATAATCCTTTCTTCAAAAAACCCCTTCTCCCTTTTATTTTAAAACATATATATGCTTCACATTAAAAAACACAACTCTTTTTTTCAGTTACACAAAAGTACCACTCAACCGTTATATTCTTAGAAACTGCCAAAATTACCAAAAAGAGTTGATAAAGATTTTTGTAATAGTCATAACTTCCTCCTCAAATTTCCAAATGGGCTAAAAATTGAAACATATATTCTTGGATAAACCAAATACCTTTAGTTTAAATTTTAGATTTTAACTCTTCACGAATTATTCGTAGTACCTCCAACAAAGTGGCCTCTAACGCTGATTTTACACGTCACATAAACTAGAAAAAGTGCTCCAGAGCCATTTTGCAACGCTCACCGTTTCTTCTTACGAACTTCATTTGGGCTAAAATTTAAAACTTAAGCTCTAAGTATATCTAGATACCTCCAATAAAAATTTGAGGTCCAATTCCTCATGGATTGCTTAATATTCCTCTCATAAAGTGACCTTCAACGTAGATTTTACACGTCACATAAAGCATGAAACTGACCAACAATGCACCGACGAAGCAACCAACTACAACCACACTTGCTAATGATAAAAAAACCTCCAAATAGTATCTTGGGCTGTCCAACACATTCCATTGATGTTGCAACTTTGACGATTTTTGCAACTTTGACAATTTTGCTACTTTGACAACTTCTTGACGATTTTTGCAACTTTTGCAAATTTGCATGAACAACCTGTAACAACTTCACCTGAACATCAAAAACATCCTCATAAGCATTGAACACCACTGTACATACTCCGAACAACCTTCAAAAAATCCACTGCATCAACCTGTCCATCTGAGTGTGTTGACAACAATGACAATATTGTCGTTGCACCTTGCTCAACAATCTCCCCCTTTGGAATTGTTGGCAACACACGCACAATTTCCTATAACTCTTCTCCCCCTTTGAAAACAAGACCAAAGGGCTGCTGCAAACTCCCCCTGAGTCCATGCACAACATTCTCAGGCAAAAATTATTACACTTAGCAAGAATCACAAACATGAGCAAAAAGATAAACAAAGACACAAATGCTCCCCCTGAGAATGTGGCCCCGATAGCTAGTCAATGCTTGGGAAGTGTGACCACTCCCAATTTCTTGTGAAGGTACTCAAAGACTTCCTTGGGCAATGGTTTGGTGAAGATATCCGCTACTTGCTCTATTGTTGGAACAAAATCCAACTTAACCTCACCTTTCGCAACTTTCTCCTTCAAAAAATGGTATCGGATAGCAATATGTTTTGTGCGAGAATGCATAACCGGATTCTTTGAGATATTGATTGCACTTGTATTGTCACACATGATCGATATGGGCTCACTAAAATTTATTCCAAGATCCTTCAAAGTTTGTTTCATCCAAAGTACCTGTGTACAACATGATGTCGCTGCAATATACTCTACCTCTACTATGGATAATGAGACTGACTCCTACTTTTTGCTATGCCACGCAACAAGATTATCACCAAGATAGAATGCACCTCCACTGGTACTCTTCTTGTCATCTACACATCCTACCCAATCTGCATCTGAATACGCAATAAGGGTGAAGTCCTTACCTTTCGGATACCATAACCCATACTCCATAGTACCCTTGAGGTACCAAAAAATCCTCTTCACTATTGTCACATGAGTCTCCTTGGGACTAGCCTAAAATCGTGCTACCATGCATACTGCCTACAAAATATCTGGTCTAGTAGTTGTCAAGTACAGTAAGCTCCCAATCATGGATCTGTACATAGTTTGATCAATAGGTGGAGATTTGTCATCCTTGCTCAACTTGCAACCTGTCATCATGGGAGTGCTAACTAGCTTGCAATCCTCCATTGTGAACTTTTTCAGCATCTCTTTCACATATTTAATTTGAGAAATAAATATGCCCTTCTCCTTTTGATTAACTTGCAATCCGAGAAAATACGAAAGTTCACCAATCATTGACATTTCAAACTCTTTCTGCATCTTATTTGCTAAATCTTTACACAACTCATCTTTGTTGCTGCCAAATATGATATCATCTACGTATACAACAACAACAATATGATGACCATTTTTTGTTTTGACATACAAATTATTGTCCACCATACCTTTCTTGAACCCTTGCTGAGTAAGATAACTGTCTAGCCTTGCATACCATGCCCGGGGTGCCTGTTTTAAGCCATATAACGCTTTCTTCAACTTGCAAACCAAGTTGGGATCATCACCAAGCTGAAAACCATCTGGCTGCTCAATATAAACCTCTTCTTCAAGTTTCCCATTCAAAAATGTTGATTTCACATCCATTTGATAAACTTTGAAATTCTTGTAAACTGCTAAAGCAAGAAATATTCTAATTGCCTCTAGTCTGGCCACAGGTGCAAAGGTTTCCTCGAAGTCAATACCTTCAACTTGTGCATACCCTTTGCATACCAATCTTGCTTTGTTCCTGACTACATGTCCGTCTTCATTCAATTTGTTTCGAAAGACCCATTTAGTACCGATTACATTTTTATTTGCGGGTCTTGGTACTAACTCCCAAGTCTTGTTTTTCTCGATCTGATCTAATTCTTCATTTATTGCCTTTACCCAACTTTCATCTTTGCTTGCTTCGGCAACATTTTTGGGCTCAATGCTGGATAGTAAAGAGTAGTTACTTACTAATATTCTTCTTGTATGAACACCAACTATGGGGTCTCCAATTATTTGCTCTCTAGGATGATCTTTCTGCCAGCTACCTATTTTGAATTTCTTGTTTTCTTCCAATTTTGAATCACTTTTTGAATCCTCTGAGTCAATTCTTGGTTTCTTTTCTATTTCCTCTTCCTCATCTCCTTCAATGACCTCTTCATAAATTGGGTAGTTCTCTTCATAGCTAATTACTCGTTCCCTTCCTTCATCAACTTTAACATCGACACTTTCCACAATTTTTCTTAGCCTCTTGTTGTAACATTTGTAAGCTTTGCTTTTTGATGAATAGCCAAGAAAAATACCTTCATCCACTCTATCTTCAAACTTACCAAGGTTTTCTTCAGTTCTTTTGATGTAACACTTGCTGCCAAAAACTTTAAAATATCTTGTTGTTGCCTTTTTACCGAACCACAACTCATAAGGAGTTTTGCTTTCATGCATCCTCAACATGCACCTATTTTGGATGTATACTACAGTATGGACTGCCTCTTTCCAAAATATATCTGCTACTTTGCTCTCAGTCAACATAGTCCGTGCCATTTCCTGCACTGTCTTGTTCTTTATTTCTACCACACCATTCTGCTGAGGTGTCCTGGCTGTTGAAAACTGTCTCCTGATGCCATATTTTTCACAATACTCTATGAAATCCTCTGAAATGAACTCTCCTCCTCTGTCTGACCTTAAAAATTTAATCCTTTTTCTTGTTTTATTCTCAACTTGGTTTTTGAAAACCTTGAACATCTCAAAAGCTTCTGATTTATGCTTCAAAAACAATACCCATGTCATCCTGGAATAGTCATCTATACACAACATGAAATATTTGTCATCGTTTATGCTTTGCGTTCTCATGGGTCCACATAAATCAGTATGTACTAGTTCCAAAGGTTTTCTCATGTAGTACTCTTTTGTTTTAAATGAGACTCTAGTTTGCTTCCCTTTTTGACATGAAGCACAAATGCTATTTGATGGTTTGCCAATGGTGGGAATATCTCTCACTGCTTTCTTTGAACTGATTTTTACTAGATTGTCAAAACTGATATGACCGAGCCTCTTGTGCCACAACCAATTCTCTTCTTCCTATCCAATCAAGCAAGCTCCTTCTGAAGTCTCCGAGAGAGTGTACAGGTTGCCAGATGTCCTTGATCCAGCTGCTATCAACTTCCCACTGTTTGCCTTTCTGATTTCACAACCTTGCTTCTTAAAGATCACATCATGACCTCTGTCACAAATCTGACTTACGCTCAACAAGTTATGCTTCAGACCAACCACAAACAAGACTTCTTCTGACCTGATTTTTCTATCACTGATCTTAACTGAACCTCTACCAACTATCTTAGCTCCATCATTGTTTTCGAATTTCACTGAACCACCTTCATATTGCTGCAACTTCTCAAATTTTTGTTTGTCACCTATCATATGACTGGAGCATCCACTATCAAGTATCCATGGTGCGGATTTATTCTACACTTTAAATGTCATTTGTACGATCAAGGATTCCTTTTCTTCCTTAGGTTGCTCTTTTTCTTTCCACTCCGGTTTGATTATAGTTTTGGGCTCTTGTTTTGGCTTTTCTTTTTCAGTAGCTTGTGCATGTTTTTCGAGAAATTTTCTATTTTGTCTTATTCCATTTGGCTGAAATTTTCTTCCTTAAAATTGATTTGATGCAAATGTACTTCTACAATTTCTTGCAATATACCCAAAGTTATGACAGTTATAACATTCTACTGCATAATCCATCAAAGGTGAAAAAGCATTTCTACTAGCAAAATTCCTTGGTCCTACATTATACTTGCAATCTGAAATCTTATGTCCATAACCATTGCATTTAAAATAGTAACCAAAAAAGGATGATTGAACCTGGGTGGTGGTCTTTGCCATGTTGTTGTAGGAGCCATAAATCTTCTTCTTCTTTGATGTGTGACATTGGTGAAACCATCATTGTCAATTCTCCTTTCGTGCCTTGCATTATTGCTTTCCTTTGCATGATTCGTTTTTGCTTGATTAACCTATTTCTTTTCTTCATTCTTTGTGGATTCTTCATTTGTGGCCTTTGATCCATTTGATGATTCTCCTTCATCAAAACCCAAACCAAATTTGATGCCTGTAGTCTTCTGGTTCTTTATGATCTTATCCAACTTCATAGAACTCTCTTCACGTTTGTGATAAAAGCTAATTTTCTGATTCATCTCTTCTAGTTGCATCCTTAAACCAACAATCTCTTCTTCTAACTTGTTGCAATAATCTATTTTCATGGTTATTTGCACTTCGAGATCTTCGGAGATCTTCTTGGATTCTTCTATCTGCACTTTCAAACTTGTTATGATTTCATTTGCATCCTCAAGCTTTCTTGAAATTTTCTTATTCCTTTTTCTTTCTGTCTTCAATTCATCCAGAGCTGCAATTAGTTCCTCTTCCAAATTCACTTCTGCGTCAATTTCTTCTTCATCACATTCTTGTTCTTTTTCTGGTTTTTCTTCTTTGAATGCCATGAAAAGAGCTTCACCTATTTCTTTTTTAGAATCCTCACTGGAGTTGTCTTCTGATGAACTGACCTTCTTGGAGATGAAACTTTTCTTCTTGAAGTTGCCTTTTCTGAAATTTGATTTTTTCTTCCAGTCACTTCTTTCTCTGTGCGATCCTTCATCACTTCTGTTCTTCTCATTAAGTGGACATTTAGCTACGAAATTCCCAATGCCTCCATAGTTGAAACATTTAAATGGTAACTTTCCTCTGTATTTTCCTTTTCCCCTTTTTAGTTTTCGAACAAAGTTTGCTTCCACAGTTGACTCTTCTTCCGATGCAAGTTAATTAATATTTTTTATTTTCATCATGATACCTCAGTATCTACTTTTATGTAGTGCTTAAAAGAAATCTCTCAAAATACACCACACAAAGAATGTCACGACATCCTCATTTTTTAGTACACCATGATTACAAGTCGCATTTAGTCATTTCACACCACCAGGAATCGTACACATCATGTTTCATGAAATTCACCCATGTATGTACTGAGATTTTCGATAAATTATATGCATAGTTATCTCAAAATCATTTCTATGTTAATACCAGTATGCACCCCAACATTTATCTTGAACAAATCCCTTGTTATAATTCAGCCACATGGCATGCATTAGGCTTGAGAAGAATTGCAATGGATATCACTATCCTAGGCACACATAAAAAAAATGGAAAGTGCCTTAGCTCAAAAGAAGTGCAATCAAAACAAATGTATAGGGGGCATGTGACATGAGGACATATCAAAATATTATGCATGGGGTCATAATGAACATAAAAACATGCTCATTGAAAAAAAGTATAGTCATTGTATATATATGAAAACATATATATATACACAGCAAAACAGAGAAATAAAATGGGTCAACAAAGGTTAAACCATTTGAGTGCACCCAACAATCACGGCCTAAGAAGAAGAAGAAAAAAAAATACCAAACCCAAGCCCAAGGAAAGTGCATTCTGAACAACATTACCTACATGCCCAAACAACAACACTAGGTAGCTGCTATGAAAAAAACATACAAGGGAATGTGACATGAGAACCTGTTAAATGTTCGGCATGAGAAAATGTGACATGAGGACATGTTAAATGTTCGGCATGAGGGAATGTGACATGAGGACATATCAAATGTTCGAAATGGGGGAATGATGAGCACCAAAAATGCTCATTTTATTTACATTTGCAAAGACATCATTACTAGATTTAATTTAGCATTAGAGATGTATTTTTATCTCATTTGCTTATAATGAATAGAAAATGAAGAATTATGCTTAATTGGTGTTTTTAGTGGAAAATGTGTGTAGATGCAGGTTTTTACTACTAATTTTGTATTTTTGAGTCAACATCCCATTTAGACCTGGAAATGCATGAAGAGAACTATCGTGAATAATAGAGGCATGTGCTTGTATCTTAGCGATAGGTAGGCGCTTGTATTCTAGCGATAAGAAGGCACCTATATCCCAGTTCATGTACCCTAGCAATAGGCAAACACCTGTATTCCAATGACAGGCAGGTACCTGTATGCTAGTGACAAGCAAGCACCTGTATCCTTGATGCTTGTATCCTCGTGCCTATATCCCACTGCAAGATAACACCTATGTACAATGAGAATATAGGAGTTATATTTAATATTGATCGGTTGACCAATTGACCATGCAATTTTTAAGGAATTTGTTACAAAAAGATAAGGAATAATCATTCTTATCTATGCATATTAAATTTAAATTGTGAATTATGGTTAAAATAGAATAAGTGCTTATATTCTAAATATTGATGGTTGATCGGTTGACCATGTAGTTTTTTTATAAAAGCATCATTTTAGAAATAGTTTGTTGTATACACCTAAGGACCATTGTGTTTATCCTTTGGTGATTAAAATTAAACAGTCGTGCTTTTAATAGAATAAAATAACAACTATGCATGAATCGACCGTAGCAAATCACATCACATGATTAAAATAGACCAAGCTATTTTTATAACGGGATTGGTTGCATTCTATATAAGAACACAGACCATTCCTGGGAAGACCAATTTTAAATCTCCAAGTGTACTACATAATTTATTTTCTAAGTGTTCTTTTATTTACTTGGATTAAGAGTGTGATTTTTAAGTAGTCAATTAGGCGTACCATCTACGGGAACTTGGGCCCACTCCAGGTAGTAATCCTCTCCCTTTTATTTTATTTTTGCTTTATTATTTTTTGCATTATTTATTTTTGTAAATTTACTACTTTATTTATTTTTGCAAGTGTGAATTTCTTGCTTTATTCATTTTTGCAAGTGTGTTTAAATTTCTACAATTTCCTTTCAACCGTCTGTTTAAATTCCTACATTTTCATTTCAATCGTGTGTTTATTTCCAACATCTTAATTTTAGTTGTGTGCTTATTTTAAAATTACAATTTATTTATTTATTTTCTTGCACTTAGTTTTGTTGGGTTTGGATGAACTAAAAATACACGAACAATAATTCCTCCACAAAACCAATAGGTACAAAGGGACTCATTCTCCACACTCCAGGCATATACTATGGTTGGCACTCACAAGTTTATGAACTACTGAATTGATAATTAATGGAAAGGAAATGATTGTTTTTAGAACATAATTTTTGCTCACCACCAAGGAAGAAGCTTATGATAGCTAAGGAATTGGACCAATTATCTCCATCTGACAACAAGCCCAAAGGAGAAGGTTTGGCAAGAAGATTGTAAAATTTCAAGGTAGTTTGGTATAGATCTCAAGATTATCAAATTCTTTGAGGAAGAGATATAATTTGAAGTCAAAATTTGGCAAGATAAAGGGGATAGAAAAACCACAAAATATGAGAGATTTTGGGACCATCATTGAAGGGTTCTTGAGTGAACATCTTAGCCACGATTTGGAGGAGTATCCTACCAATTTTTTGGGATTTATGGATATCATTTTAGTGAAGGTATTGACTGCTTTACAATTTAAAAAAATTTAGATTTGAGGATAGAAAAAGGTAACAATTTGGGTAGTGTTAGAAGCTGCTAAAGATCAAATTTTAGAGGTACATTTTGAAGGAGCATTTAAGCGGCCAAGTTAGAATATTGGGCAAAAAAATAGTGAAGTGTTGAAGATGCAAAAATATGAGCAAGAGAGATATTTTGGATAGCCTAATAGAGCTGCAATGTCATCTACAAAAGGAAACAAATTTAAGTGACCAAAGTCACTATCATCATCATCATCTACAAGGAAAGAGGTATGCAACAAAAGGTGCAAAAGTTTATTAGTTGAGATTTTTATAATTGGATTTTTATTAAATGTATAAAGCACCGGTTTAAAAGTTTCAAGGGTTGCATAGAATAGTATTCATTTCAAGTATTCAAGATAAGTGCAAAAGTTATAGTCTACAAGGTTCAAACCTACACATAGAAAACATAATAGAAGTTAGATGTATATCAAGAGAAAGAAACATATCAACATTTTATTAACATATTCTAAATATAAGATCTTAAAAGTTTGCATATACAATAGTTTGCAATATTAGTGAAAGCTTGGGTTTCTAAGAGTAAGAATAACCACGTAGAGAAGGTATTTACAAAATATAGAAGGCAACATTGGCTTCAAAGCATATCAATCAATAAAGGAAGTTGAAGCCTATATTTTGACAAGACAAGAGGCTCAGTTTAAAGAGCATAGGGGGAAACATCTACATCATTCTACTCTATGTTTGCATAGCAAAAAGAACCATTCAAAGGAGTTAAAATTGAATCTTTCTCAAGGAAAGGAAGATATCATTGGTATAGTAGCTTCAATAAGAAATAGAGAGAGTCATACAAAGACTCAATATCTAATAATTTGAGGTGTCTAAATACATCCAGTGTAGTGTTAGAGCCATTAGATTCATCACCTACACAGATTGTAAGAAATTTATTAGTCGTACAAAGGACATTGAGCATTGGAAAAAGCCTTTGGTGAAGGTCTCATAGTGATCATAGCAAGTCTACCTCTAAGTTATGGAAAAATAAACAACGCAAGAGAAATAGTTATATCCACATAATAGCATTGGGAGAAATACAATGAGGCACTCAGACCAAGCATCCTTTAGCCTGTGCATATTGCACCAAAGCAAACTCACCATTTGATGTGGAAGCAAGTACAAGGTGGAAGGCAAATTTAGCAATCTGAAGAGAAGATACAACGCTAATAACAAGGACATTTTGTAGTTTCAAAGAAGGCTCAATTTTGAAGAAGCACACTTATCATTTGAAGCCACCTCATAGCCTTTCTTAGCACTTAATCGAAGTGTTAGAAAAGTAACTACAACTACCATAGAAATGGTGGAGAATCATGATCATTCCTCTGTCATAGAAGCGGTTGAAGTAGAGCAAGAATTGTAGAAGACAAGTGCCAAAAGAATAAGGAGGATAACAATTGTATAGCCCAAGGGAGTTAGGGCAAAAGAGATAGAAATATTACACCATGCATAAGTTATCCCATGCAAGCAAGAAGGTGAAAGCACGAGGATACGAAAGCAAAACGAAAGGGAAATGCAACGCTAAGTCCTACGAACGAGAATGCATGAAAAGAGGGAAAACGAACGAAATGAAACGATATTTGAAGCAAGTGTAAAAGTGTGGCCCTTTATTTTATTAATTTTCTCAAAATCGGGTTACAATACGTCTCCTCCCTTTTCAGGGGCTAGGAGCATCGGACATAGTTTGGTTACACCATGAATGATACATTCCCCTTGGGGATCTTCCGCGTGCCCACGTTGAAAATGGGTGGACCAAACATCACCGCCGCTTGCGTGAATGTGTCTATGGTTCTTTTCTGCCCCTCCGGTGTCGAGATCCTATGTTCAGAGAAATAGTAAATGGTTAGTAGCACCTACGGATGGAGAGAAACATGCGATCCCCAAGGCCTACGGTCAGTGCATACATAAAATAATTAAAACGATAACTAAAACATATCAGAATGAGCTAAAAATTTGATAGAAGCAATAAAACATTACTAGGAACCCACTGCAAAAGGAACAGTTAGGAAATCTACCACAGATTTCTAATCGCTCTGGGGTGGGACGATTAGGACTGTCATAACCTGTCAGAAAGCCACCTCCTAAATGTCCGGTCTAGAGGCCTCCAAAACACCTGCAAAGTTGGGGTTAGGCAAAACGGGGCATTTTGGGACGACCCAGAAGGTCGGATTTGGCTAATTCAGCCTTGATTGCCCTGTATCCGATGATGCTCCCTGTATGTTAGCGAAAGCGAGAAATAATAAAATCATAGCCAAAACTTATCAGAATCACATGAAACTTGAATAGCAGCATATGTAAATGACCTAGAATCAAATGCAAAAGAAAAAGCAAGGAAATCTACCATATATTTCTAATCACTCCGGGGGGGGCGATTAGAACTGCAGTAGTGCGAGGGCACCCGAGGGCAGGATGCCCACCGTTTGGGGCTCGGTTTTGGCACCAATCCACTTGGGATGGGTCCAAAACCTCTTATGGGGTTGTGTCAAAAAATTTGGTGGGGTATTGTGGCCAAATGTTTGGGTTTGGGTCCGGATTGCGCTTCCAATAATCACCCAATAACCTCCCTTCCAAAAGAGAGATCAAGGATGTAAGAAGCACAATGAGGGTAAGGGTTTGATTCGGCAGCACTTCGTTGCTCCAAATGCTCCTACTTTGTCCTCTTTTTGGGGTGAGAAGACTCACCAATTTATAGACCTAGGGTCTCTCTCTTTGAATGCGCATGCGAGGGCGCCACTTGACTTGCTTGCCCTATTTTGGGAGAAAAGATTCTTCCCTGATTTAGAGTCTCTTTGCATGAGGCCTCCATGATCAAGGCATGCATGACTGAAGTCTCTCTCCTTGATTTGAAGTCATTCCTCACAATTGCATGCCCTGAAGGCGCAGTTAAGTGGCGGACCTATCGAGGTTTGACTTTTTGCCAGTCAAACCTGCTATTCGCCCCACCCTGGAGCGAATACTGCTAATCGTCCCAGGGTGGGATGAATACCAGTTTGTAATCATCCCAGGGTGGGACGAGTAGGGAGAAAAGTGTTGAAAAGGTGCCAAATTGACCTCTGACCTTCCAAAACTGTTGTGGGAGTGGTTAGGACCACTATTTAACCTCTAGGGGCTGCCCTAGGGGCTATGTATGTCAATTCGATCAGTGCTTGTCGTCACATAATCGGATTGGTGTTGTTTTGGTGTCTATAGATGCCCCTTTTTGGGATGCGTTGTGCATGGCGCAATGTTGAGCAAAAATAGATAACCAAAGCACTAATGATTAGGGTTTCTCAGTAACCTAACCAACTTTTGATGCCCCAAGTATGGAAAGGGCACGCATTCTTGAATCCTTGCTTTTGACGAGCTAAGGAGCTTAATTCAAGTGTTAACCTTTTTCAGTGAGGTGTTACTTGATCTTGGACATTGTTCAATCATGAATAGGCAAAGGGCGCAACCTTTTGTCTATGGGAACCTTGAGTTCATGATTCTAGAATGCCAAGTGTTTGATCATCTTGTGATTATTGCTTGTTTTCTGCCCCAAGCAGGGGCATGATTATCTTTGTCAATGATCCTTTGAATGCGTGCCATTTCCTTGATTGGGTGTGTATTTGTTGATTGGTGACTAAGTGTGACTACCCCCTCAAGCGATGAATCGATGAGGGAATGACCGACATGAGAAAAGCGATGAGTCGCTTGACCCAAGATGACTTTTGTAAGGGTGCCTTCAGTTGTTTTCCATTGAATGCTTATGCAGTTTCCGAACATTCTGACCTATTTTTGGTGGGTTTGAACCCTTTTTGTGATGCATTTTGGAGCTGAAATTGTCAAAAATCCGTCCTCCCGTGGAGCGGTCCGGCTATGGTAGCCTTCTTAGGGAGTAGGATAGTGACAATTTGTGACCCCAACATCTATTTTGGATGCCAATAATGTCAGGCGCAAAGGCGCCTTCGTTTGGCAATGTTATTGCTATTTTTGGGTGGGTTTGGACCCTTTTTGTGACGCATTTTGGGGATGAAATTGTCAAAAATCCGTCCTCCCATGGAGCGGTCCGGCTATGGTAGCCTTATTAGGGAGTAGGATAGTGAGAATTTGTGACCCCAATGTCTATTTTACATGCCAAGAATCGTAGATGCAAAGGCCCTTTTGTTCGGCAGTGTTATTGCTATTTTTGGGTGGGTTGGACCCTTTTTGTGACGCATTTTGGAGCTAAAATTGTCAAAAATCCTCCCGTGGAGTGGTCCAGCTATGGTAGCCTTATTAGGGAGTAGGATAGTGATAATTTGTGACCCCAACATCTATTTTGCATGCCAAGAATCGTAGGCACAAAGGCCCCTTTGTTCGACAATGTTATTGCTATTTTTGGGTGGGTTTGGACCCTTTTTGTGATGCATTTTGGGGATGAAATTATCAAAAATTTGTCCTCCCGTGGAGTGGTCCGGATATGGTAGCCTTCTTAGGGAGTAGGATAGTGAGTATTTGTGACCCCAAAGTCTGTTTTGCATGCCAATAATGTCAAGTGCAAAAGCACTCTTATTTGGCAATTTTATTGCTATTTTTTATGCATTTTGGTGCAGTTTTTGTTGTTTTTGATTTTCTTGCTCTGTAATCGTCCTTGGGTGGGACGAATACCAGTTTAGTAATCGTCCCAGGGTGGGATGAGTGCTAACTAGAGTGCTCATCCCAGGGTGGAACGATTACAGGCCTAAAAGCCTATTTAAGGGCCAAAACTAGGTTTTGGGCTCATTTTTGTTTTTCTTAGCGTTTTGGAGCTGTGAGGAGGAGGAGGTCGAGTCTACGTAGTGGAGCACTATCAAATTTCTTGGACACCATGAGTTCAAGGACCGGATCATCAAGTTGCAGAGCCGAAGTGAGACCGGTGAGTGCTCCTTCTCTTTATTTTGTGTTTGTTTTATTTTACAATTTAAAACCACAACTTTTTTCTTTTGTATTTTGTTTTTCGATTTTAAAAATGAAAACCCTAGTTAAATGTTTATTGTTTGTGTTTGTTTTTTTTTAAAAAAACCCTAGTTTAAACAATTTTTTATTTTTTTATTCGTTTAGACTAAGGTCAAACCCTAGGTTAGCACTATGTTGTTTTTTTTTTTTTTATAAGTTAAACCCTAGGTTAATTTTTTTTATTTTTAATACTTTTTTTTTTTTTTTTAACTAGGTTAAAACCCCTAGGTAATATTTTTTTTTTTTTTTGTTTTTTTTTTTTTTTATCAGTTTGAACTAGAGTTAAAAACCCTAGGTAACTGACAAATTTGTTTTTGAATTTTTGTTTTTTTATTTATCAGTTTGAACTAGAGTTAAAAACCCTAGGTTTAACACAATTTGTTTTTGTTTTTTTTTTTTTTAATAGGTAAACATTTGTTTTTTTTTTTTTATCTATAATTAAATTTAATTTTTTTTTTTTATTTCATTTATTAAATGTTTTTGTGTTTAGACATTGTGTATGTTTGTTTTAGTGTTGTACATTTTTTTATCCTATTTTAATGTTTTTGTTTTCTTTTCTTTTGCAGGTTGTGAAGAGTCGGTACCGTGTGTCGATGGTGTTCTCTAAAGCGTGAGAGGCACTGACTATGGTGGACTGGGAGTGGCTTGATGCCCTTGGGCTCAAGCAGGTGACTCGACTAGAGCCTATGGTGGGGGATCGGGCCTATCTGATGACCCTGATCAATCTGTGGGATCCTCGGACCAATGATAGTGACTCATGAGGATGTCTATCGGATTCTATGGATTCCGATAGATGGGCTTCCTATTCGGACTACTCCACGGGATCAACGAACGGTGGTGCTGACACGGTGTTTCGGGCATGGGGTGGATATGGGGGTGGATAGTCCGATGGAGAGGGCAGAGGGGGATTGCCTGATTGGCGGTATTTTGGTGCGGTGGTGGCTAGAGAGGGGCGTGTTGGGGGTGAGGCATGCATTACTGATGACCCTCATCTCCAACATGTTGTTGCCCGACTCCTCAGGCGTGAGGTTCCCTTGGAACCTACTGGAGGTAGTGTTCAGATTGGTCGAGTGTCCGATGGAGGCACCCTTGATTATGAGGTGGGGATAGATGCTACTGGCATAACTTTATGATGAGTTGTACGAGGTCCACTATCGAAGGTGAAAGGGGATTGGGTGCAGCTACCTGTTGCAGTGTTGGGGGTGGCAGCACATAGCTGTGGAGCGGCCATAGGGTCTGTCGTGGACCACTCGGGCAGAGATGGTTGATAGGGAGATAGGGTATGCGGCTCTATGGTGGAGGTCAGAGGAGCAGGGGTAGAGTCGACGGTGGGTAGGTGTCGTAGGGCACTATGCCGATGCCTTCGCTCGGCTTGCTCTAGGGGAGGTGTTCTGGCGCCCATATCGGGACTGTCCAGCCTGGCCTGAGGTGGGAGAGTGGCTCCGGTGGGTGCGTAGGGGGAGATGGCTGATTGGGCGACATGGGACCGAGCAGGAGTATTTCCCGTACGTTCGAGTGACGTGATAGTTTGGGGTGCACCAGGGGTTGCCTGGTGAGCCCTTGATCTATCGACGTCGGGGCGACGAGAGGACTCTGGCCTGGCCGATCATCGAGCCGCTTGGTGAGGAGTCAGATGCAGTGATCGATGTCCCTGACGTGGACAACATCGGGGTGACCGCTGAGTACGACCAGTGGTGGACGTTGCGGCGGTGGCGAGGTGAGGGGCCTCTAGGAGGTCCTGACATGCAGCAGGTGGGGAGGATGCGGAGGCATTAGGGGAGGGTTGGGGGGCTCCACTAGAGGATGAGGACATGGTGGAGGTTGAGGATTTTATGGGGGATGATTTTGGAGTTTCGGAGCAGCCGAACACGTAGGACGTCCCAGAGTAGTGGGTGTCGGAGTAGCCCGTCATCTCGGAGATGCCTACGCCTCAGGCAGTCTAGGGGGATATGGGTGCTAGGTATCACGCTGAGATAGCATGATTGGAGGATCTACTTTAGAGATGGGATGAGGAGCTCGGGGATGCTCTGTAGGAGAGGGATCTCCTATGGACTCAGTTGGTAGAGCGGGAGAATGCATTAGCTACGTACCATCGATGGGATGGGGACATCGATGCATCACGGGAGAGGGATCTCCTACGGACGTAGCTGGCACAGCGCGATGATGCATTGGCTGCGTACCATTGGTGGGAGATGGATTTGGTCCGGCATCGGATGGAGCTGGAGGCAGAGATTATCCGCCTCGGTGGGCGGTTACCTGAGCTCCCTGGAGGTGGATCTTCGCATCGGATGAGAGATAGTGAGACTGAGCAGTCAACTTCCTCTCATCGCAGGTAGGCTGGATGAGGGGGCGCTAGTGGGCGTGATGCGGGGGCTAGCAATAGCCACCCTGAGAGGTCCCATAGGACCCACACCACTGGGGGTAGTTCCCGTCGCACCGATCCTGCGTGATCATGGTGGCCGATGCCCTAGGCTTGGGGGTTTTTGAGTTTTTGCTTTTTTTTGTGAGGTCAGAGGACCGACTTATTGTAGCCTGTGGGCATTTTGATGATATATATACATGACGTTCTTTTTGGTTATACACTTGTCATGATTTTTTTTGTTTATTTTTATGCACATTTATTTACGTTGATGTATGCATGTGTTATTATGAATGCGATGTTTCTAATTATATGATGTATGCATATGGAATGAATGAAATGATTTGTTGATAACTTGTCGATGGCACCATAGACTATACAAGATTTACTGGCTTTCTGTACTTATGTGATGGCTTTGTGGAATGACTTTGCATGTGGTAATTTTGTTTTGGTATTTTTCATATTTTTTGATGGTGATGTAAGTAATAAAATGTACCAGTTGTTTTAAAATGTAGTTAAGGTTTTTTGAGATTCAGATATTTTAACTAACTAGCCAAGACTGTACATTTATCTCACAAGATTTTTGAACAAGGTACGAATCAGACTTGAGTTTGACCAAGTTATTTCACATCCCTGTGTGTGCAATTGAGTTCGTTTATGTGGTATTTGTCAGGATACCGCCAGTGCCAGATAGGCTGTCAACCAAACCTGTATTGAGGATCACCTAATTAGCTCCACTAACTCCGTTGTTGTATTTAGTAAGATTAATCCATGGGACAAACTAAGGTACCATAAGCTAGCTCATCCACATGCAAACATTGGTCTGCTCACATGCAAAGCTAATGTGATAGACATATCGTCATGCATTTAGGATACCGCCATTGTCAGGTAGGCTGTCCACCAAACCCGTAATGAGGATCACCTAGATGGTTTTTTGAATGCTGAGAATTCTAGGGATTCAAGCTCAGGCGTCTTTCGGTTGCTCAACTTGTTGGGATACTTGCTCGTATACATAGTGATGAAAATCACTATTTATTTTTCTCTTTTGTTTTTCTTTTTGAGCAAGGACTTTGAATAGTGGTGATAACCACTGTTATTTGATTTTGCATTTTAGGTTGCAAAGTTGAGCTCGTAGGTTTTTGGCTTGTGAATGGCATTGATCCTTTTGGCCTTGGGGATGACTACCCATCCTGTTCAGGGACGTGTAGTACGAATCCTTACGACTTTTGGGAACCAAAGGTGATTGGGGATGTTATTATGTAAGGGCATTGATCTTTTAGGCCTTGGGGATGACTACCCATCCTTGTTAGGGGTGTGTAGTACGAATCCTTATGACTTTGGGGACCAAAGGTGTTTTGGGAGTTTGTGATGATGATTTGTTGGGATTTTGCTTTTGAATGGCATTGATCTCTTAGGCCTTGGGGATGACTACCCATCCTTGTCAAGGGCATGTAGTACGAATCCTTACGACTTTGGGGATCAAAGGTGTTTTGGGATTTTTGCTAGTGGTGAAAACCACTATTTATTATGGGAAATTGGATGGGGAAGAGCTTGTCCTTTTGTCAATTCTCAGCATTCTTGAACCATTCGCACAGGGGGATGAATAGGCTAACCTTTCACCTATGGTACCCTAGACTGCTTTGTAGGTTTCTCTTGCGTTCACACAACTTGGGAATTATTTTATGTGTTTTAACTTGTGTAGGGATGTTACGTAACGAAGTGTGATCCAAGTAAAACTCTCCCTTTGTAAAATCTATCTGACTTTGTACAGTTTTTGGCTAGAAATTTAAATACAGCTGAATGACGAAAACCCTAAATACATTAGGAGACAACTGACTATGCTAAAAATGTGGATGGTGTTATTCTGGATGGATGTGTTTATAAAATGGATTGAAAGTGGAAAATGATGGAATTGCCGATTAATTACAGTCTATGGTGCTTGTGACATGTATGACCAACAAATATGCAATGTATGGATGCGATGCCTAATGCAGTTTATTATATTTTTGTATTTTGATTTTTAAGAGTATGCATGGAATTGAGATGCAATTTTTTTTGTTATTTTTTTATTATCTTTTGTTTTTGTTTGTTTTTGAATATTTGTTTTTGACCAAGCGATTGTGGGAACCCTTGGAGCTTTTGGTTTGACCAAAGGGTTTATGGATACCTTTGGGGCATTTTAGGTTGACCAAGTGATTGTGGGAATCCTTGGAGCTTTTGGTTTGACCAAAGGGTTTATTGATACCTTTGGGGCATTTTAGGGTTTGACCAAGCGATTGTGGGAATCCTTGGAGCTTTTTGTTTGACCAAAGGGTTTATTGATACCTTTGGGGCATTTTAGGTTGACCAAGCGATTATGGGAATCCTTGGAGCTTTTTGTTTGACCAAAGGGTTTATTGATACCTTTGGGGCATTTTAGGTTGACCAAGCGATTGTGGGAATCCTTGGAGCTTTTGGTTTGACCAAAGGGATTATTGATACCTTTGGGGCATTTTAGGTTGACCAAGCGATTATGGGAATCCTTGGAGCTTTTTGGTTTGACCAAAGGGATTATTGATACCTTTGGGGCATTTTAGGTTGACCAAGCGATTATGGGAATCCTTGGAGCTTTTGGTTTGACCAAAGGGATTATTGATACCTTTGGGGCATTTTAGGTTGACCAAGCGATTGTGGAATCCTTGGAGCTTTTGGTTTGACCAAAGGGATTATTGATACCTTTGGGGCATTTTAGGTTGACCAAGCGATTGTGGAATCCTTGGAGCTTTTGGGGTGGGTTATGGCTCTCTAAATGTGGAATGGCCTCAAATGACTGATGTTCAAGGGTTCTGGTTCCTTGATTCCTTCAAGAGAGGTGAGCCGGTATGTTCCAGGTCCTATTTTACTATCAATTACATAGGGACCTAACCAATTTGCCATGAACTTGTCCCTTAGATGGGGCGGCAAGTTAGAATTTTGTTGGTTCTCTTTTAAGACCAAGTCACCAACCTGAAAGTCCCTCAGGTGAACTTTCATGTTGTATGCTTTCTTAAGTCGCTCTTGATAGATACGTAAATGCTCGAGAGCATTGACGCATCATTCATCGAGCAACGTAAGTTGGTCTAACTGGGCCTGCCGTGCAGTGTCATCATCGATGAACTCTTGCATTGATATGCGCAGGGAAGGTATTTCCAACTCGAGAGGCATGACTGCCTCGGAGCCATACACCAGTGAAAATGGAGTTGCCCCAGTGGGCGTCCGAATGCTAGTGCGATAAGCCCACAGGGCAAGCGGGATTTGAATGTGCCAATCCTTATGACTATCTGTGACCATATTTTTGAGGATGGCAACTAGCATTTTGTTTGACGCCTCTGCTTGCCCATTTGCCTGCGGATAATAGGGTGTTGAAAAACTGTGCTAAATTTTGTACTTTGTTGTCAACGCACGCACATCTTTATTCTTGAATGACGTCCCATTATCCGAGATGATCTTGGATGGAATACCAAAATGACATATGATGTTATGCAAAATAAACTCCGCAATGCGGGGTCCAGTCGTAGAGGTTAGCGAAATTGCTTCCACCCACTTGGTGAAGTACTCTATGGCCATTATGATAAACGTGTGATGACCTGACGACGTAGGGGAGATCTTTTCGATTAGATCTAAGCCCCACTACGAAAATGGCCAAGCCGATTGGATCGGTTGCAAGGCCTGAGAAGGTACGTGTGTCAAATTGGCATGGTGTTGACACTTCATGCACTTCTTTACATACGCGCAACAATCTCGCTCTAAAGATGGCCAATAATAGCCCATGCGGAGAATGCACTTTGCGATGGCCATACCGCTGAAGTGGCCATCGCATGTACCATCGTGCGCTTGGGTGATCGCCCAAGCGGACTCCTACTGGTCCAAGCAACGGAGGAGGATTCCTTCATAGCTTCGACGATACAAAATGTCTCCTAGCAAGACATGTTTTGCCGCTTTCTATTTAAATGATATTTTTGCGGCATGCGTCAATCCAAGTGGGAGGTTACCTAGCTTGAGGTAGTCTCTTATGGGTGTGTACCAATCCTGCTGATCAGAAACCTTGATGGTATGAACTGCCAATCCCTCTTGAAGTTCATCCCTAGCAAAAGCTGAGTGGGAAAGAACTTGTAAGAATAGCGTTGTGTTGCTATTAAGAGGGGTCGGGGAGAACAAGGACCCCTAGTTGGCGTGATTCAGACAATCATGGATTCGAGAGAACTTATCCTGAGATGGTTCAATCTGGATCAGGTGGATTCCTGGCGTTAGGTCAGAGCTTGCACGCTCCATCATGGATTGCGATAATGTTTTAACTTGAATGGTTGTCATTTCACCAGAAGGGTCTTGCGGGATTAGTGACCCCAAGGAGGCCATAGTGTCCGCAAAATGATTTGATGATCGAGGGAGTGCCTCGATGTCATACCATTCAAGATTTTCCAAGAATTTGTCCACAAGGGCTTTGTAGGCCTGCAGAACTGGGCATTTACATTGGAATACCCCTTTTACTTGGTTGACAATTAACAGTGAATCACCAAAGATGTTCAAGCGTTTGATGTTCATGGTGATTGTTGTTTGAAGACCTATGAGCAAGGCTTCATATTCGGCATTGTTGTTGGTGCATGGGAAATCTAATTTAAATGATAGAGGCATTGGAGCCCCTTGTGGTGTGAAGAATACAATTCTCGTGCCACCCCCTTGCTCACATTTAGAACCATCGAAGAATAGGGTCATGTCGGCCTGTGACTCAGGCTCATTAGAATCTGGCGATTCTGAGACATGGAAGACCCCATCATCGGGTAGCTCTATGGTCGGAGGCTGATCATCTTCGAGAGGAGCCTCTGCTAGTTGATCGGTGATGACTTGACCTTTGATGGACTTCTGTCCAATGAATTCGATGTCAAACTCCATCAACAACATGATCCATTTCATCGTGCGGCTACTATGATAAGTATGACTCATCATGTACCACAATGGATTCTCCTTAGACACAACATACGTCGTATTGCTCAGCATGTAGTGGCATAGCTTTTTGGTAGCAAATACCACTGCCAAGCATAGCTTCTCGACGTATGCATAGTTAAGTTCATAACTGACCAAGGTGCGGCTAAGATAGTAATTAGCCTGTTCTTTGTGTAGTTCATTTTTTTGGGCTAGCATGGCGCCCAGTGCCACCTCAATAGCTGAGATGTATAAGTAGAATGACACTCCTGGTCTAGGTGGTGCCAATACTGGCGGTGAAGCCAAGTATTGTTTGATGTCGTCAAAGGCTGACTGGCACTCGTCATCCCAGTGAAATGCTACCCCCTTGTGCAATAATTTATTCATGGGTCGGCACTTGTCAGATAGCTGTGCTATGAAGCGCTTGATTGACGCGACCTTTCCCTGTAGGCTTCTGAGCTGCTTGATGGTGGTTGGGGGAAGCATTTCAAGGATTGCCTTGACTTTGTGTGGATCTACCTCGATTCCTCATTTTGAGACTATGAAACCCAAGATTTTTCTAGATGTGATGCCAAATACGCACTTCTTGGGGTTTAGTCTGACTTTATGTTCGATGAGGCGATCGAGGATCTTGCTTAAGTCATCGAGATGATCTGGGCGCAAAAGAGATTTGGCCAACAAATCATCCATGTAATCTTCCAAAGTTTTATGCATGTGATCATGGAAGATGTATGTCATAGCACGTTGGTAGGTGGCGCCAGCATTTTTAAGGCCAAAGGGCATGACCTTATAACAAAATGTCCCCCAAGGCATTGTGAACGCCATTTTTAGTTGGTCCTCGAGATTGATACGAATCTGATTGTATCCCGAGAAACCATCCATGAGGGAAAGCATTTCGTGGCCCGTTGTAGCGTCTACCAATGCATCGATGCTAGGCAAGGGGAAATCATCCTTGGGACTCGCTTTGTTTAGATCTCAAAAATTGGTGCATATGCGAATCCTCCCATCAGGCTTCTTGACGGGTACCATGTTGGACAGCCATGGTGGGTAATCCACATAGATGACAAACTGTGCATCCAACAACTTTTGTAGCTCATATTTGACCATTAAGGCTACTATTGGGTGCATCTTACATAGTTTTTGCTTGACTGGCTTGACTGTCGGATCAAGCGTTAGATTATGCATGACTAGCTACGGGTCTAGCCCTAGCATGTCTTTGTAGGACCATGCAAAAACCTCCTTCTTCTCTTTGAGAAGGGCAATGTAATCGGCTTGCTCTTCGAGGGATAGACTTACCCCTAGCTTGATGATTTGTGGATTCATTGGATCAGAGCCGATGTCTACGTCAGTCGTCTCTTCAATCGACATGTGGGACCCATCCTCCAACTGGTGTGGAGTTGGGATCAAGTGGATATCATTTGCTGAATTTAGATCTACGTTGGGAACGTTGGGTTCCTCTTCAACATGGAAGACATCCTGAGTCTGTCCTAGGGTGAAATGGAACATCCCACCGCAAGGCCAGTACTCTGATGGGGATGGTGGTGTGTCAACGCGATCCCAGTCTATAGCATCTAAGTCTAGATACAATGACCATGTTGGGTCGGCTGGGTTATGGATGGGGGCGGTTAAGTCAATGGAGATCATGTTGATGAAATGATTTTGGTCTCCATTACCGTGGGTGTGGTGACTCGGACATCCTAGGTGATCTTTGTGCTCCGGATCTGGCTCTGTGGGTACTGGCATAAATGGATCGGCCCTATGTGCGGATAAAAGGATAGGGTCTACCCTTGGCACTGATGGCTCTATAGGGTCTCTAGGCGGAAGGTGCTCTCTGTATGCCTGAAGTGGCGGGTGCAGTAATTGGTCCAACTGCGCCTGGTTTAGGTGCCACCTATGCCTTGGCCCTATGTGTAGCTATTCAAACATGTCATCAATGTCCATGGGGTATTGTTGTTATCGCATATGATTGAGATATGCCATCTCAGTCTCATCTTC
Organism: Wollemia nobilis; assembly: GCA_028583015.1. NCBI lineage: Eukaryota > Viridiplantae > Streptophyta > Pinopsida > Araucariales > Araucariaceae > Wollemia > Wollemia nobilis. The sequence goes on from JAQPPZ010014915.1 coordinate 1,090,758, forward strand.
ATAATCACTATCAGAGATCCATAGGCCTTCATTGGCTCCGACAACTATTTGTGACATGTGAGGCTCGTCTTGCTCGAGCAAATTGATCTGGTCCCATCGGGGTTGTTCCGCTCTCTACGGGAGGACCTGATTCTCTTGAGGTGGCATATGCTCGATTGGAGCATTCAAGGGGAACATTGTCATGAAGCTCTCCTGATAATCATCTATGGGGGTCACTTGCGAATGATTGCTATCAGATTCGAAAGGGTCCCAAGGTGCTACCTCATACTCTGACTCATCTTCTGAAGACCCTTCTTGGCCTTGTCTATATCCCTCTTGTAGGTGAGTCCTCAAACTTTCTCCTTTCTCGATCGAAGGGAAAGGGTTGTTAAGGTCAACAAGGTTGGTTGTTAGCAATGGGAGATAATCCCCCAATGTATATGTTGTGTTAGGATTGGCATATGGATCTAATGCCAACCCATCCTTGTTGCCTATCCCTAGGCCTTGCATGTTCTCTACCAAGATGTCAAGGGGCAGGGGGTGGTTGAACCCTACTCCTGACTTGTCGTATGGCATCTGATATCTTGGTTGGCAAAGAATGTGCACTCCTTGCTCATACCTGCCCAACCCATATCCATGCCAATTGCATTGGCCAAGATATCTCAAAGCGAAGTCTGGGTTGGACAAATAGTTGACGTCCTCAGCAAAGGGCTCTTCATCTTCTTCTTCTTGCATGTAAGGTTCAATGCCATTATCGAGGCCCCCATACACAAAGTTTGTCTGATTTGGTGGGTAGCCTAGAGGAACCATAGTGTCGATGGGGAGGCGAGGTCTCCCCATGTCCTGCATGGACTCAAGTGTGGGTGTTGCTACAATGTTCCACACTAGATACTCCCCCAGGCCCGTATTGGCCATCTCAACGGTGATCGTTGGCGGTGGAGGGGGAGGGAATGGGAGTTCTTCCTGGGTCCACTCCATGTAGGGTGAACTAGGCATCTCGACTTCCATTCGGCTAGGCATCTCTTCGGTAGAGATGGTTGAGACTAGTGGCGGTGCCTCTTCTAGGGGTTTCTTCCCCTTATCCTTCGGTATGGCCACCATAGGTGGCATTGTTGGTGAAGGACCAGATGATGAAGATGGACCCGCCTGGTGATTTGATGGACTTAACAGTGGGGATGCATGCAGAATCGGACCCTATTTGGATGGATTCAACTGAAAGTCCAAATGTGTCGATGGAAGGGTCGATTGTGGCATCAGTTGCACCGTATTGCAATACTTGAAGGGCTCTAAGTCTATCGGGACTACATGCACCTGCCCCTCGAATGTGTACTTTAGGCACTGATGAGCTATCGAAGGGACACACTTCATGTCCCTGATCCAAGGCCGGCCCAACAAGATATTATAGGCCATCTCACCTTCCAAGATGTGGCACAACATAGGAATAGTCTTTTGTCCCACTTGGATGGGCAGGACAATTGTGCCAACCATCGAGCATATCGCATCATTGAATGCTCGAAGAGTATAGGTGGAGGCCACGATGTGAGATGCTGGCAACTTGAGGTGTTTCAATGCCGCTATTGTAATTATATTACTAGACGAGCCAGTGTCCACCAACACCCTCTTATACGGAATCCCATTGACCCATGCAATGACGTGCAGGGGTGGATCCGCCATATCACCAGTCACCGATTTTAGTTCGTCTTCTCTAAAGGTGATGACTGGTTCTGTACATTGTTTTACATGTCCCACAAAGTTGTTGAAAGAGTTTGCTTCATGGGGCTGCAGCTCGATGGCTTTTAATATCTCCATTAGAGCCTCCCGATGGGGCGATGATTGTTGAATGAGCTCATAGATGGAGAGCCTAGCCGACGTGGTCCTTAAACTTTGGGTAAGTCTAGTCCAAATCATGGCCACTGGTCTAGGCGGGGGAGGTTGTGTAGGGTGCTGTTGAGGTTGTGACATTGATGGAACCTCTCCTGTAGCCACCATGGGGGCAGCTCTTGGGTACCTCTTGTTTCGAGTCACTATGCTTATCATCCCTACATACCCCTGCATGGGGCAGTTCTGTGTCACCTCATTGACTTGAAGGGTTTTTGCCTATGCATCATGGGCAGGCAGGGGGTCTTTGAAGACTCCCATCTATTGGTTGTTTGGTGCTACGGGGTTGTCCACCACCAGCGTCTTGTTGTCTATTAGGTCTTGCACGAAGCTCTTGAACTTCCAACATGCGTAAAGGTCATGTCCTTTCTACCTATGAAATCTATAGTACAAGTCTTCCCTATAGCCCTTAGGTTTTGGTGCGTTGGGGTCTATGGGTCGACTTTTGGCAGGTGTATCAAGTTTGCCATGGACAAATGGTCAAACAAGGAGTCTTTGGACTCTATGAAGGGTGTGAACTGTCGCCTAGGGTGACGCTACTGATTTTGCTCTTGTCGATGATTCTCCTTCTCATAGCTATCAAGAGGAACTGCCTGATAGTTAGCCTATGAGGGCTATGTTGCTTGTGTAGGCTTAGGCATGTTTATAGCAACCTGATTGACCATAACGGGTTTCGGTTGCGTGGTCCCTATTTTGGCATTCTTAGGCCACTCTTTCTTCCATGGTTTGGCAATCTCACCATCCTGTATCTTGATCTCCTCAATGATTCTAGCTTGCACCAGGGCTTCCTCAAGAGTGGCATATTGTTGCAGTTGCAATAGCATGGAGATCGATCTCAAACAACTTTTTGAGAACATTTGGGTCAGGTCGGCCATAGGAGGGAGGTAAGGAAGCTTTGAAAGCAACGTCCTCCACCGATTTCCATAGGCCACCATGGTTTCTTCCTCATACTTCCTGAGGCTAGCTAGGTCACTTAGTGACGCCTTCTTCTTGGTGTTGAAGGTGAAGCATTCGAGGAATGCGTCCACTAGCTGATCCAAGTTATTGATGCTATGCTTTGGCAACTGAGTGAACCAATCCGAGGTAGGGCCTACGAACATGGTTATAAATGTTCTTAGCAGCAAAGCATCATTGTCCTGAATGCCAAAGCATTGGCTCAAGAATCTAGTCACGTGCTCTTGGGCATCCTCCTCCCCTCTAAAGATTGCCAACTAGGGTAGTTTAAAGTGTTCAGGGTATGGGGGTGCCGACACTGATGGATGCATAGGGTGACTATGGAGCTAGCGTAAAGTGGGCTTTTGGGGCCCAGAAGTCTTGGTCTCCATAGACTCTAAGTGCTCTAGCAGTGCTTTGTATGCATCGAAAGATTTGATTTCTTCCTCCTTGGTTTGTTCCCATTGTGGGTTGCGGGGAACTTGAGGCCTATGGAGGGGTAGCCGGACAACATCCCCCTACCTTGGTAGGGCATTTCAGCCCACTCTTCTTCTTGCTCATACTCCTCATAGGCTTCTTGAGGAGTTCCTAGGTGAGACCTATAAACATGGGTGGGTGCCCGTGGAGGGTGCCCATCATTGTTTCTAGGAGTGGCCTCCCGCTCAGGTCTAGGAGGTCTTGGAGGTAATATTTGATAAGGTCATGGAGACCTATCTCGCACCAAGGGGTTGTGCCTCTCATACAACTCTATCTTATGCATGTGAGGGGTTGGGACCCTCTCAGGCATAGTGTTCTAGAGCAATTCATCTATTTGATGTCGAATGCGCTCTTTGCTAAGGTGATACAGGTGCTCTAACTATTGTTGGTCTTGCCTGAGCTGCATGATTTGTGCTTGGTGGGTGGCATGTTTGGCAAATGCCAAGTCAATTTGTTCTATCATCTTGTGTTTAGGAAGCCTAGATGCCTCTCCTACATGTCTATCTCGGTCGTGGTGATCCGAGATCTCTATGGGTCACTTTCCTCTATCGAGGTTAGCGGCATTCACCCGAGGCTCTAGCCTCAGTGGGTGATCCTGATACATAGCAGGTGTGGAGGCGCATTGCTCCCATGCTGTGTATTGCTCTTGAGGAATGTAGTGGTCTTCCTCGTGCTCCCTTTCATATATGTGAAAGGGGCGGGCAGAGTTGGCTTGCCCTGTCTGAAGAGCCTTGTGCTCTGGATTTGGCCTATTGTTTTTGATAGTAATAAGGGGTAGAGGAGGGATGACGTAATCATGTGGCCCCTCCTTATGGACCCTATGTTGTTCTAGCACTTCATCGCATGGTGGCCACTCATAACGAGTGTCTAAGGGAGCCCTCCCATCTATGTTGAGTGCCACGTGTATGGCCTCCTCCTGAAAGGGTCTATGCTTGAGTGGGAGTGCCCCTCAAAGGGGTGCCTCTATAGTCCCATTCTGTAATGGCATGATGTGGACTATCTTGTGGGTCAGGCCACCAAGGTGGTATGACCAAGTCCTCGAGACTATATCGGAGGTGACTTGTGCCCCTTTGTACACTTTTTGTAGCTTCTGCCCGTGATTGGGCTCGGCTACGGGTGTACACCATGGTGATGTTTCTCTAAATATGTGTACGTTTTTATCTTCTTTATGATTTTTTATGCTACACTAAACAAAAAGGGAAACACACAATCAAAGCAATGATTATCTTCGATTATGGATTAAAAGTGTGCCCTAAATCTGGTTCAGTGTGTTTTGATTTTTGTTTTGAAAACCTTGTAAAGAAATTTTTGTTGTATATGCAATATGAGGGCTCTTATATCTCCCAAAATGGTCGCCCCTTCAATATACCACTTCCAGGCCATTATACCGAACCTCTCTATATACCCGCCCTTACGTGAGGGAGACTATTGGTACGTGAGAGTAGAACAGTACGTGGAACATAGGTGGTACGAAAGGGGAATCACTCTATTTTGACACCTACCATAGAAGACTTATCCTCATGCACTGGGAATCACCCCAGCTACACTTGGTCAGCTTTCATCAAGATTTACGTCTAGCAACAGTAGCGATCGGGGTTATGTATGCAAAATTCAAGCCAAGGTGGTGATGAAATCCACCGTTGGTCTTGATCAAGTGTTGGGGTTTTACGACCAACGCCTTGATGTTTAGATTATCTCGTGGTGTGTGGGGTTCTTTTTACTTGTGAAAAGAAAGAAAAACATGTAGTAAAACTCTCCTATGCAAGCAAAGAAACAAGAAATGATAGAGACAAAAAATAGAAAATGACAGAGGATGCTCAGAACCCCTACCTCTTCTCTACCCAAACCGGATGCCTCTGAGTTTCTACTCTGAAACTACATAGAGAGCTAATCATCCCAGGGTGGGATGAATAACAGATCTATATTCATCATAGGGTGAGACGAATTCCTATTCATCCCAGGGTGACACGAATTCCAGCTTTGTATTCGTCATAGGGTGGAACGAGCAACAGTCCAGTGCTTGAAATATTGACACCTACAAGCAAAAACACACAAATTTTGATCAAAAATTTGATCTCAAAATCAAGGGACAAAGGTCCCACCATGATCGCCACTGAAAGCACGAGGATACGAAAGCAAAATGAAAGGGAAATGCAACGCTAAGTCCTACGAACGAGAATGCATGAAAAGAGGGAAAACAAATGAAATGAAATGAGATTTGAAGCAAGTGTAAAAGTGTGGCCCTTTATTTTATTAATTTTCTCGAAATTGGGTTACAATACGTCTCCTCCATTTTTAGGGGCTAGGAGCGTCGGACATAGTTTGGTTACACCATGAATGATACATTCCCCTTGGGGATCTTCCGCGTGCCCACGTTGAAAATGGGCGGACCAAACATCACCGCCGCTTGCATGAATGTGTCTATAGTTCCTTGCTGCCCCTCTAGTGTTGAGATCCTACATTCAGAGAAATAGTAAATGGTTAGTAGCACCTACGGATGGAGAGAAACATGCGATCCCCAAGGCCTACGGTTAGTGCATACATAAAATAATTAAAACGATAACTGAAACATATCAGAATGAGCTAAAAATTTTGATAGAAGCAATAAAACATTACCAGGAACCCACTACAAAAGGAACAGTTAAGAAATCTACCACATATTTCTAATCGCTCTGGGGTGGGACGATTAGGACTGTCATAACCTATCAGAAAGCCACCTCCTAAATGTCCAGTCCAGAGGCCTCCAAAACACCTAAAAAGTTGGGGTTAGGCAAAAAGGGGCATTTTGGGATGACCCAGAAGGTCGGATTTGGCTAATTTAGCCTTGATTGCCCTATATCCGATGATGCTCCCTATATGTTAGCGAAAGCGAGAAATGATAAAATCATAGCCAAAACTTATCAGAATCACATGAAACTTGAATAGCAGCATATGTAAGTAACCTAAAATCAAATGCAAAAGAAAAAGCAAGGAAATCTACCATATATTTCTAATCGCTCTAGGGTGGGGCGATTAGAACTGTAGTAGTGCGAGGGGGCACCCAGGGCAGGACGCCCATCGTTTGGGGCTCGGTTTTAGCACCAATCCACTTGGGATGGGTCCAAAACCACTTATGGGGTTGTGTCAGCAAATTTGGTGGGGTATTGTGGCCAAATGTTTGGGTTTGGGTCCGGATTGCGCTTCCAATAATCACCCAATAACCTCCCTTCCAAAAGAGAGATCAAGGATGTAAGAAGCACAATGAGGGTGAGGGTTTGATTCGGCAGCACTTCATTGCTCCAAATGCTCCTGCTCTATCCTCATTTTGGGGTGAGAAGACTCACCAATTTATAGACCTAGGGTCTCTCTCTTTGAATGCGCATGCGAGGGCGCCACTTGACTTGCTTGCCCTATTTTGGGAGAAAATATTCTTCCCTGATTTAGAGTCTCTTTGCATGAGGCCTCCATGATCAAGGCATGCATGACTGAAGTCTCTCTCTCTGATTTGAAGTCGTTCCTCACAATTGCATGCCCTGAAGGCGTAGTTAAGTGGCGGACCTATCGAGGTTTGACTTTTTCTAGTCAAACCTGCTATTCACCCCACCCTGGAGCGAATACTGCTAATCATCCCAAGGTGGGATGAATACCAATTTGTAATCATCCCAAGGTGGGACGAGTAGGGAGAAAAGTGCTGAAAAGGTGCCAAATTGACCTCTGACCTTCCAAAACTACTGTGGGAGTGGTTAGGACCACTGTTTAACCTCTAGGGGCTGCCCTAGGGGCTATGTATGTCAATTCGATCAGTGCTTGTCATCACATAATCGGATTGGTGTTGTTTTGGTGTCTACAGAAGGATATCACCACATCGTTGAGTGCACAACATAAAGGAATATTTAAGTGTTGATTTAAAACAAAGAGGACCATTTGAATAATGTTCTGATTGAAGCATTGGTGACAGTTTCAAGAAATCAAGTAAGGTTCTTAAAACCACTTGTAGTAGGTATTGGAAGGAGGTGCAACAGATATGTTAAGCACCACCTAGTATCATTTACCTTACATTGCAACATCAAATTCAAGATAAGGTTCTCATGTACATAGCTCTTGTTTCTAAGAGAAGACAATGTTAAGAGTAAGGAGAAGAGTCACCATTTTAAAGAGAACATAAGTGGTTAGAGAAGCTAACAAAGAGCATGATTTACATGGAATAAAAGAATGACCAACCATTGGAGAAAAGACCAACATTGATAGTGGAAAATAGCACATGTAAAATTATAAGACTTAGCACAAGTTCAAGGTGTATATAATGATCTTGTGGTTTAAGAAATGAACATAGACCAGCGTGTTTGCATCAAGGAAAAGTGCACAATAGAAGTGGAAAACATTCAAGAGAATATATAAGTGGATAAGGGGTAGTCAACCATTATTAATACGAAGCAAACAACATTCATTTCAATCAACTTACAAACCCAAATCCAGCTTGTGAAAGGTGAGAATTATCCATAGTTATATTGCAAGTTTATTCGGGTTGATATCATCTACGCTCTATATTCTAGAGATATTAGTGTTAGGAGTAATAAGGTGTTGAAATAATCTCTAGAATACTTATTGGTTACATAAATAAAGAAGTTGAAACTTGAAGCATCTAAACTATTTCTATTGCTTCAAAACATTTGCAAATATTAAATATAGGGAGATATAAGGTATCCTACACCAAAAACATATCATAGAAGTTTAGAAATATCTTATAGCATTGAATCATAGTTGAAGATTATTGCTTGCATCTATATTAGTTGGAAGATCAATCTTATTAGTATTATACTTAAAGGAAGGAGACATAGACAATCCAACTAAAGATATTGAACTCTCATATTTGAAATTGTATTTCTAAAAGCTTTCTACAAGAAGAGATAAAAAGTTATAAAAGTGTTAGAGTTGAATTTCATTCTAAAATATTTTATCTCATTAATATCATAGCATACCTCAATCTCTAGGGAGTCAAAAGGGATTCAAAAAAATTCAATATTAGAAAGCCAAGCATAAGCATCAAGTTCATAGCTTGAAAATATTGAGAATTATTTCCAAGATTGAGTCTACAAATTAAATAATAATCCAAGACTCTCAAAAGAACTAAAGAATCATCAACTAGAATTTTCTCATATAACTCCAAACACAAGTAAGCTATAAGGATTATTTAAAAGAAACATGGATGAAATTGTGAAGAATGCATTCAACAGTGAGGAACTATTACATGAGTTGGAGTTCTATTCTCAAAATATAATAGATACATTTGAAGGATACAAATACCTATCCACTAATAAAAAGGATAGATTCTCAATGTTCTTTAAGGAAGCAAAAGAAGAAAATTTCATAACTTTGATAGGTTATCTACATGAAGTACTCTTTAGAGCATGGTGGAATACTCAGAATATAGTTATACTTACTTCAAAATAATGTTTGATGATATATCTATCATTGATTATTTTTGAATTTTTCCAAAACAAGGAGCAAATTAACAATTCCAGTCACCACAATAGTGATGATATACTAATCCATCATGAAAAATATGTATCACAGGAAAATTTGTAGAAACAAAAAAAAAGATGATGAAGAAGGAAAAAGAAGCATAACAGAGAAATAAAGTTGAGAGAAAGCACTCTCAAACTAAATACAGATCCTAGTGAAGCAAAGACACAAGAAGAAGAAACACATCTCGATATAGTCAACTAGTTCAAAGGAGAAAGGAAGAAAGAAGAACTCAAGCCACAAAATGAAATCAATATGAAGTTCTTCATTGAAGACTAAAATCTTCAAAAAACCAAATAATGTAATATAGAGGGGTGTTGGAATATATTACATAATTTGGTTCCTTACTAATGTACCTTCATGGGTACATATTTAGATTAGGATTTTATTAGGAAATAAATAGTTTATTAGAGTAATTTAATAAATGCACAAGTGTTAGAATGTGCAATGTGCATGTAGTCCACATGTACATGAGTCTTAGGGTTGAGTAAGATGCAAGGAATATATCTTCCTATATAAAGGCCTCATGAGTGTTTGAATAGAGATTTTTTGCGTGCATAGGTTAGAGTAGTAGTAGTCACAATATAACTCCATTTTGTTAATATGGAGTGGTTGTAAACTCCATTAGAGGAGCATTGTAATTTTTGTGATATTTCTTATATGAGCATTTCTAGAGTATTGTATCAAGTTTTCTATCATATTTTCATGTGTGTTAAGTTGTCATTATCATAGTTATAACATTGCATGCTTATTTCAATACTTGTGATTGAATTTCCTTTAAGGTTAAGGTTATAAAAGCTAACAAGACTAGGTATCAACATGATACAATCCTTGTGGTATTGACTAAGGTTGCACATTTTATACCAAGAAAACATCAAGTATGATGTTCACATTGTGGCTAATATACTATGACATTAGATATGGAATAAACAATGATAATGCAAAAATAAGGAAAAGAATCATAGTTTAATAATGAATCTCTAGTTTATAAGGTAAAACATCTCAAATATAAGTAATAAATATGTTCTTCGATGCCTAGAGACATATCTATCATTGCCTAATTATATCTATCAATAGGTGTGATCAATGAAAGGACATGTCGGTCCTTAAATAAATGTAATTAATAATTTAATTAATATGTTAGGGAGAGGGTCCTAACATGCCACCCTCCTTAAAAAACTTTATCCTCAAAGTTGAAATTGCAGAAATTATTGTTGAATGTGATGGAGAGTCTCCCACATAGAATCTTTTGAAGGTAGACCTTTCCACTGAATCAATATTTGGTGATGGTACGATTTCTAAGGTGGCACATGTGACGATCTAAGATAGCTTCTAGTTCAACCATGAGGGCCCCATTGTCAGTAAACTATGGAAGTTGAGTTTGAGTAGTGATGTGAGTGCCTACTACAACTTTAAGACAAGAAACATGGAATACTAGATGAATTTTGGAGAATTCAGGTAACTCCAGCTTATATGAGACTGGTCCAATATGCTATAGAAATTTATAGGGGCCATAAAATTTATGTGCTAACTTTTGAGACCCCTTGATTTTTAAATAAGTCTGATGATATGATTGAAGGTGAAGAAATTCCATATCCCCTTCCTAAAAAACTTGCTCGATTCGATGTTGGTCAGCCTGTTGCTTCATGCGGTGTTGGGTGATGTGTAGATTGTCTTTCAAAGTTTGAATAATATTTTCTCGAGTAACAAGCTCCTATGAAGTCTTCAAATTTGATAGGTCCAAATCGCAACATTAAGTTTTTTGTGAATTTGGTCCATGTGGGAGGACCTTTTGTTTTTTCATACCATTCGTACCATTGTGAAGCAATTTGTTCTAAGTGATTTTATGCGATACAGACTTTCTAAATCTTCGAAATTTGACATAAGGTGAAATATTGATTTGCCCTATATATCCAATTTTTAGGGTCACCTCCATAAAATTTTAGGAAATCTAGCTTTGTGGTATGAGTAAGGATTGATGTATGCGGTTCTACTATTAATTTTTATTGTCGTGTTGTAGTTTTTTGTTTTCCACTCTGCATTAGCATCAAATTTTGTTGTACTAAGTCCATGGAATGGGTTGTAGCATCCAACTTAGTGGATATCTCTGTATTCAAGTTTTGATACTCATGGTTAGGTCTGCTATTTTGGTAGCAATCTTATCCTCTAAATTATCCTTCTAAAATGCCATTCCTTACAATATTTCTTTCATTTCCTTTGAAACCTCTTTCAAAACCTCCTTCGCAATATCCTTTGCCACTTTTTTTGAAACTTCTTTTGCAATCTCCTTCACTGTATCTTGATATCGCCTTCCCTCGACAATTTTAGGGCATCATTTGTGCTTTAAAAAAGGTATTAGATTTCAATATTAGTTTTGCACCAAAAAAAATTTACCAATATTTCTTTTGTTTTTGCAAAATTTTGAAAAAAAATTGCAAAATTTGAAAAAACAAATTGCAAAATTTGAAAAAAAATTTGCAAAATTTGAGGCAATATTTGCAAAAATTTGATAATTTTATTTTATGGATGCCAAAAATTGTTTTTGCAACTATATTTTTTGGGCTAAGCAAATGTGGAGTGGCACGAGGGCGAAGCTAAAGTGGTGGCTGAGTGATGGATGATGGAGCTAAGGTGGCGGTTGAGTGACGATGGGCAGAGCTAAGGTAGCGGTGGGTGGGTGGAGCTAAGGTGGCAGCTGAGTGACAGGTGGATGGTCAATGGTCAACGTAGCATGCACCTCAAATGTGTCAAGTGTTCCCACTAGCCTTCCTATGCACAAATCTTATGCCTTTTGCGATAGGCAATCAAGCCTATGAACATTGGATTTTTTAAACCCTTCAGCTAGGCTTCCCCGTAGCAATGTGGGATTATGTTTATAAAATAAATTTTGCTGCTCACTGTCTTTGACGTTAGAGACTTTGTTTTCTAGTTTCAAAAATTAAAACTTTAACTTTTAACCTTAGATTTTAATAATTCTTCTCTATTATCATCAAAACTCCTCGTCATGGCTTTCTGATGCGTTTTTTGGTCTCTTGCTTGGAATTTTGGTGTGTTTAACGTGTATTTTTTGGAATTTACAGTGTAGGTGTGGTTGATATGTATGTTAGGGTCTATTTTTTTGTACTGCAGATGTTGTTATGATCTTTTCATGCCACCGTTAAGGCACGTAGGCACAACAACCAAACTGTGTCATTAAGGCAGGTAGGTACAACAACCTAACAGTGTTGTTTAAGGCATGTAGGTTTGGCTATGGATTGTGGTGAGACTTTGCTAAAGACTCTACTAATAAGGTTGTGTGCACACTATCAATTTTTTTAACCTTTGATAATTTTTCTATAATATCCACTGTTTCACTTCAGGGGTGAGAGAAAACACAAAAAAAAATTCCCTTCAGGCTTTTGGCTCTGATGCCAGATGCTATGATGCTAGTTGTGGAATAAATGATGATAATGCAAAAGAAGGAAAAACACACCTACACAAAATAATGAATTGATGGTTTGTAAGGCAAAACACCTCAAATATAAGTAAAATGTATGGTTTTCGATGCCTAGAGACATCTCTATCATTGCCTAATTATATCTATCAACATGTGTGAATAGTGAAAGTACATGTCGGTACTTAAATAAATGTAATTAATAACTTAATTAATATTTTTGAGAGGGTCCTAACATAATATATTTTCAAAAGAGATATTTAGTTAAATGGATTTCTTGAAATGATCATTTTAGATCAAGATTCTAGATTTACTTTTGAATTTTGGAAAGCCCTACATTGTGTAGTAGGTACAAAACTGAACATAAGCTCCACCTATCACTTCGAGACCTATGGTTAAACCAAGAGGGTAAACCAAGTACTAGAATATATGCTTCACATGTATTGCACGAATCAAAATTCTAGATGGGAAGACTACCTACATTTTGTAGAGTTCACCTACAACAATGGGCATCACTCTTCTTTGGGTATGGCCCCATTCGATGCCTTGTATGGAAAGAGGTTTAGAACACCATTATCTTGGAATAATTTGGAGTATCAGGTTGTGATTGAACCAACCATAGTAAAGGAAATGGAAGGTCAAATAAGGACGATCATGAATGACTTAAGGAAGTCGTCGACCATTAGAAAATCCATGTCAATATGAAAATATCACCAAGGGAATACTCCATGGGAGATACAATTTTCTTAATGGTTAAGAAAATGAAAAGTGACATCAAATCCATAATTTTGGATCCTCGATTTGTTGGACCCTTTGATATCACTAAGAAAATTAACCTAGTTTTGTATAGACTCACCTTACCATCTAACCTATCAAATATTCATAACACCTTCCACATATCTCTTATTAGGAAGTATGTTGTTGATCCTAATCATGTGTGGGATGTTTCTAAATTACAAATGGTAAACCTTGAGGCTCTTGAAGTGATGCCAGTGAAGATTCTATAGTTTCATTCCAAATCAATGAGAAAACAGACTCTAGAACAATGTAAGGTCCAATGGGACCATTATTTTGAGTGAAGTGCCACTTGGGAGAAAGTGGATGATATGAAGAAATATTTTCCTTTCTTATTTGAAAATATATTGTAATAACATTTTTGTATAAACATGAAAACACATGGGACTGTGTTTAGTCCAAAGGAGGTAGTATGTTATAACCCGCCATGGTAGGACTTTTGTATAATAGACTATGTATTGTTGAATGACTACTTGATACCTAGTGTTAATACATTTGGATGATTATGCAATATTTATATTGATTTATCTTTGAGGGATATGGTACTATTGATGTATTATCGATATCCAGGACCAGGTGCATCCATGGATGAAAGAGGTAGAATCAACCATTGAGAACAAGGTACTTGAAAATGGAAATGATGAGTATGACAACTTTTAGGTTAACATGAATGGCTACCCTCTTATATATGTATGCATTTGACTACTCGTTTTGTTTGCATGTGTTTTGTGTGTAAAAAGGATTGGGTAAATAACACCTTCGAAAAGGACTAATGGATATAGAGGTTCCATTAGTCCTTAGTCCGCTTAAATACCATACTAATGTTTAATATTAGTATAGGTATTATATTTGAATAAGGAATGATTAATGATTTTATGGTTTGAATTAAATTGAATTCAATATTATAATGTTCAAATTTCTATTTAATTCTCTCTTTCACCTTTTTGATTATATGAAGAAAATAATAGTTTTATAAATTAAATAAAGAAAGCAAATAGATTTTCATTTAAGCCAAGATATTTGGAAAAAGGAAAAGAACCATTTTAATTTCAAAATATCGCTTTTGGCTACCTTTGGTAAGGATAGCATTACTCTTGGTAGGTTGCATTTATGTTAAAATTGAGACTTTGAGGCTTTGTGGGTCGATCTCTTGTCTTTCCCTTATTAGAAGTCCAAAGAAAGGATTTTGGGGGATTCTGTAGTGGAAGGACATGCTCATATTGCACAAAATAGGGTGAAACCTTGAGACGAATCAAGGGATTTTGAAGAAAAAACTAGGAAGATTAAATTTAGGTTGGAAAGCTTTTAATAAAATAGCTTAATAGTTTATAAAAATAGAGAGGATTTATTATTGTATTGTTCTTCATTATGCTCTTAAAACTATTGTTAGCATAATAACCAAAGTGTTTCTAGATCTCTATGTTTTGTTTAGAACATTGTGCTTGGTCCTTTCTTTCGAACCTTTTAAACCTTGGTAAGCCAGTTATGTGGGTTATTTTCTTCTTTTTGAGGGGAGGGAGTGTTACCCCTTAGTTTTTTGTTGCCTCTATATCATAGCTACAATCGTATGAGGCTTATCTTTGTACTATGTGCTTGTGGGGATTTAATTTCTCCTTTGGAGTTTATCATTAACTAAAATACATTATTCTTCATTTTAGAGTCTATGTTTGGATTTTTAGCCATATTTTCAAGTTAAATAGAGTCTGATATCTCTAAAAGAGTCAACCTGGGTGTATATTCCCTTTTGATCCCCCTAGTTGATCCCCTACTCAAGTGTTAATCCCTTTGTGTTTAGCTATATTAGACTATGTTATTCTCAAGAAACTGGTGTGCTACATAGGGTTTTTTTGAGTCTCCTTTTAGTGCCATTCAAACATAAACTTTTTCTCTCCTCTATAGTTTGTGCAAACCAGTGCTAGTGCACGTCAAAACTTCCCTAAGGGGGTCTATATTAAGTTCATCATAATACCTCTACTTGGTACGATCTAAAGTTGAACTTGTTTCCTTTTTCTCCCACCACATGGTGGTTCCAGTGGCTTGGTCATGTAGTTCTCCTTCGTGGATTCACTAGGTGGCTAAAAATTTAGCTACCATGTGGCCCTACTCATATGAGATTTCTTTGTCTAATGTCATTATGGGAAATTATCCCACATAAGATGTGGGTAGGGCTTACACTCACTTTTTGACCACTTGATATTAGTTGGGTATATAGCCAAGCACCTAGGTTCTTGGCTTCGACTATTAAAATCGTGCTCATACCTTTTAACTTGAATAACCTAGTTTAGATGTATGGCTTGTTCCATTGGCATCACTTCATTTGATTGGTGGTCAATGTGGGACAATCAGGTAGAACGACATCCCTCTTTTTGCTCTTGGTAATAACCAATATCCTACATTCGACATGTGGGGGTTCCTCAACACCACTTAAGGGGGAAGCCACCCTTACCTAGATGACCACCAAGAGTTGGTAACGAAGACCACCACTTGGCGGTGGTTAGTGTTCCATTGATAGGTGCGATCTATTTGTTGTTGTTCGCATGAAATTCTTGATCCTCATGCTATTGACCTCACCTATTTTTTGTTGTTGATCCATGGAGTTGGTTGTTGGATTAATGAAACACCCCCCATTTTTCTTAAAATGAAATAGATGGTATATTTCTATAAAATTAAAGAAAAATTTGGTTTTCATTTATAAAAGGGATGAATGGTTTATCTAAAGGGAGAATAATTAAATATTTTAAATTATAAAGAAAGTAGTTTTGTGCAAGTAAATTTTAGAAAGAAATGGGTTTTGTAAGTATTTAATTAGTTACGAATATGGGACCTTAATTAGTTAAAGAAATGGATTTTGTAATTATTTAATTAGTTAAGTGTATGGAACCTTAGTTAGTTAAATAAATGGATTTTGTAAGTATTTAATTAGTTAAGGGTATGAGACCTTAATTAGTTAAAGAAATACATTTTATAAGTATTTAATTAGTTAAGGGTATGGGACCTTAATTGATTAAAAAAATAATTTTGTAATTATTTAATTAAGTGTATGATACCTTAATGGATTAAAGAAATGGCTTTGTATGATGAAAAGCATGAGCCTTTGATTGATTAAAGGGAAGGTTGTGAATTACTCTATGTTTGATAAAATGACTCTCCTTTTATTGATGAGAATAAGAGTGGATGTATGGGATTTCCTCTGATGTTGAGTAAATGATTCATGAATGGATGCATTGAATAGTTTTGTATAGTTGCAATTTGACATCCAAATTATAAATGCACATGTTTCATAAGTTATTTAGTAGATGCATTTAGATGCATGCTTCATAAGATCCATGAGTTATTTTTATCCCTTACCACCATCAATTGAGTGATGGAAAAGCGAGGACTAAGGAGAACACTTAGATCCGAGACATTTACTTTTGTTTTATTTTGTAGTGAAGACTTGTGGAAATATATTATGGAGTAGACTCTAGTTGAGCAATATCCCATTTGTATTATGTTGTAATGCTTTATTTTTTAAAAGTATGGAAGTCCTTTTACCATACTTGAGTTATGTAATGATTAAATAAATGAATGAAATATGTATCTCTTATTTGTTATGTCTTAGTTCATAAACTATTCTATTTGCTAATGCTTTAGTGAGATCTTGAATTCTTATTTAAGTACCCTATTTCATGTTTTCATATATATTATTTCATGCTTAGATTAAGTAGATAGAATTAATCATATCCCTCTAAGGAAAGAAATATTGAAATATTTAAAATGGTTTAATATAGTTAGATAACTAGAATTGATTATGATTATGCTTGTGTTAAAGTAGAGAAGGAAGCCTAAGGGATTATGGGATCCCTTAGGGAGGAACTTGGGGTAACCTTGTTTTAAAGATCTCTTCAAAGAAACTAAACTAGATAGATTTACAAAACATCTTGTAGATTTAAACGAACTTGGCTATCTATGAAAGGAATAAGTTAGCTCATCGATAAGATGATATTGATAGCTTATTTGCAATACGTGTAGTATACCTACACAGAAATACTTGTGTATGGTATATATATGGGCATATCCTTCGTTTGATAGAAGGATATAATTTAGCTTATGTAGAAATGAGACCGATAGCTTATTTTCAATATGCATAGTATACCTACACAAATGAACTTGTGTATGGTATAGATATGTGTGTATCCTTTGATAGATTTGGGAAGGTATGTACACTCATCATGGAGATAAGATAGACAACTTAAAACATTAGGCTAGCTTAGATAAATTCACAGTAACACACATGCAGGTTAGGGATATTTAAATCCCTTTCAAGTATATGTTTATTAAAAAACAAACTTAGTTAAATTAGTTAGATTTTTGGATTGTTACAAATATGAAAGGTTGCATCTCCCAAATGGTTGAGGAGAGCAATAGTTAAGTACTAAAAATTCATGTAAAATTATATATTGGAGATAAAACTCCATGCAATGTAATCAATTTGAATCATTCTTGTAATATTTTGATATTGTGTATATTTGAGTTATATTTGTGAGATATTTTTGTTATTCCAATATTGAGATTCATTTTTAGTTTTATTAATGGTATATATTTGATTTATACTTGATCCTGGATAAAGCTTTCTATGAGTTAATCTATCGAGAAAGCTAATAGATTATTGTCACGATTATTAGTGATCAAGAATTATTATTTGAAAAAGGATAAAAAAGAAGTTATCTTGACTCTTAACTATAAGCTTTTCTTGTTATTTCAAACAAATGAACAAATTAAAGCCACTAATAAATGGTTTTAGTTTTGACAATATTTCTTTGTATGTAATAAATAATATTTTTTATTTCAAACCACAAAACAACCTCTCATATAACCAACAAATAATCCTTCTAGGAATCTATGTATATATACTTTTTTTAATCTCATTTTCTATGCATAGGATTCCTTCAAGATTTAGGTATTTGATGGACATTTTCTAAGGCCTCTTAAGAAAACTTACTTATATTGCATAAAATAGAATGATATGGCAAGTAAATCAATATAAGGTGAACATCAATTTGCATTAGCATATCAAAGTATTTATTTTGACTTTGATTATATGATTATATCAATAAGCTTCTTTGAAGTAATAAATTGGTTATAAGTTATTCCCTATAATTTACGAGTCATATAAGATTATTTGCAAAAGTGACAAACAAGTTACAACTAACACCCAATAAAGGTAAATATTCTAATGCAATATGATTAATAGAAACTCTTTTTGTAACCAAATATAATATTTGATTCCTACTTGAATTAGTTACATGAGCTAGTTATTGAAAATCCCATCAAGTGGAAGAACCCATATATTAGAGATATTAACTAAGAGGATGAACAATTCACATAAAGGCATGAAAAATTCTTAAGATTTACAAAGGGAAAACAAAACAAACTATATATAAATCAAGAGGAAGCATATATCTTACCCCTAACCATAGATATTGTTGTCCTCTTCGATTATCGTGGTCATCCATTGTGGGGGCTAGATTCACTCAATAATTACATCTTGCATGGAGTAACATAGTAGGGTAGCTTTGAGAGCATGGGAAATGACTTGATCAGACTACCTTCAAGGTTTTTTAGAAGGTCAACTCCTTTTAATATGTGATCTTCAACATTCACCTACTCTAACCTAAACTAATAGGCATTTGATACACAAAGAAAAAGGGTAAGAAAAACCACAAGAACTAGAGGAAAATAAAATCATAAGCTAACCAGGGATGATGTGCTAATATCATTAGATTCTTCTACATATCAATGGGATAAATAAATGCGTTAATTATATTTGGATATAGCATAAGGAATACTTTTTCTTGATATTCATAGTTAGTACTATATAAAAATGAGACAAAAATGAAAGCAGTCATGATCTCTAATACATGTGCATATACATATCAACACAAAATAAATGAGATAAAAAATGACAAGTGGTCACAACTCCTCATATATATATGAATATGAATATTACAATCATGTTAGAATAGAGGGCTCAAAATCTTATCCACAAAACAACCCAGGGCTCATATCTAGACTATTATACAAAATAAAATGAAAGGAAAGTTACATACAAGGCCTGAGGTTTGAATAAATAATTTACCAATGCTTTACAATGCCTAGACAATCATTATTTATAAATAAAAATGGGGTGATTTTCCCTCTAAAATTTGTGCAGGAATTTATACCATGCTTCATTGCTTCTTTCTTGACCTAATCTGCATTACATCATCTTAGTCCATTGAGGTATCTAGATCTAGGATCACCAATTTTAAATCTTTAGATGCTCAACAAGTACTGACATTCTCAACTTCCATCCTAAGGATTATAGAAATTGAGAAAAAATACATTTTGTAATCAATTTTTTCAGACTTAGGGGGTTTTTATTATGGTTGCCATACTTTTACCTTCAATAGACCAACCAAATTTCTTGGATTATTGATCCCAAGTGGTGCCAGTAAGTGATTCTTAACTCCTTTCAATAATTTTTCATTGGTTTAGCTCAACTACTCTTTTGGGATGTTGTGCATCAACCATAAAATCTTCTAATCTGGTCTTCCTCCTTGTCAATCCACCATATCTAATTGCTCTTCTTTGTTGATAATTTTATGTATTATACCCTATTTTTCAAAATCTTCTTTCCTCTCCACAACTTCCCTCTATCTTCCAAAGTGATGCGAACCATTAATATTCAACTCAACTTATTTTAAAAAAATTGCTTATATTTTTGTGTCAGACATCTATAAAACTTTCATGGCTAGGTTGGACTTCTATCGGAAGGCTTGCGGAGGTCTTTTCTCCTACATTTTTGTTAGACCCTTTAGGCAGGTCTAACTTTCAAAACTTTAATATCATCCACTTTTGGAAATTTTTACAACTCACGATCTATCCTTCAAAAAAATTTTGTCCTTATTTCCTTAGAACTTCTTCCAACCTTTGATATTCAAAGGTTTTTCTCCTCTTGCACCCTTCAAAACTTTCCACCTTTCAACCTTAAAAAATTTATATGCTTTGTTGGTTGTATAAACTTTTGCATTTTGCTTTCAATAAAAACTTTTGTAAAGTGGAGCTATATTTTGGTTGGAAATTTTGCCCACATATGTTCAATGCCCTATATTCACCCTTTGCCAACTTTACCTTTGCTTTAACCTTCTTTTGAAAAATATTTGCTAAGGTAAAAACTCTAAAGTGTCATAAATGCTCACTATAGATACCATCCTTCATTATATATGGTTGTACTATGGAGAATTTGATATATGTGTGGTTCTAATCAAACTTTGAAATTTGTAATTAAAATAAAGTGAACAAGTAATAAACAAAAATTATATTGGAATTTATTTTCTAATGGAGAATCATTTTCAACTTCCATTCAAACATAGAATGATATTTCAAATAAAATAATTACAAATGTTTCATCCTTTTAACATTAATTCTATTAAAATTTTGTTATTATAATAAGATGAAGAATATTATATAGTATAATATATTTATTTAGTAAAACCTAGAACCTAGATAGATAACATGTTAAAATGAACATTACTAAGTAAAGAATGAATGAATTCATATTATTTAAGAATACAAATCAAGTTTAGTTTAATTGGTAAAATAAATCATTTACATATTTATTCATTCGATACTTTTAACTATAATTTAAATCTCTTGTTATATACAATTTTCTTCTAGCTTAAGTTATATTCTCAATGGTTGGATAAAAAATTATTAAATTTGGTTGCATTATCAAAATATTAACATTTTAGAGTGCAACATTATGGAATATGGATACGAAATAACTACATTTCTATTACAAGAGAGGCATAACTATTAGGAAATAGATAAAAATAAATATTAAATTAAGAGTGAGTATGTTGATTATATTAGAAGCCTTCATAAATTCCATAGCATGGTTAGAAAAGTTGTTGGTTTCCTATGATTTTTCACAAACTCATGAGAAATCACGAGTGGTGATTTTCTTTTTAAAATTTCTCAATGTCGAGAATATTGTCAACTCGTGGTGATATTTCTTGCTATTTCTTATCTCTTTCGTGTGGGAAACTCATCAAGCCTTGGAGAATTAGCAAAAAATGATTAAAAAATTAAAAGGTCATTTGACCTTATTTTTGCATTTGTTCTTCTCTTCTAATATGAACAATTTTTTTTTATAGAGTTTCATTATTAATAATTTTAAAAATAATGTGTTTTCTATTTTTAGAGGAGTTTCAAAATTTCAACTACATCCACATAAATCTTCAAGAAAGTGACCATGGTATTTATTGTAAGCTTAACTTCTTAAATACTATAGAAATATAGAGATGTCTTAATAGTTCCATTGGAAAAGAGACAAACTGATGAAATAGGTGAAATATTTTTAACTACATTAGCATAGTTCTTTTCTTCTTAGAAATTTAAGACAAAATCAATGTAACAAAAAATATGAAAATGACTAACCATAAGTTTTCTTCCAAACCAAGCTTCTTTTGGAGTGAAATTTTGTAGATCCTTACATCGACACTTATTGAGAATGAGGGCTACAATATTTACTGATTTTGTCCAATAACAACATGGTATATTTAAATTATGCACCATGTGTTTGGCCATCTCCATGATTATCATGTTCCTCCTCTCTAATACCCCATTTTATTATGGAGTGTAAGGAGTTTTCTATTGCCTATGGATACCCTCATGCCTGTAGAAATATTAAAATTATTTTGAGGTAAACTCACCTCCATTATCTGATCTAAAGACCCTTATTTGCTTTTCATATTGTTTCTCTACATGGGCCTTAAAAACTTAAAAGTATGAAAATATTTTTAACTTATACTTGAGGAAGTATACCCACATCTTCCTCGTAAAATCAAAATCAAGAAAAAATATCGTACACCACAAACCAAATGTGTATTCATCAAACCACACAAATCAATATGCAATAAATCCAAAACACCTTATGCACGCCAAGACTCACTCATCTTAAATGGTTGATGACTCTAATTTCAAGTTGACATCTTGTACATTAATGTTATTGATATTTAATGGATGGAAATCTATGAACCATGTTAGTGAGAATTAATAAATACTTATATTTAAGGTGACCAAACCTCTTATGCCAAAGGACACAACTATTATCTTCAACTTCCAAGGTAAATGTATTGGTTGACTTGGCATCAACTAGCTTGTCTAGCCCCTTATTACCTATACAAAGAGAAATGAACATGTTTTTACCCACATGCACCACCTCACTCTATTTTTATGAAAATGCTTTGCAAGTTGAGAATTCTTGGTGATTTCACTAATGGACAAAAAAATGTTCATATTAGGAACATATCCAGCATTCTTGAAGGTGTATGTAACATTGTTGTTTAATGTTACACTAACATATCTATACCCTTCAACAAAAAATGATATAATATCACCAAATGAAATAGACTCGTTCTTACTTAGATCTTTAATCAACTTAACATACCAATATTTTTTTGACATGTATAATTTTTGGATGCTCCAAAGTCAAAGTACCACTTAGAGTGACCAGATGAACTCTAAGTTGCTACAAAATAAAACTTCTCTTCCTGATATTCTATCTCAACAATATTTACTTGTTTCTTCCCTTGTTGATTTTTCCTATTCTTCAACTTACTGCAATCTCATTTGAAATGACTATGTTCCCATAGTAAAAACAAGTGATTTGGGTTGCTTATATTAAAATTATTACCTTGCTTATGAGCAAATTATGAGGATTGGTATTCTAATTGACTTTTTGTTTGGATTTTGTAGTAAATTCACTCTCTTCTTTAGTATTAAATGCACTCTCTGTACCCCCAAATATGAATAGTCTCATTTGTGTTTGTCTCTATTTTTGTAAAATTAAAAAATACTTCAGTTCAAAATTAAGAGTTTGATTTTCAACAAGCAAATGAAGAGGCTCAACAAAAGACTCATAATATGGAGGTAAACCTCATAAAATATTGCAAGTCATATTCTCATCATCAATTATATTATGAATAGCAATGTATTGATCTCTTAAATTCTTTAGATGTATAAGGTACTCAAAAAGAGACCCTCCTTCCTCCAACTAGTAAGAATAAATAATATTCTTCATAAACAAAGCATGTCCTGCTTCAAATGTTTGATACTTATTTTGTAACTTTGTCCACAATGTTGCAAAATTATCTACAATACAAATTTCAAGAACTAAACTATTTGCAACAGACAATTTGAGAAGCATTAAAACTTCTTCAGGCCACTATTGAAGTCATCAGCATCATCTTCTGGTCTAGTTTCTTTCTTGAGAACTATATTCACTGTATCTCAATACTCACAAATTGTATCTTATGGATCCATACACTATAATTTATTCTAGTTAGTTTCAATGAATTTGGAAGAATGTAAAAGAATTTAATGTAGGATGTTCTATTTGTATTTCTAAGCTCCAATCTATAATGATTTACAATATGGTAATCAGTTGGTGTTGTAAAACTAGATCTTGAAAATCCTAACTAATCCCTACAAAGCCTAACAAATTATCCTTAAAAATCTTGACAACCTATCCCTATAAATATTAACAAGTTATCCCTAAAAATTTTAACAAACAATATAATAATGTAAATCCCTATCATATATTTTTATTCTAACACCCCCTTTACAATCCTAAGTTTATCCCTAAATTTTATAATTTTTTATCTACCTAAGGGTTTAGTCATTACATCAACAATTTTTTTAGAAGTTGGACAATAATTTAAGAAAATTTCTTCATGCTCCACTAGATGTCTGATATAGTGATGATGTACATCAATATATTTTATTTTGGCATGATATATTAGATACTTCACCAACTTAAGCATACTTTGGTTATCAGCATGAAGCAATGTTGATGTTATTTAATCTATTTGTAGATCATACAATATGTCATAACCAAATAAATTCACAACCTATATTGCATGTTACCTTATATTCTGCTTTAATTGATGAAAAAGCAACTAAATGTTGAAATTTGATCTCCCAAAAGATAGCCCTTAATCCAAGAGCATACATAAAGCTAATAGTATATTTCCAATAATCAATTGATATTGCTCGATTTTCATCAGTGTATCCAACCAACTAAAATTCATTAGATTGCTCATATGATATACCAATGTCGAGGGTGCCTTTGATAAATTTGAGAATATGTTTTACAGCTTTTCAATACTTCTTTTTGATAATTTGACATGAAATGATACAAATAACTCACTACAAAATATAGATCAAGTTGAGTGGTCGTAAGATAAATTAAGCTACCCACCAACTAATGGTATACTGACTCATTGGCTAGATTTGTGTTGGTCTGTAAGACAATTCCCTATTCCTTTTGCTTTTCCCCTTTTTATTTTAAGGGTGCACAAGGTGGTGTGCCCAAGCCTAAGTCTGTGCACTCCACTCTCCAATGGAGAAAACAAAAATTGTAAGTGGTGCACGAGTCCATGCACCCCAAGTCAGGTCTATGCGCTCCACTCCCTTGGAGTGCAAAAAGGTTTTTCTTAGGCACACAAGGTTGTGTACCCAAGTGTGGGTCCATGCACTCCATTGGAGAGTGGAGCATATGATAGTCCTAATGGCAAACAATTTTGTGCACCTCGGTTCAGGTCCATGTGCTCCACTCCTTTGGAGCACATGAGGGTTCTTTGGGTACACAAAGTTGTGCACTCCACTCTAGGTTTGTGTGCTCCACTGGAGGGTGGAGCACACAAAAGTCCTAAGGGCGCACAATTTCATGCATCCCAGTTAAGGTCCACACACTCCACTCCCTTGGAGTGCACAAAAGTTTTTTGAGCGCATAAGATTGTGCACCTAGCTCCGGTTTCATGTGCTCCACTCCCAAGTGGGGCGTGTAAAGTTTTCTAAGGGTGCACAAGTCCATGCACCCTGATTCAAGTCTAAGTGCTCCACTCCTTTGGAGTGTGTGAGGGTTTTTTTGGGTGTACAAGATTGTGCACCTAAATTTGGATCCATGCGCTCTACTGGAGAGTGGAGTGCACAAAAGTTTTGAGGGTGCATGAATCCGTGCACCTCAGGTTAGTTACACATGCTCCACTCCTTTGGATTGCATAAAAGTTTTACAAGCGCACAAGGTCATGCACCTGACTTGGGTTTCATGCACTCCACTCCTCAATGGAGCATGTAAATTTTTTGAGGGTGCACAAATTTGTGTGCCCAATCTTGCTTAAGGTATGTGCGAGTATTAATGGCATGTGGGTTTCATGCACCCCTTTCATAAAACTATGTGCCTCGCTTGAGCATGACTCGTCTAAACCAATGAGAAGTGGCCAAGTGGATGATAAGATCCCATTAAGCCGTAATCCAACCAAGCAGACCCAAAAATATCCAATCAACATCTAATGAAGCATTAATGTGGTGCTTCTCAACTCCATGGCCTGACAACTAAGAACTTTTTGATGAATTAAAAGCAGGTACTCCACCTACTAAAATTAATGCGGGCCCTTTAAGTAGAATGTGGTGGATCTCTCCCATGACATCAACATGAATACGCATGTAGAGTGCAGTCTTGAGGAGTTAAACGCAGCCCTTTGAAACCCTTTTATATCTATGAATATGCACTCCCATGGATTACACAAGTGCGATTACAACCAAAATACTAGATGTGAAGGCTCGAATTGGGATAATAACAAGGGCATGACCAATAACAAAGAGGGCAAGGAGAGACAAAGACCCAAGATAATTGGTCGACCTGGTAGATTAGGGTAGATACATCATGCCAAACCAGTAGTGTGATATAGAGGGCGTGACCACATATGACTTCAATCCCATGAAAGAAGACAATCAGAGGTACCCTACTATGTTTAGAAGTTTGTTTATGAGGGCACAAAAAGAAAATAGCAAAATGAGCCCAGTATGAAACAAATTGAACACCAACCTAGGTAGGTTAACTTACTTGAGGGTTTATCACTCCTCAGAGCTCCTAGCATGGATGGAAGTGACATATGACTCTTAATATAGAACCATCCATGACCACACAAATCAGGTCATATCCAGATTGACGATTAATAAAATTAGGTGGGTGTTCAGGCTTGCTATGGCCTTGCGAGTTCTAGATTTCCATACATTGGCCCTCCAAGTCAATTTCATGTTGAACACTTCATTTCCAAAGATGCTCTTGAAAAGAGGTAAGCACAAGTCTCTTGGATTCCCATTTTGTAAGTTCCTCCTCCGAACTTGGGCACAATATTACGCTAATATGGTCAACCTGGTACTGGGCACCAAATATCTGGAGCATATTACGAAGGAGGTCATGTTCCTAATTATCCAATGTAATAGGATAAATAAGACACTTCTCTATGGATAGGATGATAGTATCAGTGACAACATGGATAGGGAACTAGTAAGATTACAAAAATCCATACTGGCTGATAATGAAGAGCTTCCCCTATTCTCCTACTATTCATTTTTTGTTCATTTGGTTATAGGATAGTTTGACCAATCCTTGGTGGCTCAATTAGGAGGAGTAAATACTGCCATGATTCAGGATAGGCTACCATGTGTGCAATAAGGGTGCTCAAGCTACGTAGCCTTCTTTGAAAATGTCCTCCTGGTGGTACATGCCCATCTGTGTGGAAATAAACTTGATAGATTTGGGGTTAGTGTGAGGACATTTTTGCATGAATACAGGGTAGGATATTTCTTCTATATGGAGGAATTTTCTTATATTAGGATATATGGGTCTAAGTTGCCTCCAAATGCATTACCAAAGCACTGCCCAACCTCAATAGCTATCTTGGAAATAACCTAGCAGATCACCAAGGAGGTCAAAATCATATTCCTAAGGAAGAAGGGGAGTTTGTCGTGGCTGCCTATTCCTTGCTTGATGGGTCCTTATACGTGTCTAGGCCATTTTTTAATGTTGCAGGACATCTTGAACATGGATACGTACTGCTTCCCTAAAGTTACCTAGAGATCCTATGACCCTGATGATCATCATATATAGGCTATCGCTAACAAGCTCGCTCTCTTGCAATTCACTCATAGGAGGGATGACTTCGAAGAAAAAATGCAGAAGGCCATAAGGCAACACTGATCATAAGAATAGGTATGAAGAATGGATAGGAGATCTCACAAAAAACTGGAAGTAGTTGGATATTATAGTTTTAATTTAATATTACACAGGAATTATTGGTGGACAAGGTGGTGCCACTAGTCCTAGCTATTCCCCAAGATGAATTCCAGGATCCCACTTTTCAGGTCATCCATCAAGATACATATTTATTTGAATTCATGATGAGGATAGTGGGCAAAGCACAACAGGAGAAAGAAAAAGTTTCATGTTCCTCTAGTTCTCCCATTGCCACTTTAAAGGGGAAGGAGTTGGTCACTTACTCCTTGCAATAGATGCAAAGTCTCACTTCATTGGCTCAGATGTTGATGTGTCCATCTAAGCAAATTGATGTGGCAGTGGGCCAACCCTCGTTGTTCACCACCACCTTGGTGATCAACCAAGAAGAACATCCCATTCCCCCAAGGATCTAAAGAAAATACAAGAAGTGGGGGGATTATCCAGCATACTTAGAGAGTATGAGGTTCAAGAAAGAAGTCCCCCATAGTCCCCCACTAGGAAAAATGCCAGAACTAAGTCTTCTACCCTAGATACTAAAAATCTCATGCTGGAGAGGGTAAGGGACACACTCCGGTTCACTACGAATGAAGAAGACCAAATACAGGATATGGAGGAGCAAAGGTCCTCCAGTAAAGGAGTGAATAGACCTCGGGGAATAGCTAGATAGGAAACATATGACGTGTCCACCGCTACGTTTGACATCCCTCTACCACCGAGCCTAAAGGAAGCCACCATCGATATCGGCAAGGGTGTAATAAGGGCAGAAGTCAACCTAGTGGACATGATGAAGTCCCATGTGGCCTCCCAAGTATAGGTAGTTGCAGTAGTAGAGAATGAGGTGGTGGTTTTTAGGACCAAGGTTGCGGAAGCAGAACAACTACAACTCAAAGTACAACAACTTCAAGCCGAGATCGATCAATTAAAGCAAATGTCGGCTTCCTCCTAGGACATCATCGCATAGGCCAATGACCACTTTGGGTCCATTGATGAATTCAAACAAGAAATGAAAGATAAAATTCTAGAAAATATGGATGATATTTCATTAATATTTTATGATATTTATGCCACCGGGCACATGCTTTTGGTATCCTACATGACCTATTACAGCAAGTCAATCAAAGAGTGAATTTGATACATCCTACATTCCAAAAATTCAAATGGAATTATGTGGAAATTGGCAAAGGAGCAACTACCTTGGGGGATGGTTCCATTTGTTTCTTTGTAGAAGAATATTCCAAAGTCTTAATTTATCTACAAATTAGACCCGATTGGCTTCGGTGGGACCAAGAAGTCACTAGTGCTGAATAGGAGGTCAAGGATGAACTAAGTGACTATGGATTTTCTCTCAATGAATTCATCCAAGCTCCTAACATTAAAGAGTTCATGCTAAATAAAATACAAATCTTCGATGCTGGTCAGGATGCAAAACTATCAAAATAGGCGACCCCTTTGGTAGAAATGGTAGACAGTTTATGTGTCTTCACTAAGACCACCATGGAATGGTCCAAAGAGTGGGTGAACCAAGTCATGCAATATATCAACCTATTAATATTTGATTTGACCTTTCATGATGAGGCCTAGATATACATTGATCAAAGTCTACAAAGTCTCAAAGGGGCAGTGGGGCCCAATTTGCTAGGTGAAGCTCACGATCCAAGAACCATCCATCCGCTAGCCCAGGACAATGGGAAGGATAGCCTACAACAATAACCGTCATCCCTATGAAGAGAAGGATGTGGGCCACATTCCTAGTTTTGATTCTATCTTATTTTTAAGAGGGAGAGGATATCAGGCCAAATGGTGGGCCAATGAGAAAAGCAGTTGTAGCCCTGCTTCAACACCCAACTCTATATATAGAAGTCCATTGTAGTGGCAACATTTTTAATCAAAACTTTGAGAAAGAATACTTAAGTCTAGGTATAGCTATTTTTTAAGTGTTAGTATTTTTTGTTTTGTGTTAATATTTGTGTCTCTTACATCATATTTTCTTCTACCATTTTTCCAGATATTGCCCAGGAAGTTGTGTCTATCGAGATCATTTCCTATAGATGTGCTAGATTTTAAGACTCTTACATCATTGCAATTAGGATGGAAAGAAATAACCTCATGTTATGATATTCAAACTGAGGTCTTGTTGTAACCGTTATCATATAAGATTCGAGCATCCTATCAGTCTTCTCTTATGTAAATATTTCTATATAAATATAAGCTCCAACTTTGTTCTTGGTATTCCTTGTATGTATGGCTTATGAGTCTTGCTCATTTTCATATTACAGTAATCTAAATGTGTAAATGATACCTTTATTTATTTTAATTGTTTTCATTTATTACATCATTTGAATGAATGTGGACAAACTAGTTTCTCTTCACTATTCTTTTCTTGGTTCATAAAATTTAAACTTGCTACGACTACCCAATGGACATGGCATCGATCTGGTCTTAATATGTTTTAATAATGCTTGGTTTGGTCACAAAATAACAAAGAAAATATAATATCATCGAATCTGGTAATGCATAGATGATTGTATCCAAATGATAAACATTCGAACCCATTGTCTAGGGTTTCCTTACCTGAATGGTCTATCTAGAGTCATTCAAATAATCTAAGTCTGGGTCAAAGAGGTATATCCACCAGATTCTACAATACTTGTGATTTTCAAGATTATTGTGATGTGATAAAGCTTAAGGAGGTAAGTAAGAAATCCCCACAATAGTTTTTGGCTTCGTTTCCAGGGAGGATCCTTTAAATATTTCTATTATTTTACTCCCCTATGACATATTTTTAACTGGCTATTCACACTAGCCCATCAAACTTACACCACAATTTTTGGCACCATTATCCCTTGTGAGATCTAGAGTATTGGGCCGAGCAATCTTGGCTAGAGAGCACCTCTTATTTTTGCACACTGTGTTGGTGACTCTAAAGAACCCATCATCAATGAGGAGTTGATATGGTGGCCACGAGAAGCAATGGAAAGGAACTCTACCTCAAACTTTTAGATCTACAAGTACTTTTTAGACCACATAAGAGTAGAAAGGAACCTTCGATTTCCGGTCCTTCTAGTGATTAGAATAGCAACAATACTTTTTTTATTCCTAAAATTTCCCACCTATCAAGTACTATCCCACCCACTGTACCTCCTATGTCGAGGGGTCCAGTCACACCAATGGCTAATCCACCTCTAAATAATTGGTATACTAATAGATATAGGCCTTTCATGTTACCACCTGTCCTAAACCCATTACCCCCAAAAGCTCACAAGTACTTGCCCAAATTCTTGGGGGATAACACCATGACTGGTGAAGACCATATTAAAGACTTTTTGTATGCTATGGATAGCCTAGAAGTGGAGGATGAGGATGTTGTCCTCAGATTATTTCTTCAAACCCTAGATAAGGATGCCAGAGAATGGTTCAATAGCCTTGCAGTAGAAAATATCAACACTTTCCAAGAGTTAGAAACTGCATTTCTCAAAAAATATGGGGAGAAAAAGAATGAACAATCTCTATTGACCGAATTGGTAACAATGAAAAATAAATATAGTGAGACTATGGATGATTTTAATAGGTGATTCACCAAGCTATGAAACTAAATTCCAATAGCTTTGAGGCCTAATGATCACCAATCTATATGTTTCTATAAGAATGCCTTCCCTGGAGACTTCAACTATGAACTCAAGCAACAACCCACACTCACCATTGATGCTTGTATGGAAAGAGCAACAGTAATAGAAATAAATATGATAGATAGTGGGAGGATGAAGCCAACCTCCCTCCATAGACCCTAGCCTGAGCTAGGTTGAGAAGAAACCTAAGAAAGTAGGTTTTGGCATCTTAAAAAAATCAAAACCTGACCCAATTGAAAAATTATCAACTCAGTTAACAAAGATGTTTCATTCTATGAACAATCGGTTGTCTAATATTGAGAGGGACAAAGTTGATAGTGCAGAACCCTCACAACATAAGAACAAAGGTAGACCTCCTTTTAGAATAAATTTCAATAGAAATTGGAATAATGAGGGGGGTAGAAACCCAAATAATAATTGGAAAAGAAAGGAGGTCTAGAAAGATCAAGATACTATCCCAAACCCCATGGCTTCTATCAATGTGGCCTCTGATTTTCCTTTCTTTTTCCTAGCATGTGATGCCCCCACAACTCGATCGATTGCGGTGTGTACCTCAACCTCCATTTAGGTGTCGACCTCGAGGAAGAATCGAAATATGAAATCATAATAAACACTTGTTGGACTTGGGATGAGACCATTAAAACTCCCTCAACTTAGGAGGAACCAACCTAACCTTCCAGTACTAATAATAGACCTACGACCTTCACCCTTGATGATGTGAATATTCTAAAAATGCCCCCTAATAACCACTTTGAACAAATAAAACAAGGTAAGCTGATCCCCACAACTGAAGAGGTTGAAACTCTAGAAAGGGTCCATGCTACTAGGCTCTGAAGTAGAACTATACCTGACAGGACTGATAAAAAGAATATAAGTGAGGATAAGGAACATGCCAATGTAAAGAAATTAAATGATGGTCATCAACACCTCCCTCCCAAAAAGTTAGAACTAGTTAGAAGTGCAACAAAAAATAAGAAGTCTGAGTTTGATATGGGATTAGAACTAGCAAAATAAAAGATAAATATAACTTTTTGGGAATTAATGATAGTACCTAAATATAGGGATCAATTTTGTAGGGCCTTTGGGCTAACGAAACAAGGGGAAGGCCATGTCCTCACTGCTTCGACTTCCAATCCACCTGGTAGAAACCCCTCTTTAGTAAGGCCCTTTTATATATCCCTTTGTTATACATCTGGATATGGCGACCGCTATGTGATACACAACTGCATGCTTGATAGCAGGGCATCCCACAACATCATGCCAAAATAGGTGGTAGATCAATTGGGATTAATATGTACAAAGGACTCCCCTCCTATCTCTATCATGGATAATAGGAAAGTACCTTGTGTAGGGATAATTACAGGCCTCTTGGTCTTCCTAGATCAATACCCTAAGAAGGGGATTGTAATGGATGTGGTTGTAGTAGATGTGGACCCATTTTTCTCTTTTCTACTCTCTAGACACTAGGATTAAACAATTGGGTGGGTCAATCCAGTTGGACTAGTCATACGCCACCATCCCTCTTTCATCTAAAGAATATGCTACCCTGAGGAGAGAACCATTCAACAAATGTTCAATTGAACTGATGAGGCCTGATAACACCACCATCAATCTGGTCAGCTCCATTGAAGATAAGGAGTTGGGTGTTTATTCCATTTGGCATACACCTTTCCTTAAAAAAGTGCCTAATGCAGAAGGGATGGATCCCAAAGTAAAGGTAGTAGTTGATGTTGAATTAGATAGGGTCCTAACCATTGAAATGTGGACAATGACATTTGATGGGATAAAATCACAAACGAGGGCTGGAGCTAGAATTAACCTGACAGACATAAAGGGAAACTATCTGGGTGTGCCCTATTGACTAGAATTCCTCTACACAAATAATATGGTAGAGTATGAGGTACTTCTACTAGGACTCAGGAAAGCCAAGGAACTGGATATAAACTACCTCACTATCTATGGAGATGCCGAACTAATCATCTAGCAAATCAAAGGGAAATATCAAACCAAGCACCCCAGGTTGAAGCAATACAAGCAAGCAGTGCTAGATGAAATTAGTAAGTTCTTGGCCTTCAACATATCCCATATACCTAGAGAGAAGAACCATGTTTCTAACATACTGGTTGTGAATGCTTCCAAGGCAAATAGTCCCAAGATAGATACAGAGTACATGGACAGGTTCCCCACCATATATGTGTATCATCCTTCTACCCCCGATAATATGGTATACTTACAAGTCTTCCAAGATGATGTTGATATCAAGGACTTTATGGTTGTGCAGAATCACTTTGCTGGGGTAATCTATGATGAGGAAGATGAGGAAAAATTGTAGCATATCATAGGGAGTCCAACGGAGGTGATACAACTAAAAACCAATAATATCCCTAGGGGTTTGGTATCTTTAGAATCCCTTTTTGATGACTTTGACAAGGCACATAGGACTACTCCTCATGAATCATAAGGTGAAGAGGTTAATGTTGGGACACCAGGGGAACCAAAAATGGTTAGGATAGACAAGGCATTATTAGCAAAAGAAAAGAAATAGTACATCCAGTACCTGAGAAAGAATAGGGATAGTTTTTCTTGGAGCTATGATGACTTAAGGACTTTCAATACTGATGTCATGACCCATGTTATTCCTTTAAGGGAGGATGCCAAAATCCTTCAGATAGAAATAAAGAAATTTTAACCCCACTCTACATCCTGTCATGCAAAAAGAGGTTCAAAAGTTGCTAAATGCAAAAATAATAAAAAAGGTGAGGTTCTCTTCCTGGATAGCAAACCTAGTGCCCATAAGGAAAAAGAATGGAGAAATAAGGTTGTGCATTGATTTTAGGAACTTGAATAAGAGTTCCCTCAAAGATAACTACCCCCTCCCCAACATGGAATAACTTTTGTAGGCAGTAGTGGGGTCATCCAAGATCTCCCTATTAGACGACTTCTCAAGATACAATCATATTTTGGTCAATCCAAAAGATCAATTCAAAACTACATTTACCACACCATGGGGAACCTTCGAATACCAAAGAATGTCATTCATATTAATGAATGCTGGTGCCACTTTTCATAGGGCCATGGACTTCACTTTCAAAGGGTTAATGTTTAAAATTGTAGTGGTGTATCTGGACTACATCACGATATTTTTAAAAAATCTTGAGGATCACTTCTCTCACCTATCTCAAGTTTTTGAAAGATGCAAGGAGTATGGGATATCCTTGAACCCAAAGAAGTGTTTGTTCAGGGCCACCCATGACAAGCTGTTAGGACATGTGGTATTCAAAGAAGGGATAAGCATTGATCCAGAAAGGATAGAGGCTATCATAAAAAAACCGTCCCCCAAGAACCTCAAAGGAGTTAGGTCCTTCTTCGGCAAGATAAACTTCGTCAGGATATTTATCCCAAATTTTACTAAAATTGCCAAACCTATCAATGACATGATAAAGAAGGATGTAAAAATAAAGTGGGATGAATATAACATCAAAGTGTTAGAAAATATAGCAAAATTATGTGCAAGTAGAAAAACACAATAACACAGGAAAAAATAGTAACACAAATTTTACGTGGAAAACCTGCAATGTGTAGGAAAAACCACGGGGCAATGGCAACTTGATCTTTTATTGATTTCGGCAGAATTACATTCAATCATAATTTACATGCAAGGGGTCATTCCCCTTTTATAGAAAAAACAAAAACTGTTCATTTCCTCTTCCAAAGGAAGAGTCCAAAATCTGTTTGTTTCCTCTTCCAAAGGAAGAGTCCAAAAAACTGTTTGTTTCCTCTTCCAAAAGGAAGAGTCCAAAATACTATTTGTTTCCTCTCCCAAAGGAAGACTACAGAATACTGTTTGTTTCCTCTTTATAAGCCGCACCATCATGCACCTCTCTACTGAATAACATTGGAGATCTGGATATTGACTTCACCTCCTAACATTCTCCCACTTGAAGTCGATATACAAGAATTCTTTGCCTATGTTTTTCCATCCAAGTGCCAATTGCCCAATGTTGCCCTTATCACATTTTCAGCAAGCCTAGAGAAGTTTTGCACCACTCAAAATTCTTTGTCTTGATCGTCGTAGTAAGCATATCTGGAGGATTCACTTCAGTGTCAATTTTTTGCAATAGGATCCTACCTTCTTCCACCACATTTCTTATAAAGTGGTACTTGACATCAATGTGTTTCGTGCGATCATGGAATGTTGGGTTCTTCACTAGATGAATAGCACTTTGGCTATCACAATGCAACATAATTTTCCCCTGCATTACCTTGAAGTCACCCAATAGTCGTTCTAGCCAAATTTTCTCTTTGCTGGCATGAGTCGCTGCAATATATTCTGCTTCAATGTTTGATAAAGCCACCACAGACTGCAACTTAGAAGCCCAACTCACAACTCCACCAGCAAGAGTGAAAGTATATCCTATAGTGGACTTTCTCCCATATCTCCACCATAATTAGAATCCATAAAACCTTTAACTTGCAAACTATCTGATCCATAGTAAATAGCAGCATCTAAAGTGCCTCTTAAATATCTAAATATCCACTTCATAGCATTTCAATGCTCCTTACTAGGATTTGCCATGTATTGGCTAACTACTCCCACTACTTGGGCAATATTCGGTCTGGTGCTCACCATGGCATACTTGAGGCTTCCTACTGCTGATGAATACAGTACACGATACATGCTTGTCTTCTCTGCTTCTGTTCTAGGACACTGGTTGGAAGACAATTTTAAGTTTGAAAGAAGTGGGGTACTAACTGGTTTTGCATTCTGCATATTGAAGCGTTGCAGAATATTTTCTATATATGACTTTTGACTTAACCAGATCTTTCTTCCTTTTCTATCCCTGTGTATCTTCATCCCTAAAATTTGGTTTGCTGCTCCTAAATCCTTCATTTCAAATGTCCTAGCCAACTGAGCCTTAATATCAATGATTTTCTTCATGTTGGGGCCTACAACCAACATATCATCAACATACAATAGTAAAATAATAAAACTGCCATCATCAAACCTCTTATAGTATCCACAATGGTCAGCTTCACTCCTGCTAAAACCTTGGCTCTTCATGAAGGTGTCAAATTTCCTGTACCACATCCTTGGTGCCTGTTTCAACCCGTACAAAGATTTCTTCAGTCTGCAAACCAAATGCTCTTTGCCTCTTTCCTCATAGCCCTCAGGCTGATCCATATAAATCTCCTCCTCGAGATCACCATGCAATAAAGCAATCTTTACATCAAGCTACTTTAGTTCTAAATCCTGTGTAGCTACAAGTGCAAGTAGAACTCTAATAGTAGTCATCTTCACAACTGGAGAGAAAATTTCATTAAATTCAATACCTGACTTTTGCACATAGCCTTTTGTCACCAAGTGATATTTATAGCGTTCCAACAGCCCATCGTTGTTCTTCTTCACTTTGTACACCCACTTATTTCCAACAGTATTTCTTCCAAGTGGGAGATCCACAATTTCCCATGTTTTATTCTTGCGAAGTGCCTCGATTTCCTCCTCCATGGATTTCCTCCACTTTTCTACATTCTCAGACTCTCTAGCTTCCTGAAATAAACTAGGCTCACCATCATCAGTTAACAAAGCAAAAGAGGACTGATAAACATGAGAATACCTTTTTGGATACTTTTGTGGACATGTAGATCTTCTAACCCAATGATCTGTTGATTGTGGCTCTTGGTCTTGTGACTGTTGTGGCTACTCTACTTGTTCTACTTGTTGTTCTACTTGTTGTTCTACTTGTTGTTCTGCATGTTGTTCTGCATGTTGGTCAAAAAATTCAACATGATGGTCAAAAATTTTAGCATGCTGATTTTCATTTTCATCTTTGTTCATGTCTACTTCAACTGGTACAACATTAGGTGTTTGTTGTACCTCCTTCCTTTGCATTAATTTTTCATAAAAAATAACATCTCAGCTAATAATTACCTTGTGGGCAGTAGGATCCCACAGTCTATACCCCTTTATTACATCTCCATAGCCGAGAAAAATACATTTGCATGACTTCGAGTCAAGTTTGGACCTTTTTTCTTTAGGCACATGGGCAAATGCATCACATCCAAAGGTACGCAAATGAGAGTAATCAAATGGCTTACCACACCAAACCTCCTCTGGAATTTTTCCATCCAACGTAGTTGTAGGTGACCTGTTAATGAGGTAAACAATTGTATTAATAGCCTCTACCTAGAACATTTTATCCAACATGGATGTGTTGAGCATGCTTCTTGCACATTCTATGATTATGTGATTCATTCGCTCAGCCACACCATTTTATTGTGGAGTATATGGTACAGTTTTCTGGTGCTTAATTCCTTCCTGCATACAAAATTTATCAATTTCCTTGGAGCAATATTCACCCCCATTATCTGACCTAAGACATAAAACAGGCTTGCCCAAACTTTTCTCTACTCGAGTTTTGAACTCTTTAAATTTCTACAAAGCTTTTGACTTCTTCTTTAGAAAATAAACCCACACTCTCCTAGAATAATCATCTATAAATGTCAAAAAATAGATGGCACCATTTAAGGACTGAGTGGAGACTGGTCCAAATATATCCGAATGTATAAGTTGAAAAAAATCAGAACTCTTACCAGGGCTTGCAATAAATCGAACCCTCTTTTGTTTACCAAAAATACAGTGCTCACACAAGTCTAAATTGCAAGACTTAATCCTAGAAAGCATACCTCTGTCATGCAAAATTTTTAGACCTTTTTCACTCATATGGCCTAGGCGTTGATGCCATAGCATTACTGCATCCTGAACTGAAGTTGCTACTACTGCATGGTTCATCACTGTATCACCGCATAAATGATATAGGGTCCCATAAGATTCTCCCTTTGCTACTACAATAGCACCTCTGGTAATTTTGCAATAGTTGTTACCAAAAGTGACAGAATACCCTAGCTTATCCATCATCTTGATTGAGAGTAAATTCTTTCGCAAATCTGGCACATGTCGCACATCACATAACATCCTTTCTCTACCATCGTCCAACCTGATCCTTATGTCCCCTCTTCCCATAATTTCTAAAGGGTGATCATCACCCAAGTAGACCTTCCCACCACTATATGGTTGATATTTGTCAAACCAGTCTCTGTGAGGAGACATGTGGAAAGATGCACCCAAGTCCAAAACCCAAGTATATAAAACAGATCTACTGTTGCTGATACAAAAAGCCTCACATGTTTTCATCTCTCCAGAATTTACTGTACTGGCTTCAACTGAAGGCTGAAATTGGTTTTCACCATTTTTTTCCTTTTTTAACTGCCAACAATCCTTCTTTGAGTGCCCTGGCTTCCCGCAATGCCAACACTTCCCTTTCAGCTTTTGTCCTTTAGACTTAGATCTGGACTGTGATCTACTTTGTTGACTCTTCTTAAAAGATCGACCTCTCATAGCTAGGGCTTCATTGGTTGAGGGTTCCAAAGACATTTTCCACCTCAACTCTTCTGCCAACAAAGCGACTACCACATCATCAAAAGTTAGAGCTCTTGATGATGAATTATTGATGGTCATCACCAAATGATCCCAAGTCTTCGGGAGGGAACAAAGTAGGGTGATAGCTTTGTCCTCATCCTCCATCTTCACATTAATTGAAACCAGTTTACTGATGAGGGTATTAAACTCATTCAAGTGATCTGCCACAAATGAGCCCTCCTTCATCCTTAGGTTGTAAAGCTGTTTTTTCAAAAAAACCTTATTTGTTGCAGATTTAGTCTCATACAACTTTTCAAGCTTCTTCCAAAGGGCTTTCGCGGTTTTTTCTTCAACAACATTAAACAAGACGGAGTCTGCTAGGCATAGACGGATTGTAGAAACCGCCTTCCTATCCAGTGTTGCCCACTCCTCATCTTTGATGTTGCTTGGTTTACTCGCAACCCCTTTCAAGGCTAGGTCTTGGTCATTTTGAACCAACAAATCCTCCACCTTCATCTTCCATAGGGCAAAGTTCCTGCCATCAAAATTTTCAATCTTAAACTTGGTTACACTTCCAGTCATTGTTGCAGCTCCCACTCGCACAAAACCCTAGGCTCTGATACCAGATGTTAGAAAATATAGCAAAATTATGTGCAAGTAGAAAAACACAATAACACAGAAAAAATAGTAACACAAATTTTATGTGGAAAACCTGCAATGTGCAGGAAAAACCACGGGGCAATGGCAACTTGATCTTTTATTGATTTCAGTAGAATTACATTCAATCATAATTTACATGCAAGGGGTCATTCCCCTTTTATAGGAAAAACAAAAACTATTCGTTTCCTCTTCCAAAGGAAGAGTCCAAAAACTGTTTGTTTCCTCTTCCAAAGGAAGAGTCCAAAAAACTGTTCGTTTCCTCTTCCAAAAGGAAGAGTCCAAAAGACTGTTTGTTTCCTCTCCCAAAGGAAGACTACAAAAAATTGTTTGTTTCCTGTAGCACCCTAAAATTGGCGCAATAAAACCTTAATAATTACACTTACTCTAGTAAATAATTCAAATTCAAATTTTAACCTCCAAAATTGCTCCCAAACCGCCACTTAATCTGTTTCCTCATTTCCCGCATCATTTTTAGAGTTTGTTTTGACCGTTTGACGATATCATCACCGATCAAACGATATCGCCTCAGATCGGACGATTTCGTCTGGGCTAGGACGTTCAGATGATCTTGTTCCAAAACTAATTTTTCACAATTAGTCTCTGTTCCAACGGTGTCTCTAATCTAGGAAAAAGCATGTCTACGTCGTTAGAGACCCTCCCCATTGGAGATCTCCCAAATAAGGGATGATCTCCAACCTCCTAACCTCCCTCCTAAGCCTATTTAATCCTAAGCCCTCCCCTTGGCATTCCCTTGGCTGAAATTCCCTGTAACTCGAATTCTACACACACTAGACATCCTAAATTACTATTTGCACTTGTTCTATCCAAATTTTGTTGTAGGTACGTTAGTATTTTTCAGTCGAAGCAAGCTTACATTGTCGTAGACGATCCTATTCAGATCGGAGGCGATCCTGTCGAATCAGAGACGATTTCGACTGCAGTCCACATTGGGGGCAATCAGTGCCCAGAGTTTGCATTTCTTCATCCTTTTTTCTGTTGTATTATTCTGCATTTAGTTAATATTATGATTATTTCTTATTATTTTGCATCTTGGAGTTCACCCATCTAGATCAAATGCATAATTAAGTTATAATTGTCATTAAATCAGTATAATGCATTCATGTTTCTGTTTTTAATTCTCAGTTTGATATTGTTATTGTCATTTTACACTGTTTCTCTCTGTTATCATAGTTGCATTCTCTGTATTTTGCATCTATTTTTTTATTTGTAGGTCTTTGACAAATTCGTCTAACGAATTCGTTAGATCTCAAACGATCCTGTCAAATAGGAGACGATCCTGTCGAATTCTAGACGATCCTGACTACTTTAAAAATTAGAACCTTCATCAGACATCCAGATCAGGTATGGTTCTGTAATTTAGCCTTTTCTCTCTGTTTGCTATCTAATTTTGTTCTCTGTATTCATTTAAATCTGCATTTCATATAGAATAGCTTAGACCCATTTTGGCCAAACCTAGGACTTGGATGATTAAGGCTAAAACTGAACACATTAAACACATTCCCAACCTAGGCATGGAAACTACCATTAAAAGTTTCTTGGTGAACCCACCATCCGTCGAAAAATCATCATAATACACCTCCCTCGAGAGGCGAGACCTTCGCAAGGCCTCTCAATCCGAGGTATCGCGCCATCCTTTTCCCATCCTCCTTCCAAGCACAAATCCTATAGCCTGAAGGTAGGGATGCGAAAAATTTGGAGCGATACATTTCCTCTTTATAAGCTGCACCACCATGCACCTCTCTGCTGAAGAACATTGGAGATCTGGATATTGACTTCACCTCCTAACACAAAGCCTTCCAACGAGTCAAAGCAGCTATTATCATTGCACCTGTGCTAACCTGTCTAGATCAGTAAAAGAACTTTAACCTGTATTCTTCTGCTTTAGAGCACACAATAGTCATCATTTTGTCCCAAAAGGATGAAGAAGGGAATAAAAAACCCATAACATTTATGATTTTAGGAATGAATGGGGCACAGCTAAAGTATAAGTCGATATAAAAGCAAATCTTCCCTCTTATTTAGTCTTTGGATCATTTTAAAAGCATCTTTGGTTTTGGTAAAGTGATCGCCTGTATTCCTTATATAGTCATAAAATATGTCCTCACCCAGCCCGAGCCCACAGGAAGTTCAACAAGATGGATGGTGAAGCTACTACAACATGATGTCGATTTTAAGGCAATCAGAGTAATTAAATATCAAGGGTTGGCAAGATACATGACCTACGAAAGAGGAAAAGATATGGATAATGTCATATTAGTACAAGGGTCATGATAGATCGGGCATCAAGATGATGGGAAATTTGATTGGTATAAAGATATCCTATTTTATTTAAAGACCTTATCCTTTTTACTTGGAAAATCTGCCAACATGATGAGAAGCATTAAGCAATAGGCTCAGAAATATCACCTCCAAGAAGATCAGCTTTACTCGAGACACCCAAGTGGAGTGTTACTTCTATGTTTGATAGAAAAGGAAGTCCCCAAATTTATCCAAGAATTCCACATAGGATTTTGTGGGGGTAATTTTTCTCCAAAAGCCATGAATAGCACTATTATGAGGGTAAGGTATAATTGGCCTTCAATATTCAAGGATGTATATCAATTCATCATAAAATGTTATAACTATCAAGTTTTATTGGTAAAAAGAACCTACCCGCAATGCCACTAAATCCTGTAATTATTGAAACTCTATTCTCCCAGTGGGGAATAGATCTAATAGGGGAAATCAACCCAAATTCTTTGGGAGGCCATAAATGGATAATCACAGCCACATATTACATCACCAAGTGGGTTGATACAGCTCCTCTCAAAAGGTCGACGACATCAACTGTTATCAAGTTCCTGGAAGAAAACATATTAACCAGATTTAGGGTGCCCCAGAAGCTTGTTACATACAATGCTAAGTATTTCACCTCTTTTGAGATGGTTGAATTTTATGCCAAATATAGTATAGAGCTTGCCCACTCAGCAAATTATTACCCTTAGAGAAACAATCTGGCCAATATTTAAAATAAGAACATCATCGCCCGTGTCAAGAGGTCACTCGGTAAGAACAAAAGAGGTAGGGATAGTGAGTTGAAATATGCATTATGGGCAGATAGACTATCAATAAAAAGAGCCATAGGAAAATCACCCTATGAGTTGTTTTATGGGGAAAAGACACTCCTACTACCCCAGTTGGAATGACCAATTATTTCCTTACTACTCCAGGACCATGAAAAGCCAAATGCATTGCAAATAAGAATGGACAAGCTTGTACAATTGGAGGAGGATAGAAGAGAAGTAGTCGCTAAAATGATCGCTCAATCTAGCAAGACCGTTCAGCTATTCAACAAAAAGACCAAAGGTAAAATTTACTTCGTGGGTGAGGTGGTGCTCTATTGGGATCCAAAGAATGATAAGCCCAGTGATAAGAACAAATTTTAACCCAAATGGTTAGGGCCCTATCAAGTTGCTAAAGTGATCAGCCAGCATACTTACAGGATACAGGATATGGAAGGAGAAGAGATATCCATACCAATCAATAGTCAGCACCTAAAGTCCTTCGACCCCCTTCATGGAGGTCATGAGTAATTCGCTTAAAAAAAAAAGTGTGTGTGTAAATATTTTGTAAATGGTCTTTAGTTTTTGTTTTACTCTACCCAAATATTCTAGAGTTCTCAGGTCCATGTATGAAACCTCTTTCATACATCCCCTTATCCCAGTCAGAGTCGGTGTTGGTCTATACGATAATTCACCGTTCCTTTTGTTTTTATCCTTTTTTATTTTTAAGGGTACACAAGGTGGTGCACCCAAGTCCAAGTCCATGTGCTCCACTCTCCAGTGGAGCACACAAAAATTCTAAGTGGTGCACAAGGCTGTGTGCCCCAAGTCAGGTCTGCGCACTCCATTCCCTTGGAGCATGCAAAGGTTTTTCTTGGGCACACAAGGTCGTGTGCCCAATTTTGGGTCCATGTGCTCCACTAGAGAGTGGAGCGCATGAAAGTTATAAGGATGCACAATTTTGTGTGTCATAGTTCAGGTTCACATGCTCCACTCCTTTGGAGCACGCAAGGGTTCTCTTAGTGCACAAAGTCGTGCGCTCGACTTCGGGTCTATGTGCTCTATTGGAGGGTGGAGCACACGAAAGTCCTAAGGGTGCACAAGTCCATGTGCCCCAGTTCAGGTCCATGCGCTCCACTCCCTTGGAGTGTGTGAAAGTTTTTTGGATGCAAAAGGTCATGTGCCCAACTCTAGGTCGGCATGCTTCACTCCCAAGTGGGGCGTGTGAAGTTTTCTAAGGACGCACAAGTCCATGTGCCCTAAGTCGAGTATGCACGCTCCACTCCTTTGAAGCTCATGAGGGTTCTTTCTGGTGCACAAGTTTGTGCGTCCAACTTTGGGTCCATGCACTCTACTGGAGAGTGGAGCACACAAAATTTTTGAGGATGCACGAATTCGTGCACCTCGGGTCGGTTTCGTGTACTCCACTCCTTTGAGGGTGCAAATTTTTTTTAGGCACATAAGGTCATGCGCTCGACTTGGGGTTTGTGTGCTCCACTCCCAAATGGAGTGCATGAAGGTTTTGAGGGTGCATGAATTCATGCACCTAGTCTTGCTTGAGGTACGTGCAATTATTAATGGCACACAACTTTCATGTGTTCTTTCCATAAAGTCATGTGCCTCGCTCAAGCACACCCCATATGAACCAATGAAAAGTGGCCAAGTGGACGGTAAGATCCCTTTAAGTCGTAATCCAACCAGGAAAACCCAAGAGCATCCAATCAGCATCTGACGGAACATTAATATGGTGTGCTTAGCTTCGTGGCACGGTAAGTAAGAACCTTTTAGTGAATGAAAAGTAGGTTCTCCACATAATGAAATTAATGTGGACCCTTTTAAGTAGAAGGTGGTAGATCTCCCCCATGGCA
This sequence comes from Wollemia nobilis, assembly GCA_028583015.1. NCBI lineage: Eukaryota > Viridiplantae > Streptophyta > Pinopsida > Araucariales > Araucariaceae > Wollemia > Wollemia nobilis. Next base: position 1,134,495 of record JAQPPZ010014915.1, read on the forward strand.
TCAACGTGAATACACATGCAGAGTGCAGTCTTGAGGAGTTAAATGCAACCCTTATAAACCCTTTTTTGTCTATGAAGATGCACTACCATGGCTGCCACAAGCATGACTATGACCAGAATACCAGATGTGAAGACCCAAATTGGGAGAATAACATGGGCATGGCCAATAACAAAGAGGGTGGGGAGAGCCAAAGACCCAAGAGCATTGGTTGATCCGCTAGATTTGGGTAGAGATATCATGCTAGACCAGCAGAATGATATAGAGGGCATGACCATATATGGCTTTGATCCCTTGGAAAAAGACAATTAGAAGCACCCTACTATGCTCAAAAGTCTATTTATGAGGGTATAGCAAGACAATAGTGAACTGAGCCTAGTATGAAACAAATGGAACACCAACCTGGGCAGGTTAACTTACCTAAGGGTTTATCACTCCTTAGACATCCTGGCATTGTTGGTAGTGGCATATGACTCTAGGAATAGAACCATATGTGACCACACGAATCAGGTCATAGACATGTTGACAGTCAATAGAATTAGGTGGGTGTTCGAGCTTACTACAGCCTCACCAGTTCTAGATTTCCATACACTAGCTCTCCAAGCCAATTTCATGTTGAACACTTAATTTCTAGAGATGCTCTTGAAAAGAGGTAAGCACGTGTCTCTTGGCTTTCCAGTTTGTAAGTTCCTCCTTCGACCCTACGCACAAGATTACGTTGATATGATCAACTTGGTATTGGGCACCAAATATCTAGAGCATATTATGAAGGAGGTCATGTTCCTGATTATCCAATGTAATAGGATGAATAAGATGCTTCTCTATTGATGGTAGGATATTATCAATGACAACATGGATAGGGAACTAGTTTGATTGCAGAAAACCATACTGGCTAATAAGGAAGAGCTTCCCTCATTATCCTACTATTCATTTTTGGTTCATTTGGTTATAGGATAGTTTGACCAATCCTTGGTGGCTCAATTTGGAGGAGTAAATGTTGCCATTATTTAGGATAGGCTACTGTGTGTGCAAGAAGGGTGCTCGAGCTACGCAACCTTCTTTGAAAATGTCCTCTTGGTGGTACACGCCCATCTATGCAAAAAGAAACCTGATATATTTGGGGTCAGGGTGAGGACTTTTCTGCATGAAGCCAGGGTAGGAGATTTCTTCTATACGAGGGAATTTTCTTATATTAGGATATATGGGTCTAAGTTACCTCCAAAGGTACCAAAGCACTGCCCGAAATCAATAGCTATCCTGGAAATAACCCAACAGATCATCGAGGAGGTCAAAATCATATTTTTAAGGAAGAAGGAGAGTGTGTTGTGGTTTCCTATTCCTTGCTCGATGGATCCTTATACATATATAGGCCATTTTTCGATGTTTTGTGCCATCTAGAACATGGATACATACTACTTCCCTGAAGTTACCTAGAGACCCTATGACCCTGACGACCATCATAGATAGGCTATCGCTAACAAGCTCACTGTCTTGCAAGTCACCCATAGGAGGCATGACTTCGAATATGAAATGCAAAAGGTCATAAGGGAAGGTCGATCATTAGAATTGGTATGGATAATGGACAAGAGATCTCACAACAAACTGGAAACAGTTGGAGATTATAGTTTTAATTTAATATTGCACGGGAAATTATTGGTGGACAATGTGGTGCTACTAGTCCCAACTGTTCCCCCAAACGAATTCCAGGACCCCATTTTTTAGGTCGTCCATCAAGATATAGATTTATTCGAAGTCATGATGAGGATAGTGGGTGAAGCACAACAAGAGCAAGCAAAACTCCCCTCTTTCTCTAGTTCTCCCATTGCTACTTCAAAGGGGAATAAGTTGGTCACCTACTCCTCACAATAGACATAAAGTTTCACTTCATCAGCTTAGATGTTGATGTGTCCATCTGAGCAAACTGATGTGGCAGTGGGCCAGCCTTCATTTTTCACCACCACCTTGGTGATAAACCAAGAAGAACGTCCCATTCCCCCCAATGTTCTAATAAAAATACAAGAAGCGGGGGTATTATCTAGCATACTTAGAGAGTATGAGATCCAAGAAAGAAGTCCCCCATAGTCCCCCACCATAAAAAATGTTAGAACTGAGTTTAATGTCTTAGATACTGAAAATCTCATGTTGGCAAGGGTAAAGGACACACTTTAGTTCACCATAGACAAAGAAGACCAAATACAGGATATGGAGGAGCAAAGGTCCCCTAGTAAAAGAGTGAGCAGGTCCCAAGAAATAGCTGGATAGGAAATGTACGATGTGTCCACCGCTATGTTTGACATCCCTCTACCATCTAGCCTAAAGGAAGCCACCATCCATATTACAAAGGGTGTAATAAGGATAGAATTTAGACCAGTGGACATGATGAAGTCCCACATGGCCTCCCAAGTATAGGTAGTTGTAGCAGTAGAAAAGGAGGTGGCAGTTTTTAGAACCAATGCTACAAAAGCAGAACAACTACAACTCAAATTACAACAGCTACAGGTCGATATCGATCAATTTAAGCAAATGCCAGCTTCCTCCTAGGACATCACCACACAGGCCAATGACCATTATGGGTCCATTGACGAATTCAAACAAGAAATGAAAGATAAAATTCTAGAAAATATGGACGATCTTTCGTTAATATTTTATTATATTTTTGCCACCAAACACGTTGTCAGCATCCTACATGACCTATTGCAGTAAGCCAATCAAAGAGTAAATTTGATATATCCTACATTCCAAAAATTCAAATGGAACTATGTGGAAATCAACAGAGGAGCAACTACCTTGGGGGATGGTTCTGTTTGTTTCTTTGTAGAAGAATATGCCAAAGTCTTCATTTATCTACAAAATAGACCCAATTGGATTCAGTGGGACCAAGAAGTCACTAGCGTTGAACAGGAGGTTGAGGATGAACTAAGCGACTATGGATTTTCTCTTGACAAATTCATCCAAGCTCCTGACATCAAAGAGTTTGTGCTAAATAAAATATAAAGCTTCAACACTAGTCAGGATGCAAAACTATCAAAATAGGTCACCCCTTTGGTAGAAATGGTAGACCACTTATGTTTCTTCACTGAGAACACCATGGAATGGTCCAAAGAGTAGGTGAACTAGGTCACACAAGATATCAATCTATTAATGTCTGCTTTGACATTTCACGATGAGGCCTGGATATACATTGATCAAAGTCTACAAAGTTTCATAGGGGCAGTGGGAGCCAGTTCTCTAGGTGAAGCTCATGATCCAAGCACCACCCAATCACCAACCCAGGAAAATGAGAAGGATAGCCCACAACAATAATCATCATCCCTGTGAAGAGAAAGACGTGGGCCACATTACCAGTTTTGATTCTACCACATTTTTAAGAGGGAGAGGATATCAGGCCAAATGGAAGGCCGATGAGAAAAGCAGTTGCAACCCCGTTTCAACACCCAACTATATATATAGAAGTCCATTGCAGCAGTGGCATTTTTTATCAAACCTATGAGAGAGAATACTTAAGTCCAGGTATAGCTGTGTTTTAAGTGTTAGTCATATTTTCTATTTTGTGTTAATCCCTGTGTCTCTTACATCATCTTTTCTTCTGCCATTTATCCAGAGATTGTCCAGGTAGTTGTGTCTACCGAGATCATTTCCTATGGATGTGCTAGAGTTGGATACTCTTACATCACTGCAATCAGGATGGAGAGAAATAACCTCATGTTACAATATTCGAACAGGGGTTTTGTTGTAACTATTATCATATAAGATCCAAGCATTCTATCGGTCTTCTCATATGTAAATATTTTTATATGAATATAAGCTCCAACTTTGTTCCTGGTATTCCTTGTGTTTATGGCTTATGTGTCTTGCTCATTTGCATATTACAATAATCTGAATGTGTAAATGATGCCTTCTTTCGCTAGTTTAATCATTTCCATTTATTACATCATTTGAATGAATGTGGATGAACTAGTTTCTCTTCACTATTATTTTCTTGGTTCATAAAATTTAAACTTGCTATGACTACCCAATGGACATGGCACCGGTATGGTCTTGATATGTTTTAATATTGCTTGGTTTGGTCACAAAATAACAAAAAATATATATAATATCATCGAATATGGTAATGCATGGGTGATTGTATCCAAATGGTAAACATTTGAACCCATTGTTTTGGGTTTCCTTACTCTACCTGGTCTATCTAGAGTCATTCAAATAATCCATTCCTGGGTCAAATAGGTACATCCACCAGAGTCTACAATACTCGTTGTGATTTTTAGGATTCCTGTGATGTGACAAAGCTTAAGGAGGTAAGCAGGAAATCCCCACAACAAGTTGATTTAGAGTAGACTAATAATTTCAGCCCAACTTCTATAGGTGTAGATATCATATTACACTCTATCATTCAAAATCTTTATAAAAGGGTTTTGGCATAATTGTTTTGTGATATAAATCTAGTTTGGTCAAGTTGCCAAAATTCTACACCTAGGCAATAATGGAACCCTAAATCTATCATATCAAATACTATACCCTATTGGATTTTACTTGTTGAATCGGAAAGTCTCCATTACTAGTAATAGCAAGGACATCAACATATACAATGAGAATGACGATTTTGATATAGAGATTATAATTGAAAAAGCTTTGACTAAATCCTAAATCTCTAAGATGTTAATTAATTTAAAAATACTAGGCTTGGGATCCTACTAAGTCTGTATAAGGACTTAATCAATCTGCAAACTAGATGTTCTTTTCCTATCACTTGAAACCCTTGTGGCTGGATCATATAGACCTCCTCTTCCAAATCTCCATTCAATAAAATATTCTTAACATCCATGTGATATACTTGCCAACCAAACTATGTTATAATGAAGATAACTAATTGAAAGACCATCACAACGTTATGCATAACGACGAATCATCATACATTAGCGAATATTAGGATTTTGAAATTGACTAATCTCAGGATCTTTCACCAAGGCCCATTCTCCCAAAATTTCTAGGGTGCAATTTTTTTTGGGTTGGCTCGCCTGATGGTGATAATATTTTTTTGCTTTTATTTTAATTTGCCAACCACTTTCACCCAAATCCACAGATATTTCATCTTCAAATTATAAATAATTTTGTTTTTCATGCTAAATTTACCACTTATACTACTTGTATAAACACCTAAGACGATACTAAACATACATCTAAAACTCTCGAACTCCTCAAAAATAGATTTGAAGCAGCAAAAACCCTACAGTAGACCAAAAAATAAAGCACTATCATTTTCTAACAAAATATTTGTCGATCAGTTGGAGAGAAACGTGACATAGTGAAGATCGGTTAAAGAGGACTATCCGTCAGTAAAACTAATCGGTTACAAATTTGCCAATCGATTATAGAATTTTTGACTGGTTACAAATTTACCAATCAGTTATAGAGTTTTTGATTGGTTACATAATTGCAGACCAGTTAAAAATTTGATGATTGGTTATAGTTTGTCGATCAGTTACAAATTTGATGATCGATTACAAGGTTACTAACTAGTTACAGATTTTACAATCGATTATAGGTTTGTCGATCTTTGGATAAATTTATCCTCTGTAATCAATTAGCTTTGTCAATCAGTTTTAGAGGTGAAAATGATAAAAAATAGTGTATATTAATTGTTTATGAACAATTTAAAGTGTAGATCTTGTTGAGCTAGGTGGTTTAAAAAAATTGAAAAAGGAGCTCTAGATCAAAAGTTATGACTCCTAGAAGGTTATCTGCAAAAGAGCACCAAGTGTTTATTGGGTTTTCAATCGACTGACACCTCTACGACTGACCAACACCTTTGCAACCGATCAGTTGCAAATGTGTTCTTTTGTAGAGAGACTTCTAGGAGGTATAACTTTTGATCTAGAGCTTTGTTTTCAAATTGTTTTTTTAACCACCTAGCTCGATGAGATATACACTTAGAACTTAGTAAAATCCTTAAGAAACCCTTATTTTAATTGGTAGAAATATTTTTTAATTGATTCACCTCATTTTTATAATTTTTGATAGAAAAAAAATGTAATTCGCCATGTTCTCTTACATGAGTTTGGACACAATTCACCTTATTTTTATATATATATTTTAGGGTTGACCCCTTATGTATAACCCTGGACCATCATATTTATAGATGAAGCAAATATTTATCCATAGTCTATACCTTCCTATTATGCATACCCTTTAGAAACAATATGAGCTTCAAATTTATCATTTAAAAAATCTAATTTACATTTTATCTTGTAAACCCATTTACAACCAATGGGTTTCTTTTAATAGGTAATTCACATACTTCCCATGTTTTATTCTTCACCAATGAGTCAAATTTTGCCTCCATGGCAACTTCCAAATCTAGTTTACCTCTAGCCTCTTCATATATGTTGGCTTCAAAAAAATGTGAAAATAAAGCAAAAATTTCTTGCTCATGCATTTGTCTAGAATTTTTTCTAACTCACCTAGATCGCCCAACTACTACTTTTGCATTCCTCCTTGACATATTTAATTGTTTGTGTGTAATATTTTGGTCATTGGCATGGCTCTTATTGTTGGTGAACTTCACTTAGGTGTACCTCTATTGATATTTCTTCTACAATATCATCCCAAAGTGGATTTTCAACGCACCAATGTGGCTAAGTCCTCACATATTTCTTTTCATCATCAATATCTAATGTATCTGAATCCAAGTAAACATCACTACCTATTATAGTAGCATCATTAGTTCTAAAACATACAAAAATATCAATAGGTTTACCATCATATGAGAAGAAATGATTCTTATCATGTACAATGATGTCTCTACTAATTACAATCTTGGTAGGAGAGACATCAAGCGATTTGTGTGCCTTGGATTGTTCACTATAGCCAACAAACATGGAATTTTGTTTTTGCATCTAGTTTAGTTATTTTCTCCTAAGAAATTAATGCAAAAGCAACACAACTAAATGTATGAAAATGGTCCCATGAGGGATACCGTAGTGGTATATCTTTAGATTTTTATCCAAGATACCCAACTTCAGACCTCGATACAAGGGAATGAGACCCTTTCAAAAACCTACACTTTACCCTAAAATTTTTCCAATGAGTCCTTGGTTCAATGGCTAGGACATATGAATGATGTAGCCCACACCAAGGTTCAAATCTCGATGACGTCAAATAGGCTATATAGACCAATGTGACTAATTTGATGTAAAAGGTAAATATATGCATATATGATAATGACTCACTGAATGATTTCTTCCAGACCAAAAATATTCTAGAGTAACATTTTATAGAGCCTTACATGGGCATCTATTGAGAATAAATATTGTAGCATTTATTGCTTGTACCCTATAACAATATGGTACATTTTGATTATGTACCATGCATCTAGCTATCCCCTTGATTATTGTATTCCTCCTCTCTACTACCCCATTTTTCTATGGAGTGAAAGGAGTTGTATATTGCCTATGGATACCCTTATACCTATAGAAATCTTGAAATTATTTTGAGGTAAACTCACTTCCATTATTTGACCTCCAGATCCTAATTTTCTTTCCAAATTATTTCTCTACAAAGGCCTTTAAAGCTTGAAAGTATGAAAAACATTCCAAATTATGCTTGAGAAAGTATACCCACATCTTCCTTGAATAATCATCAACCATCAACATAAAACATTTTGCATCACAAATCGAAGGTGTATTCATTACACCACACAAATAATATACAATAAATCCAAAACACCTTGTGCACACCAAGACTTACCCATATCAAATGGTTAACAACTCTATTTTCCAAGTTTACATCCTTCAAATGAATGTTATTGTTTCTAAATGGATGACAATTGTGAACCATGTTAGTGAAAATTGATAAATACTTGTATTTGAGGTGACCAAGCCTCTCATACCAAAGAACACAACTAGTGTCTTCAATTTCCAAGGCAAATAAATTAGCAGGCTTGGCATCAACTAACTAGTATAGCCCCTTCTCACTTATATAGAGAGCAATGAGCTTGTTTTTACTCACATGTATCACCTCACATCTATTTTTATAAAAATAAAAAGCAAGTTGAAAATTTCTAGTGAATTCACTAACGGACAAACAAATTTATTCATATAATTAATATACCAAATATTCTTGAAGGTGTATGTAACAATGTTTTTCAATGTTACAGTAGCATCACCACATCTTTCAATAGAATATGATCTACCATCACCAAGTGAAACAAACTAGTTCTTAATTAGATCTTTAATGAAATTAGCATATCAATCTATCTAACATGTATGTTTACATGCTCCAAACTCAATGTACCTCAATAGATATACCAAATAAACTCTGAGATGTTAATAAAACAAACTTTTATTCTTGATATTCTATCTCAACAACATTTACTTGTTTCTTACCTTGCTGATTTTTTTTTATTCTTTAACTTACTACAATCTCAATTGAAATGACAAGGTCTCCTACAATAAAAATAAATGATTGGGGCTATTTTGTATCATTGTAAGGCATTGTAAGATTCTTGCTTGTACCTAATACTTGACCTTGTATGCTCTTCCTTTCACTTCTTCTTATCTGTATGAGCAAGACTTAAACCTTGAGTCACTATCTAAGGAGCATCAAACCTCTTCTGGTTGTATGGATTTGTAATTTTTCAATGCATAAATGTGATTTGTGACTAATTTTGTTTTATCCTAATTATTTTATGTGTTTTCAATTTCTAGGTATGTATGATGAAGTGTGTTCAATTTCTAGCTATTAGACTATGGTGAATATGTTCAATATTAGCTTGTTCATGCAAATGGGAGGGACCCAGATCTTAGCACATCGCCCCCATAACTTAGGTTTTTCTTTTTTGCATGTTCTTTTTTATTTTCTTTTGTTTATTTTTAGTCAAAAAAGCACAAACCTAAGCTTATGAGGTATGGAGGTTCATATAAGATCACATTCAAATGAGGATCCAACCTCGGTAAAAACCCTAGAGGTTGCCTCACAAGCATTCTCTCTATCTATAGAGCTTTCCATTGTCTCACCCAATACGAGGCATGGGTACTCAGGTGTGTCGAGCCGCTACCCCCAATATGCCAGGACACTCTGAGGTGACACCACTAACAAATTAAGACAAAGGTTTTGAAATATCTACAAAATTTATTTATAAAATCCACTGTGTCACCCAACACGAGGCATGGGTGCTCAAGTGTGTTTGACCACTACCCTAGATAGGCTAGGACACTCTAAGGTGATACCACTAATAATCATCTTCATAATTCTCTTCTATTTTTCATATTGTTCATAATAAGACTTATCTTCTAAAGGTTTATGTTGCCCCAGAGAATATGAAGTGCAAGGGATAACCTCACAAACAATGTCTTCTTTATGTTGTCGTAAAAACTCTAGTGTAACAGAATACAACCTCTGATTTTAAACTTGCTGGGATGACCCACGATGTCCTCGATATGAAAAGCCTATTTTAAACCACAAAAGATTTTTCCAAGCCCTAACCACCCATTTCACAACCAAAACCTCCATCCTTGGGATCAATGTAAAAATTCTAGGAAATAGAAGGCATTTTCTTTGATCCATAAAAACCCACGATCTATTTGGGTTTGGGTATATGCTTCAGAGCTCTTTCACCTCAGATGTAAGAGGCTGATTAAAAAAGGGATTGTGAAATGGTCAGATCTTTGGGATTCAGGGGTTGGAGGTTGGGTCAAATGGACAGTAAGTTTAAGCTAAAATCTCTTGATAGAGATGCTATTATGCATTCTCTTCTTCCGTTCGAGCAATTTTAAATGGTGGTTTCTGGCTCCCATATGGCACAACTGGCATTGGAGTTTTCATGGTATTATTACTTCTTATAAAGCTGGCAAGATTTATAAAGCCTAAGGTTTCCTTGCATATTGTGTTGAATAGGCATTGTTTGCCTTGAAAAGAAATGGAAAACGAGACTTGCCCAGATATGGAAGTTCAGGATAGCTCCTCAACTCAAATGGATGAGTATATTAGATTAATGCAGTAGCTGTGGAAGGAAGGAACTGTAAAACATATCTTTTAGGACTCGAGTGGACATATTTTCCTATTTTGAGGGATCGGTTTAGTTGGAAAATGGTTTTGTTTGGTGATTTTGGTTGTCCTCGGTATCTATTGGGTGTGTGGACTACCATTAGAGCAACAACTATGTATGTTATATGGAGGGTCGGGTGCAGTTTGGTCTTCAAGGATGAAGCACTTGGTGCTTCAGGGATTGCTTGTAGGATTGTTATTCATATCCAAGATCAATGTAGAGTTGTTCTGCTCATGATAAATATTATTGTTGGATGTCTTTTGTAATCTTTGTATCCGCGATGTATTATGAAATTCTTTTTAGTAATATAAGTAGTATTTATTCAAAAAAAACTGTAGTGTAAGGATGATTTTTATACCGATTACTTTGTTATGCTTCTTTGAAAAACCTAAATGTTGTCTTGAAAAACCTAAAGTGTAAGTATGATCCTCCATACTAATTACTTTTTATGATTTCCTAAACCTAAATATTCATGGATATCCTCCATATTCATTTCTTTATTATGCTACTTTTGAAACCCTAAATACAAGGGATAAATTCCACACTACTTTTATTTTTATTGCAAGGAGATAATTGTATACTATTTGAGGCAGATGACGATGATATACATGGATTAAGCTTGATCTCTTTTGCTTCCTTTGCTTTATATTTTACCGCCTCATCTTCCTTTACATCTTTAATTCCTTTTGAATTTGAACTTTTTCATTGTACTTCCTCATAATTTGTGTGTGTTTCTTTTTTGAAGTTTCTACTAATGGTTGAACTAATTAAACTATAATAGGCTTCGTCATTTGATGATGTAGAGGAGATTTCTTTGCAACTATTTTAGGGGAAGAAAATCATTGATTTAACATTCTACTATGAAATCTTTTTATATTGAAGTTTATTTCATACCTAAAATTTTCCTTCTCTTTCTCCATTATTTTTACTTTGTAGTCTCTTTCCATGTATTTAAGTTTTATAGACATTGAAATGCAATATTTTTATTATCCACTTGATCCTATTTTCTTCATATTGATTTAATCTAAACAAATAATAACAACAATTTTAAAATATCACAACACCACTTATTTAAAAGTATACAACATACCTTCTCCATAATTTAAACTTGCAACTCCCCCAATACCATATTTTTGATTTCGGACAAGATCCTTTTTATTATCCACTTGATCCTATTTTTTTGTATCTTGATTTAATCTGAACAAATAATAACAACACTTTTAAAATATCCACAACACCACTTATTTAAATGTATACAGCATACCTTCTTTAAATGTATACAACTAACCTTCTCCATAATTTAAACTTGAGTTTGATTTCGGACAAGATCCCTTTCACAGCGAGAAGTGTACCGTGTCCTCTTTCAGCCAATGATAGTGCCTGGAGAAGATAAAGCCAAATCTGACGGATCTGATACCGCAGAGTCAATAATCGAGGGACGCAGAGTCAATAATTGCGCTATTGAACTTACAGCCATATAAAGGAAGAGCCGTCCAACATTATCTTGGTGCTGGTCCTTACGCCTATCTAAGGGACCAGCGACCACCACTCGTTTAAAATTGGTATTGTTGTGCTGGTCCCCCACTCGTTTAAAATTGGTATTGTTGTTTATATGTCGGTTGGTGTGTATGCAATAAAGTTAACTTTAACTAATACAAAGGTTTACTTTTAAATGTAAACTTTTATAGTCGTCTAATAATTAAAAATGGTTTGGTAAAGGAATGTGAAAGGAGGTAAGGAATGTGAAAGGTATTTTTAAAGATTAGGTAGATTGGTAAATGTTTGTTTGGTCGGATATTTATAAAGAAGAGACCTCAAGTTCAAACTTTGAGGGATATCTCTTGCAAAAGTAGTAGATCGGAATCTTCCTCCGAATGCGCATCAGATTGATGACATGGTTCAAACATCCAATGATCCATTTCATGCCAAGCTATTAAACAACGAGGTAGAATAGATTTGTTAGATGCAATCCCTACAATTTAAATTTTGTACTTATCAATTACTAAAAATAGTATAGTTGTTACTAACTTTCCTATGTAATCCAAAAAAAATTGAAAAATAAAATATTTTTATAAAATTTAAATAAATAATTAATTTGAGGTTAGCACATTTCTTATAAAGCTGAAGAAAGGAAGTTTATAAATTAATATTAAGAGAAAATAATGTAAGGATCCAAACAACAACATTGTTGTGATGTTAATTTATTATTAAAAATGTTAACATATCTATTGCCATGCATTTTAACATTCTTTCCGGTAGAAAATGACGTCTCTTTCTATCTTTAGAGAGTTCTTCTCAATAACAATCGTAAATTTGTTAAGATATAATTCGAAACTTAATCAAGATTTACGTTGATGCGCGGCAGGCGAGAAGCTTGGCTATCGTGTCGTCAATGTCGCGAATAGACGAACCTTTGAGACCTTCCCCTGCTGTCACAGCCTTTCTGGCACCATCTCTCATTTCCTCTGCTCTTTTCCTCAACAGACGACCTCTGTCTTCGCTCATCAACGTCTTCACGGTCCTCTCCACCTTCTTCCTTGTCAATTCCCCGTCTTGCCCTCTCCACAGTTCGATGCACACACCCACTTTCTCCTCCAACAGCTTAGAGTTGAAAAATTGGTCACCTGAAAGGGGCCATCCAATCATGGGCACTCCCTGGCTCAGGCTCTCCAGCGTCGAATTCCATCCACAGTGGCTCAGAAAACCTCCTGTGGAAGAGTGCGACAAAATGAGAAGCTGCGGCTCCCATTTTTTTACAATCAATCCCTGATTCTTGTCCTTCATTCTGTCTTCAAATCCTTCTGGAAGAAATTCCGGGGAGAACTCCGAATGCAACGGCACCCCCAGCGGCGGCCTTACCACCCAAATGAAAGGCTGCCCGCTCGATTCCAATCCCAGCGCCATCTCTTTCATGTGCGACGCAGGAATCGTGTTTTGCGTGCCGAAGGAAACGTATAGCACAGATGAAGGTTCGTGGGAGTCGAGCCAGCGCAAGCAGGCAACGGCGTCGGTCTCCGATTCGTTGCCTCGCAACAATAAACCAGAGCCATTGGCGGCACACGACTGGAACGAGGAAGAGAGAAATACAGAGGGCAAAAGAGGCCCGACTGCCCACACGGGCCTGCCGGTGGATTTTCTCATGTGTTCCAGGCTGTCGTGCTCCAGTTCTTCGAAAGTATTGCAAATGTAACCCCAGCTGCGCATGTTCCGCGATATCTGGCGATGTTGGAACAGGCTCCAGCGATCCGATCCCGTGGCCTGTTGAAAGTTCGCGGCGAGCTGAGATCGATGCAGCGAAACCTGGGGCATGTCCGGGAGAACAAACTCGTCGGCGTCGGTCTTGGTGTAGGGCAAATGAATCCACAGGGAATAGTAGATCAACGTGCTGTAGCAGCCGCAGGTGCAGAAGAGGATCCGCGGGATCCCGAACATGTCGGCGACGTCGAGGGTCCAGCCGAGGAACATGTCGCTGATGATGGAGAGCGGAGGGCGGCCGTCCTCTTGGCAGATTTGGCGGATGAGGCGCTCGAAATGGGGTTGCAGATGTTCCGAGGCTTCCATGAGATCGATGATGAGAGGGTAAGGCAGGGAGTCGGTGTTTTCGCAGCGGGGCGGCAAGCCGTGGTCGGCGCTGGAGAAGGGCAGCTCCGCCAGGCGGATGTCGAGGGCAGGGTCGTTTTCGCGGGCGGATTCGACCTTGGGTCTCAGGGTTTGAATATTGAGCGGGGTGTTGACGATGGTGATGGTGAATCCGCTTCGAGTGGCGATGAGCTTGGAGAGATCGAGGAAGGGGATGATGTGACCCTGCGCCATGAAAGGGAACATGACCACATGCTGCTTCATTTCAGCGGGGAGATTTTGGGGGCCGGAGGATGTCATCGTGGATGGGATTCCAGCAAGGATCTGCGCGACGCCTTCTCTGTGTTTGTGTTTGTGTCGTCGAGGGGAGGAGGGAGTATGTAAAGTGCAGAGGGAAGGTTGCAGACGACTATTCTTTTGCGCCGAAAGCAAGCTAATATTATTATAAAACACACGTGATGCTCGTTGGGTGAATACGGTCGCTACAGTTGTACGGCCAGCTCTCCCAAGACATCGTTGGCGTTTTTGTTGCTATACCCCGAAAATGTGGCCCGCGACACCTTGCAGAATGTGGCCCCAGTCCCTGCGATTTATGCTGGCCATCGACACCTTGCAGAATTTGCATGGTCAACTAGGATAGTCGTTAGAGATGAGACTTGAGACGAGGGTAAACTTTTTTTTTGTTTTTTTTACATCAATCACATAAATTTTATAATTATTATGTTACAATCATTTTAAATTTTGTACGCCACTAAGGAACAAGCATTCAATTCAATAACGCCAATATTTGAACTTAGACTTCCACTCCCTTATAAGGTTTGGTCAAACCAATTAAAATAAACCATTTTTATAAACTCTGAGAAAAAGTTAAAAGGAAAAAATTAGATAAAACAACATAATCAACCGACTTATTCCTTTTTCGTTTCGATATAATTGAGATTTCATTTCTGGAAAAGCGATGACCTCACCAGTGAGGTCACATGCACATTTGGACCCACCAAGAGAACACCAACCGTCAAAAGAACGTATCGTATCTCTTGGACTTTATAAGCAAAGGGAATCACGGTTCTTTGCGCTTAATAAATTTTTGTTGAGTGTGAGTCACGTACACGGATATAATTTATATTTTAAAAATATAATATAAGAAAATTAAATTCAAAGACGATTAGCCGTTTTCGTCTGATAATAATTTAAATTTTAAATTAAATTATTTTCTATTTAAATAGTTTTATGTATTTGAAGATTTATATATGTATTTGAATTTTTATAAATATTTTATATTTATATATTTTAATAAGTTTTTTGTAATTTTTTTTATTTGGTTATTGTGAGAAATTTCGATGACCGATATATAAGATTGAACAGTTTTCTTCCAACCATGACCCCTCCTAAAGTTGAGAGAGCTATACCTATCAATAGGAAATTTAACACAAAGCCACCATACATCCACCCCCCTCACACACTCGTCCCGCTGCCGTTTGAACCTTGGACCTCCCGAAGAAGAGCCAAAGCCCAAACAGTTGGGCTGCGCCTAGGTGAAATAAGTTATTTGTGGTTTTATTATGCTTATTCTTATTAAAATATTATATTTTAATAAAAAATCAGAATAAGTCTAAGGAGGATATCATAACAGCTCGGGTTTTGGCTTTTCTTCGAGAGGTCCAAGGTTCAAACCAGGGTAAGTGTGTGAGGGGGTGGATGTGTGTTAAATTATCTATTGATAAGTATAGCTCTCAACTTTACGAGGGGTCATGGTTGGAAGTAGATTGCTCAACCCTTTGCGTTGGTCATAGGGTTTCTCACACTAACCAAATCTTAAAAAAAAAATCAAAATATTAAATTTGTTGTTAGGTTAATTAAATCATATTTAATTTATCTTTTTATTAAATATAGTTTTCATTTCTTTCTCAAAGTGCTATATTTCTTTGGGTTTAGATATCCTCATATTTCCAAGATATTACCTCTAATTAATAGTTGATGAACATTAAAAATAACACTTATTGTATTCAATTACTAATTAAAATGACACTTATTTTATTCAATTACTAATTACTGCATTCATTTTTTTTTTTTTTAAAGCATTAGTTATAATTTGAGAATCCTCCTCAATTAAAATATATTTCCATCTTTTTTCAATGGTACCTATAATCCCATAAGAAATGTCCTAACCTCTACACAATTGTTGGTTAAAATGTCCTAACCTCTACACAATTGTTGGTTAAAGTTCCATACTACTATAAGTAACGAGAGTTTCACCTAATTTTATTTCAAAAGACACCACCTCCTTTTGGAAGCACCATCAAAATTAATTTAGATAAACCCAATTTCTAGCCATTTCCATTTTGCTATAAGTAAGGAGAATTTCATTTTATTTTATTTCAAAAGACACCATCTCCACCAAATTTTCTTGAATTTCTTTTGGAAGCACTATCAAAATTAATTTAGATAAACCCAATTTCTAGCTATTTTCATTTTGCTATAGATCAAAATATATCTTTATGTTGACTCCATTGCCATATACGACCTTTCTACATATATCCAAATCATGTAACTAAGAGGCTAGGACCTATTTTTCTACACTTGAGACTTCCATGATAAGCATGATAAGCACCATGCCTGTAAACATTTTGCAAGAGAGAAAATAATATACTTTTAAACTTAGGCATGTTTTGATTTTTTTTTTTATTAATCCTTTCAAGCCACAAATTCCAGCAAATAATGGTTGGACCGATCCTCCATAGAATGCCTAATAATTTAGTTGTAAAATAATCAATCTAATATTTTATCAACTCTTTAAATCTTGATGGAGTCACCTAATATATTCTCATATTTTGAAAAACAACCCTAAATGGTGTAAGCAAGTTGATAATAAAGAAGTAAATGATCTGATGTTTGTAGGTCCTCTCATACAAGGCACACCTGAAAAGTCCATTATATATTCTTCTTGAAAACACTTTTTTGTAAGAATCTTGCTTTGGACTACTAACCAAAGGAATGTTGAGGCCTTACGAGGAGCCTTAAGTAACCAAACATTCTTCCAGGGTTAAACATTAGAAGTATATTTTTTTTATTTTTCTAAGTCCTTATATCTCAACTTGATTGAGTATCCACCATATTTTGATGTATTCTAAATCGACTTATCATTTCGCATAAATATAGGCAAATATAACTCTTGAAGCATATTTTGAAGCTCATTTGCTATTTGTTTGAGCTCCTCTCCTTCAACCATGTTGTAAAAAAACACTATGATTATGTATTGTTGTTCATAATAATATAATTTTAATATTTGGACCTTTAAAAGCTAAACATGCTTGAACTAACAATTTCTATTTTGGATTAGAAATAAGAGAATAAGGCTTTAACCAAGCATCAAACCAAAAATTTATTGATCTCCTCATTGAATGACCTTCTAATATGTTTATTTGTCAATTAAAAGCTATCTAATATAAAGTTTCACATTGTCAATCCTCTAGATAGGGTTTATTTCTTGAACAATTTAAGTGCATCAATTGAACCTATATATTTTTAAGTGATATTTTTCTCAACTCTTTCCTTTATCTTTGAATAATATCCAACCAATTTGTGTCCCTAATGTCAAATTCATAAGTATGTAGTTCTAAAAGCCTTCCCCTCTAATATTATTTTCTTTCCAAACCTCATCCCACTTTTAAAGAAAAATCGTAAAATTTTTATACTTGTGTAATTTCCAATGAAAATCTCTTTAAAATTTATTAGAATTGGATGTTATACCTATTGTAAATATCAAAAGAGATATCATATTTATAAGGATAGATAAGAATATAGTTTTTTTGAGTTACAACCTTTCAATCATGGTTAAGAACTTACCTTTCCAACTTGTCAAACAAAATGTCATTCCATCTAGAATTGAGTGTCCCAAAGCTCCTTTTCTCTATCAGACAAAGGAATATCTAGATATATTGATGGTAATTTCTATCTTTAAACCCTAAAATATCCATAATAATCTATTGTAAATCTAGGTTAGTGTTAATGGAAAAAAATATTGAATTTTGTAGAATCGACCAACTATCCAACATCCTTCTCATAGCATGATAAATATGATTTAAACTCCATAAATTCACTAATTGAGGGATGAACCAAAAGAAAAGTATCATCAACAGTTTGGAGATGATATTCAAAAGGACAATTTGGTGCAATTCGAATATCATTAATTTTTCCTTCCATTTTTGCTTTTTCGAAAGCTCTTCCCAATACATCTAGAAGAAGAATAAATAAATAAAAAGATAATGGGTCACCTTGGTTAAGTCTAAGAAATTATTCATAATATACAAGGGATTGGTTGTTCACAATATAATATTTTGGAGTGCTATAATGACATCCAATCCATTCACACCAACCTTGTAAAACTCTAGAAAATGCTATCATAAGGTAAAAGCATGATATTTTGACATCCTTTTAGCCTATTTTATGATATTAGTTTCTTAAAAAATTATGCTTAATTTTATTAAAGAATAACCTTTTGAGACTATTAAACTATTTTTTATAAATCTTGTTGTTGCACTTCTGCATTAGGAAGAAAACTAATAGTCTAGAGCTAGTAAAGCAAACTATGATAATGCAAAGTTTTGGAAATATAACTCTACTAAGATTTTACATAAACAATAGAAGTGGATTTTTGGTATTGTGAAGATTGTTGCAGGAAAATATCAAGAAGAAGGATGTTGAATTCTAGAATATTTGTATTTACAAAGAAAATTGAAGAAGATCCAAAAAATAAAAATCAAGAATTTAAAACTTTTATCAAAAAAGATGTAGGTTTCTAGCTATAGCAACTCAATTGAGATAGGAACTGAATTTGTTTGTAAACTCTCAATCTCTAAAGGAGAGATGGTAGGAACCTAGAGTTCCTAGCACATAAAATGATAAATAAATAATAAATAACCTAAATCTAAAAGAATCGCCTTTTGATATTGTCGGGAAGTCCCTTCAATAAATTATATTATATTTTATATTCATGGATGATTGAATGATAAGTTCTTACAATGTTTTATACCCCTCTAGGGTTATAGGTGAAAGGTTGCAATGCTTCCTAACCCTAATCTTATAATAATATAATAAATAATATAATTAATTATTATATTATTTATTATTATATTATTTTATTATTATGACCATAGGATATAATATATTATTATTATTAAGATTATTAATTAATGTTAGGATAGGATCCTAACATTCCACCCCTCTTGAAAATAGCTTTGTCCTCAAAGCTGAAACCCTATTTCTTTTATAATCACCATGTATAAGGCCTTGTCGGAAGAGCTTCGTATGCCTTGTATCACTTGTTAAATGTGATACTCTAGCCAAAACCAACCAATTTAATTTTCATAAAGGTTGATGCCAACATTCTTCAAAAGGAAACTCGAAATTTACTTGTATTCACCCCCACCAAGTTGCATACATCATGAATTTTTAGCATTTGGATACGGCAAGATGCAAAAGTGTTTGGTCATTGGAACACTTGTAGTACATATCCTTAGAAGATGTGACTTCTAACAATATTTTCAAGGGGTGTTATAATACTTTCCTTGGTAGCTTAAAAACAATACCGATTCACCATCGTTATTTAGATTAGAGGCGAGATCAACATATTCCTCTAATAAATACTTCACTAGCTTATCATGCTCTCCTTTGGCTGCTTTTTTTTTTTTTAATACAATCAAGTTTTTAAAATATAAGATGAATGTATTTAGTCACAAGGGTAACAAATAAATTTGAAAGTATATTCCGCCTTCCATCCTTTTTAAGGCTCTATATCCCCATATTCCTCTGCAAAAAAAAAAAAAAAAACCCCAAAAAAAAATTTTTTTTAAAGGAAAAAAAAAAAAAAATTTACTTTTGGAATAGATCATCCTTGTTTTGGTTTCCACTTTCGTGCCCAACTGTCTTTGAATTCTCTGTCCTCCACACATGTTGATGTCGAGCTCAAGCTGTGGCGAGATGTTCCCCAAGACAAATAACATGACATGAGGAATAGTGGTATCATGGTGGTCATAAACCACATATTGGGCGAACATATTAGGTCTTAGACTTTGGCTTATGAATCTGGTCACATTTCCACTCGCAGATGTTTCTTCATCACATAATGTTGGACCAAGTGTAAAGGATGGATCTTCTGAGCCTCCAGGTCTTTTTTTTTTTCTAAAAGCCACTCTTGGTATGTTTAATAGCTCACATGTGTGGAGCAATTGCTCTTGCCAACCATATAGCAGGGACTTTATCACCCATATGAGGCCAGTAAGTTGTTTTTTCTTGTTTTACATTTGTTAGATTGTGCCATGTTGAACGTATTATCTATTTCATTGCTTTATTGAGCTAGTATTACAATCTCTGCGCAACATCCAGTTCTTCTTGGACATCGGTCATGGACTCAAACCACTTGTTGTCCAGAGTGATGCCAATGCACCCTCTTTGCGTCTCCTTTTTATTCACATAAATACCATGATTGTTACCCTTATTATTTTTAGACATCATTTCTGTTATAAGAGTCTGCATTCTATTCCGTGACCTCATTCTTTCCATCCAACGCAGGGTTCACCAGATCTGAAAGTTGTGTGATAAGGACTACTGCAGTCATAGCAGCAAGGAATATGCAAACTACCGCAAGCAGACCCAACAGTTTCAAGTATGATATTTTTTTGTTATTCAGAGAGACTGTAAAATCAATCTGGGCATTGATTACTAGATGTTGAGCATGTTTATCCCAGATCACATAGATCACTGTCACAAGTTGCTGAGCAATCACAAATTATGTCAAGTATAGTTTAAGGATAAGCCCATGCAGTATATCTTTGCTACTGGATAGGTACTTGGATGAACTAAGAGGAATCATTGTGTACGTAGAATGGGCATAAAGTGTTAAAATACAACAAACTGGTAAGCTAGTTATGTTTTTCTTGTTCTACTGTTCACACTTTGGTAACATAACTTTTGACATTGAGTATATTTGTAATTGAATTTGTGATGTATTTGTGTATTTTTTTACAGGCACTAAGGAAATTTAAATGTCGCATCTGGGGAAGATCTTTCAGGCTTGGGACACAAAAGTGTGTTGTTTTATTTCAAGTAATCAATTGGTTAAATAATAATAATAAAATTAAATCAAAAAAAAAAAAGAGGCCAGCTTCAGGAAACATGGGGTGAGATGGGCACTAAGAAAAATGTTTTTTTTTTTGTTTGTAAATACGAAATCTTCTGTTGATAATAATGGGTTTCTTTTGGAATTCCACCTCTGAAAGGCTCGCGACTTCTCCAGGTGTGGAGAAGCAATTTATCACTTGGTAAAAAAAAAAATATGAAAATGATTTAATGGGTCCAATTATTAGTCTCATATTTTGTGTGTTCAACTTCCCTTGGTCATGTATGTTTGCAAATATCTGGTGCTTCCTGTACAGCCAGTTGCTGAGAGCAGTTCATCATTTACTGTTGATCGATTCATCCTACTACAGTCATGGTAAAATTTAAGGCCTCTTGAGGTGATTGCTGGAGAATTTCGTAGTAACGCGCTACAAAGGTTCTTGTTGCCATATATGCCAGTGCTTCTTGATCGTTAGCCATTGTAGAACCAGTCAAAAGTGGTGTTTGATCAGATTGAATTTGTTGTGATATTGAAAACCAAATAATGAAAGGAGTTGGAGATTTCGGTTATTTTCAATAATTAACAGTGTTTTTGTGGTCTTAGATTCTTATTGTCTATATGATTTCAAACAGATTGCATACTGCGATGACGTCTGCGCCATATGTGAATCCACTTCTGCTATTTCGGATTTTTATTTTTCACCTAATGGTGGTGGCCATGGGGGCGGTCTCGAAGGAGATAGACGTCCACTAGTAGTGATATCATGTGCTACTGGCAGTATATTTCTTCCCAATGGATCGTATGCTGATTTTGTAAATACACTTACTTCCTTAACATTAATTAAATTATTCCAAAAATCATTGCGAACAGTATTGGAGATATTGGAAAAACTTGTTTGTTGCTTTAGGGTTATATTAGGTTGTTTTCCACATTGATGGTTATGTGCATCACCCATATGCAAATATGTAAAACACTATTTTTTGGAAGCCTTTTTCCTTGATATCCCTTTCTTCTTGGTACACTTCTTTGAAAAAATATTTACATTTTTAGGGTTTTGAATTTTTTTTGGAAGTGCAATATGTATTTCGAAAGTTCTTTGGTTATGGGCTCATCCAGAGAAACAATTAATTTAGGGTTTGGAGCAATATGTTCAATTGCATTTTTTTCTTTCTTGGGAAGAGCAATGGGTACCACCTGGGATTCGTCGGCTATGGGTTCTTCCTCCACCTGGGATTCCATGGCTATGGGTTCTTCCTCCTCTACCAGAGATTCCATGGCTAGGGTCTCCTCCTCTTGCATTTCCATTAAATATTGTATAATACGATCAGAACGTTCCATTTGTTTTTTTTGTTTTTGTTCAATCATTCTTCTAATTTTTGCAATGTCATTTTTCATTTCCTTGACCAATATGGTTGGATCCATAAGGCTACGATACCAGATGGTAGGAACCTAGGGTTCCTAGCACATAAAATGATAAATAAATAATAAATAACCTAAATCTAAAAGAATCGCCTTTTGATATTGTCGGGAAGTCCCTTCAATAAATTATATTATATTTTATATTCATGGATGATTGAATGATAAGTTCTTACAATGTTTTATACCCCTCTAGGGTTATAGGTGAAAGGTTGCAATGCTTCCTAACCCTAATCTTATAATAATATAATAAATAATATAATTAATTATTATATTATTTATTATTATATTATTTTATTATTATGACCATAGGATATAATATATTATTATTATTAAGATTATTAATTAATGTTAGGATAGGATCCTAACAAGAGAGTTGTAATTTTTCAAGGGTGGGCGAGTTGAGTACAACCCCTTTTTCTCAAAAAAAAAAAGAATAATTGCTACATGGGTTGAGAATTAGAAAAGGAGTCAATTGACAAAACATTGTAAATTAAGTATATAATAGGAATATAGTTTTTATTTTAAAACACAACCACCCCATCATTAAACAATACTATGTAATGTTTACTTCTATTTGTTTCTAAAAACTTCTATGAAATGTGACATGGTATCAGAGCGATTGTAAATAATCATTATTTAATTGCTTGTACTAATAGGATTTTTTTCTTCGAGCTTCTCTTGAGGAAAATTTTTGTAAGAGCTAACGAAGAATATTTTTGAAGGCTAATGGCATAATCTAAAGAAGGGTTTCTACTAAGATACTTAGGTGGACTTAGATAATGAGGATTTGCTCTAGAATAAGTATTCATTAACATTTTTCTCTTTCCTATCATTGACACTAAATATTATTTTGTTTCAATTTAAAAAATACTAGATTGATGGGGAAAATTTCTGAGCAGGCGACAGGCGATGTTCTAGGGTTTGTGGAGCGAAGAAAAATCCAAGGCATCAGGTGGGTTGCCGTAGTGTTTTTCTAGTTACTGTGGATCTGAAGGAAAGTCTCCTACCCTAGGAGGGCCCAATGGGGTCTCCTCCAGACCCTCTCTCTGGGAGAAAGAGCTCTTACGTTGAATTGCTAAAAGAAAATTCTTCGTCTTCCAATGACGAAGCTCAGAGAAATACTCTTCATACGCTCTTCAAGAACGCTGGCAAGAGCTCAACAACACATCGAGTTAATGGATGCCTTCCGCAATCCGCCTCAAGACCCAAGATTGTCATCGAGCCAAAGATGGTCGAAGACACAATCATATACAGAGCTAACCATGATCTGATCTGTAAATTCATGGGTATCCGCCCTACCCTGAATTTCTTGCATACCTAGGTCAGACAGAACTAGGAGCCTCATGGTGAGTACTCCTTATGGTTTATTAGCAATGGGTATTTCATTGTTAGTTTTTCTTCTCTAGCCGATAGAAACAGGGCTTTTGAATCAAAAAAGAGGAACCACGGTCCGACAGGGTTATTTGTTCAACCCTGGAGAGTGGGTTTTGATCCTCGTATTGAACCCATGGCTGTCCCGATTTGGATCCGGTTGTACGCTCTTCCAATGGAGTTTTGGGGTGAGCAGAGTTCTAGAAATGATCGGTAACTCCCTCGGTAGACATCTGGGCGTCTCCAAGGACACCATAGAAGGTAACACAGTTGTCTTTGCAAGAATTTGCGTGGAAATGGATATTAGCCAGCCTCTATCGATAGAGGTGGAACTTGAACTAGCAGGACTATCTTGGATCCAACAGCTAGACTATGAGGCTCTGCCCTTCAGATGCAGAGTTTGCCACAAACATGGGCATTTGGCCCGGTTTTGTCCAAATATTTTGAACACAAAAATGGAGGCCCCGCTTGGAATGCCAAATCACCCCGAGAGAGGGTAAGTCTACTCTTACCAAAGAACCATCCAATACTCCTCAGGGTAATGATGTTCAGAAAGATGGCTTTGAACAGCCCAAAAGAAGGAGAAAGCAAAAGAAAAATGGTAAGGAGCAATCACAACTCAAGCCGCCAATAGATATGAAATTTTTAAGACACTAGTGGATCAAGAGGATCAAGTCATGGAAGGAGTGGATGGGAATATTGAGGACAATAACATCCACACTCATGCTTCTCCTTCATCTCCCCCTATCTTAGAATAGGTGATTGAGTCCACTGAGTTACCGCAGTCAGAGAATGCAGGGGCATTGATAGTGCACTCCCAAGCGCAGCCAGTAATTAAGGATGTCAGCATGGGAATTGCAGAAAAGAACAGAGAAAGGCCAGCCCTAGGGATAACTCAGGTGGAAAAGAGATCCAAAAATAGCAACTCTCAAGGAGCGGGCAGAAAATCAAATAAGGACCTGCTAGCAGTTCAAGGAGACAAGTTGATCACTGGAGGATCGGTGAGGACAATTGATTCTTACTGCTCTCAAGGTTTTCAATGATTATTCAATCTTGGAATGTTAGGGGTTTAAACAGTAGAACCCATCAATCTGTTGTTCAAAGACTCTTAGGAAAATGTAAAACAGATTTTTTGCTTATCCAGGAGACAAAAATGTCTTTAGATCTTATGTGTAAAACAGTTAACGTAGACTGAGGGGCGCTGGTCATATGGATGTGGCTGCCCAAGGTGCCTCGGGGGGGATTGTTACTCTTTGGAACCCTCTCGGAATGGATCGCAATAGAACATATAGCTTGGAGGGGTGTTCTCACATCTCATTTTAGGAATAATGTCACAACTGAACATGTTTTAATCACAAATTTTTATGGGGCTCAAAACCTTGATGGCCAGAGGCTCCAATGGAAAGTTGTACATAACATGAGGTCCTCAAGGGAAGATTTAGACTGGATTATTGTTGGGGATTTTAATGCTAAATTATCTACTCGAGATCAGGAAGGTGGAACCCCAATTTTGGATCCAGGGGATCGGCTTCTGATTGCCCAAGTCCAGGCCTTTCACTTAGTGGATATTAAAGGCCCTGGAACCTACTTTACTTGGACTAACAAGAGGAGGGAGCCACATAGCAGGAAGGTAAAGCTAGACCATTTTTTGGTCTCAGAGGAGGCATTTGTAAAGTGGAATACTAAATTCCAGATTTTGGAGGGTCCAGTTTTAGATCACTTTCCCATTTTGTTGGAGGGAGGGACTATGACAGGGAAGCATCACAGACCTTTTAAATTTGAGAATTTTTGGTTGCAAAAGGAGGATCTTCGAAAGAAAATTCCGCAGTGGTGGGAAGAAGGTCGTCTACCTTTTGGGACAACAATGTTTAGATTCCACAAACGACTTCATTTTGTCAAAGTTCAACTCGAAACAATGGAGGCAAGCTAATAAGTCGGATTTCCAGCTCCAAAGAGCTCCCTTGGTGGCCAGATGGGATGAGGTTCAAAAACACTTTAGGGAAGGAACAATTACAGAGCAGCTCAAAACCGAGGATGATGCCTTGCGTAAAGCGGTTGAGGACATTGATAACCAAGAGGAGACTTACTTGGAAACAGAGAGCAAGAAACACTTGGTTATTAGAAGGTGATAGAAATACCAAATTTTTCCATCGGTCGGCTTGTGCTAGGAGACAGGTGAATAACATGGAAGCCCTTCAAGATGAGAATGGACACTCCTTTGATACTCTTCTTGGTATGCATTCCCATTCAATGGATTATTTTTCTAAACTTTTTAAGGAAAGTATGGAGCAAGATGTAGAGGCTCAAAATGAAGTTATTGATGTCATACCCTCTGTTATCTCTCGAAGAAGAAAATTAGACCCTTCTTAGACCCATTGATAGAGATGAACTGAAGAATGTGGTCTTTGGAATGAGCACTGGCAAATCTCCAGGTCCAGATGGCTTTCCTATTGAGTTTTTTAGGCCTTTTGGGATACTTTGGAGGAGGATGTTTTGGCTATCATAGAGGAGTCCAGAACTAATAAAAGAATGCTTAAGGCATTAAATCATACCTTCATCACTTTAATTCCAAAAGGGGAGGAGGGGGCTCATATTTTTGATTTCAGACCTATTGCCTTATGCAACGTGATTTATAAAATAATCACAAAGATAATGGCTGAACGGCTAAAACCTCTCCTTCATAACATTATCTCCTCAGAGCAAGGGGGTTTTGTAGAGGGTAGACAGATCTTGGATGGGGTGGTTCTCGCTCAGGAGGCAATCCATACAATGCAAAAATTTGGTAATAAAGGAATGTTCATTAAACTGGATATGTCAAAGGCTTATGATAGGGTGGAGTGGAGTTTCTTGTCAAAGATGATGGCAGCCTTTGGTTTCTCTCGAGATCTGGATAGATTGGGTCATGAGTTGTGTTTCTACGCCTTCTTATTCTGTTTTAATCAAGGGTCTTCCCTCGCAACCTTTTGGAGCCACACGTGGTCTTCGTCAAGGGGACCCTTGCTCTCCCTATCTTTTCCTCATTTTGGCTGAAGGATTAGGTAGACTTTTCTTGAGGAGAAGACATCAAGGCTCTGCTAACTGGTATCAAGGTGGGTGAGGAAATTTTGACTCACTTACAGTTTGTGGATGATACAGGATTGGTTGGAGTGGCCGACTTCAGGGAAGCTAGAGTAATCAGAGATACTCTTAATGTCTACCTTAGGGCTTCAAACCAAGTCATCAATGATAAAAAATCCAAAGTGGTCTTTTTCAATCTTGACCAAAGGCTACAGGACAGAGTTATAGAGATCTTGGGATTCACAAGGACTTCTCTTCCGAGTGGTTTACTTGGGGGTTCCTTTGCATTTCAAAAAATTAAAAATAGATATCTGGAAGGATCTTTTGGATGGTATCAAAGATAGAATGAATCATTGGTCTCATAAATGGTTAAGCTATGGGGGTAGATTAACTTTCTTACGATCGATTATTCAGGCCATGCCAATTTATAAATTCTCTATCCTGGTTGCCCCACATACTATATGGAAAGAGCTGGACAAAATGGCTAGAAGATTTTTATGGGAAGGAGCAAAAGGGGAGAGGAAATGGGCCTTAGTTGGTTGGGATAAAGTTACCCAGCCCAAGGAAAAAGGAGGGTTGGGACTGAGAAGCTCCAAGCTTAATAATAAAGCTTTGGCTGGAAAACTGTACTGGAGGTGGATTTCCCAACCAACCTCCTTATTCAGTAGAATCCTGACTAGTAAATATTTGGGTCATGTTCACCCCAATGAGGTGGGCCGTTTCCCTCTGGATGGTACTGGATCCTTAGTGTGGCAGGCTCTCAAGCTTGGATCTCAGGTTATTAAAGACCAATTGTTTTGGAAAGTGGGGAGAGGGGAGAAGGCACGTTTTTGGATTGATTCATGGGACCAGTACCCACCCATCATTGTTGAGTTCCCCGAATTACAACCAATTAAATCCGCCATAGAAGCCAAGGGTTGGGTCCAAATTGAAAGTTATTTCAACACTAGTCAAATGGGGGAGTATAAGTTTAAGAAGTTTAAGAGGTTGGAGGAGTGGCCAATTACAATCCCTTCGGAGCTGGCACCCATCTTGACCAAAATCTTGGACAGAAAGGTTTCTCACGGGGAGAGACGTGGAGGATGAATTAGCTTGGGGCTATGGGAACCTTGGTGTATATACAGTGAAGGACGGATACGACAAGATCCTCCCAGAGCCTCCCCCACATTCATTTTTGGTTCAAGATTGGAGAAAGATTTGGCACTCCAAGGGCTGGCCGAAAGTAAACTTCTTTGCACGGCGGTTTATGCACAATGGAATTCTCACTTTTGACAATCTCGGATGTAGAGGAATCATCGGTCCATCTCAGTGTGTTTTATTCCACAAGAGCGAGGAAACAACTGATCACCTGATGTTTGAGTGCCCTTTCATGCGTCAGATTTGGAAGCGATGGTTCTCTCACTATAAACTCCAGGTTAATGGTGATCTGAATCGGACCAATATTTGGGAAAGATGGAAGAGGGGTAGATTTAAATCTAAAGCTCTTCGAATTGGTTGGGAGCTTGGCTTATTTTTCATCTGGTGGCAAGTGTGGTTGGAGAGAAATGCCCGTATTTTTAGAGAAACTTTCTCCTCGCTAGATGGAGTTTGGCAGGTCATCTAGAGCAAAGTCACAAAAACTGTTGTCGTCTATGCTAAAGAGGAAATTCAGGTTGGTCCTAGGCCACTGGAAGAGGGAGCTGAAGAGCAAGAGAGACAGGACAGAGCTAGCTGGAAACCACCCCCAGAAGGTTGGATTAAAATCAATACTGATGGAGCTACAAAAGGCAATCCGGGTAGTGTCGAAATTGGTGTTGTTTGCCGGGATCATGCTGGTTCAGTGCTCTATTGGGAACTGCAAGGCTTGGGAAGAGCCACAAACAATGAAGCAGAAGCCATTGCTATCAAATCTGCTTCCATCTGGGCAATTAATCAGGGCCACAGGAGGATAATTCTCGAATCTGATTCTCAAATTTTGGTTGGCGCTCTAGATCGCATGAGGAACTTTGCTTCGAAAGCATGGAGGTTGAGGATTACGGTCTCTCAAATCAAGGAACTATGGAGGGAATTAGATGATGTGATCCCCGTTTATGTGAGTAGAGATTTAAATAAAGCGACCGATTTCCTTGCGAAGATGGGTGCTTAGAAAGAGGTAGGGGTGCAGCTGCACAGTGACATGCCTTTGGAGGATGAGGTGATTAGGTAGGGTCTTGAAAGATCCTTGAGACAATGAGCAAAGAAAATGCTAAGGGTGGTTTTTGTCATGATATCACGACATGTTGCACCATCGCGATATCGCGACATGTTGCGCCGTCACGGCCTTTGGAGGGAAGTTGTCGTGATATCGTGACATGTTGCACCGTCGCGGCCTTTGGAGGGAAGCTGTCGCGATATCGCGACATGTTGCGCCGTCACGGCCTTTGGAGGGAAGCTGTCACGATATCGTGACCTGTTGCACCGTCATGGCCTTTGGAGGGAAGCTGTCACGATATCGCGACATGTTGCACCATCGCGGCCTTTGGAAGGAAGCTGTCGTGATATCGTGACATGTTGCACTGTCGCGGCCTTTGGTTGGAAGCTGTCATGATATCGCGACATGTTGCACCGTCACGGCCTTTGGAGGAAAGTTGTCACGATATCGCGACATGTTTCACCGTCGCGGCCATTGGAGGAAAGTTGTCGCGATATCGCGACATGTTGCGCCGTCGCGGCCATTGGAGGAAAGTTGTCGCGATATCGCGACATGTTGCGTCGTCACGATTTTCGGAGGAAAGTTGTCGCGATATCGCGACATGTTGCACCGTCGCGGCCATGGGAGGAAAGTTGTCGCGATATCGTGACGTGTTGTGCCATCGCGGCCACTGGAGGAAAGTTGTCATGATTTCGTGACATGTTGCTCTGTCGCGGTCGAGGAAGGATTATTGTCGTGATATCGCGACATGTTGCTCTGTCGCGGCCAAGGAAGGATAGTTGTCGCGATATCGTGACATGTCATGATTTCGTGACTTGTTGCTTCGTCGCGGCCAAGGATGGATAGTTGTCACGAAATCGTGACATGTCGCTCCATCGCGGTCAAGGATGGTTAGTTGCTGCGATATCGCGACATGTCGCGATTTCATGACTTGTTGACTTTTTGCGGTCAAAGGTGGTTTGTGTCGCGTTTTTGCGCCTTGTAATCTTGTGTTTTCTTTGTTCTCGACTGGGAAGGGTCTTCTCCCTTATGTAACTGATCTTTGTTTTAATACAAGTTTTTTCAATTTTTTCAAAAAAAATACTAGATTGATGACCTAGTTTCAAGATTGAGTTTT
This sequence comes from Wollemia nobilis, assembly GCA_028583015.1. Taxonomy (NCBI): domain Eukaryota; kingdom Viridiplantae; phylum Streptophyta; class Pinopsida; order Araucariales; family Araucariaceae; genus Wollemia; species Wollemia nobilis. The sequence continues at coordinate 1,164,364 of JAQPPZ010014915.1, forward strand.
TTGAGGTTGCTAGAAACCTCATTTGTCTTTTATAGAATTTTCAAAAAAATCCATTTCCTTTTCTATTTCAATTTTTGTTGTCCAATAAAAGTACAAATAAGAGGGTAGATTGCTTGACCATTACAAAAGAGAAAAGAAGAGGCTAAATTCTTTTAGATAGGCCCTTGGTGCTAGAGAAGTCATGGGTAGTATTTTATGCTTAGCAAAGACCTCCGAGCCACTTGAAAAAGTTGTAAAAGTGGTTTGACAAATTTTCTTTTGTATAGATGTGAGAGGATGGACTCATTGATTATGTTTAACAAAATGGTTATATAGAAAAAATCATAATAGATATGGATAAACTATAAATATTTCTAATTTCTTTGTAAAATTTCATGGAGGTTTTAGTTCAATACTTTCATCCATTTTGCCTCTAGGTACTCAATTTATTTTTGAAACAAATTGATATTTCTCTCATTTTTCATAAATTTAAATTTTATAATAGGAATATTCCTTGAAGCTGCAGTTTGGTATGAGAAGTTTAGAGCATATGTGCCTACTCCAGCATGACATAGGCCTATAGAGGTTATATAGGGGGGATAGTGATGAGGATGAACAAACACGAACAAAACTATCCAAGGAGCCAAATCACAATAGAAAAGAATTATTTTAATAATGTCAGCCAAAGGGGCAGAAATTACAATGCCAGACTTGTTGAGGCTGAACAAACACGAACAAAACCATCCAAGGATTTGAGCCAAAAGGGGCAAAAATTACAATGCAAGATCGTACAATCTTGGAGCCCAAACCGAAGCCCTCTTTTTAGATCCAAAATCCCTTTTAAAATCCTATTTTCCTCCCCATTTACATTTTTCATTTTTTTGCCTAGGAAAATATTCACTTGAATCTTGAATTTTTTTACATATGGGTCTAAACATATGGGTTTAAACATATGGATCTAAACACATGGGTATAAACATATATGGGTTTAAACATATGGGTCTAAACACATGGATCTAAACATATCGGTCTAAACATATATATTATTTATTTTTATTTTTATTTTATTATTATTATTATTTGGTGATGCAAGATTACCCTTACACCATTGGATGCTCCTGCATTAGACACCCAGGGTAAGTTTGAGAAGTGACATCACTTATTTATTGTTGGAGGAAAACCAAGGCGATCAACCTCAAACTTGGAAAACTAAGTCGAATCTTCTATAGGCCTGCCCTTCCATTTCACCAGATATTCTTCATACTGCCTGTTTCTTGTACTTTGGCCGATGCAGGTATCCAAGATTTCCTCTCTCTTCTATCACTGGAGTCGATTCCAAAACACTCCACAACTCTGCAACTGGTTCCTTAGAACTATCACCTTCATGATACTCTACCAAATCAAAATTATTGAATACAGTTGATATGTTCAATCCACTCAGCAACTCCACCTCATATGCATTTCTTGAATCTCTTTTATGTATGATCCTGCATGGTCCAAACTTCTTTATTTTCAGCTTGTTATATATTTTAGCAAGAAACCTCTCCTTTCTCAGGTGCACCATGACTTCATCACCAACCTAGAACTCCTTAAACCTCCTTTTTTGATCAACCTTTATCTTGTACTAAGTGTTCATCTTATTGATGTGATGTTTTACTTCTTCATGCAAATCCTTCAAATGCTCTACAAAGTTCTTAGCTTCAGCACAATTCTTTTCTCCCCTATCCAACTTCCTCAACTCAGAAGCATTTCTTGGAATACTCCCATTTACAATCTGGAATGGTGATTTACCAATTTTCCTATTGACATGAGTCATCCTATGGGCAGCCTTGTTTTGCAAACTAGCTCCTGGTATCAAATCAATAGGATGGCTAATATTTCTCATGGGTGGCAAACCCTCTGGCACATTATCAGATATAATATCTGAGAAGTCTTCCAATAGACCTGAGACTTCTAAAGGGAAATATTTGTTTGGTTCTTCCCTAACTCTAGGAATTAATGCATAGCACACATGCTCATGCTCATGCTCATTCTGGCACTATTACATGCCTTTTCATCCATCTCCTTTAGTGGCTTCAGTTTATGGTGCACTCCTTCCTTTGTTAGGGAGTAAGTGTTGGCATGTCCATCATGGAATGCACGATGATCAAACTACCATGGTCTTCCTAATAGCATATGGTAAGCATCCATAGGCAGGATATCACACATGACCTCATCCTTGTATCTCCCAATATTAAACTTGACTAAGCACTATTCATTGACCAATGCCCTATGGTCCTTTTGCAACCATGAAATTCAGTATGGATGCGGGTGTCTCCTCCTCTCTAGTTGTAACTTAGTAACCATTTCTTCAGAGACCAAGTTATCAGTACTACCATTATCTATAATAACATTACATATCTTACCTAAATGTTTGCACCTTGTGCGAAACAGGCTCTTCCTCTGGTCTGGTTCCTTCTCCTCACTCAACAAGGTTCTCCTTGTGACCATAACTTCTCCTCTCTCTACCTCTTCATAGTGCTATGATTCAGCTCCATCTATAATAGCAGCTCTAGAATTACCCGTTGGCCTCCTATTTGGATTCTCTTGGTGATCTGGACACTCATATGCTCAATGTCCTTCTTATCCATAGTTGAATTAGGTTCCACAAAACCCTCTTCCTCCATTTTCTCGACCAAATATACCTCTTACTCTTGGGTAGTTGCTATTCTGACCATGGGATCTGTAAGCATTATATCCCTTCTAGTCTTGACTATTGCTAGCTTCTTATTTCTTCTCATCTTGTCCTCCATATGTTCTTCCACTAGTTCTTTCTCCATGACCTCTTCCTTTTTGCTTAGCCTCAAACCTTCTAGTTTAGCTTCTCTTCAACTTTTAGAGTAAACTGGTAAGCATCCTCAATGGTGCTCATCCTAACCAGAGTCAGCTCTTCTTAAATACTAGTTCTCAATTCATGGATGTAATGAGCTACCTTCTCCTTGTTAGCCTTAGAATGGGCAATTTGGATCAAGATCTTGTAGAACTCCTTGGTGTATTCTTTGACAGAATTTCCTAACTATCTCAAACTTTGCATCTTCTTCAATAGATCCAACTCATAATCTATCGAAATAAACTACCTCTTTAGCTTTTCCACCATTAGTTTCCATCTGATGATCCTCTCTTTTCCCCTTAATTTCTATCAAGTTGTACTCCTTTCCACAAGATTATAGCATGACCCTTCAGTTTGGTCTTAGCAAACTTGACCCAGTCATGATCTTCCACCTCTTCATATTCAAAATATTCTTCCAGGTCATTGATCTAGTCAATCAACTCCTCTGAGTTAAGATTTACCGAGTATGTGGAAATCTCCATCTTTGGCCTCTTCCAAATATGGGATATGGATCTATACAACCTCGCTTGGGCAAGATCTACTACCTCTTCTTCTTCCTCAAACTGGTCTTCCTCTTCTTTGGCTTCATCTTCACTTGTTTCCTCTCTTCTTGTGTCAAACCCTCTATGCAACTCTTCTTGTAATACCTGGACTTGCCTTTGCAAAGCTCAAAAATTCTCTGTTGGCACTACGACATTACTGGAAACACCTCGGTTCCTTCATGGGAGCATCTTGATCCAGCTTCTCCAAAAATGAACCACATATCCTAGTGTAAACTGCCTCACATTTGGTGAATTGCTTACACACTCAGGAACTCCCACTATGATACCACTTGATGAGGATGAACAAACACAAAAAAAACTATCCAAGGAGCCAAATCATAATAGAAAATAATTATTTTAATAATACTAGCCAAAGGGGCAGAAATTATAATGCCAGACTTGTTGAGGCTGAACAAACACGAACAAAACCATCCAAGGAGTTAAATCACAATAGAAAAAAATTATTTTATTAATGCTAGCCAAAAGAGGCAAAAATTACAATGCAAGATCGTACAATCTTGGAGCCCAAACCGAAGCCCTCTTTTCAGATCCAAAATCCCTTTTTAAATCCTATTTTCCCCCCTTTTACATTTTTCATTTTCCCGCCCAAGAAAATATTCACTTGAATCTTGAATTTTTAACATATGGGTCTAAACATATGGGTTTAAATATATGGGTCTAAACACATGGGTCTAAACATATGGGTCTAAACACATGGATCTAAACATATGGGTCTAAACATATATGTCTAAACATATATATATTTTTAAACACATGGGTCTAAACATATATATATATATATATATATATATATTATTTATTTTTATTTTTATTTATTTATTTATTTTTTGATGATGCAAGATTGCCCTTACACCATTAGATGCTCCTACATCAGATAGTTTGCAATGACTACATATTTAAGAATGCTAGTTATTTTCCTTCCCAATCTTGGCACTTGGAGGGTTGGATACCATAGCCTATTTAAGACACTAGGGCATGGTAAGTCCTAGGTTTGAATCCCTCCCATGCCATTCCCTTTTGTTCAATGATGTATCAGTAAACCTTGTGATGATATGGTTCTTTGTGATAAGTTGGTACCCCTATTGACATGACCACCCCTTTTGCATAACAATGATGACATAGTGGGACTACATAAATGCCACATCGTAGTCTATATGACTAACATGGCAATGCATATAGCTTAAGCGAAAACTAACACATGAATCTTGAGATAACATGTGGTAATATGTTCCATTTTGTTGAATGGTGATATCAACAAACCCTATGATGATATGGTTCTTTGCAATAGCATGGCACCTAATGATGATGTGGCACCCCTTTACATAATCGTGATGACATGGAGGGACCATATGAATTCCACATGGTAGTCTATATAATTGATATGGTAGTGCATACAACTTAAGTGGCAACTACTGTATGAATTCCAAGATGGCATGTGGATGGATGTATAATTGATATGGTACTTTGCATAACAAAATTGGTAGTAGATGCATGAATCTTGAGGTAACATGTGATGGTCCATACAAGTGGCATGGTAGTTTGTGCAAGTGGTTGTTCAAGGCATGTGGTAACTGCATGAGGTGCTTATGTAGTTGGTGAAATGACATGAATATTGAGGCAACATGTGGCAAATCCAAGAATGAATTAAATATTAATATGGTGGGCTCTGATTGAGCCAATATGATAGGCTATACAATTTTCAACATGGTAGGCCATATGACACTTGGCACATACAGATATGGTTTGGCCAATCATATTTTGCCAACTCATCAAACTTGATAAACAACTCACATAGTTATAAATAGACTTGGAAATGCATGAACATCATAGCAAATTATAAAGAAACAAGTGGCACAACATGGTTTGTAGATTAGATAATAAATCAAATTGTGACAAGTGGAATCACATGATTCATCGATATACTACACAATCAACATATGCTTGGAACACCCTCATCCACTCATGTGATGACACTTATGACCTCTCATTTGCTATAGGAACTATTTTTTAACAATACTTTAGAGGAATTTTTTATGATTTTAGGGTAAAAGTTCCAAGGTCTATAACTTTAACATATGAAGGCATTTTGAGCCCATATTTTTCAAATCATCTAGTTTTTTGAGATCTTCACTCTGGTGATGTTTTTTTTATCACAACTACATGTATATTTTTGTATTTGGGTAGCGTAGAAGCCAATTGTATACATTGGGCTAATCTTCAAGCTTGTTGATTCCTTCATCAATAAGCCTTTCAATCAACCAAATTGAATCAACCTTCCTTATACCCAAATTTAGAGCATTTATTGCTCCAAAATCAAAAGTGCTAGGACTGAGAAATAGATCCAGTGAAAATTTCATGACCCTATTGGTGCTTTTGCCAAACTATTCAATTTTGATCTTTTCTATTGTAACATCTCCTCTATTTTGCTATCTGTCTACTTGCTATTATTAGAATGAGATACTGATGATAAAATCTAAGTGCAAGAACAAGTATATATTTTCATGCAAGCAAATTAGTTAGACTTGTCACCACCTTTAGGCATAAATATATGGGGTTGTCCATGATAGGTAAGGTAGGATATGATATTTAGTGCTATAAGCACCATGGCCTATGTTTACATGGAAGCTCATGTCTGCATTTCATATAGATGCATCCATACCTTTGCCTACTAAATATTCATTGGAATGCTTTGCATATTAAACATTGATTTTAAAATCTTGGATGCTACATTAAATATATATAAACAATAATAGCAATATTTTAAGAATATTAATACACATATATAGATAACACAAGTATATATAATAAAATAAAATATAAATATAAAAATTTATATAATCATAAAATGAAATAAAGTAAATTAAACAAGAACATATACACTAAATATAAAAATGTTGCCTAAAATTTTTAGGTGATCACTATGGAGAGGCCATCCGACCACCATTATGAAAACCAACTATACATGAGAAGTCTCATGTGTCAATCAAAATATACTTCACCTACGTTTATAAAAGGGAGCATGAAAATAAGTTGGGATCATCCGAATCTGTGAAATCATTTGCAGAGATTTTGTTGTTGCTTGCAACTGTTGAATCAAATATTGCATTCAAAATTCTATCAAAATATCTCAGGTCAATCTCTATTGCTTTGAAAGGTTGCAGTACTATTTGTTGATATATGATGAGTATATATATATATATATATATATATATATATATATATATATATGAGATATTTGTAAAATATAACTGTATGTTATCCGTTATGAGTAGGAACTGGGATGTGGTAGTATAATTCACTGAATTAAGACCATATGTTATACTACGATAATAAATCACCTTGCTGGACAGGCGTACAAAAATATTTAAAGAATACCTTTGGATTTGATAGTGCACATGAAGCAAGTCATAAGTCAAAAGTTGAGCTTTCTAATACCACATGAGAATGATAGTTTATATTAGCCCTTTTATATCTTGATTAATAGAAAACATAATACATTAATCAATAAAAATGTTAAGAACATTTATTTTCTCTATAAGTATTAGTGAATGGATTATGTAGCTGCATATTTTATTCTAGAGGCCATTTTGACCCATTCTCTCTCAACCCTCTATCTTTCCGCCACTTGAGTTTGGATGATTGCATGGTTAGACTATGTGAGTCAATATTTCAAAGGTTGATTGGGCACTTTGTGAGCTGGGGGTTTAAGAAAAAAAAACTAATGTCTCTTAAAAAAATTGGATTCAAACCTTTTATTCTGCAGGGCTCATTGATGCAATTATGAATATTTCTATAAGCCAAAATAATGTATCATAGTGACCTTACACAAAGGTCGCTTTGTCTTTTTGATAGGGGTTTTTAGAACACAAATCCAAGAAATATTTAGCACCTATAATCTCTTTATTTTGTTAAATTGTAATTATTTTGTTAGAGATAACTCGCTTCAATGTTTAAAATCATTGACCTTTGTAATGTCTTTCTAAAATATCGTTTTAATTATTGGTATTTTCTCTAAAATGGCAAATGCTATGTGCTTAACGAATGAATATCTACTTATATATCTTAGGATTTATTTTAATAAGTTTGGAAAGTATTTATTTACAAATTATAGCTGTTTAAAATTAGTTGTGACCATAAAAGCACTTTTTTACAATGCTTTATAAAATGAAGGTGTTTCTTGTTTATATTCACAATGATATATATATATATATATATATATATATATATATTAGATAAATTAAAGGTTTTGAAATGGTTTTTCATAGGTGTAAATTGATCTGGCCATCTATAAAAGAAACTTGTGATATTGTTTGATGGAGAATGTCTTTCATTTATTATGGGTTTGCATTATGAAAAAAAGAACTGGTTTGAAAATTACTGCATGGTCCTTGTTAAATTGTCTCAATTTCTGTCATCAGAATACAACTTTGTATGACATGTTTGAAGAGCAACCATGGTGAATGAAAATAATAATAATTATGTCTATAGTGGTGTCATGACGTCTATCTTTCCAGCTTGTATTAATCTTTATTTATAAACCTTATACGATGTTGTACGAGAAATGCTTTACCTTAGGTAGCTTTACCATTAAGTCTTTCGAAGAATATTTGAGGAATCATGGAAATCTTAAAAGGTCTTAGGATTGTACCACTATGTGAATGACGAATGCACCATATAAATTGTAGACACTAGTGTATTCCCCAATTTTACACCTTGGTAGAGTGCGAAATAATCATTTTATAGGGAATAGTAAAATTTTATTATTGAAAGCTTAAGGTATACCGGACATGATTTATCCTTTTATAACTGTGAAACTTTTGAGAACTATGGCGGGTTTAATATTTTATTTATTATTGGGTTAAAATTTTGAATTTAGGAGTAGTTAAAAAAGTTATCTAAATAAGATGATTATGTCAGAGTTGTAGATAGTTGTTTAAATGCAATTTTAGAATTATATATTCTCAATTCAAAATAAAGATACTATAATACATTACAATTTAAACATTATTATTGTAAAGCCGCTATTTAAATATTATTTTATGATGTTTCGAATGTTTATTAATTTCCTTATAAGTCGAAGCAAGCCTTGTTCTATACATAAAGGTTTAGAACCATAATAATATTTGGTTTGCTAGTTTTAGAATTAGTGGCATTATGATAAAGTATTTTGGTAGGAACCTAAGGTTCCTAGCACATAAAATGATAAATAAATAATAATCTAAATCTAAAAGAATCGCTTTTGAATTGTCGGGAAGTCCCTTCAATGATTTAATAAATCATATATTATATATTTCATGGATATATTAAATGATAGAATCACATAGTGTCTTATACCCCTTTAGGGTTATGAGTGAAGAGTCACCATGCTTCCTAACCCTAACCCTAATCTTATAATAATATAATAATTAATATAATTAATTATTATATTATTTATTAATATAACCATAGGATAACTAAATTATCTTAATAACAAGAATAGTTTTTTACAAGAAGTTTAGACTTGGACGGATGGAGCAGCAAGGAGGAGGAGCGAGAGGTCTAGGGGCATCAAACCCTAGGTGTGGGACTTCAGAGGGCAGATCAGCAGACGCGGCAGGTGGGGGGCTCTGGCGAGATAGCAGGCCCCCAGGCGGAGGATGTGGACAAGGAAGTTCTTTTGGAACCGGTCCAAGGGCGTTGGGCGGATGCGGTTGAAGATTTCTCTGAGGGGGACCAGGACTCTATGCGTCAGGATCAAAGGAAGAACCAAGAAGGAGACAAAGAGAAACCTGGCAACTGGAGACCTTCATATCTTAATGCTCTTCGCGGTAAGCAAAAATTATCCGACTCTTGTTTTAATCTAAAATCTGTCAATGGTAGGTTGCACGTCCCGGATTCCTTAGCTCAGCATGTGGCTATGGAGGGCTGAACATCTTTGGTGGCTAAATTTATGGGGGTGAGGCCGGACTTGGAAGTCATAAGGAGATGGGCCATCCAAAAATGGCAGCCAAGGGCCGGTATGATGATTAAGGCTTTACCCAAGAGTTTTCTTTTGGTGACATTTCAATGTGAACAAGACATGGAAAGGACTCTCCAAGGAGGTCCTTGGTTTTTTGGGAAAAGGGGCTTGTATCTGAAGCGTTGGTCCCCCGATTTCAACCCCCACACTCAGGTGCTGGATTTGGCTCCTATTTGGGTTAAGATGCCAGGATTACCTCTCTTTTTCTGGAACGAACAAATATTGGCTGGGATAGCTACAGAGATTGGAGAACTAATAGATATTGATCCCGCAACCTTGAGCAAAACAAGACTCCTGTCTCGCTCGCATGTGTGTGTTGGCGGACCCGAGTAAAGAGCTCCCTAAATCCATTATTTTGTCGTCTATGTTTGGCCTTCATACTCGTGTATTTGAATATGAAAATATGTCTTTTAAGTGTAGTGTTTGTGGGAAGGTAGGGCACCAGGGTATCCACTGCATTTCCAAGAACCAGCCCCCACTCCAAAATACCGATCCTCAAACCCAGAATAATATCCCTCCCCTGCAGATCTCCATTCCTACCCAACTTGGGCCTCAAGGACGTGGAGCTCAAAATCCGAATATCAGAGACCCTGTTCGCCCTATTGTAAGCAAGAGGCAACGTTTTAACCCTCCTCCCAAAAATTCCTATGCCCCAAAACCCTCTCACAGGGGAGTTGGTCCCTTTGATGGGAACCCTCAAGCTCAACCTGGCTCCTAAGATGATACAGACAAGCCTCGTGAGCCAAATAACAAAGGAAAGAACCCCATAGATCAACGCCCGGGGGAAAGTAAGTTTGATTGGGTGATACGGGAGGCCTATGGAGGCTCGGTGGAAGTGGTCCCATGTACTCGCAGAGGAATTTATGGGAAGAAATTCCAAGGAGATCAACATCCCGATGGAGAACAGTTTTGATGCATTAAATCATTTGAAGGGAGATCGGATGGACAGCCAAGAAGTGGAATCCGAGGTAGAGGAGACTCAAGAGAAGGATTTAGAGGAGAAAAATCGGAGGAAGGAGCAGGAAACTAATAATACGAGCAAGGATACTCGGGAGGAAGAGGTGAACCACCAAGATCGGTGTAACCCCAAAGCAGGGAAAAAAGAATCTACTAATCAAGAAGCTAAGAGCACGGAATCATCTCCACCGTCAAAAAGACCAGCTTAACCCGGAAAGCCGATTGTTACCCCAAATACCAAGACTCGACCTACCCAAGATGGTTACTAGAAGCCAAGTGAATCCTAAGGAACTTCAACCTAGAGCGGATGTATGGGGATATGGTTCGGTAGGAAGAGGGAAACCTAGCAATGCTGCCTTAAGGCATTAAGAAGCATAGTGAGGAGTGGCTGATGGCACTCAAGCAGTATTGCTCTTTGGGGAGAAGGCTCGAGGATCCAAAGCCCATAAATGAAGATTCTTTCATGGAATATTCGTGGGAGTAATCCCACAAAAATAAGAGCTTTGTATGCTCTTAGACAAGAACACAAACCGGATATGATTTTACCGTAAGAAACTAAAATGGAGGAGAGTAGAGTTATTCCTTTTAAGAATAGGACTTGGCGAGAAGTTGAAGTAGTAGGCCAAGAGGCCACCGGAACAGCAGGAGGGTTACCGGTTATGTGGAACAAAAATGTGATTGATAGTAGAGTGATTCCGATGTCTAGTTGGTTTATTTGTCTCTTATGTGTGGATAAAACCACGCAGAAAGAGTGGATCTTAACGAATGTATATGCTCCAGCTTAGACAGGGACCGAGAAGGGTTCTTTGGAGTCGCCTAGCTGAATTGAGGGAGACGGTCCCCAACTACCCTTGGATTGTGGCGGGGGATTTCAATTGCTACCTTAATCCCGTAGATAAATTGGGGGGCTCTCAAAGAATAACCGCTGATATCTACGAGTTTAGAGATTTTGTTGAGCAACATGAGCCGATGGATGTGGACCTCGCGTAGATTCTCCTATACATGGTCTAACAAAAGATTGAAGGAAAACCAAATTCAGATAAGATTAGATAGGTTTCTTCTTTCTCAAGAATGCCTGGAGAGGTTTGGGGACTCTTCATTAACGGCACTCCCAAGAATCGGGTCTGATCACAACCCAATTCTATGGGAAACAGGGGAGGACTCTAAGAAAAGATACATCAAACCCTTTCGATTCGAACTTATGTGGTTCCAACATCAGGATCTCAAGGATCTGGTTGCCCAATGGTGGGACAAAAAGTATAATGGTTCGAAACTGGCCCAAGTGGCATGTAAACTAAGGAATGTGAAGGCTAACATTAGAGAGTGGAACAAAACTTCCTTTGGCAATATTTTTGTTAAAAAGGCAGAACTAAAAGACAAGATCAATGAACTACAGGAGAAGTTGAAGTCGGAGCAGACTTACGGAGGATCCGAGAAACCGGGAGAGGGAGTCGTTAGCCGAATACCACACGATGCTAGGATTTGAAGAAACCTTTTGGAGGCAGTAAATCCAGATCGCGTTGGTTAAAGGAGGGTGACAGAAATACAAAGTTCTTCCATGTCTCTACTCTTCGCCACAGGAGTACTAACAAAATTAAGGAGATCAAGATGGCCGATGGGTCTAACACCAAAGATATGGAAGACATAAGGAGGGAAGCGGTTGAGTACTTTAAATCGTTGCTAGAAGATGTAAATCCGACTATTGAAGAAGAGGACTCTCTCGTTGGCAGCCATTCCACCCCTCAGTAATCGATAATCTTAATGGATTCTTACTTAGTCCTTTCACAAAGGAGGAAATCAAGAAGGTCGTTTTTGACATGGATGGTAACAGCCTCCCCAGACCGGATGGCTTCCCTGCAGCCTTTCTTCCGTAAGTTTTGGGATATCCTAGGCAATGATGTAGTGGAAGCTATAATTGAGGCTCAAAAGGACATGGAAATCCCGGAAGGAGTTAATGCTACTTTTTTAGTCCTCATCCCTAAACTAGTGGGAGCAATGGAATTTTCCAGGTTTCGCCCTATCGCTTATGTAACACTCGATGAAGATTCTCACAAAAACAATCGCCAATAGGTCGAAGGTTATCCTTCCTTTCATCATTGATATGAACCATGGTGGCTTTGTGAAAGGGCGACAAATATTGGATGGTATCATCACAATTCATGAGGTTATTCATTCAATGGTGACTAGTAAGGAAGCATGTATGTTACTAAAGCTTGATATGAATAAAGCCTACGACCGGGTCTCATGGCGGTTCCTCACCATGATTTTGGGTAAGTTTGGTTTCTCTCCCCAGTGGATTAAGTTGATTTTTAGTTGTATCTCTACTACAAGATTTTCTCTCATGGTGAATGGGTCACCCTCCGGTTACTTTAAGAGTGAAAGGGGGTTGCGACAAGGAGATCCTTTGTCTCCATACTTGTTTATTATTTTAGCGGAAGCATTGGGTAGGAACATTTCAGCAGCGGTGGCATATGGTCAATTGGAAGGTTTTAAACCAGCCTCAACAAGCAGGGCCGTTGTCTCACCAACAGCTTTGTGGATGATACAATCATTGTGTCCAAAGCCTCGGTGCCTCAAGCTAGGAAGTTGAAGAGAATTCTAACCAAGTATGAGACAGACGCAGGACAGTACATAAACTATAAGAAGAGTAGCATCTATTTCTTTAACACGCCCGGTGGGAGGGAGGAAAGAATAGCTAACCTCTTCGGTTGTGGAAAGGAGCTTCTACCAAAAACTTATCTAGGCATGCCTATGTTCGAAGGAAGAATGAAGGCTACTTTGTGGAACTCAGTCATTGACAGGATCTCCAAAAAGTTAGCAGGGTGGAAGGGCAGCCTTCTCAGCTCCGCAGGAAAAGCCTTATTAGTTCAAACTACTTTACAGAGCATTCCAATTTATTGCATGTCTCTATTTAGAATGCCTGCAAAGGTCTGAGCTACATTGGAGCTAATTCAACGCAACTTCTTGTGGTCGAGTTCGGAGGAGAGAAAGAGAATTTCATTGGTAGCATGGAATCGGTGTGTGCAAGCAAGGATCGGGGGGCCTCGGGGTTAAAGAGAATGAAAGAATTGAATCAAGCTCCGATTGGCAAACAGGTATGGAGATTTATCAATAATGATCAATTGGGATGGGTAAAACTTCTTAAGGCAAAATATATCGGAAATAATCGGGACTTCCCGAAAGCCGATAATCTTCCTAGAGGATCCTATTTTTGGAATTGTTTGCTCGAATGTCGGGAGGTAGTCGGAAAGGCATCGGATGGAGAATTGGTAATGGAAGACAAGTGGACTTTTGGAAAGACCCGTGGTTGGAAGAGGCCCCTCTGAAAGATAACTTAGACCTTCAAGTCCTCCAACATAAACTTTCGAAGGAAATGGGAGGAAAAGTAGGGGATTTTATTGTTGTAGCACAGAAAACTTCTTCTTGGAAGAAAATCACAGCTCATAATCCGTCGAGCAAGAGAAGGTGGCCCTAACCAAACTCAATGATGCTTTAAGGGTGTTCCCGATCATTCCCGGGGGAGGAAGAGACAAGGCGATTTGGGGCAAAACTACAAGTGGGATCTATTCAAAGAAAATCGCCTATAAGTTAATCCACTCAGGATTCAATGGCCGGACTCCGACTTCCGTTATTTGGTTAAATAATTTAACCCCAAAAATAGCTTTCTTCTTTTGGTTGGCGCTCAAAATAAGATCCCGACAATGGATAATCTGCAAAGGAGAGGTTTCCAATTCATCAATCGATGTATCTTGTGTGAGAAAGCAATAGAATCTGTAAGTCATATATTTCTAACTTGTGATTTTTCTTGTACAGCTCTTCCAAATGATCCTGTCCAAATTTCATATAGATTGGGTCTGTCCAAATAGCATGTCTGACTTCTGCATACAATGGGCTTCCCCCTTCCGGGCAAAGCTTTTGACTTGGCTCTGGAAGCTCAGCTTACCCCATTTTTTATGGGGGATATGGAATGAGAGAAATAAGAGAGTATTTAAAGGACGTAAGAAAGATCCCAGATTATGTGGCAATAAAATAATCGTAGCTTTGAAAGAAAACTCGGAAAACTTTCTTCTTCAAAAATGAGACCATGTCTCTAAGGGAAAGGAGGATTTTGCGGAACTGGGGAGAGGAACTTCCAGACCTAGACATTACAACCAACCCACGGGATGGTGTCAAGTGGATACCCCCCACACAAAAGTGGGTTAAGTTTAATTTTGACGGGGCAACTAAAGGAAATCCGGGGTCGCAGGAGCAGGAGGAGTTTTGAGAAATGAGGAAGGAAAAGTGGTCCTTGCCTTTGCAGAGCCTTTGGGAACTCAAACAAATCATTTTGCAGAAGCCCGAGCTTGCATGCGGGCAATGAGAATTGCCGGACTTGAGGGTTATAAGGAAGTTATCTTTGAAGGGGATTCGCTTAATATAATCAAGGCAATTAAGGAGGATAAAGACCCCAACTGGACCATATTGGAGCTTATCCTAGAAGCAAAGATTCATAAATCTCATTTGGTTAATGCCCGAATCCAACACACCTTCGGAGAAGGGAACCAAAGCGGCGGATCTAATGGCAAATATTGCAGCTTCGTTGGGGAGATGCAAATTTGGAAGGATAACTTCCCTCAAGAACTATTGGTGTTGGTTGCTAGAGAAGAGCTAAGATCAAACCCGTTAGAGCATCGGGAGATCGGAGGGGCTGATGATGAGTAATCCGACGGATGGAATTAGGCGAGAAAAGGCATCCCATTTGTTGGGGCCTCGGGAGGTGACAAGTGTACAAGACAGACAACCTAGTGTTAGTAAGTGCTAGGTGTTGTTTGGTTTTTGTTTTATCCCGAATAGTCAAGCGACAAGTATAGGACTCGTGGACTCTAAGTATGGCTTAATGTGAGTCTTAGAAAGATCCATTTTGTATTTTGATTATACGGGCTTGATGCTAGAACCAGCCCATTTTGACTTTGTAAAAGGTTTGTGGACCTTATAACCACCTCTACCTTATACCAAAAAAAATATAACCATAGGATAACATGTATTATTATTATTATTATTAATTAATGTTAAGATAGTATCCTAGCATGCCATCCCTCTTTCAAGAGCTTTGTCCTCAAAGCTAGAACTGTAGTGTGTAATTCTCCAAATGTCTGGCCTTGTAAGCTAATGTATAAAACCTTGTATCTTCTATTTGATTATTTCAAATATGTATATGCTCTTCAAATATCCCACCTTGGAATAGTACTTGCTCTATGGTTTACTAAGGAATTACGTTAATTTGACTCCAATGCAGTAGTAAACTTAACCTTATGCGGTTCACCTTATAAACCCTTTTTTAATCTTAATGAAAGCAAGTAATTTCGTTGATTTTACTTTTCTCTTCGTTCCTCCAACAGATCCTTTGGATGTTATATTTGCTAAACGATAATGAGCATTCAATGCAAATTTTTTAATGGATTTCTTGTCAAAATATTCTCCTCCTTTAATAATCTTTTACCTTCTTGTGCATAAACGTTCGATGCTAAATCTATGTGCTTCCTTCTTTACTTCTATGTATGGTGTCATTTCAACTCTGGTTATTAATAGTTTTATGTTCCTTCTTGGGATGTGATATGCTTGGCATATAATACCTTCTTGATGCTCTTTCCACTTTTGTGTAACCATTACTCAGGCGTGTAGGAGGTGAATTGGATTTATGATTTCTACGAGTGTTATTTGTGAGCCTTCAACACTCTTCCTAGACTGAAATGATAACTATGGCCTAAAATTTTGAAATATGCCTTTTAACACTTCCAAGATGAGCATTACCGGATTTGTGTTTGAAAAAGGATTTTGCAGCCTGTACTCCAAGCAATATATGGACATTTGAGTAACCACGTCTTGCTCTTTTTATCCAACCAAGTTTAAATTCATGTGAGGAGCAACAGATTCGACTTGGCCTCTTCTTCACTACTAAATATCACAAATTAGAAACTCCTCATTATAAAGGAAACAACAAACCTCTTACAAGAGCACGAGTAATATCAAGTAAAAGACAGTGATAGTTGAGTAACTTGAAAGTTCAACTGTAGATGGATTCGAAGAAGACAAAGGAGTCTTACACAACAACGACAAGTTATCTACCTCCAAACAAGAAGGCAATATATTTTTCTGCTACCAATACCCAAAATTTTCTAATATTCTTTATATTATGTACACCATTAATCTGATCTGGGCGATGTGGGCATCCATGTCAGCACCAAGTTTAGTGATGTGTTCATGTTCTTTGGGCCGACATCGGAGACCATCAAAGGAAGATTGGCCATGTTGGAATTTATGTCAGCAATTTGTGTGGAGTTGGCAAGCAAAATAGATCTATTGAACAACTCAGCAGTGGATGGCTGTCGTAGTATTCAAAATTCTAGATTTGTGCATTGTGGTTTGGAAACTTCTGTTATGGTGCAACTATTTTGAGCTTTGTTGTGTTTTACTCCTTCAGGTTTCCAAGGATGTGGGCATAGTTGTAGACTAATAAGGCTCAACTATTTGAGATCCAATTTGAAACGCGGTACCTTCGCCCATATGGAAGAAAAACTTATCATCCAAGCCCATACAAGCCTGGTAAACATGTAAAAATATTTGAGAGCTATAACATCTTAGTACATCTTAGTAAAATGTAGTATAATTTAATGTTTTTGATTTAAACAAATGGTCCATGACTGCAAAGCTACTTTCGATATGAATAGACGAGATTAAAAACTTTTTAGAATTCACGCATCTATAAATAAACTGATGCAATATCTTTCCCATCCATGTACAAGATTGGGTTATACCCAAGAGTTTCAACATAATAAATTTTTGAAGCAAACTCAACTATCTATAACTCCGGTATAGTTTGTCCATGATAGACATATGTAATGTTTGCAAAATCATAAGTTACATCTCTGGTAATGTTTGGCATCGGTTTTCATTTCAATTTTAGGCAGTGAAATTTAGAACTCTCAAATCTAATATGCATTGAAAAATTAGTAATACTTCTAAAGCATTCCCTCTCCATTGAACACATTCGCGAGGCTAGCAAAGTTCTAATTGGGTTCCAGTAAATTATTTTTTTTTTTTGCAGTGTTGAGGGCCGTCAGACTTATAATTTTGTTAGGAATTCCCTCGGTGAAATAATTGCACAATAAATCGAGTGTCTAAAATTTTGTGTACGCTAACAATCCGGTAGGAAAAAGGTCCCTTGAAATTGTTGTGCGTGACCACCAATGATGTAAGATTTGGAAGGCCGCATATCGCAGTGTTCAAACTTCTAGCGAGGGAGGCACCTATCAATTCAAAGTTATGCATATTCAAAATTTTATTTTAAATAAACTTCCTGTCTCTAAGCCATCCTAAATATTCTATGTAACAACCAACAATCTACAGGAATTCATGGTCACTCTACAACACTGATATTCAGTTACTGGTATAACTGTACGAATTTTATAATCGATTTTCCATGCAAAAATCCATGGTGTAAATCAAAGATGTCACGCATGAGAACATTAAGGGTGCATCGATGTGGGAAGAGGTTGTGAAATTCAACTACAGCTAGACAATTCCACAAAGAAGTATCATTGACACTGCATAGGAAATGGGAAATGGCGGAGGTGGCCATGGAGGCGGACGGGCAGGGCTGCATTCCTTAGATTTTGTTTCTTTTGCTTTTGCAATTTGAAATTCACCTGCAACTAATTTGGAGCTATGAGAATACTCAAATGTAACCTCACTGGGAATGATGTCCTTCATGAGGATTGGACCTCCTAACTTTTGAGAAACAATTTTAGTAGCACCAGGTGAAGGAGAGAAATAAGGAGCTTTAGTGGATGTTAGTGCAATGGTAATAACTTTATGATACTGAGCACCTTGAGCCTCTATTTTGTTTGCGTAGGTGATACTAGGTTGGCTTCCACTTTGATATGCATTGTAATTTTTAGAAACTTTCATTTCTTCCTCTGCATTAAAAAGAACATTGCAAACAACATTGGAGATATTGCAAACAATATTGGAGATATTTTTAGGGTTTGGATTTTTTTTGTTCTTAGGGAGTGCAATCGTTACCCTCTAGGATTCCCTGTTTATGGGCTCTTCCTCCACTTGGGATTCCATGGATATGGGATCCTCCTCTACTTGAGATTCCATGGCTAGGGTCTCCTCTTGTATTTCCATTAAATTTTGTATAATACGATCAGAACGTTCCATTTATTTATTTTTGTTTTTGTTCAATCATTCTTCTAATTTCTGCAATGTCATTTTTCATTTCCTTGACCAATATGGTTGGATCCATAAGGCTTTGATACCGGATGGTAGGAACCTAGGGTTCCTAGCACATAAAATGATAAATAAATAATAATATAAATCTAAAAGAATCGCTTTTGAATTGTCGGGAATTCCCTTCAATGATTTAATAAATCATATATTATATATTTCATGGATATATTAAATGATAGAATCACATAGTGTCTTATACCCCTTTAGGGTTATGAGTGAAGAGTCACCATGCTTCCTAACCCTAACCCTAATCTTATAATAATATAATAATTAATATAATTAATTATTATATTATTTATTAATATAACCATAGGATAACATGTATTATTATTATTATTATTATTATTATTATTAATTAATGTTAGGATAGTACCCTAACATATTTTAATAGTTATTAAGTGATACTATGTAATTAATCATTTCCATTCTAGTTCAATGTTAGTTTGATAGAAGACCACAAAAGAAAATGTTTGAGTAGATTTTAATATAGAAAATGTATATGTTATAAGCTAAAATTTGAAAAGCGTATAAAATCTTATACTCATTAAAATCATGAAACAAGGATATTGATTTTTAGGATTAATGATTTAATGTAAAGTACATAGTCAATGGAATTATTAAAATTTTACCAAACTTATATCAAAATTTTATCAAACTTATATCAAAATAAACCCGTCACAGCCATCGAGAAGGATGGTATGAATGCTAAAATAAAAAAGAAATACTTTGATGAATCATCGAGTAAGATGAATGTCCACTCAACACTGGTATTTTTAGGAAGGGAAAATATTGTAATTTGATATCAACCATTCTCTAGTAATCTTATCCTAGACAAGAGGTCCTATTACCATGAACAAGTAACAAGGGGTGGTATGGGATACCCTCTCAAGGTATTACTGGAGAAGCTAAAACTTGAAGCTAGAAGGTCCAAAAAAGAGTTGGTATGGGTCAACTCTTTATCAATAATTGCATAGCCTGGGACACCTAGTCTCGAGCGAGAGTAATGGCGGACCCTAGCTGAATCCAGGGAAGGTGGACTCTCAGCTAGGCATTGGGCATACTAACGCTATACCCTAGCATGAAGAAGATAACAAATACATATGTACCTCAAGCATAATTTTAGGACAAGGATACTAAAAATACTATGCTATGGGGTAGAGAACTATGCGTCCACCCTTTCAGGTGTTATGGGTCTTGGAAGGACAACCCCATACCATGAACATAGATTTCTAGTAAAGGAGATGAATGTGTTCACAAAATGACATATATTACAGGATTTGGCCAATATCAAACATTTTAAGGGATAGTTTGCAGTGGTTAGATACCTTGAAACGAACAACATTATACCTATGTACTAATATATATGTTGGATGTTGCTTAAACTTTTAAGAGTTTGATCAAAAAAATTTACTTTATCTTTTGTTCAACCAGGTGAGTAGATCTAGGGTGTTACAGTTGGTATTAGAGCTTAGGTTGCAAAAATCTAGGTCATTTTGATATGAATTTCAATTAACATAGCTCTCATTACATCCAAGAAAATGGCGGGCTCTTCCAAGAAGACTATATTGGCTCAAAAAAGGCACTTACTAAGAGTTCAAGAAAGGGATTGAGAAGAATTATAAAGGAGCCAGAAAAGGAAACTCGGGTTGAAATACCCCATAGACTTGTCAGGAAGGATAAGGAACTCAAAAAAACCCCTCAAAGGGAGGATAATTTGGCTAGAATGGTACAATAACCACAAGAATAAATGAATCAACAAAAATAACATATGGAACAATAAAGGATTCACTCACAAGAACAAATGAATCAGCAAAGGGAACACATGGAACAATAGAGGGTCTAGTTGACTAAACAAATGGAACAATAGAGGGTATAATTGGCTCAAAAATAGGATTGATAGTCCAACAACAAAAATTGATTGAAAATTTATCTAAATGAAAGGAGCCAAATGAGGGTTAAGAAGATTTTCTTGAAGATTCTAACTGGAATAAAGCTGGTGCCAAATAAAAGAAATATTTGAGAAAAATTGGCATCACTAAATTTTATGGTAAAAGTGATGGTAAGGCGGTAAAAAACTAGTTAAGTGAGGTCGAAGGGTATTACGCTATTAAGATCCTCTCATCTGAATCTAAAATAGCATGGGAAGTGGCTCACGTGGCAAGACCGAAATTGGATTGGTGGACCAAATATAAGAGAAACAAGCATGTTGAGGTTGGGAATGTACCATGGGAGACATTTTTGAAAGAATATAGAGATGGATTTCTGACTTGATGATTTTATGTAGAAAAATTTAAAGAGTTCACTAATTTGCAGCAAGAAAACATGTCGATCATAAAGTATTTCCAGATATTTGTTTAGTTGTTGAAATATATGTCAGAGTACTATCATAGGGAAGAACTTAAGGTAGAAAATTTTCTCATGGGGTTACATATGAGGATTGGATCTATTGTGTGCTTAGTGAAACCAAAGGATCTGTCTAAAGCCTATGATATAGCTCGTTTTGAAGAGTTAAGCTTAAAAAATAAGAAGGCTTATTACCAAAGTATAGAAAAGGACAAATAAGAATTGAGAAAGAGGAGAGATATTGGACCAACAAGAGGAGTCAAGGATCAATATAAAATATCTAGGGGAGGAAACCATTACATAAGAGATGATAGAAATAAATATAGGAGCAAATTTCATAACAATAAAAGTAGACAAGATAAGAGGAACTTTAGGAATGATCATAATACCTCAACACATAATTCAAGGAAGGAGTCTACATCCCAAACTAGGAATGATGAGGGAAGAAAGAACAAAGCTACCCTCGAAGGATTCTACATATGCATTGGAGCACATTACACTAATCAATGTCCACATAGAGTAGACATAAAGAAAATAGCCAAGGAGACTTTGCACAAGATATATGTAGCAATAGGTAATTTTGCACTTACTGGTCAAGCTACACCTTTTCTTTTAAAAGGAATAATATATGATAAATATATTCATATTTTAATTGATAGTGGAGCTACCGATAGCTTTATTTTTGTTAGTTTGATAAAAGACATACCAAAAAGTCCTGGATATATGGCAAATGGGTGGAAGGTCAAATATGGGTTAGGATAGACCTATACAATCAATCAGTGTCTATTTGATCCTCAAATCATATTACCTCAGAAAAAAACTAGATGGCATTTATATGTAGCTCCCTTACATGCATTTGATATTGTCTCAGGTGTAGATTGGCTTAGAGCGCATAAATATCTATTGAATTATGAGGAAAGATGGATGGATTTTACTGATGATACTAAGTAATTATTTTGAGTCCATTGTGGTCGAGACTCACTTAAACCACATTATCTATATGCTATGCAAGTAAAGAAAGATTTAAGAAAAGGGAGTAAACTCTATATAATCAAATTAAATAAAAAAGGAGGAAATAGAATCTAGTTCAGGTTTTTTTTGGCAATATCCAGCATTGAATGAATTTAGGGATGTATTTTCATAATATTTTCTAGGACTACCATCACAAAGGAAGTTTGAATTTTCTATAGAATTATTACCTGACACAACACCGATTGTTTGGGCTTCCTATCGAATGACCCCCATAGAACTACAAGAACTGAAGACCCAGCTACAAGATTTGTTAGAAAAGGGACATATCAATCCAAGTGAGTCTCCATGGGGTGTGCCAATTCTCTTTGTAAATAAAAAGGATGAATCATTGAGATTATGTATTGATTATAGAATGATTAACAAAATGACAATCAAGAACAAATATTCACTATCTAGAATCAATGACCTCTTTCATCAGTTAAAAGGGGCTACGATATTTTCAAAGATTGACCTTAGGTCAGGGTATTACCAGTTGAGAACAAAGGGAGAAGATACTCACAAAAATGCTTTCGAAACTAGATATGGTCATTATGACTTTACAATGTTACCCTTTGGTTTAAAAAATGCTCCAACAATATTTATAAATTTTGTGAACAACGTATTTTAGGAGTAGTTGGATTAGTTTGTTCTGGTAGTTTAGGATGATATACTTATTTATTCTAGAAACAAAGAGGAACATGACCAACATATGAGATTAGTTCTGGAAATACTTAGAAAAAATCAGTTGTATGGAAAATTATCCAAATGTGAGTTCTATACTCCTCAGGTGTAGTACTTGGGGCATATAATTTTTGTTGAGGGAGTTGTAGTAGACCCTAAAAATATTGAGGCTATAATAAGTTGGCCAACACCTACTAATGTATCTGAAGTAAGAATTTTTATGGGCATGACAATATATTATAGGCGATTTGTAAAGGGATTTTTGAAAATTTCCCATCCTATAACCAATATTTAGAGGAATGGAAAAGCTTTCAAGTGGACTACTCAATGTGAAGAGGCTTCTAGAATGCTTATGGAAAAGTTAACTACTGCACCTATCCTTAGAATACCCGATCCAAATAAGCCATTTATAGTTTGTATTGATGCTTCCATGGAGGGAATAGAAGGCATTTTGATGCAAGAAGCATTTATTGCTTATGAATCTAGAAAGCTCAAAAAGCATGAAGTGAATTATTCTACTCATGACTTAGATTTGGAAGTTGTTGTACATGATATTAAGATTTGGTTTCATTATCTACTTGGTAAGCCCTTCAAGCTTAGAATTTATCATCAAAGTCTTTGATATATCTTTACTCAACCATTGTTGAATGTTAGGCAACGATGATGGATGAAAGTTTTAGCAGAGTATGATTTTGGAAGTGAATATATTAAAGGAAAATAAAACAAGCTAGCTGATGGTTTAAGTAGAAGAAGACATATAACTGTCATGAAACAATGTCAGTTTGGGCTAAGAGGTCATAATGAAGAATTATAGAAGATATATGAATTTTATCTGCAACACCAAGCATAGGTCGAGCAAGGACTTGATAGAGACAAGGATTTCAAAGTTAAAGAAGGTATGCTATACTTAAAAGACCTAGTAGTCATTCCAAATAATGAAGAACTAATAAAATCTATTATTCAATAATCTTATTGTACCCCATAATTCCCACCCTCGAGAGGGGTAAAAATACGAGAGAATTTAAGAAAGGAATATTATTGGCCAGGGATGAAAAGAGATATAACAAAATTTGTATCTAGATGTCTAAAATATTAGAAGATCAAGGGCAAGCACCTACATATAGTAGGTCAAATGTATCCATATGAAATCCCTACATAAAAGTGGTAAGTCATTTCCATGGATTTCATAGTTGGTCTACCAAAAACCTGATTCAGGCATGATACAATTCTAGTTGTAGTAGATAAGTTGACCAAGGGAGCTCATTTTATACTTGGGAATGTGAAATATGATGCACCCATGGTTGCTCAAAATTTTTATAGGGAAGTGATTCGATTACATGGTTTTACCGAAGTAATCATATCTGACAGGGATTTCAAATTTACATCATAATTTTGGTAAGCTTTGCACCATGCATGGTGTACAAAGCTCAAAATCAGCACCACCTATCATCCTGAGACTTATGGGAAGACCGTGAGAGTCAATTTGGTATTAGAGGATATGTTGAGAATGTATTGCATGAATCATAAAAACATATGGGAGGATTATTTGTATTTGGTGGAATTTACCTACAATAATAGTTGTCATGCCGCATTGGGCATAACTCCATTCGAGGTCTTGTATGGGTGTAGATGTAGAACACCTTTATCATCAGATAATATGAAATATCAGGCAGTGATCATCTCGAACATTGTGAAACAAATGGAAGAGAAACTAAAGGAAATTCACCAAAGACTTAAGGAAGTATCAGATCGATAAAAGATTTATGCCGATCTCAAGAGAACATTGAGAGAATTCTCTGTGGGAGATAGAGTATTCCTACGAGTAAAACCATATAAAAGATTAATCAAATCCACCAAACTTAGCCCTAGGTTTGTAGGACCATTCAAAATCATTGATAAATCAATCCAATTTCCTATAGATTGGCCCTACCACACATTTTGTCTAAGATACATGATACTTTTCATGTGTATCTTCTTCAAAAATATGTAGATGATCCTTTACATATATGGAATATTTTCCTTTTGTATATGTTGGACCCACAACACATTGAATTCTGCCTTATCTGGATCCTTGGTTTTAGAACAAAGCAACTTAGAAAAAGGAATATAGATTAGTGCAAGGTCCAGTGGGACCACTATTATGATAAAAATGCCACATGGGAAGATGTGGCTATTATGAAAAAATAATTTCCATATTTGTTTGAACATTGATATATATATATATATATATATATATGTGTGTGTGTGTGTGTGTGTGTGTGTGTGTGTGTGTGTGTGTGTACATACGTACATATTTTAGGTTTTATATGCGTGTTTTTGGTTTACTTATGAATGAATGAAAGTTTTGGAATAATGATGCATGAATGTTTAAGTATTGATGTGAATATGCATAACTATTATTGCAGATACAAAGACTGTGTTTAATCCTGGTAGGGGAGAATGTAGCATAGGGATGGACTATTGGGAGTTGTTAATCGGATCATAAGGATTTGATCCATTAATGGTGAGTAGTGTGGAATGTACCAGTAGTCAAATTTTTTAGTCTTGGTGCATGTGGTAATCAAAAGCACTAGTGGTTATTTTTATTGATATAACCATTGAAGGTCAAATTTAGGTAGGAAGGGTCAAAAGTTTAAAAGTGGCAAGTGTTGCTAAGGTCACAAAAACATCGGTGGCCCTATCGCTCCTACCCTAGCACTTTTTCTTCTAGAGAAATAAATACTTTAAATTCGAGTACAAAGATTATTGATTATATTTGGGTGACTTATTAGTTGATTGATGAAGGGATTGACAAACTTGAAGATCAGCCATGTACGCAAAATTAAGTATTTACACCTTGTACTTTCTCTCCTTTTTTAAAAATTGGTACATTTTTTAAACTCATGCATGCTTGTAGACCTTAGTTATGACACAAAATCACAAAATTCCTCATGATAAATGAGATATTGCACCCAATTTTTTTTCCTATTCTTAGTGTCCTATTGAAAACCCCTATAATTCTTGAATATTTTAACTGTGTCTCTATTTTTTTTTTTTTTGGTGGTGGCCACAAGGGGTAAACAGACTGTGACCACGAGGGAACCATTACATAACATATCCGCAACATGTGAGGCGAGAGATTTGAACCTGGGCCTCTCAGCAACTAGAGAGGTTTAACTGTGTCTCTATTGCTCAATTCTAAAAACTCTTGAATATTCCTCAATGATGAATCTCAATATGCTTAAAGGTCCTTGTGGAATTTTGTTCACTTTTTTATTTTAACATAGGGTTTCTAACCTAATGAATCTAGGGGAAAAATGAGTGTCATAAATAGATGCAAATCAAAAATTTAAAAAGTAAAAAAGATATTAATTGAAGAAAAATATTAAAAAAATGATTACCACGATGGATGCACTATGACCATAATTTTTTTTTATAGAAAATAAGCTTCACTATAACAATATAATCTTTCCTAGATTGAGCCATGATACCAAATGTAAGGATTCTACTTGCATGAATTAAATAGAATAAAAAATTAATTTGCATGGAAACATAATTATGTAGACTTAACACAAATAACAATAATTTTCTCAATTACAATAAAGAGTTTACAAAGTATCATAGGTTGCTTTGAGGGGGAAACCTCCTTTGAGCAACACTCAATATAGTATAATTCTTCAAGATCCCTTCACCTCTCTTACAATTCAATATATAAAGATAACTCTATCCAAAATAGATTACAATGCAAAAACATATTTAGTATACAATATTTTTTTGAGCCATCTAACCCTAATCTTAATGATTGAGGATCACCCTTACATTCAAAAGGGGTGGTTACTCATTACTAATCGGAGTATTACAATAAAATAAAAAGGGCTAGGATGTGAAGTCCTAACAGAGTGTAACTCTACCAGGATGCTAAATTTAACAACTTTATTTGGGTTCTCACGACAAGAGATAAAGAAGTCCTACTAGTAACTTTGATCACATCTATAGTATAAGGATTTCTATATCTTTGGATTGAATGTGGCTCACATTGTTGTATCATTAGCTACCTTCAACATCCTCCTTATGTCACCCTCCCTATGTAGAATGAATCTTTGTTTGATAGGGGTGGTATGTTGCTTCTATTGGTATATTATAGCATTTTACATAAGCCTTTGCAAATTATAGACAATTTCACACCTGTGGGACCAAGTTCATGGCTAGTCCCAATGCCCATAATATGTTTATGCTCTAGGAATGAGTTTATGGGCCTAGATTGAACCTCTAGATGGATTTTTTTCTCATGTTTCTAATAGAATGTTTAAAATTTCTCTCTTTTACCCTTTTTTATGGATTGTTAAACAAATTGTTAGGTCTTAAAGGAGGAGAGAGATTCTTCCTTTTCAATTTTTTTGCATCCTTTTCTTTGGAGGTCCTTGTCTCTTGCATTGCTACCAAGACTAATGATGGTGGAGTGGTCACTAGAGGAGCAACGACTATGGAATATGGAGACATTGAATTGGCCTTGGTAATGGAAGGGATCCTAGAAATAGAAGTAGTGGCCTTGTTGAATTGATGTACGCAAATGAAATTTTAAAATAAAAATGTCAAGTGTTGGTCTATCGAGCGATTCACTTGACGTATGGAGAAATTTGCTAGGGTTGATGAGTGAATCACTTGCTTGGGAGCGTAGACATTTAATTTTGAGAACATCAATAATCTCCAAACTCACTAATATCTTCATCAGTAAGCCAATCAAGAAGCCAAACTGAATTAGTTATCCCATACACATTGAAAAATTGAAGGACTAACATTCCAAAGGTAATTTGAATTGACAAATGAAACAAAATCTTGCATTGATTTAGAAGATCCAAGTATACCACCATTATTTTCCAAAGGAGATAGAACAATATTAAAATCACCCCCAAGAATCCATAGATCATAATGAATCATCATTGTATTTGATAAAATTAAGCTACGGTCCTTCCAACATATTTCATGAGGAGTAACTATAGGTAAAGCATATAAATTTATAACCCCAACTTTGATGTTTTGCTCTTTCTTGTAAATGATCCAACCTAGTTACTTTTTACTTCTAATAAATAGATTTAATTCATGTTAATAATATAAATAATTATAAATAAATCACATTTTTCAATGGTAATTGTATGTATTTATACACATAATGATATAGTATAACTAAGAAAACTTAGGTGTCAAATAATATAAACATAATTCTTAAAATGTTATTAAATTCCTTTAATTTTATTTTTATTTTTTATAGGGCACCTCTTTAAATGTTTACTTCGAGTAAGGGGGACCTGGAGGGGCTCAGGCCTGGAACCGTTGACCTCAAACTGGAAAACATTAAGGTGAAACTAGTCATCTACTAACTCCATCCAAAATATTATTACAATTTACGGTAACATTTGTAATTTGATATATTATCTTTTTTTTTATCTAGTTAGTGTGAGAAACCCCTACAACCAACGCACAGGGTTGAGTAGTCTCCTCCCAACCATGATCCCTCATAAAGGCGAGAGTTATGCTTATCAATAGGGAATTTAACACACAACCACCACACACCCACCCCCTCACACACTCACCCACACCACCGTTTGAACCTTGGACCTCCCAAAGAAGAGCCAAAGCCCCGATCCGTGATATATTTATCTATTTGACATTGATAGAATTTGCATTGTTATATTTGTTTAAATTTACAAATTAAATTAATGTTAATAATGTATAATTTTTAAGTTGCAAGCTTATTGAAGTGGTAAGGGCTTTGACCTCTCTTTGAGAGTGAGATGTCCAAAGTTCAAACCCCATTCAATATGAGGGGATCGAGATCCCTTATAAAAACATGTGTAAACTCATTAAATAGTTACAAGCTTACTGTAGTGGTAAGGGCTTTGGCCTCTCTTTGAGATGTCCAAGGTTCAAACTGCACTCAATATATACCCCTCTTAAAAATTTGTATAAACTCATTGAAAAATAATATATATAATTTCAAATAAATCATAAAATTTAATGGTAATTGTATGTATATATACATAATAAATAGTATAACTAAGAAAACCTAGGTGTCAAAAGATATAAATACGATCCTTAAAATATTATTATAATATATGATAACATTTGTAATTTAATATATTTATCTATTTGACATTTAAAGCTAATTTTTTTGTTGTAATACATATCATTTATAGTATATCATATATCTATGATTATTTTTATTTTTTTAAATGGTAATACATATTATATATCGTTGCATCACTTAAAGTTATCTAATAAAGAGGATATGAAATGAAAAAGAAAAAGTTTATTGTTGTTTTGTGGACTTTAAAAAGGCTTTTGACACATTACCTAGAGGTAAATTATGGAAAATAATGGAAGAAATTGACGTACCAACCAACTACAGAGCAACCATACACAAACTTAATGAGTAGGTGGTGGCAAAAATTAGAACAACAAAAAGGCCATTTTGGAAGTGATATTGGAGTAAAACAAGGTTGTCCATTGTAACCTACTTTATTTGACCTTTACATTAACAAATCGGAGGAATGGGTAGAAAATATGGAAGGAGAGGGAATACAATTGACTAACTATGTAGTAAAAATTCTTCTCTATGTTGATGACCTTGTCTTGATTAATAAGACACTTGAAAATTTAAAATAACATATAAAAGCTTTAGAGCATTTTTCTAAAGAAAGGATGGAGACAAATACTAGCAAAACTAAAGTTATCATCTTCTCTACTCGGATAGAGCAAACACAACCATATATTTTATTTAAACAAAATCCTTTAGAGACAGTAACAAATACCTTGGCTTAGATTTTCAAAGTAAACTTAATTGGGGAATATGCAGGAAGAAACAATCACAAGTAGGATGGAGGGCACTCGACTCATTGCAAAATAGAAATAATAAAGCAAAGTTGTGGGATTGAAAAACCATTAGGATCCTTTCTGGTTTATTAGTTATTTTAGTGGTGCTATATGGGTGTGACGTGTGGGCTAGTAATACATCATATTTTAAATGAAGATAAATAGTAAGAATTCAAAAACGACTATTATAAATAATTTTAAAATTAAAGAACCAGTCCTATATGAGATTTTACTTATTGAAACAAATACTTTTCTACTAGAAGCAAAAACTATGATAAGGCTATTGAGATACCTAAAGAAAATACAAAGAATGGAAGATAGCAAGTTGTTAAAACAAATAATCAAATAAACGCTGAATAGAAGAAAAGACACATTGATGAAACAAAACAACAAATAAATGGACAAATGAAGCATTAAATTTCATGAGGTTTCAAGCTCCAATTTTTTTTTTATTGGTTATATGGGATTGAAACGGGTCCCACTCATATTATATCATCAACACATAGTGGTATTACAACTTGGATATTATCCATGTATCACTTGACAAGATTCGAACTTGGGTCTTCTAGTCGAGCTAATGTCATTTGATAAACTCCAACAAAGAAATTAAACAATATGTGAAGGAAAAATTCAAACTTGTCATGTGGATTGAAAAATTAAAAAGGAAAAAATAGTTATACATCGAGTTCAACCACAACCAAAAGAAGTACATAGATGCAAAGAATAAATGAAAGGAAAAATGTTTTAGCCCAACTAAGATCTAGTTCACACCATCTTAGATGCAAAACTAGGAGATGGATAATTCCTCAAGAGGCATGGTCAAAACAAATACCTATCTTTTGCATAGGAGTAGTGAAGACCCAAAAACATTTTGTCATAGAATGTTTAGCCTATAAGGACATCAAGATTGCATTTGACAACACTTTAAAAGAAAACACAATAATGAAACTTTTTGAAAAATTAAGAATAGAAAAGACAGCAAAACTTCTCATCAAAATCAATAAAAAAAAACACACTCCAAAAAAATGACAAAGGGATAGTGAACTTTTTGACTTTGTGCAACAATTTTTTTCCTTGATATTGTTAAACTTTAAAACCTAATTAAAAAGTTCAAATTTTAAATTAAAAAAACTAAAATTTTACACCATATCACATCTTATATTAAGACTCTTGATCAATAGACAATTTTAATCTTATAAATATAATTAAAATCGTTTTATTTTATTTCGTTCATATGGCGTTGCCGTTGTTAAGAGTGATACTTGAAATTTATTTCAAACACAGGACTATCATTAATAGGATGTATCGTTATTGTTTCAGCTGTTATTATAACTATTACATAATATTTAATCGTCGGTTTATTTTTATTTAACTATAGCATAATTGTCTCGGTTCATTATAGAGCGGAGAAGATACAAAATGAAAATATTGAAAGGAAGCCAGGGACAGAAGCGAGAGACAAGAGGGCTGAACGATAATAGAATGGAGCAGGCAAATAAGAGTAAGCCGAATGATAACAGATATCCCACATGCATGGTGTGGAGAGACAATTCGGGGAAGAGGAGTAGAAATAGGCAGGGATGAAGAGGTTTTAATCATACCTTTCTCGGCCTTTTGGCTAAGATCAAGTGTAGTATCTGTTCTTATCAGTTTAATATCTGATACGTGGCTCATAGAGCCACACGATATTAAATGAATTTTTTAAGGGGAGGGCCCACTCGGTAGCTTGCTACCAGGGCCCTCGCGCGTCGCTTCTGCGTTGCACTACAGCACTAGCCTGGCGCACCCGTCTCCCAATACTTATATATTTATTTATTTAATTTATTTTTTCAATTTAGGATAAATGATTGACAAGTTACCGTTTAATCGAGGAAATATCTAACTTTTGATAACCCGATGGAGGGTTCTAATGTTTAGATTAGTTTTGTTGTTAAAATTTTAAACTAGCTAAATTGTTATTACACGTGCAAAATATATTAAAAAAATAAAAATACATAAGTTGATATTACACGTAGAGAAATAAAAATGATCAATCAACACAAAAAAAACAATAATGTTTCTAGGTTATGCCTTTACTTAGTAATCCATAAAAATCAACACAAAAAAAACAATATGTTTCTAGGTTATGCCTTACTTAGTAATCCAAAAAAAAACAATATGTTTATAGGTTATGCCCATTTTATTAGTGCTGTCACTCCTTTCAAAATAGAGGGCGGTTGGTCTAGGTCATATCCTCTCCCTCTCGATCTACCCGATTTACTTCATGAGCCGAGTCTACAAGTCGCCAATTGGCTGTTGGATATAGCTGGAAAAGTTACTCAACCAGAGTCTACAAGTCACCAATTGACTGTTGGATATAACTGGAAAAGTTACTCAACCAGAGATTCCAGTTTCAGTCTATGGATTCAATTACCCAGGCCATCCGATCATTCCTCTTTAAGAGCTGGTTCAAATCCAGCTTTTAAAGAGCGAAAACCCATGACCTTAGAATTCTCAACTGTTCCCCTCTCGGGGAACCGGTTTATATAATGAGCACTGCCCCGAGAGATTGATGCGTAAGTTTGAACCCTGTCGTCTTCTCTCCGAATTCCTTCATGAAACACCAACCGGAATGAATGAAACGCCCACTCACCAAGAGGGAGGGTAGTATCATTGATCGAGGGTAAAAGACTTACCACTTGTAAAAGACTTACCACTTGTAATTGTTTCTAGTTTATGCCATAATCACTTATTAATCCAAGAGGGACGATACCACTTGTAAAAGACTTACCACTTGTAATTGTTTCTAGTTTATGCCTTAATCACTTAGTAATCCAAGAGGGAGGGTAGTATCATTGATCGAGGGTAAAAGACTAATCACTTTCATGAATTACAAGAGCACATTATGGGTCTTACAAGGTGTAGCTTTAAAATTTTCAATGTCAATAAGTGTTTATAGAAAATCTCAAGCTATTACTCCTAGTAAAACAAAGTATTTAGGGACACCTCTAACAAAATAATGTACCTCTAAATGCTACATGCCTCTAATTATGCATGTATAGGGCTTAGAAGGATTTTCAAAATGAGTTATGATATCACTACATGCCAAAATATCATCTTCTAAAGATCTTCCTTGGGATTCATATTTATCTTTTCATCCCTCCACTGGTTCATGAGCAATTCACTCTAGGAGGCAAGTGAATCCCTTCATAATACTAGCGCTTTGCCAACATTTTCATTGCTCTTCACTTTTGCAAGCCAATCACTTCATTTTTGCTAGTGGATCATTCCTAGAAAAATCAACTTTCAAGAAGCAATTTGGTCCTTGTCTTTGACTTAACAAAATCTGAGGGATTTTGAAAGGTATTAACTGACTAGTTTCACTATTTTGTAACCTTCTAAAATTGTGAATTTTCCAAGGTAGTGACATGTTACTATATTTCTAAAGACTTCACGAGTCACCAAGATCGATTGGAAATAGATTATAAATCTTGTCTTTATCCTTGGGCATGAAGTCTTTAAAATTGGAATCCCTGCTACAAAATTGCAAAGTTGTGGTTCTCATGTTTTCACTTTGTGGTAGTGACCCTAGTAGCTTTTGTCATTCTTCATCTCTTGACAATTGGAAGTTAGCAAGGTCTTTTATGTTTCCTGCCAAGTCCTTTTAAGGGTTATTTAATAACCCATCTTGCTTACCCACTAATTACTATAGATAGGCATACAATGGTTTCAATTTTTTAATTGCTAGACTACATATCCATTTTTACTTTGTCCGTCTCTTCGATTGTCACATCAATGATTTTATCATCAAGGAACTTTCGTTTAGGGTTAAAAATATTGAGCAATCTTGCAATGATGATCCCTTGAATCTTCTTTACCATTTCTTGCATTAGATATTTTAAAGATGCTAACACATCTTTGCAAGCATGTAGGCCTCTTTGGGTGTCAAGGATCTTTATTATTTTATTGACCATGCCTTCTTGATTTATCTGTAGCTAGTGGGATTGTGTTGATGACATTGTGGCCAAAAGTTTGAGCATCTCTTGGTACCTTTCCTTAACAACCAATTGTTCTTCGACTTGTTTGATGGTTTCAACCACTTCACTTTGGTTGTTTTCTGCATAGGCTATGAAATTGAAGTACCACTTGACACTTTTTACTTCATCTTTGATGTTGTCCTAGAGAGACTTCACCCTTTTAACCTCAAAGGATTTCCCTGAATTTGTTGTTGCTCTCTCTTTTAATGTTGTTATCTCCTCCTCAAGATCTAAAATCTTTTGATCTCTTGCTTGTTGGGCTTCTTGGAGCTATTTTATCTAATCTTCTAGTTGGGATTTTTCTTGTTCATTTTGTTTCCTCAATTGGTCTTGTCCTTGTGCAAGTTGTTGCAATAGATCCTCCAACTATCACATTTTATTTTATCCTCATTAATTCGAGACTTGAGATCCTTAACCAGTTTATTCAACTTGTCCTTTTTAGTGGCATGCTTCTTTAAGGCCTCATTGTCTTGTTGGATTTATTTTTTTTTGGCTTATAACCAGGCAACTTTTACCTCTAGCTTTGTATTCCTTTTCTTTAGTGTATCATCCTTTATTGCTAGTTGTTCAAATATCATGAACATGTCAATAGACAATTGATTTGTGGCTTAAATTTGTTGGTATAGATCAGTTCTATTCAAATCCAACTTGGATAGCCTAGTAGTGAAGTGAATTGAGGATGTAGTTCTAAGAGAATTGTTCCGCACCTCTTTTATGATGAGAAATTTATTTCCTCCAGATGTTAATTATGACCACATAGTGATAGGATATTTGAGAGGTTTTATATTTTAACTACTTTTACTCTTTTCTAACTCTTGTCTCTTCATCTCATAGGAAATCATATCTTATGGATAACTGAATATGAGGAAACTGTTTGTAGACACCAAAATCCAGCCACTTGTAAGTCATCTATACCTTTCTGTCAACCACGTGTCAGTCATCCACCTTCCCGCCATTATTTGGCCCAAATCCACACTTTTCTGCCATTATTTGGCCCAATTTCACCTTTCCTGCCATTTTTCATTCCCAAATTTATTTAAATTAATATATATGTATTTTAATATTTTAATACATTTTAATATATATATAAAGATACTTTAAGTGATTTAATCTGAGCCGTCCATCCTTTATTTAATCTCATCCGTCCATCCTTAATCCGTTTCACAACCTAGATTTATTCTCTACCCTTGGATCCACTTTAATCTTAGCCACACGTTCAAAGTGTCGTTAAAACCCTAAAGTGTGCCCTAAGAGTAGATTATAAATAGAGCCACCTTGATGGCTCAAACCCTACTTCTACCTTGGCTATCTTTGCTATCTTTTGGACCTATCTCTTCTATTTCATCGATCTCTTCAGCCATCCATCGCCGCCCCTTTTCGCCGCATCCATCGTCGCATCCGTCGCCAACTTCACCGCCATCCCTTCTACAACATTCTGTAGAATCCCCCATTCTTGTCGCAAGTGCCCGCGGGCGTTTACCCGCAGTCTCAGACGCAAACCGGAGTCTGCAACCCCAATCCAGAAGCACGCAGGCATTCAACGAGTGCACTAGGGCGCTTTCTGCAGCCGATTTGATAGTCCCATCTCTTCCAGGTGCCGCCTAGTCTAGCGTTAACAGAGAACAAGTATAAATCAATTTAAAGCAAGTAACTTCTTTTCTTTTATTAATCTGTTGTTGAACTCCTGCATTCTATTTTTCTAGGGTTTTAAATTGTTTCTGAGGGCTCACACAGTGGAGCCCTCTTATTAATTTCTAACTCCTCGATAGTGTTAATGTGTGCAGGATTTTAATGGCAGATCCGGTGTGTTGATAGCAGTTGTTTAAGCTGGAGTGGTCCGAGCTACAGGATACAACGAAGCCCACTCACTCTGTTGGGATTAAGGATACGTCTTCGAAAATGCCACCACTTTATGCCAGCTAGGGTTTCGGAGAACCCTAGCACAAACTGTAATTTGTGTATCACAAAAAGGGTTACAGGCCCTATTGTACTCAAAAGGAGTTTTTAAACTCCACTGATTAATAAAAATCGTTTGTTTTGTGCAACTTTCCTGTATTCCATTATTGTGGTTTTATTTCTGTTTAATCTATTCTTGTTTTC